>CM028351.1:61681258-62372214 GCA_016618105.1 Dendrobium huoshanense
GCCTTAAATGAGGTGTCTGCATCAATCACATGGAATTTTGCCTCAGTATGGAGTTCCCCAAATACTAGGGGGAGCATGAATGATCCGAGGGTCTTTTGTCCCTTTTCATTGAAGCCGTGCACCATCAATTTGTCTTGCCCAAGGTGCTGCACATCGAGACAAAGTGATCTCAGAGCTTTCAAGCTCATAAGATTGATAGAGGATCCTGGATCAATCAAAATTCGACTGATTATCATCCCATCACTTTCTGCAGTGACATATAAAGGTCGATTGTGGTCTGCTGTTCCAAGCATCATGTCATCTTCGGCAAAAGTAATGATTGGCTCATTCCGAGCTTGCAGAACCTCAGTCAAGTTACGCTCAGCAAAATAAGCCTCATATCTTTCAGGGTCCCTGAGAGCCTGAATCAGGGTCTCCCGAAGATCTTTAGACATCACTAGAGCATCGTATATGCTAAGCTGTGCTGGGATTTTTCTCAAATGGGATAGGATATTGTAATCTACCCCTTTAGCTGGAGTCTCCTTTTTCTTGGAGTCCTTAGGAATAATATCTTCATTGACGATAATCTCTTTCCCTTTATCTTTATCAGAAATCCCTTTCTTTGGTGGAGACGATAGTGCTTTACCACTTCTTAACTGCACTTGGGCGATCTCCTCCTGCTCTGACCCATTTAACGGTGCATTATCTTCAGAATCAATCATTGCCTCATTTAGAGATTCGTCTGTTGATTCAGAGCTGCTGCCCAAATTCACCTGTTCCATCTGCGAAGTGATATCAGGCTCTGATTCATCATCTTCTGGAAAATATAAATCCTCTTGTACACTGTAATCCATTGGTGATATCATCATACAGGACTCAGAGGGTGCTTCTTTTTTCTTTTTGGCCCAAATTACCAGTGTTGTCGATATAACTCGACAAGTTTCCGCGGGAAGTGTATCTTCATCATCTTCTTTTTCTTCTTCGACTTTGAGTTCTGCCATAAAATCAGCAAGCTTAACGGGGCGTCTGACAGTCTGATAGTATTCATCTAAACTATCGATAACCCTTTGGGTTGCTGTCTTTTTCTCCCTAGGCTTCTTCAACTTGGTCTTCTTCTTCGAGGATTTCACCTTCACAGACTTCGAAGTGCCAGCTTGGTTAAGGAGTTGCTTAGAATTGGATGCTCGCATTGCAGGTAGTGCTTTGAGATCTATCACTGGCTCTGTGGGAGACTTCCACTTCACACCCGAAACACCCTCAAGCTGCTTCAGCATCTTCACTGTTTTCTTGGAGACTACAGTCTCCCACCGTTCTTCTTGAATTAGCTTCTTTTCTTTTCTTTTTTCTTCAACCGGGGGTATGGAGGAAGTCGTAATTACCCGGGTTGATTCTTTTCTGGGATTAACTAACACATTATCTGACAATGTGAGCTCTCCCTTCTGGTATTTCCTTTCAACCCAATCTTTGAAGATATAGCAATCTTCGATGGGATGGCCCAGCACTCGGTGATACGGGCAGTAGTTCGGGTCACTAGTTTCTTTCGACTCTTCTGGCCTCTTGCACTCTGGCAGTTCTAGGCCTGCTTTTAATGCTTGTCGAAATAACTTTGCGACACTCTCTCTTTTAAATGGATATTCTTTATTCATTTTATCTTTGAGAGATGGGAACGTTCTATCACCGGTTCCCATTGCTTGCCTCGGACGTTCCCCTCCGCTTTGAAAAGTTCGTGGTCTATCATTTCCCCCGAGTATCAGCTTTGGTTGAGGGTTAGGGTTGTAGATTTGTTTTGGCTTTTCTTCATACTGTGTTGGTTGCTTGCCTTTATCTACATTATAAACCACTTGTTTCCCCCTATTCGGCTTGAGAGAGGATGTAGAGTAAGTTTCACTCCTTCTAGTCTCCGAAGTTTTGGGCTTCTTAGGCTTATCAGAGTTGCCCTCTGATCTTGACAAGTTTAGTTTTTCAAATTTAGCCACTCTATCCAGTAGATCTTGAAATGTGGTAATTGTGGCCATGCATAAGAATGGTTGCATCTTATCATCGATATTTCCCATTAATAATTGCACGGCATGTTCTTCTTCCAGCTGTTGCTCACATTTCATACTTAGATTACGCCAACGGGTTATGTATTTCGATACTGGCTCTTCTTTCTTCCGTTTATCTAAAGCGAGATCGGCAATTGTGATCTTCTCGGTCGCACTAGCGAATCTCTTCACAAACATGGCCTCTAATTCTGCAAAAGTCTTTACAGAGTCATTTGGCAACTCGGCATACCATTCAAATGCAGTTGCTGTCAAACTATTAACGAATTGCCGGAAGAGTAGAGCATCATTTCCCCCCGTATTCCCGCAGGTGGCCTTGAACTGCGCCAAGTGTTGTCGGGGGTTGTTAGTGCCATTGAATGTGTGAAATTTTGGAACCGAATATCCCTTTGGATATGACACTTGGTCGTATTCAGCGGGATATGGACGACCCTTGCCAACCAATTTTTCTGCTTGATCAATGGCTATAATAGCCTTGATCCTTTCTGTAATTATCCCTTCAAGCTGTGCAGCCGTTACAGGCTCGGAGGTGCTGGCAATATTTTGAGGAGTAGGCTGACGAGTTATATTTTGAGCCTCATGAATGTGCTCAGGAGTGCCTCGTACTCCCGAGACTTGAGGCATTTGATGATTCGGAGGATCAACTGGAGGGTTAGGCATGGCGCCACCGGCAGTAGTTCTTTGCATCATCTGCATCATTGCTGCCATTTGGGTCATCATCTCAGTCATCTTTTCATTTAGTTGAGAGATCTCCCTATCCTTGGCCCTCATCTGTCGCCTCATCTGTCTTCTCATGTCAGCGAGCGTGGTTCCTTGGTCATCAAAGGGATTCTCCTCAATGTCTTCTATTTCTTGCTCTCTAGGGGAGCGGTCACCTTCGCCAGCAACGGAACCAGTCTCTTGTTGGCGTGCTTGCCTAGGTTGTGGCTGCCAATTGACATCATCTTCGTCATCATCGTGGTAGACTTCCTCGATAGCACGTGTATGTCTTACCATATAGACGACTTCAAGGTTCATGATATCATCCATTTCTTCTTCCATAAACTCATCAATATTCTCATCAAAATTTTCTTCTATATTTTCTTCGAGATTCTCTTCTATATTCTCTTCAAGATTCTCTTCTATATTCTCTTTGAGATTTTCTTCCCCTTCAACATAGTCCTCTCCTTCTTTCATGTTTTCTCCTCTTTCCCTTTCTGCTTCTATTACCCGAATTTCCGAGCGGCGACGCCACTGGATCTCCGGTTCTTGATTAGGCAAGGGGATTTCTTCGACCAGTGGGCTACGATCAAAGTTAGTCTCTTCTTTCGGAGGAGATAGAGGGCGACGGGATCCCCTGGAGGATTCTCCAAGGTGTCGAACGTTAGGAGGGACATCGTGGGTCTTCTTTTGGACCCATTTTTGATGTCGTTTGTAGGTGGGGGCGGATCTCTGGGAAGCCATACCAGATGTCACGCCCAGATTTATTTCTCTTCTTCTTTCTTCTTCTCTGCGAGGCTTTGGCCTCCAGATTTCCTTTCCCTTCCACCGAGACCTTTCGGCAGTGGATCCCTGAACTTGAGGTTCAGGTGTCACACCCCAATGTTCACCGCGTGGAGCTTGTCGTCGATATTTTCTTTGTTCAGCTATCACAGCAGATGATAGCCTTTCCCTTTGAGGAGTTCTTCTATCCTCAATAACTAGCGGCCTCTGAAATTGCCTCTTCATCAGTCCCCTCTCCTTGACTGTTTTCAGCACTCGATGTACTCGAGCTGATAGACGTTCAGGTTCTTTAGTTTTCTGAGGGGTTGGTGCTTGCGGCCGATGCTCCCAGAATGATTGTTTGAGCTCACCAGAAGAGCTATTTCTTTTCACCCATTTGAGATTGGTAAACTTATTCTCAGTGGGTACATTGGCCTCAAGTTCTTGGGCTGGCAGGTTTGATGGGTGCACAGGCACCAGTTGTTGCTGAGCTCGGATCTTAGCATTCAGCTTTCTCCTCTGCCTTCTTGTTAGTTTTCCTCCAGATGAGGAAGCTTCAGCATTATTCTTCCTGGGTGCAGGTAACCCGTTTGATAGAGCAGTGGTGTTTGCATCCACTACAGAAATCCTTCCTCCAGCCACAACTCTCTTGGTGGCCGTGGCTTCTGACTGTGATAGTCGTTCAAACACAGAAATCCTCCTATGAGGATTTGTAGCAGAAGGTCGTTGTGATGGCAGATTCACACGACCGGTAGGAGCTTCAACAGTATTAAGTCTTCTAGCAGACCTTTCAGCATTTAAGCCACTCGCAGGAATAGCAGAACTCCTTACAGCGATTGCCGGGAAGTCAACACTACCAAATTTGATGGTAGCCCCAGCATTTCCAGTGTTGATCAGAGCATTCGCCAACTGAATGCTGGCTCCACCGCCTAGTTGAACAGTAAAAGGAGTATTCTGTAGATCCATCTGCACGAATGAAAGGTAAGGGTTAGTAATCAGAATCTGATACATCACCCCACACTTTCAAAATGCAGAGACTTGCACAGAATAAAAGATAAAAGCAGATAACTATTAGAAAGCAATAAAAATTAACATAAATTAAAAGCATTGCTGATGTTGACTAAGCTATCTCAATGAATGTATGAATGATCTCACAAGAAGGTTTTAAAATTTTGACCCTCTGAATGATCAATTCAAAATATTCAAAATTTTAAATACGGATTGACATGGCTGCTACTATAGCACTGATATGACTAGCCAGAGATGGAAAGAGAAACCATTCCCCAGTGGAGTCGCCAGAAATCTGTGGGCTCCGAAAATTCGGCCCCGGCCTCCGCTCGCTTTTCTTTATTCGGCGAGGGAGTTTTAACGGAATAAGTTCCGGGGTAAATTTTGGAAGGCAGATGGGTTTGTAGATAAGACACTACCCAGAGATTTCGCCCTCATTTTGCGAGGACTTTATGATCTGAGTTCTGGTTTCCTATAGGCGCAAGCCCCTATAGTTAATTACCCCTCCCGATCACGAGAGAGAACTTTCGATTAAGGCTAGTCGTCAATCAGATACGTAGAATATACGTGTTATCTGGCATATAGTAGCAGCATGGGTTTTGATATTGGTAGAAATAGATTTGGATTTGGGAATTTGGAGAATTGGATATTTGGATATAGTTGATATTTAAAATAAAAATTTCACCATCTTGTACTTAAAGCAGATGGTGGGGGAATGGATGATAGACCCGATCAAGATCCCATGGTTCCGTCGTCCCGGGCCATCGTGGTCCCTGGTCTACTTAGTCAGAGGAGGTAGTCGACCCAACCTGACAGAAGGATCCTTGTCGGCAGCCATGGGTTGCTTCGTTCAAGGGGACCTTGTAGACCGGGGTTGAATGTTTGTCTAAGGGGACAAATTTGAACCCACCTTAGCTTACAGAGGGCTTTGTGCCCTATCGATCATATCCTATTGATTCATATCTCAAGGATTTGATGTCAGTAAGGAGCGTATTGGCTCTGGCCATAACCGAGATATCGTGGTGCCATTTGGCGGCGAAACCACGCGGTTCAGAGGGCCCCGGGTCGTCGTAACCGTTTATCCTGCGGTGGCCATTTAGCGGCAGACCGCCGGTTAGAGGACACGTACCACGTCCTTACTGGCAGGAGATTGTTTGAGAATGGATCCTAGTGATATTTTCGACTAGGCATTTGTCTCTTTGTGAGCTAGAGTTTATTTGAATTTGTCCACCCCGGCAGACTGTTGCGGAGGGTGGATGGATTTTGCTTTGAGTGATTGATGGATTGATTTCAGATTTAAATATCTGGATTTTTGGGATTGATTTTTGAATTTTTGGAGTATGGATTTTGTGTGGACTTTGGGTATTTGGGAGACATTTGAAATATTTGGGAATTTTTGGATTTTTGGGAGATATTTGAAAATATTTGTGAACCCCTCCGGTTGAGATAAACATTCAACACGGCCATCATCGGGGTGTTTAGGGGTCATTTCCATTTGATTGAACCTTGTCGACCCTATCAACTTATCGATAGGGGATCGGGTTTCTCGTAGGCTTTGTGCCTTTTATTTAGTGAATTCTCTTGATTTTAAGCTTTGAAGGCCTAAAAAGAATGTATTTAGACAAATACGCCGGTCGCTACAACCGTGTATTTTGTTAGGTAGTTCGAATCTTGTCGACTTCTATTGATCCGTATAGAAGGATCGGATTCGAACTTGAATTCACTTGTCAACCCGCGCAGCATCCCTAAGCATCACGTGTGTACCAATGACACGCTCGTCGGGGCCCATGCGGGTATTTAATTACATTTATCCCTTTTAGTGTGCCTATGTGTATACAAACTACAGTGCACGTGCAGGGGTATTTTGAAGTATTTGTAAACGCCTTCTGTCCGCTTGCATGAATGTTGTGGATCCGGTGGCGTGAAGTAGCAGCTTCTGAATTAAGTTACTCGTTGGATTGTCGTGCACTACTTGTTGCTTTCTGCATGTACATCGTAGTGCACTAACGAGTCTCCTTCTTTGGGTTGTAGAAGCTCGTAGGAACTTGTAGTCTTTATGCATTATTCTGTGATTTTTGGTCTTTACAATACAGCCACTATTATTGGAGGTAGATGTATTCTTCCTTAGGTTGAAGTTAACTACAGGATACTGCATTTACTGTAGTCTTTATGCATCTACCCATCAGTGGCATGTGGCACGTACATTTATCTTTGTGGAAAGATCATATGTGTTGCAGATCATTATCATTCTACAAGGTATTTTAGATCATGGTCTGGTAACCACAACATATCTTTCAACCTCTTCTTGTTGTTTGTAAGCACGTCGCATTTGCTTATCTTCAAAGGTGGTTTATTTGAATGATTTAAACCATGGCTTGAAATTTGTTTGCTTGCATAAGATTCAAATAGACCACCCTCTTTGATTAGCATTCGCAATTCCTTCGTTATTATATTTTCTTGGAATTGAATTGTTGTTGATAAGAGATATGACATTTCATTCCTTGTAGCTCCTTTGATGTCTCATGTAGTATGTTACATACACTTCTATATTTATAGTGAACAAAATGAGCCACACTTATTGGAGATTTATCCATGCAAACCAAATGTATTTGTTTATAAGAGCAATTGAATTTTCTTGCATGACGATTCAGATATCACTTGTTCTCACTTACAAGTTGATTTTTTTCTTAAATGTTACAAGCCATTTAATTCTATCAATCATCGCTTGTATATCTTGAGAATTCATTCAACATTCTTTATGAGTTCTCACTTGTTCATTTGAGTTTGGTTCAAATCAAATTCAAGTTTCATGTTGTCCAAGTCATTCAAGTTCAAATATAAACTCCTTGAGTTCAATCAAGTCAAGTTCAAGTTTATGAATCCAAGTTCAAGCTCTTCTCACTTAGTTCAAACCAAGTTCATAAGTCTCAAGTGACCTTATTCTGCTCAAATGCCAGTCCACAAGTTCTCTGTCTGAGTTCAAGCTCGTTTTCATGTTACTTGGGTTCAATTCTTTATTGTCATTTAGATTAGGTCCAAGCTCATATTCAAGTATTCTTGTAGTTGTTCAAAAAACTACAATCTCAAGTCAATGTTCTTTGTATTTGAGTTTAATCAAATTCTCATTCCTTACAACATCACTTGATTAAGTTCTAATTTAAGCTTAATTTTGTCTCAAATTATGCCCAAGTTAAGTTCATTTGAGTCCCAAATAAAGTCCACTGTCATCCAAAAATGAGTCCACTGTTGTCCAAATTTTGTTTAAGTCTTTGTCTTATTTCAGACAAAATTTCGGCAGCCTCCCGGCGTCTCCCCCGTTTAGGGGAAAAACCAAGAGGCCGCCTACCCGCCACGTCAACAAAGACGTGCACGGTTGGTGTTTATGAGACACCGCGGCGGTATTTTTTTGTTTTTTTTCTCCCACCACGGCCAACAAAGGCGTGCATGGGGTTTTTTTTTAAAAAGCATTTTATGAAAAGATACAATTTTGCTTTCCCCCCGCTCGAGGGTACTTATGAGTGACCCTGCTTCGTCGTACGTGCCGCACCGGGGTTCCATCCTACCACGGCCAACAAAGGCGTGCATAGGACGGTTTCCCGATTTGCCACGAACATTGAAGTAGAGTTTTCGTGATTGCCCGCTTCGTCGTAAGCATCGAACAGGCGTTCCATCCCACCACGCGCAACAAAGGCGTGCATGGGTGGTTTTCCGGTCCGCTGCGAACAACAAAACGAGAATCTGAGTTGGAAATTCGTACCTTTGCGATGGTTGTAGAGTTGGCGAGATGCACAAACACAATACATGTCCTCTCTCTTTTTTTTTTTTTTTGAAACTTCTTTTTTTTTTTTTTTAATCTCCTCTTTTTTTTTTTTCTCTTTTCTTTTTCTCTTCTTTTTTGTTTTTCTGCTTTCCCTTTTTTTTTATGCAATCCCCTCTTTTTTTTTTTTTGTTTCTCCTTCTCTTTCTTTTTTTTTTTTTTTGGCAAAGTATATATATATATATATATATATATATATATATATATATATATATATATATATATATATATATATATATATATATATATATATATATATATATATATATATATATATATATATATATATATATATATATATATACCAAATATATACGTTATCAATAATGATAATAACATTCAGTAACATTACAATTCATTATTAGCACTTATAATAATAGTTGATGTTAACAAACTAAGACAAAGTGGATAGGATGAAACAATGTAAGATGATAGAAGTAAATAGTAACAAATAACTTAAAGCTTAGAAGTAAAAAAAAAATTTACTGTGTATGTTTTGGCATTTGAAAGTAGCCACTTCAATGGAAGTGGATTTCTTTTTATATACGGGATGAGTTAATTCTTAGTGAATGGGCCTTTGAGTGGGCTGAAATGCAAGGACTAGTTTAGTGGTATATCACTACAGCAACATTCTCATATTTTTAAAAAAAAGTAAACTTAAGCCGGCTTTTGCATTAGTGGCTTTGTCTCATTTGACCTTACTAAAATCCAAGCCAAATAAGCTTTAACAGTTCACTGCCAACCTATCAAATTGCTACAGAACTATTTATCTCTTTATTAGACCGTCCTGTATTCACCTCCAGCAAGCACAGGGATGAGTAAAGCACAGGAAATATTCGATGTAATAAAATAATAATAAAAAAAATCATGTCAGAATCTCTCCTATCCTTTTTTTTTTTTCACGTGGCATCAAAGACCCACCTTTTTTTTTTACTACACAGTAATTTTCCAAGACATGATATCATACTCTGAAATTTGAAATGATGAAAAGCTGCTACCATTAAGATGCTCCACTTTAATAAGAAGAAGACAAGATAAAAAATTTTTAGATTCTGTTTCAGTCTCACATGAAAAACGTGTGGAGAGGGAAGATATTGCATATAAAAGCTGCTATTCGATGAAAGTAAATGAGAAAAGATCGTTGTGAGGAGAAGCTACCGTGGTCGTGTAGAGACAGGAGAAGGGTGCAGTGAAGTTAGACGGAATAGAGGTGTCAGGCAAGGAAGATCTGAGCTGAAGGTAAAAGAAGAGGTCGTTTTGAAGAGACGACGAGTTCCTTGTGGCTGAACGAAGTGGATTAAGGTAGGGAGAGGGGTGCAGTTTTAGTTCATGGTTTGATGAGAAGCAAGCAGAAACAATAGCTTACGATGCTCGAATGGGGTCTGTGGTTGTGGATGCCCGATCCTATGTGCTGAGACGGACTGAAGTTGTGGAGGCGAACTGCTATTGAGGACTTGGAGTTGCTGTGCGGTTCGCGAGCAGAAAGTTGTGGAGTTGAAAGAAAAAATCGTTGAAGGAGGACTTGCAAGAAGGAAGTTAAAAGAAGAAGTGGATTTCCTGAAAGCTTTTTTTTTTTGTCTTCACCGGGGAGAGTGAATGAGGGTGTATATCTAAAATGAGAGTTGCAGTTTGACTTTGCCTTAACACCAAAAAGGGAACATATCAGCTTCTTGATATTGGAAGTACGACAATAAAAACTTGTGCAAAGTAAGGTAACTGATTCAATTGAACACTGAACATTTTTTATTTTCTTACTTAATGCAGATTTGATTTATCTTTTTTTTTGCATTAGATCCTGCTAGAAGGTATCTAATTTAATAGCTATATTGGTCTATAGTCATCGAGCATTAATTCCGAAGGACAAAAATCTCTAAATCATTTTGATTTGAGTGCAATTTCCTTGTTTGGCTTGTATTTTTTTTTTGCCTCGTTAAACGTGCCAAATTCGTCAAACATCTGAATTAGACAAATTTATAGTGAATTTAGGGTATTGCTGATGTCCCGGTCGCAACAACGTAGTCCATTTTGAGATCAGACGTCGTTTGGGCGACGACGAGACTTAGTTCCCTTGTAATGCGTACCATCACAACATCTTTGAATCGTCTTTGAAATTTACGGCACCATCTCAAATGATCCAATTTAATCAAATAAGATGTAGACTTTTAATGTTGACGACATTCCGGACGCAACGACGCCCTCCGTTCTGTGATCGGACATCATTTCGCCATCGACGAGGCTAATTTTTCTTCATAGCGCGCACCTTAGCCTCATATTTGAATCACCTTTGAAATTTACGACGCTACTTTAAATGATCCAATTTGATAAAATAAAATATAGACTCTTAATCCCGACAACGTTCCGGACGCAATGTCGCTTTCCGTTTGGCAATCGGACGTCATGTCGTCTCCGAATAGACAAAATTCCTTGACATGCGTGTTTTCGCATTATATTTGGATCGTCTTTAAAAAATACAACACCACCTCAAATGATCCAATTTGATCAAATAAAATGTAGATTCTTAATCCCGACAACGTTCCGGACGCAATGTCGCTTTCCGTTTGGCAATCGGACGTCATGTCGTCTCCGAATAGACAAAATTCTTTGACATGCGTGTTTTCGCATTATATTTGGATCGTCTTTAAAAAATACAACACCACCTCAAATGATCCAATTTGATCAAATAAAATGTAGATTCTTAATGTCGACGACGTTTTGGATATAATAACGCTGTCCGTTCGTCGATCGGACGTCGTTTGATCATCGTCGAGGCCTCGTTTCCCTCGTAGCGCATGCCTTTGCATCATATTTGAGCTGCCTTTGAAATTTTTTAACACTTCAGATGATCCAAATTTATTAAATAAAATATATATTCTGAATGTCGGGGATGTTCCGGACGCAATGACACTGTCCGTTTATCAATCGGACGTCATCTGGACATCTTCGAGGCCTCATTTCTGTCGTAGCGCAGACCTTTATATCATTTTTGAATTGCCTAGGAATTCACGACATCATCGATGACCGCTTTCTCCAAAAGCTCTAATCTAAATATTTTCGTCTTCTTTCTAACGACCGCTGCAATCATTATTGTAGTTGAGCTCATTCGAATTGTCACCAAAATTCTACTACCAAAACTCACATAATCCTAAGGGACGAGCCTCTTCTCCCATTTATTTTTATCCTGCTTCTCATCATCCTCCCAAATGTCATCCAGCATAAGTAAGAACTTTTGGACATGATCTCAACCCCAATGACTTATTTTGAAGTGCCTTAAGCATCTCCAAAAGAGACTTCTCCTTCTTATGAGATTCCAACATATCTGTAATGACTTTTTCTTCACATCAAAGTCGTTGGCAACACAAACTCACATTTTAAGATCAAATTCCTTTGTCATTTCATCTTTATAAACATGTTGCAAGGTTTGTCTGTTTATTATTTTTTTATACCACCATGGCCCACTATAGATAAAGAGAAATGTTTATGTACGAACTTGTTCGAGGCTCATTTGATGGCTTCCTCAACCACTACATAACAAACTCCTTAGCTCTGCCACTACTGATGAGGTTATCTGTAGGCAATGATCCTATGTTAGGGGTCAACAAGTAATAAAGAGGATAAGAGAGATCCATAAGGAATGTATGACCTATCCAAGTTTGTTTGCCAAAGCATTACTTGATGGCATTAACCTTTATGGAAGAGGTTGAAAGAATCTACCAAGGACGTTTGACCTATTTGAGATTATTTTTTAGAGCATTGCTTAATGACGTTATCCTGTATAGATGATGTTGAATTGAACCCCCTAGGATCGTTTATTCCTTGAACGAGAGGGGGTAAGGGATGCGTGTATCCTGAAGCAATGGTGAAGATTGGGTCTATCATCAGACCATTACATCCTTTTTGAGGTCTAGGCTTTTACATTGCCTAAGGATTAGAAGTCCAGTTATGGACTGTATAAAGTTTATAATTCACTTTAAGCTTTCTTGCATTTGTTGGAAGCTATATAATAGATGGTTGCATTCAAAATTATTTTTGGACATGTAAAGTATTAGAGGTACTTGCTGATCATAATCAAATTTTAGAATGTAACCAAGTTTGTCCCTAATTAAAATCTACTTCAATGAAATTGATTTTGTAATGATTGTTGGTTGAGAGGTGATAGAATAACGCATATTAGTTGTTGTAGTGATATTACTCTCAATATTGAATTACTTCTTTTGAACCTGATAATATCATGGTAAATAGACTACCTTTCCACAATCCTGCCTAGGCATTAACATAAATGACCTTTGAAGGTTGTAGCCAAAGCAACCCCTTAGCTAAGAATCATTTTCCCCAAATGTCACCAAACAGTTACATCTTTAAAAAATTATAGCGGTAGAGAGATATAGAGTTTAGCATCCATCTTTATACAAAGATCCATTATATAAATATATAAGAGAGAGAGGGGCGCAGGAGTAATGAGACACACTAAGGTTATTATGTGAAAACCCTAAAAAAATGAAAAACTACTAGGCATTACCTAGTTAAAATGATTGTATTGGAGTTTATTATTGATTAAAAATAAGACCCTTCCTTGGACAGAAGGCCTTGGCTCATTTTAGCAAATATACATCATATAGAGAACATTATATGGCAGGAATTGAAAGAATCTAGTGATATAAAAGTAGTTCTCAAGATAGTATTAGCCTATTATTTTTGACAGTAGGATCATAGTTGCCCGATTGTGGTCGGAGGGACCATAATCGTTTGGTGATAGAGGTTAGAAGGACCTAAGTCGACAGGTGAGGAAGGCCGGAGCAACTGTAGTCAGCGGGCGACAGAGGTCTGAGGGATTGTAGTTAGTGGGTGATAAAAGATTGAAGGACCATTCTTGATGAGCAGAGGACGTTGGAGGAACCATACTCGGTGGGTGATGGGGGTCAAAGGGATCTTATTCGATGGGAAATTAAGGTCTGCGGGATTGTAGTCAATAACCATGGAGGTCAAACTGACCCTAGTCATCGGGCATCGACTGTAAGAGGAATCTAGTCTATGAGCAATGAAGGTTGGAAAAACTATAGTTGGTGAGCCATGGAGGTTGCAAGGACCATAGTCTATGGGAAAGAAGGTTGAAGAGGCCTTTGTAAGCAGGCAATGGAGGTCAAAGGACCCTAGTTGATAAGTGATAGAGGTTGGAGGGACCCTAGTTGGTGGGCTAGGGAGGTCATAGGGACCATAGTTAGTGGGCCACGTAGGTCGGAGGAATATTAGTCAGCGGGTGACAGAGGCTAGAGGGATCGTTGTCAGTTGGGGGGCGGCAACAATCACTACAGGAAAATTTCCCATTACCGGTAGAATTTCCGATAGATTTTCGATGGATTTTTTGGCAAATTTCTGATAGATTATTTTGAAATATTTTTGACAAATTTTCAAGTAGATTTTCTGATGGATATGTTTCTAGCAGATTTTCTGACGGAGTATAAAAATATCTAAAAATAAAATTTATTTGTAATTTAATTCAATAATAATTTTATATTTTATTTTAATTAATTATTAATTTAATAATAAATTTTAATTAATTATTACTTAAATAACTTATTTTGATTATTAATTAAAATTATAAACTTAAATTAATTAGTTTTAATTCAAATATTTTAACAATTTAATATAATTAAAAAAAGTATCCATTAAAACACTTTTGTATGAACGACATGGTGGTCGCACTAGCATGTGCACATGGTGTGGGGGAGGTCCTCGGTTCGATTCTCAGGGTGCACAGGCGTGGGCTTAGCGCGGACAGGAGTAGGCTCACCTGGTTGCGGGAACCAGGCCTGTTGGCATATATGGGAGCGAGCTTACCGCAGACTGGAGCGAGCTCATTTGTGCTCAGGAACTAGGCCTGCTGGTGCAGAAGGGTGCGGGCTAAGCTAGGCACGGGCCTGGAAGAGAGCGTGCTCACCTGGACGCAGGAACCAGGCTTGGTTGCTCCGATAGGAACTGGCTCACCATGGATAGGAGCAGGCTCACCTGGGCACAGGAACTAGGCCTGCTGGCGTGAATTTTTTTTTAATTGTTCTATTTATTCAAATGGTTCTTTTCCTCCTTTTTAATGGAAAAAATTTTAGGTGGAATTTTTTTGCCGGAAAAAAAAATTTTGTGGATCTTTTTTTCTACAGGAATGTTTTCTGATGCTCGATTTACCGTCGAAAACATTTTTCTCGGAAATTTACCGAAAAATTTCGAAATTCATAGAAAACTTCATAATTTTTTGCTGGAAATGCTATCGAGAATACATGATTTTCCTGTAGTGAATGGATGAAGAGGTCATAATTCGTGGGCGATAGAGGTCGGAATGACTGTTATCGAGCGACGATGGTTTGTGGGTGATAGAGGTTCTAGGATGGTCGGCGGATGGGCTGTGGTTTGATGATAGAGGACAATGAGTGGTGGTTTAGTGATGGTCGGTGGACGGGTTGTGGTTCGATGGTGTTCTACAGAAGTTCGTCGGTGGTGGTGCATGGGTAGAATTTTAGGATACTTGAAGCTTCAGAGCTCTCTCTTATCTCCAGCGAGAATGTTCCTTCATGAAGAGAGCATATGCTTATTTATAGATTTTTGTGAGTGTCATGCTTTATAAATATTGGGAAGATCAACACAAAATTAGGAGTGCTCCATCAAACTGTTCATATCAATTTCCCCGACCATATATCATTTATTCAGGCATTTAAGTGCTTGAATGATGTCTTTATTAAACAATCTTAAACTCGTTGGATTTGTCTCGTCGAGCCTCTTGAGTCATCTATAAGCATGCCATATTTAGAGATTATTTCGTCATCCAATTAATGCTTTGAACCTTCCAAATATGATCCAGTCCCTATATTTTTGCCCATTTGACCGTTTTTAGTGTCGTTGGGTTCTTCTTGTCTAGACGTTCAATTCGACTATAAGCTTACTGAAATTGGAGTTTAGATGGTCCTAAATTTAAATTAAAAAGTTGCCAACACATTTAAGCTTCAAGATTCATGCCTGGTCAATATAATTTTTTGTGACATTTCAAGTTTTATATAGAGTTTTTTTATTATTTCTTATTAGATATTATGCTGTTTTTGGTCAAAGCTCTTAATATTTTAAGAAATTGATTTCAGATGCATTATTTATGAATATAAATGATTTATAGTCAGAGGTGTCTATCTAGTGACACTGATGTTTCAATATTTTATATTAATGTTGAATATCTTGCTACAACATTTTTGTTTGGAATATATCTAAAAGGATGGCCATCACTCTTATGGTGATTGGTCCCATACGCTGTTGAGCATTGACAACCCATATTATAATCTGGAGAAAAAAAAAAACACTTGACATTTCTTTCTGAAGCACAGGTGATCATATTTTCATTCAATGCAAAATTTTCATGCAACATGAACAGCTTATAACACTCAAATTTGCAACGCATTAATTAAAATAGATTTGTGAATTTTTGTGGGCCAAATTTGTGATTGAGAAATGTGTGAAAGAGAAGGGGATCAACAAGATCCACAACATGCAAAAGAGAAAGGCATTGTCAATATCTCTAATTATCTGTACTATGAGTCATATAAAGTCTATTTTTTATCAATATTTAAAATCTCTAATGCATCCTCGAACATAATAATACATTGTCATTTTCATATAAAAATGAACATTTATCTAATAAAAATGATCCGAGCTGCCAGCTCGAGTTCGAATTGAAACTTGAGCTCAATACTCAATGAGCTCGAGTTCGAGCTATTTTAAACTCCGCTCGTCAACTCGCAAACGTGTTTAAATATATTAAATATTGAAAAATTAATTTTTAATTTGAAATTAATATTTAATACATGTATTGAAAGTTTATGACACTATTTAAATAAGTGTACACCCCGGCTTTTAAAAAATTGTCATATCATCATAGATGATTGATGGAAGAAATTCCTCCTATCTCATTCAGACTCAGAATTCCTTAAATGTCCAAAAAAAAAATAAACAATAATATGAATTATGCTTCCTTCTTCTTCCAGAGGTTTGTCATTTAGGCAAAGCGCAGCATGTTTTGCGACCTCTTCATGGCTCCACCATGGTACACTACTTCATTGGCGAAGAAAAAATCCTGCTTGCGACAGTTTTTGAATAGCAGGAAAATGACACAAAATATCATTTCCTAGAATATTTCTATTCATTCTTCATTTGACGGGGTATAAAGCTTATGGCCAATTTATGAGGAGTGTGATTAAGTTAAAATTAAGAAAAAGGAATCTGATGAGTTTCTTGAACATATGCTTCATTGCAGCAGTTATAAAAAAAAATTACAATCAGCAAAAAGCAAAACAAAAGACCAGTACAGGCTCTAATCCAAAACCGAACCCAAGAAGAAATCATCCTCAAGAATATCAAGAAATTCTTGAGGTAGGTACAAAGAATCCCCATTCCCTTGAGACCACACAAAATTCTCCTGAATGGCCAGCTGAGAACAGTAGTTCAGCGCTTTATTGCTCTCTCTAGGCGAATGAACAAAAACCACCACATTTAACAACTTTAACCAATCCATTTGGTCATTATTCTGAGACATATCTCTCCACCTAACTCCTTTGTATAACCTTTGCATATGAACAACAATACTTCCATTATCCCCCTCAATTAGAATTCCTTGCATACCAAACATCCACCCTTCTAACACTCTTCCAATGTACTTCATAGCAAGACGCTCAACCTGTAAACTGTCCTCCTGAATAATACTCCATTCCCTCACAGATGACAAACCCACCAGCCCATTAGGTTGATTGGAATCCATTCGATCCAAAAAACTGTAGCAATTCCTTTGATGTAACATCTCCACAACCATTCCAGCAGTCACGAGCGGGGTAGAGTAGGCATTGCCATGTCTTTTATCATTTCTATTCTTCCAACACAAGAAAACAACATTGCAGTACAAGAAATCCCAGGAGAATTCACATTTCTTGCATTTCCCAATATTCTTTTTTAGCTCATCTAAACTTCTGAATCTTGCCATGAAGAAGCCCCATTTGTCCAACGCATAAAGGACTAGCTTTAGCTTTATACAGCCCACAGATATGTGCTTTAAATCTTCGGTAACTTGACAACCAAAAGGACACCCCATACCTCCTTGCAATCCAAGTTTATTAAGCCATTCATCAGTAGGAAAAACCTCCCTGTACATCCTCCACCAGAATAACTGAGTTCTAGGATTGAGCTTGCATTTATAGATATTTACAACCGAATCTTCCTCCATAAAAAATTGCTTCTCATAAGCAATAGAAGCAATAGGTCCTCCAATTGGAGTTCTTATAAGCTCAATATGGTCTTCTTCTCTATCTTTCCGAACAGGAATATAGCACAAATAACTTCACCCAAAGCTTCCCCAAACTACTCCAGAATTTTCGTATTATCCCAGGATCCATTGAGAGACCTTCATACCTTCTAGCTTTCCCAGGCCACACATTTAGAGGTTTATCCCAAATCCACACATGCTTCAATACATCAATGCAATCACCATTCTTGACCATCCACCTGATACATTTCTATAAGCTTTCCATTCCCTTACAATTAATCTTCCAAGCTGTAGATTTGTTCCTCTTTACATTTTTCTCCAAAGGCGTTCCACCATACTTGGCACCATGATACTTCCTCAAAGATCCATCAGCTCTAGATAAAAAGTCCCACGTAATTCTGGCTCTAAGTGGCCCTATCCACTTAGATGAAGCATGAATTTCCAATCCACCCATCTTCTTTGGTTTGCAAACCACTTTCCAAGCCACATAATGTGGTACTTTTTTCCCCATTCCTTCGTCCCAAAGAAAATTCCTAGCTATCATCTCAGCTTCCATCAGAACAGCCTTAGGAATACAAGAATGTGTCATGCATACATCATGAAATGTAAGAGAGTAGCATTAATTAACGTCAGTCTTCTAGACATAACCAATTGTCTACAACCCCAAGACATCACAAGTGCTTTTATCTTTTGAATAAGAGGGTTATAATCTAAACTTCTAACCCTTTTTATAGACAACTTGATACCAAGGTAATCAAATTCAACAACCTTCTTGAAACACATAATATAAGAAAATCTCTTCTTCTTCCACTCTGGTGTACCTATACTGAATAACATCGTAGATTTTCCTTGATTAATTTTCTGGCCAGACCAGGAATAATAGTCTTTCAGAATATTAGTGATAAACCTGATTTTAGCTCTAGATATTCTTGTAAAAACAATAATATCATCAACATATAAAAGATGGGAGACTCTAGGTCCCCCCGGCCCCACCGAGATTGGGACTCCAAAAATCTACTCCCTTTGTTGCATAGCCAATGAAAATAACTTCGAACAATAAATAAAAAGATAGGGTGACAACGGACACCCCTGTCTAAAACCACATCCAACAATGATCCTCTTAGATAGGCTCCCATTGATAAGTAGAGAAAATCTAGTAGAATTAATACAGCTCATTTACCCATCCTTTGAAATGATCAGGGAATCCCATTATAGTGAGAACCAATTTCAACATTTTCCAACTCATCTTATCATATGCTTGCTCCATGTCAATCTTTAGAGCAAGCATCCCCTTCTTGGCTTTTGAAATTCTAAAATTATTGATCACCTCTTGAGCCAAAAGTCAATGATTCGAGATTGATCGACCTAGAACAAATGCAGCCTGCTCCTCTGAGATAATCATAGGAAGGATCACCTTAATTCTGTTCATAAGCACCTTTGCAACAATTTTAGATATTGTTTGGCATAAACTGATGGGTCTAAATTTTGAAGGATGGTTCTTTGATGGTGAATCGATCTAATTAAACTACTAGAGGATGATGATACCCTTCCGCCTCAATTAAACAGGAGAAATACAATCTTACCAACCAGAGTAAACTACTCACACATGGCTTTGATACCAAATTGCGGATAAATTTTTTGAGGAGAAAAAAAAAATATATAAACCAGAAAGAAAGAAAAAGTAAAGAAGAACTTACAGTGCTATAGAAAACCAAATTTTATTTACTTCAGGAGTAATACAAAATGATGCCCTTCAAGGCTAAACTTACAGAGTATTTATAAGCAGAGAAAACTTAGAAGTGAAGGAAGAGAACAATTATTAAAGCACATATAGTACAAAAGAAAAGCTAAAGCTTTTATTCTCCACTAACTTTATTTTCCACTAACTTTATTCTCCACTTAACAGATGTTGATATCTGGTGAGTGACAAATGACCCACTTTCTGGAGAATAGAATATAGTACATCATAAAGACAGTATTATTGATTCCATTATACTGCCTGTGAATCTCCTTTGTCAAAAGTTGTCTGTCTCCCAGAGTTAAGAAAGTAGTTCAACCCAGTAGTAGAACTACATTAATTGAAACAAATCTATTAGCTTCCAATATAGCAACAGATCGTGTAATCAAATGGAATGAGATAACATTCCCAGAACAATGAACATTACCTCAAGTAATTATACCCCAACCTGTCATTAATCAAGACAGATCAAATAATCCAAACATCAGATGGCGATGTAGAGGTAAGATTTAATCCTAGAAGATCTATTAATCTTCCAAGAATCTCTATTCCTTCAACATCAATAGAGGCTGCCCGAACCTCTAAATCTGATGAATCAGATTTATATTCTATTCCAGGATTAGTATTAAATCGAAATAGAATATTACATCCAGTTAGGGATACTCAAGAATTAGATCTCCAAATCCTTCTGAAATGCAGTTTAGTGATGTATAGTCCAAATACAGCATTACGAGAGACGGTCATCCGTCATTATATGTTACCAAAATTTGAATCATTTAGAATTTGGTATAGAAAAATGTTCTTAGAAGAAGAACGAATAAAATTTTCAGATTAATATTTCTTAGATCTAGAAAATCTAAACAAAAATGGAAAAGCTACAATTCCATTTGCTTATTAGTTTGTTAATAAAATAACATCCAACCTTAGGATGATCAAAGGTCAATCATCAAAATCTGACGTTATAATGGTTCGTTTTGGAAATATTCCATCAGATCCACAAGCTATTAGAGAATTTGCTATAGTAGTTAAACAGCTTAATTTTACTAATAATACTTTACAAACTATAACATCCTATTTGGAAAATATTGATAAAAAGATAGACTTATTAAAAGATAAAGTCGAACAATCAAAAGTAGAAACTTCAAATGTTACTACAAATTCAAGAATGATTATAACAAAACCAGCCATAAAGCTTCCTCCTCAAATTAAAGTTAAATTAGATGAAGATCTCAATATATCAGATGTAATAAAACAAATTAAATCACAGAAAATAACTATATTAGACAATGAAGGATCCTCTTCTAATTTAGAATATGACCAAACAGAATCTTATACAAGCGATTATGACCTTATTCAACTAGAAGAACAATTTAGATCTTCTCAAGTAAATCTTAATCCAAATGTCCCATTAACTCTCAATAAAATGAAATATCCTAAAAAAATTTTAGGAAAATATTATTATCAAAGACCTACGCCTTCTGATCTTCTCTATGAAGAAGATCTAAATGAACAAATTTCTTATGATCCAAGACAATTATATGAATGGAATTTTGATGGTCTCTCTGATTATCAAATCCATAAAACTATCCATCGAATGTTAATTTATGCCACAGTGGCCCAAAGTAAGAATAATAAACCATGGGAAGTTGTACAAATTATAGTTAATGATTTCACCAGGATTCTTAAAGGATGGTGGGACAATTATCTCTCTCAAGCAGAGAAAAATGATCTAAAAAGCGAGAAAAGCCTGTTAGATCCAGAAAAGGCAAATGATGATGATGTATATACACTGATTCATAATATCCTAGAACATTTCTTAGGATATACGATAGATAACATAGAACAAATGCGTTCTCTATTACAAAAATTAAAATGCCCTTTTTTATCACATTTTCGCTGGTATAAAGATGCTTTTATGACCATAGTTATGAACCTTTTCGATGCCAATTCAAACAATTGGAAAGAAAAATTCTTAGAAGGACTCCCATCTACCTTTGCTACAAAAGTCAAAGATAAACTAAGAGATGCCAATGGGCAATTAATTTTTGAAAATTATACGTATGGACGTATAACTAGTGAATGTATTAAAGTAGGAATTACATTATGTAATGACATAAGAATGACTCAACAATTAAAACGAGAACGTATATCAGATAGAAAGCAATTAGGTGTTTTCTGTGAACAATTTGCTTGTCCAGGACCCTTAACAAAAAGGGAATGAAATCTAGCTAAAAAAAAATGTACCAAGCGAGATAAAATAACAACTCAACCCAAAAAAATTCTCCAAGCGTCCATATAAAGGCACAGACAAATGTTTTAGAAAAACGACTGAAAAGAAAGATAAAAAATTATCAAATTTTTTAAATGTGGTAAGATAGAACATTATTCGAATAAATGTCCTATGAAAATGAAAATTAGCGAATTAAAATTAGATACATATACAAAAGAATTATTAATGGAAATCCTTCTAAATTTAGAAGAATCAGAATCTAATTCTGAGATAGAAAATGAGGTAGAAGAATCTGATTTAGATTCCTCGTCTTATTGTAATACTTGTTCTAGTAGTGATTACTACAAAGCTATAGTTAAAAAATCAGGCTTATTTGTTCTCTCTAATGAACAGAAAAACCAACTTATTCAAATATTAAGTACAATCTAAGATCAAAAAACAAAAGATCAAATTATTAAATTACTAGGCACCTTCGAAGACTCTCTTCTTCCAACATTTAAAAAAATTCCTAATTATCCTATGAAAGAAGTTTTAGATCGATTCACCATCAAAGAACAAGAAACAAATTCATTTCTAGCAACTTTAGCTGATTTAAAATTTGAACTTAAAAACTTAAAAAGGGAAGTTCAATTAATTAAATCCGAACATGAAAAATTATCTACAAGAATTACTAATCTTGAATTAGAACAGCTACTAGATCAACCTGATCTTGAAGAATCTAATGAACCACAAACTAGTGAGAATAATGAAATCAATAATACTCTTATTAATTCCCTACAAAAGGCCATTATACATAAATGGTTTATTTCAATATCATTAGTAATTAAAAAATCCTTTGTCCTACCAAATCTTAACGCTTTAGTAGACAGCGGTGCCGACATGAATTGTGTCCAAGAAGGAATAATTCCTTCAAAATACTTTGAAAAAACAACTCAAAAATTAACCTCCGCTAGTGGAGATAGTATACAAATTAAATATAAACAATCTGAAGCAGTAGTATGTCAACAAGACAGCTGTATAAAAACCCCATTCGTATTGGTAAAAAACCTTTCTCAACATATTATACTTGGTATTCCATTCCTATTTAGTATTATGCCAATAACTACTAATAATGAAGGAATCGTATCACATTGCTGCGATCCTCCTCTCATATTTAAATTTATTACAGATTCTAAAGAGATCATACTAAATAAAATGAATAAACTAAAAGGAAAACAATTACACATAAATTTCCTATTTAAAGAAATTCAATCAACAGAATTAACACAACAGTTACAAAAACCAGAAATCAAGGAAAAAATTATTGAAATAGAAAAAAATATTAAAGATAATATCTGCGGAGATAATCCTATTAGTTTCTGGAATAGAAAAACTCATTGCGTTAGTCTTCCTTACATAGAAGGATTTGATGAATCACAAATCCCTATAAAATCTAGACCTTCTCAAATGAATAGAGAATATTTACAACTTTGTCAAAAGGAAATTTCAGACCTTCTTAAAAAACAAATTATTCAAAAATCAAGATCTCCTTGGAGTTGTACTGCATTCTATGTAATGAATGCCACAGAAAAAGAACGAGGTAAACCACGTCTCGCAATCAACTACAAACCTTTAAATAAAGTATTAAAATGGATTAGATATCCAATTCCTAATAAAAGAGATCTTCTTAATAGATCAGCTCAAGCTAATTTATTTTCAAAATTTGATTTGAAATCTGGATATTGGAAAATTTAAATTAAAGAAGAAGATCATTATAAAACAGCCTTTACCATATCATTCGGCCAATATGAATGGAACGTCATGCCATTCGGACTAAAAAATGCTCTATTTGAATTTCAGAAGATCATGAAAGAAATTTTCAATTCATATACTAAATATATTCTGTTGAGTCCATTAATTAGGTTGTTAAGCCTAAGTAAATGTCCCACGGCTACCAAGAGGGGAGTGAATTGGTAGTTTTTTAAAAATTTTAACCCTCTTAATGATTAAGTTAAACCGAAATAAAATTTTCTTTTAAAGTTTATAGAAAAATGTTTTTCAACCACAGAGTTATTAAAACTGAAATTTAAAGTGCGAAAACGTAAAAACAATAAAGTAAATGACACCTGATTTATAGTGGTTCGGTCTATAACCAGACTTACATCCACTCCTCAGAGACACCCTTTGAGTATTGCACTAAAACCAATAGTGACTCTCCTTTAGCACCCACAGCAAGGCGGAGAAGCCTTTACAACACACTCTTTTCACCACTACCCGGTGCGGCAGAGAACCATCGTCCTTTTACATAATCCACAGTGCTGGCAGAGAACCGTCGTCCTTTTACACTCTCCTTGTGTGGGCAGAGAACCCTACGGCTGTTCACACTCTCCAAGTGTAGGCAGAGAACCTTTCTTCTGTTCACACTCTCCAAGTGTAGGCAGAGAACTCTTTCTTCTATTCACACTCTCCAAGTGTCGGCAGAGAACTGGATCTCCTTGACTGATCTTCTCACAAGAATCTAGAAGGAAGAAAGGAAAAGAGTGAAGAAATCCAATTTCACAAGAAGAGACTCTTACCTTTGTAATCCAAGTGAAGCCTTCTCGCTCCAATGGTAGGAATCCTCCTTTGAATGCTCTCTTCCACTCTCTCCTTGGCTATTCTCTCAAGAGGCACGAAGATTAAATGACAAAAAGATTGGGTGGCAGTCTAATTTGGACTATTTATATAAAAGACAAGAAAAACCGCCCAAAAACTGCAAATTTCCAATTCTGTATGCAGTGGATCGTCATGTACGATCTTGGATCGTCCTGGACAATTTTACTTAAACGATCTGAAACGACCAATTTGTATATGTGTACGAAATGACTTCGTACAGATGATCGTCCTGTACGAATTAGGTTCGTCAAGTACGAACGGTTATTTTAAGGTCGGTTCTAGAAACTGCTGAAAACTGTTCTAAGTCGGTTAATCGTTTGGACGAAAATATGTTCGTCTGGACGAAAATTTTCCAGAGACCCGATCGTCCTGGACGATTATTTATTTCGTCTGGACGAAAATATTTCAGAGGACCAATCGCCACGAACGATAATTTTATTTTCGTATGGACGAAAATTTTCTAGAGAGCTGATCATCCGGTACGATATTTAATTTCGTCTGGAAAAAAATTTTCCAGAGGACCGGTCGCCTCGTACGATAATAAAATTCGTCTGGACGAAAATTTTACAGAGAACCCATCGTCCGGGACGATAATAAATTTCGTCCTGGACGAATATGACTTAGAAAAAAATTTTCGAGCAAGTTCCTATTCGTTCCATGTGCTCTATAAGAGATAACTAACGGATCGTCCAGTACGATAAAATATCGTCCCGTACGATCAGTATAAAATTTTATGATCTCCTTATGTGTGTGTGTAAATTTTTTTTTTTATTCACTCAATTACAATCACTCCCTTTCAAAATTAATTCAAAGAACAAAAAGCAAACTTCAAATTAACAAAATATCTGAAGTTATCGTAGTCTGGAGTCTGATTTTCCTGAAATGTTAGTACACACAAGAGCAAATGCAAATCTTCTAAAATTGTTAGGAGATAGCTATACATTTGAACAATAATGTTTGGAATCATAAAAAACTACATAAGTTGCAAAAATATAAATCATTCAAATAGCAACTATTCTAACACATTCTAGTTTATATTGACGATGTCTTGATATTCTGTAAATCAATAGATGAGCATATTACACATTTAAAAACTTTCATTTGGTTAGCGCAAACAAATGGTCTCGTAATATCAGAACAAAAAATTAAACACTTTCAAATCGAAATTCGATTTTTAGGACATAATATTAAAAATGATATTATAACTCCTATTCAACGAAGTATAGAATTTGCTAATAAATTTCCTGATAAAATATTAGATAAAAAACAACTTCAAATATTTCTTGGTGCTTTGAATTATGTATATGATTTTTATCACAATATTTACAAGGATGATGCACCCTTGTTTAAAAGACTTAGAAAAAACTCTCCCCCTGAGATGATGAATGTACAAAAGTAGTACAAATTATTAAAAATCATGTTAAAAATCTTCCTTGTATCAATTTAGCAAATCCTGCTTATTTAAAAATTGTTTAACCTGATGCCTCTAACTTAGGATATGAAGGTATTCTTAAGCAACAAAATTCTTCATCCAAAAAGAAAGAATTAGTTCATTTTACCTCAGGATTATGGAATCCTACTCAAACAAAATACGCTATCATTAAAAAAGAAATGTTAGCTATTGTTAAAACTATCAATAAATTTCAAGATGATTTACTTAATACTACTTTTATTTTACGGATAGATTGTTCTTCTGCAAAATTTATTTTACAAAACGATGTTCAAAACTTAGCTTCAAAACAAATCTTCGCTACTTGGCAAGCTCAATTAGCAATATTTGATTTTACTATAGAATTTATTAAAGGTAAAGATAATTCTTTACCCGATTTTCTAACCCAAGAATATCTTATAGGAAATACCACTCAAAATGAAAAATGAGGGGTGGCGCACCCCAAAAGGGTGCTCAACACCACCCGTCCCTAATCGAGGACGTGGATGGTCTGCTCTCCGTGGTAATCCCCGCGGTAGAGGACGTGGTCTAGTGGGCCGCGATAGAGGAGAAATTACTCCTCCTAAAATGGTACCTCTCAAAACTTATATCTATGGGGAAGAAGAGCTCAATAAGCAGCCCAATCAGTCGGAAAGATCTTTCGAAAAAATAATTCCAGAAAAGGGCCCAACCAACGGCCCATCATACATCTGAAATGTTTGAACCCATGCTAAAAATGAGCGTGGAGCATATTTTACACCTCAATATTGAAGATAATGATACAACCTCTCCTTGGCTTATCATCAAAAAATATTTGAATGCTAATCCCTTTCTTCAAGATTCCACTTATGATCGAGAAACATATGAAGCTATTCTCATTAATCTTCAATGCATAGAAGTAAAACATCATTACGATGATAAACGAAATGTTACGTATAGCCGAGCAAATATACTTAGCCTAATTCATCCTAAAGATTGGGGAATCACTCCTTTCCAAATTCAAAAATTTGATATTTCATTACCAGATGATAATATCAAATCTTGTTCTTTTAATTATTAGACTTATATTCAAGCTATGCACAAAGCATTTTATGTGTTAAATCCTACTCATTCTCATTCCTAGATGTTCATTCTTAATCCAGAAATATTAAATAATCATATTCCTTTATTGTTCTATAAATGGTGGGAATATAAAGGAGTAATCATTCCTATTTTACCATCAGAATTTTAAGACAATTATAATATTTGGGTTAATTCATCTCCTCATCTTCAAGTCATAAAAATAGAAGATTTTATTGACAGAATGGGAGAATTCTTCTTTTTTCCCAAGCACAAATTCCATGGATATGATCATGGAATCTTGAATTTAATCAAGACTCATTGAATATTAAAAGCCTTATGCACAATTTTTCTGTTAAATGGTGGTCTGCCATCATTGTTGATGATAAAAGGAAACAGATTGATAAGGTAATCTAAAATAACCTTATCAAAAACTAAAGACAACCCCTTGTTGTAGAATTTTCTTTAAAGAATCTTCAAAAGATGTTTAAACAACGTTATTCCCATGAGTCTCCTGAGCAGATTAAAGTTCATTTGCTAAAAGCTTATTGGGAGCAAATGACTCAATTATTTCCGGATGATGAAGAGATGGCATCTAAAAAATCAGATGATACTATTCCCGACACATGGGACTGCCAGTCGATTAAGACCGATGAAGCCGGACCAAGCCACCATCTTGGCAAAGCTCCACTTTCAGAAGAGATAGACAACTTTTGACAAAGGAGCTTCACATGCAGTATATTGGAATCAATAATGCTGTCTTTATGATGTACTATATTCTATTCTCTAAAAAGTGGGTCATTTGTCACTCACCAGATATCAACATCTGTTAAGTGGAGAATAAAGTTAGTGGAAAATAAAGTTAGTGGAGAATAAAAGCTTTAGCTTTTCTTTTGTACAATGTGTGCTTTAATAATTGTTCTCTTCCTTAACTTCTAAGTTTCCCTGCTTATAAATACTCTGTAAGTTTAGCCTTGAAGGGCATCATTTTGTATTACTCCTAAAGTAAATAAAATTTGGTTTTCTATAGCACTGTGAGTTCTTCTTTACTTTTTCTTTCTTTCTGGTTTATATTTTTTTTCCCCTCAAAAAATTTATCCGCAATTTGGTATCAGAGCCATGTGTGAGTAGTTTACTCTGCTTGGTAAGATTGTATTTCTCCTGTTTAAATTGGGCGACAAGGTATCATCATCCTCTAATAGTTTGATTAGTACGCTATAATTTAAGATGGCCATCTCTCAAAATGGCCATCTCTCAAAATTGATCTCCTTTGCAACAATTTTAGAGATTTTTTGGCATAAACTGATGGGCCTAAATTTTGAAGGATGGTTCAATTGAGCCATTTTAGGGAGTAGAAATACCACCGTGTCTTTTCATTCCTCAAACATAATTCATTCCCTGAAGAATTCCAGCATAATAAACTTCCTTCCCAACAGCACTCCAAAAACCTTTAAAAAAGGAGGCAATGATTCCATCACTCCTTGGAGCTCTATTATTACCAAAAGCTTTCACAGCATCCCAAATATCCTCCTCAGTCACATCTCTATCAAAGGAACCAACAATTTCTCTATGTTTATCCAAAAATGGCCATCTCTCAAAATTGATCTCCTATTTACTCTATTTCATTTTAAAGAAATTAGTAATGATATTTGAAATTACCTCATTATCTTAAGTATTCTCTCCCCCAAAAATTTTTAATTCTTTAATTTAGTTCAACCTTCTGTGCGCTGAAGCCACTGTTTGGAAAAAATGTGTATTACCATTACCTTCCTCCATCCACTTAACTTTTGCTCTTTATCTCCACCAGCTCATCAACCTAGCCAAGACGCTATTATGTTTAAGAACTTTGTTCTTCAGCTCTTTGGTTTGCTTAATTGATAGCCCTTTGTATCCACATTCTAGTTTTTACAAAACATTAATATCTTTTTCAAGCTCTTCTTTACCCTTCTCTAACTCTTTGAATTTATTTGTGATCCAAATAAAAATTACACGGAGAGTTCTTCTACACTTCTTCTTCAGCTTGCAAGCTTTAGCTCCTATGTTGTTTTTGTCCCATTGCTTAGAAACAATTCTCTATACCACCGGATAAGAAATCCAAACATACTCAAATTTCATCCAATTTTATAACCTTCTTTTACTCCCCAACAAATTACAAATAACCAGACAATGATTAGATACAATCCTATTTAGTTGCTTTATTTGCATATCCTGATATAAACTCAGAAGACTTGTGCTAACCAAAACACAATCGAGCCTACACAAAAATTTACTCCTCCCTTCCTTATTATTAGTCTAGTAAAAGCGAGAACTATGAAGCTTGGATCCACCAAATCATTTATGATAATAAATTCTTCATCTCCTTGACTACTAATGAGTACTGAAATGATTTGCCACATCTTTTTTCTTGTTGAGCAATAATGCAATTGAAGTCACCACATACCATGAGTGACAAAGCATTATCTTGGCTAGATTAAATCTCATCCCAAAAAAGTCTTCTAATCATCCTATCATTACTTGCGTAAGCCACATCAATTTCCCAACAAATACTATGCAAATTCTGTATTTTACCCATCACATATTATTGAGTCTGAAATTTATTTTGAAAAGACACCTCCTGATCTTTCCAAAGCAACAAAATACCTCCAGCCTTACTAACAGAAGGTTGTAAATCAAACATCCACCCTCTTCCAACCATTTTATCCACATCCTATTTACAGAATTCTTCAATTTTTTGTTTTAACCAGCCCAATGAAGTTCACATTATTCTCCCCTACTAAAGACCTTAAATAGTTGCTCGCCGAGGCCTTGTGAGCACCCCTACAATTCTAACAAATGATGTTCTCAATTAATTCACCAGAGGGGATGCGTCCCCGCTGATCGAATCAGATATTTCAACATTCTCATTCCCCTTCCCCAGACTAGCATCTTCTGCCATTCTATCTCTACCAAAGATGGCTGGGGGAAAGTTAATTTGAGGTTTCAAGATTTTCCAACTCTTTAGCTAGTGGCCTCCCATAACCTCTTTTCAACTAACTAACTTCCCGTCCTCTTAAATATCTTGTTAACCATAACATATTTTGTCAAAACCTTCACAGTCCCATAATTGATCACCTCCCTGGCCACCATCATTATGTTAAGCTTGCCTCTTCTCTTCTTACTATTTTTAGCTCCAACGAAACCTATCTTACTAACTGAAATAGCCAAGACCTTATATCTAGATTTCTAATTACTTACACAACTAGTAGTACATCTTCTCCTATCTTTTATACCAATGTTCTTTGTCCCCACACTATCAACTTGATCATTTTTCATTTCCTCCTTGTTCACATATCATCATACTTGGGTTGTAACCTTTCCCTACACATCTTCATTAATTGTCTCCATTGTATTAATATTTTCATCCACATTCTTCTTAGTGACTTCCCTCCAAACTGATGTCCTGGTAGAAACCGGCATGGCCTTCTCCCAGCATTAAAAACTCCTACTTTTCCTCCTTGTGACCACTGTCCAGCTTCTAATGTCTTCATCCAGTTTATCACCAAGATTTGAGTCAAGATTAATACTTTTACCCATATATCCAGTAGTCTCCTTCACTATGTTCACCTTCTTAGCAACCTCTAATGATTATGTTCTAACCAAACTACTTCTTGACTCCCTGCATGCTTCCACTCTGTGGCCAATCAATCCACATTTAGTACAAACGATATGGATCCTTTCATACTCAATGCTTTGAAAAGAACCTTCCACCAAAACCTTCAGCCCAACTTCCTTTATGCAATCTTTTTCCAAGATCAATCCCAACATAAACTCTAGCATACGAACACCTTCCCCATGAACTCGTATATGCATGCATCAATAGCGGTTCTCCAACCAGAGTAGCCAATCTTGCCAAATTCTTGCTATCCCAGTATTCAAGTGGTAGGTTTGAGAACCTAATCCAAATAGTAGAGGTAAATCCATTCGGCGATTTAGATGACTACCCTAGAACCCACTTATCCACCCCTATAATTTTCCCTTCAATAAACCAAGGGGCCCCTATAAGGACACTATTTCTGGCTTCCACTATTTTAAACCAACAAATAAAACAATCTATCCCTATAGGAGTCACCTAAACCAAGCCAAGATGACCCCACTTCCTCTAAACTTCATTCTAAACTACCTAGAAGGTTAGTTTTCTACCTAGTAGTCTCCCAACCAAGGCCTTCTCCAATTTGTCTATATTTCTCCTTGCTTTCTCTAGGTTCAACGAAACCATCCCATCTTCTCTAATATCCTTCACATCCACATTCAATGATAATGGGACATGTTTTGGTTTTACCCAAGCTCTATTATGATTTACTTCATTATCCAACCCCCTTCCACCGACACTCAATCCACCCGTCTCAGCTTTTGTTCCTGATTTCATTCCACATGGTGCCGAAGAAGAACTGATAATCGGGAACCCAACATACTTTCCTATGAATAGCTCCCTGCTCACATTCACCTCTCCAACTTGCTCAGAACACCCATCCACCCTACTCAACTCACCACCAGAACTCGACCGAAAAGAATTAATCCTCTCATTAGATCTCCCCACATCCTGATTAATCAAAAATTTGAAAAATATTTTCCCGCCAAAAACCCTTCACCAAATTTTCACCATTATTCATTCTTATATCATTTCGATCTGAGCCAGTTTTGGAATCTTGATTAGCCAAGATCCTCCTTTCCCCCACGAGGCTTTCCTCGATCACCAATACCGAACGATCAAGATCCATCTTCAAAATGGTTTGCATCTCAACATCAGCCAAACCCTTATCGCCATTACACTTATTGTCTTTAATACCCATCACCAAATCTAGCACTCTCGCAGAAGACAATAACCTACCTACACCCCTTCCACAAACCTCTGAACCAGAAACGCCAATCAAGAATTGGCCCTTAACAAAAGAACTCTCACCTTCACAGCCTGCAACACCTTCACCACCATTATTAAATCTGCTTCCACTGTCCAATAACCTCCCCCACCCCCCACCATAAACAGAGCTTCCCTCACAAGAACCCTTCAAGATTACCATGCTACACTTCCTCGACCACCACCTCAACCCGATTCTTGGACATCTAACATCTGATGAGTTTCCACCCATATTGAATCTTGACATTTCATTTTATTTCTTCCAGTATTATCTTTTCTATTCGTTATATTATAAATAATTAACAAATTTAAAAAGATCTATACTAATCTATACTTTAGCCTTTATATCCAAATTTTATATTAATTAATTTATTAATGTCAAAATAACTATTTAAATCCAAATAAATCTAAATTTTTATTAAAGCACTAAAATGTGGCATCATTTAAAGTTTCATCTAGGTGGCCATGCCTTTATTGTCAATTAAAGTATAAAATTTATTATTTTCATTTAATGTAATAAATTGTAGGTTATAAGAATGAATCCCACCCTCTCCCGGCCTCTTTGCCTCTTAATCTCCTTCCAGGAGTTTGTGATTGTTCTCCTCAACCCATGATCTCTTCAACTTCCGACTCTTGGCTTCTTCGCATGAAAGATGAGTTGTCGTGGTTCCTCCTCTTCCCCCTATTCTTCTTCTCACCCTTAATATATATTTAATGTGCAAAAGAGTAGATAGGGCTATCGCATTACCGATCCAAGGGAAAAATTATTAGGTGCGGAGTGCAGACGGGGTGAGAACCGTCTGCACAGACACAGGGTACCAAGCAGTACCCAGTGGTACCAAGTGGTACCGAACGGTACCGAGTGTGGTTTTATACTAGTGTGCGGATGATTCTCCCGTCCGCACTCCGTACCTAATAATTTCTCGATCCAAGGAGCCAAATGGTGCTCAAGCCATGTCGTCTAACCAAACACTATCAAACCATATGCAAAAGACTACTATCAGTGACAAAGAGCAGTGAATGTTCTTATTAAATTAAGTTTCAACTGAAATGGAATAAAAGTTACGGTGACAATGATTAAATTACATATCTCATGAAGGTTATGTTTGTGAGTCTACTTTCTGTTTAACATAAGATTTCCTTTTAGAGATTGATTTTACAAAATTTTGAGAAAAAAAGCTCATCTTTGAAAATTAAATTGTTGGATTTAGCTTTAAGAAAGAGATTGATCTGAGCGTTTTTGTCATGTGCTATTATTTGAAGTATATATTTGTTGTAATAAATGGTAACACCATCCACATAGTGTTCAAGATTGATTAAGATAAGTTGTGATGAAGCATCCTACTTGTTCACTTAAATCGACTGGTTAATATTGTCAAAATGTGATAGAAACCATAAGCTCAAGGTAAGGTTGTAAGTGAATTAGTAAATGAATAATTAGATATTTGTTCAAAATAGATTATTTCATATTTTATTTTTAAAATAATTAAAATATAATTTTGAAGTTCTAAACAGTGACATATGCTTGTTTTTCTATTAATAAATAACTTGTTAAAATTTCATAAAAATATTTATTTAATTATGATTTAATTATTTTTTGTAAAAATACCATTTTTTATGTTTTGTGCACTGTAAATATTATTTATATAGATATGTTGATAATATTTATCAAATAATTAAATGGATGGATTAAAAATTTAATGCTTTGGGTCCTCAAGACCTACTTGCTCATTAGCTTCAATCTGAAGGTTAACAAGTGAGTATTTTATTGATCTAATAACATGAAAGAAACGCTAAATTAATTAATTGAGCTTACTTGTAGACTTTTCCTGCAGCTGTTGTTAGCCTCTACGAATAGGTAGTTGGTTTTTAAATGTAATAAAATGGTAGTTTATCCAAGTTTTCATTATAGTGTTTGATGTGTTTAACTAAAAAATGTTGCGTTTTGTTTTGTACTTTTTTGGGCTTTGTAAGTGCTTGTGAGCTAATAGTGCGATGTTTTTTATCAATTGCTCCTTTGAAGTTCTAAAAATCTAATGTTGAGAAAATATGAAATTCATGTTGATAAGGATAAGATTATAGAGATTTTTACATTATAATACAATATCTTACATATTAAATCCAAATCGATTCTAATTTCCACCACATTCAAGTGGTTCAAATCTTCATATACAGTGTAATCATCTACCTTTCATATTTACTTGCATGCATGCTTGTCTCTCAAATCTCTTATTTCTTTAGCTTATATTTGGCTATGATAGGTTGCTCATTATCATCATTGATAGTTCACTTAATGATGAAAATCAATCTCTCATTATCATCATTAGAAAAAAAATCTGAACGCTTCTTCTTCTTCGATCTCCATCTATAAAATTGTACAACACAAGGTCCATAACTTCATTCAGTGAAGCACAAATTCCTCTGTGACATTCGTCGATTTGAGCTCTTGAGCCTGAGAACGAACACTCGAGTTGAGTCTCTAGGCTACTCAAGCTCGAGCTCAATTTTGCATTCTTGAATTGAGTGACAAGTCGAGCTCAAGTTTTCTATTACTCGAGATAGACCCAACGTATTTACACACCTACCTCTGGTTTCAGTATTATTTTGTCTTTTTTTTTTTTTGATATTCTTTTGCAATCAGCATTGGACATATAATTTATTGAATTTGATAGTGATTATAAATGTACATTGATGTTTTGATCTATCGATTCATCCCCTGGTATTTATTTTAATAAAAGAATTTAGATAATTTTGGTTAAAATATAAGAGATAAAAGAAAATATTATTTCCAATTGAAATTATGGGGAATCACAAAGGACATACAAGAAACACACTACAGGAAAACCCATTATATACGCCGAAATTAATGACGTATCCATCCGCCGTAAATGCCGGCCGATAAAACGCCGTAAGGTGCGCCATAACTAAAGGTATGACTTGTTTCTGGTGCCCTTTTTGTCGGTACGTCCGGCGAAAATAAAATGCCGGCAATGAACCAGAAATTCGTTGTATCATCATTTCCGGCATGTTTCCGACACCAAATCTGCCGGAAACCTGTAGCAATAATAAAAAAAAATTGTCTTCCCATCCAACAATCGAATTTTCACACCTGCAAACACACACACACACACACACACACATATATATATATATATACACACACACACACACATATACATTCATACAATAACAGTTCCACAACACAGATCTACACATCACAGATCTCAAGAACTTCAACATATACTTAAAAATATAAATGTCCATTAAAACAGACTGTTCAATAGCATTAACCAACTAATATTAAAAATATCACAAATTGTTCAATAACACATTCAAAAAAGTAAACAAGTTCATATGACTAAACTAAACTACTCTGAATCTGTGGACTCATCCTCAGCTGAAGCTACCTCTTTTTCACTCAACTGCTCCCTCATTTTATGCATTTTATTCAACAACTGATTGTGTTGATTCTGCATCTGCATATGAACCTGTGCTTGTAACTGAACTTGCTAATCAGCTTGTGATTTCTTTACTTGTTCTAGCCCTGCTTGAAGGGTAGTTATTTATTGAGTATGTAAGGACTCATGTGAACAGGATGCGAAGCTGGATCCAGTAGAGGTCATCCCCTTGTATGCCTGAGCTTGCGAACCTAAACCATAAATTCTGCCATGTTGCATTGCTCCAACGGCTTGCGACCAGATGCGGTACTCAGAATACTCCACAGAGCCGCTAAAAGAACCCTCACCTGATGTGGCCTGACTCTCTCGAAGCTATGTATACTCCTCCTGTGAAAGTAGAATATAAATATATATAATTAAACAAAAAATAGAAATTATTAAACACATATACTTATATGGGCTTTTCTTTTTCACTCATCAATCCATTGTTGATCTTCTTGTCGCTTATAAGTGTGACTATACAATTCCACAGGAGTTGATTCTCTACCCAACATATCTTTTTGTAAGAGAATTCTATTAATATGTAAAGAAAAATTTAAAAAACTTTTAAAATTCATTACCAAACGTTGCATGTACTCAGTATGTGGAACGGAGCTACCAGTATGAATGGAACTATCTAAACCCCCAACATCAGAAGCTTTGTTCTGTCAAATTTGATCCCTCCTCATGCTATACTCTGCACTGCCCCAAGCAGTGTTCAACTCAGCCCATATAGTCTCTCCAATCCACAATGGTCGCTCGCCATACTTTTTAATGTTTGAGAACATCTCACGCATCCGATTGGACCCACGCTTCTCAAAATTCTTTCTAATTTTTTCATTGTGCTAAGGCAGCCAACAAAAATCTTTCTGTATTTAAATACATATAATATAGAATATATATATTTGTTAGCTTAAGTAAAAAAGAATAAATCATTTAATTATACATAACATAAAAAAATAATAACAAAAAATATCTCAAACTCTCTAAACCACATTTCTCGGACTTCTTTCGAAACTTTCTTCTAAGAAACGCAAGGAGCATCAAACCTGCTCCGTATGATGTTCCGTATTTTATGTGTCGATTGTTTTGATGGGTAGAACCTAAAAAATAAGGTTATGTGAGACAAATATATAATATAAAATAAATATATTATTTAGCTTAAATAAAAGAGAATGTACGTACGTGTCACCCTCAGGTGCTATCTACATTCGACCATCTGTTGCCTGTTCTGGTGCAGCTAGTGTTGAAGGTCCAGCTATAGCAGGCTTAGGAGGTGGTGGGGGATAGTATGGTGGAAGATATGATGGATATGGATAAGTAGGAGGGGCACCAACATAAGGTGGGGGTGCGTAGTATGGATAGACAGGAGTACTCTACGTGGGATCTGGTGAAGGAAACCGGGAGTCTGCTGAGTAGAACTGCGGGCTACTGGCTCCAGGAGTGGGTAAAGGCTGTGTGGTAGGCTGAGACGAAGTGGTCCCCTCAGTACGTACTATCCTAGGTTCTTCAGTTGTAGCGATCTTCTTGGTGCGCCTATTAAAAATATTTTTGATCAATCCTTTGATAGGCTCTTCACCTGAAGCCATCTGCACAAAAAAATATATTACAAACATGAGTTATAACAAAAAATATAATATAAAATAACACAGGAGTAATAATAAAATAAAATGCAGTGCAGTAATAATAAAATAAATGTAGTGAAGTAACAAAAAAATTAATTTACCTTATATTAACTCATCATTTATTGATTCACTTTCATATGATGATACATTTCCAGCACTATCAGATTCATCATTACTTTCCTCTATGGTTCAATCTACATCCTCTAACTGCAACTTGCTCTCATTCATTCGGATTTGGTCATCCACATTGATTGGAAGATTTTTTAAATTTGACATAAACTCTTATTGATGTGTTGATGGTATTGAAGTAGTTTTCTTAATTACTCCCCTTGGTTTTATCTTCATAACTACTAGTCAATCCTGTTTGCCTCGTATTCAACTTGGATAATTAGTATAATAGACATGAGTTTCCTTACTAGCAATGATGAATGGGTCAAACTTTGCATATCTCTTACACCGCTTTACTTCTATTATACCATAAATTGGATGTACTCTTGTGCCTCTATTCTGTACTGGATCAAACCATTCACAATTGAAGAGATACACAATATTTTTGTGACCAGGATATTCCACCTCTAATATTTCTTATAATACCCCGTAGTATTCAGAATCATCCCCTGTATGGGTGTTCCCTCTTACACATACGCTAGAATTTTCTATCTTCCTACCTTCACACCAATTTTTGTTTGAAATTTATAACCATTGACCAAAAATATTTGATAACATTTAACTAATCTATTTGGTCCCCAAGCTAACTCAAATAGCCCTTGATACTGCGAATCACTATCTTTAGTGTGTACCTTTAAATGAATTAGATGTTATTATTATTAATATTAATTACATGCAATACTAAAAAATTAAGACTAATTAATCAAAATATACCATATTTTTAAACCAAGCAGTAATTCTTTCTTCACTATCTTCTGGACTTCTCCTTCTTCTGATGTACTTAAACCATCAATGAACCTCCTAAAAACTTTTGAGTTTAGAATAAAGTTTATAAGAATAATGAAACAATGAACAAATTAACTCCTACTTACTCGAGATATGACTCAACTTCATCACAATTAAGCAAGATATACAATATGATAACTATCATCTCATTATCGGTCAAATAGCGCATGATGCTAGCGCCTATAGGTTCACCACTTCCACCGAATACATATATATTAGAGGATTTGCCAACATTTTGAGGTACTGCACTTTTACCTGATTGAGACATTATTTCAAAGTAATACGAGCAAAATTGAGTTATCTCGTATGTTAAATATGCTTCATAGATAAAGCCTTCGGGTCTTGCTTTATTCTTAGTTGTATTCTTAAGTTTATTTAAATATCTTTAAAAAAGATACATCCATCGATATTGAACAAGTCCACCGATCATAGCCTCATATGGTAAATGTACTGGTAGATGCTCCATAGAATAAAAAAAATTTAGAGAAAATATTTTCTCAAGTTGACACAGAATAAAAAGAATTTACTGCTCCATAAGATTCAAGTTCTCTACATTTAATTTAGAAGAGCATAAATATTTGAAGAATACACTTAGCTCGATCAAGGGCTTTAAAATTTGATATGGCAGATAACTAAAAATAGTTGGTAGTAGACATTACATGAAGATGTGATAATCATGACTTTTCAATCTGAATAATCTTCATGATCTTATGTCAACACACATACTTAGATTGGAAGAATATCCATCAGGTACTCATAGGGTCTTCAACGATTCACAAATTGCTCATTTTTGCTCTAAATTTAATGTGGATGGAGCTTTTGGTTTGAGAAAATTTTCACCTCCACCATCCTTCAATTCTAATACTTTCCTCCTATAAATCTCCTTTAAGTCCATTCTTGCTTTTATATTATCTTTCAATTTATCTTTGATGTCCATAAGTATATTGAAAATATTATCAAAAATATTTTTCTCTATATACATAACATCCAAATTATGTCTAATCAGGTTTATTCTCCAATATGATAATGATCAAAAAATAATTTTCTTGGTCCAATTATGATTGACATCATATCCTGGCATTCTTAACTCAGCTAATATTAGAGAATCCATTATGGTGGGCATGAACCTGACTCTTTCAAAAATTTATTTACTACTTAATCTTGGAGGAGGTTTAAATATAACCATTTTATTTTTAATAAAGGCATCTTTATTTCGCCTGAAAGGATGAATTGGAGGTAAAAACATACGATGATAATCAAACTAAGTGTTCTTCCTACCATACTTTAAAGTGAATGATTTTGTATGTTTCATATAATATGGACAAGTTAACTTGCTTGAAGTATTCTAACCTTAGAGCATACCATATATAGGAAAGTCACCAATTGTCCAAAGTAATGCTGCTCTCAGTATAAAGTTTTATTTGGTGGAGATATCGTATGTACTTACTCCATTTTCTCATAAAAACTTAAATCATCAATTAACGGTTGTAAGAATACATCAATCTTCACTATTGGATTATGTGGCATTGGAATGATAAGTGTCAGAAAGATATAAGGAGTAGTCATACACAACTCTAGAGGAAGATTCTAAGGAGTGAGTATCACGGGCCAACATGAGTACGATGTAGCAGACTGACTGAATGGTGTAAAACTATATGCACATAAACCTAATCTTACATTTCTTGGTTCTACTGCGAATGTGGGATGTGTATGATCAAAGTGTCTCCAAGCATCTGCTTCTGATGGATATGTAATAACACCTTCTTGCAAAATATGATTATTATGACATCTCATATGTGCTACAGATCTCATGGATATATATAGCCGTTGTAGTCTAGAAATTATTAGTAAGTAGAGCTTTCTACTGACAGGCACATCCTTCTGCTTCCTTTTATTTTCAGATTTTGGTTTAAACCTATGTACATTGCAATGACGGCATGCAATCTCTGCGAGATCTTTAAAGTATAACATGCATCCATTGACATAACAATCTATTTTTTTGTTTATCAAACCAAGTTTGAAAACTAACTTCTTTGTTTGATATAGATCTGTAGAAATTAAATTATCTGTCAGATTGGTTTCCTTAAGCAACCCAATGAATTGATTAAAACATTAATGAACAACATTATATTCTGCCTTGATGCTTAACATCTTCACAGCAACAGATAACTCTAAGTGAGTGGTGCACCCATTCCAGATTGGTTGCTGGGCAGCATGCAATAAATCATAAAAATTTTATGCGTCATTATTCGATAACTCTTCTGTATTTTGTTTAAATTGTATTTCAGTTGCATCATGAACTAATTCCTCAAGATTTGGTCGGATATTTTCAGCCTCAACTACATTAGTATTTGTAGAAGGATCGTATTAAGAATCAAAATGTGGCTCGTACTCATCATGAGAAGTCCAATACCAATACAGTGGCATGAATTAATCCTTTACGATACCGATCAACAGTTACATCATCTGTTCATATGTGCACTATATTTTTATGTTTACAATATGAACATCGAAACATTCCATCTGATATGAAGCTGGGTAGTTATTTTTCTTGTTGAATGAAAATGTTCACCCCATTAATGAATTCATCTGTTAATGTCTTTCGTCCTTATGCCAATCGGTTATACATTCAACTTCTTTGATTTATAATATCTATAACCTACATATAAGAGCGAAAAAGTAATGGATTATAATAATTTCTGTGACATTCATATATTAACTATCTCTTCTCTCTACCTCTCTCTCTCCCCGCCTTCTTCGATCTCATTCCCTCTCTCACTTTCTTAATCTTATAATCTCGTCGTATAGACCTAGTGAGAGGCACTTGAAGGTATACTTGAATTATGGAGGTCAACTTTATAGTATAAAGATTTTTGCTTGAATATATCTAAAACTGAATATATGAAGATATTAACAGTAGAATTCAAGTGATGGTGAAATAGATAGGGATATTTTGTACTATAACGGGTTTGTTGTGTTGTAGAAAATTCTCCCTCAAACTTAAGGGAAAACCTTTAGACTCTAAGGTTGATCTCCATAATTCAAGTTTACCTTCAACTCCATCTCTAGTCTTATCAACAAGAATAATATCATCATAAAAAAACATACATCATCGTATATCCTTTTGTAAATGTCTAGTGAGAACATCTACGACTAAAGTAAAAAGATATGGACTTAAGGATTATCCTTGATGTAATCCAACCAAAATAAGAAATTACTTTTTCAAACCACCTTGTGTTTTAACGCAAGTAATAGCTCATGCATACATATTTTTAATGATTTGAATATAAGCGCACGCTATCAACTCTTTTTTTTTTTTGCAAGAAGTCTCAAAAGCACTCCTCTTGGAACTTTATCATATGCTTTCTCTAAATCAACAAAAATCATATGTAGATCCTCCTTATTCTCTTTATATTTCTCCATCAAACATATCAATAAATGTATGGCTTCCATAATAGACCTACCCGGCATGAATCCAAATTGATTTTAAAAATTTTATCAACAAAAAAACATTTAATATGTGCAACCTCTAGCAAATTTCTAATAAGAAATAATATGAAGAAAAAAAAAAACTTACAATCGACAAAATTGGGAGGCGGCAGAAAAAAGGGAGGCGGCAGAAACTCACGGTTGAATTTTGCGAAACCGATCTCCTTTCGCCGGCGATGAAGGAGGTGATCGTCGGTGACATCCCTTGAACGTCTACAAAGCTCATTGACGACGATCTAGGGTGGGTGACGTTGAGGCGACGAGAGAGAGACCAGAGATGAGAGAGAAATGACGGAATAAAATGAGCAGCCAGACAGGTTGTGTTCGGAAATAGGGCTTTCACCGGCGGATGTTCCAGCGTACAGGAGGCCGGAACATTTTCGGGCGCATGATTCATCGGTTCCAAGTCGTTGAGTTTAAAATAGCCAATGTACTAAATGTCGATAACGACGCTGAACCTAATCCGCCGTAAAGTCCGCTGGTAATAATGAAATGCTGCTAAGTTCCGACATTACCACCGGCGCATGGGACGTCCATAAGTTTCTGTCGCAGGAGGAGCTAATTGAACCCATAATTTCAAACATGAAGGCCATAAAAAGATTAAGAAGAAGTTAGAAAGTAAAATGAGTGTGTCAAAATTATAATTTTTTATTTTATTGAATTTTCTTTTATGTGTATGATTTTATTGGCTAAACAAACATGCATGCACACACACAAACACATTGATTGAGAATATAATAAATGATCCACTTTAATATATTGAGGTGGTGGCCTTATACAATGCAACACTGAACATGTTAGTTTTTTTTTCTGCACTTCTTTTATTAAGCTATATTGTGTTAATTCCTTATTTTATTTTCATGTATAATGATCAGTAGATTATTGAGCATATGATGTTACATAATAGGATTATGTTATTATTAGCAATTCCAAACATTTAGTACACAAATTTATTACATAGAACGAAGTTCTCAAATGCAGGAGATGATCATAGCATCTTATTTAAAATCACTTTATGCAGCTTTAATTGACCTTACTAGCTGTTGGCACCAACTCCAACTTTTGTTTTCTAAAGGAAATTACTTCACCACCTTCATCCATGTCCATATCTTCAATAGTGATGCCACTAGGCAGACTCCAATCAAAGCGATGCAGAAGATTTGCCAGAGCAATCTCAATAATAGCCATTGAAAAATTCATTCCTGGGCAAATCCTCCGACCAACACCAAATGGAATGAAGTAAAAATCTTTACCCTTGTAGTCTACAGTAGAATCAAAGAATCTCTCTGGCTTGAACTGTTCTGGTGCTTCCCAATAAGACTCATCTCTCCCAAAAGCCCATGCGTTGATGACCAGTCTAGTTTTCTTAGGAATATTGTAGCCTTGTATTTGACACTCTTGTAATGACTCTCGAGGAAGCAATAATGGAGCTGGTGGATGCAGCCGAATGACTTCTTTTATAAAAATCTTCAAGTAGCTTAGTTGGCCCAATAGTTCTTCACTAATCATGTCTTCTCCATGAGCCACTTTTCTCAATTCATTATTTACCTTCTTCATCACTTCAGGATTTCGATTAAGTTCTGCCATGCACCAATCCAGAGTTGTGGATGTTGTGTCTATTCCAGCAATAATCATATTCTATTTCAAATAAAGCATGTTAAGAGAACTTTTTATTTGATTCAATAGTATTAAGATAGTTGTTTAATCTAAAAAAACCATATTATTTTGTAACCTTATCATGAATTTAATGCAATTGGCCGGAAGCTAGAAGCCAATGAAATAAAAATTAGAATACAATAAAATTTGATGATTTAAAATTGTTAAACAATGAAAGATTTATTATTTTTACAATTGACGTATTAGCAAAAAAAACTCTTGAGATAATTACCATGGTAAGACCTCTGATTTGATCATTTGTGAGGACAAACCCCAAGGTCGAATCATGCTGCAAATCAAGCAACGTACCCATGAAGTAAGTGTTGTTCTTACCGTTTACCTCCTTTGATTCATGACCATGGTTCTTAATAATTTCCTCAAAAAGAGTATCCCAATTCTTCTTGTAATTCTCGAGCTTTCTATCTGATCCCCTTAGCACATCTAGCCATTTTAAATTTGGGAAAAATTCCTCAAAGAAAACTTCATAAAATAAAGTTGAAGACTCGTGTGATAGCTTAGACAAAAGCGCTTTTTTCTCTCTAGTTACCCATGATCCTAAAACCAATCTAGTGATCACGTTGGTTACGTAAGAATTCAATATCTCTGTGAGGCATATAACTCCATTACCCCTCGAAGTTTCATTAGCAATATTTTCAAGCAAAAGTGACACCTCCTCTGCTCGATCGAAGCTCATGGACTTCACTTTTTGTGAGCTAAGAAGGTGGGTTCTGGCAAGTTTTTTCATTTGTCTCCAACTTTCTCCATATTGAGCGAAGGCTATGTCATTCTTGTTGTTGGACATAGCATCCAATAGCTTGCTCATGGGACGAGTTGCAAATACGAGATCATTGTTTCTAATCACCTCTTCAACAATTTTGGGGCTTGAGACTACTAGAGTTCGAACACTACCAAGATGAAGAAGCATCAAAGGTCCATGCTGCTTTGAAAGCTTGTAGAGCGAGCGATGGGGAATCGAGCCAAGTTGGTGGAGATTACCTATGAATGGAAGTCTCGGAGGTGAAGGTAAGAGAGCTTCCTTTTGTGAGATGACCTTCCTTCTTGCTAGTAGTAGAAAGAAAAAAGGAATCATTAGAATAGCAACAAGCATAGTTGGATTCATCGTTACCTCGTTTTAGTTACTTCTGCAAGGGACGATCGTCCAAACCGAAATCCATGATTATTTATAACCCCATAAAGCTTAGGGGAGCAAAGTCAAATAATAATAATAATACAAATAAATAGGTAAGAAAATAAAACAAAAATATGATAAAAGGAGACTGAAGAGACACCTTAACAGGAGAGAAAATAAAAATAGAAGTTGAATTTTTTTTAAAAAAAGCCATTATTAAAAATTAAATTAAGACAAAAAATATTTGAAATAAAAAAAATTAAACTAGTCAAAACCGTCATTTTAAGAAGCGACAGGAGCTTATATGAATGCCGACGAGCCCGTCAAAGATACTAGGCCATGCAAATTAAAAAAAAAATGCCAGTGGCCAATTGATCAGGTGATTTTTGCAAAAGTCAATTTATCTTAAGAAACAACTAGTAGCTATTGAGCTGGCGGTTGACGGGTTGAGTTTGCAGATCGAAAACCACATCAAGCCATTAGCTGAGCTAAGGACTGGTTACTTTTTTTGTTTTATTTAATTTAAAGTATGATTTATAAATATATAGTTTAATTTAAATTTATATATATTTATTAAATATAAAAATAAATAAAGAAAAAAGAAAAAAAATCAAGTAAAATCAACCATTTTACTTTTAGTTGAAACTGACTCATTTTACTCACGCGCTCGAACAGCAGAACCTCTCTAGTTTTGCCCTAAGCACCGTCTTGGGCGATTTTAGGGTTCCCTTCCACCATCCGTGTGTGAAACCCTTAAACTTTCAAGTTATTTTTTGGAAAAATAAATTTGCAGTGAGTCTGTACGAATCATCTGTACAAACAGAAAAAAGTTTTGAAAATCAGTATGATTAGTCTGTACGAACTAAGTAAAAGTGCAGGTTCGTCTGTACGAACTGAACAATTTTTTTTTTGCCAGAGCCCTTCGTCCATGGACGAAATCAAATATCATCCGTACGAACGTGGTATGAGGACATGACAGAGCCGATCATGCCGGGATGAATGTAAATTTTCGTTCGGACGATCGTAAATATCTTTTTAAGAACGGTTTGATTCATTTTAAAAAGAGAGAAAGAGGAGAGAGAAAGATAAGGGAAAGATGAAGAAAAGTCGCGTTTTGGGCGACTTCGATCCGTTTTCTTCCGTCGCCGCAGTTGGAAAAGTTGATTGACTCGAGGTAAGGCACATTATTCCTATCTCAATTTTCAGAAATGTGAGTTTTGGCGGATTTTCTGATTAAAATTTTGTTTCCGTTAGCGAAAAATATGTATAACTTTGCACCGGAAAAACTTTTACCATTTAACTTTTGGTATGTTGTAGAGATTATAATTTCGCACGTTTTGAATATTTTCTGGAAGTTTTTACGAGGTATTTTGAATTTTGTGGGGATTTTTATCGAATAGAAAATTATTTGGATGTTGAAAAATATTACTTCAGTACAATAAAAGCTTTGCAATGATGTTTTACACGATCTTTGGAAATTTGGTAAATTTTTGAAACTGTGAATTTTTGGTCCGTTGAATTTCTGTTGTCTGTCGTTATACAATCTGACGATATTCTGACACGAATCTAATTTTTTTTAATCTGATATGATTTGATGTTTGATGTGATTTGAATGATATCAAAAGGGAGCTATATGGGGCCGGAATCCTTTGAGATTCTATCTGTGTTTGGGAAGGGAGGCATAAAGGGCAAGAATCCTTTGAGATTATGTCTAGGTCTAGGAATATGTAATAAATTCTTATTTGATAATTCTATATATCTGATATGTTCTGGTGCTGTAAGTATAAAAGGGAGGCATAAGGGGCTAGAATCCTTTGAGATTCTGTCTGTGTCAGAGAAGGGAGACATAAGGGGACAGAATCCTTTGGGATTCTATCTGGGTCAGGAAAATGTGAATTGAAATGTGATTTGAAATCTGATCTGAAATGTGATTTGTATGATAGGAATTTTATTCAGTTCTTCTGTATATATTATTTGATTTCCATCTGATTATTTGTTCTGTATGAATATGCAAAATCTGTTTGATTTCTATCATGTACGAATAGTTGAATTTTGTCTGATTGTCTGATTTCTGTATGATATCTGATTATATGATTTCTATACGATTAATTAAATTATGTACGGCTATTTGAATAAACTATTTTTACAGCTTTTGTGATGTATTTTGAATGAGAGAATCTAAGAATTAGGATCGGCTAGTGTAGTCTTGCTGAGCTGTTAGTTCACTGTGGTTATCTTCATGGTTTTCAGGTTCTGGAAATGAGAAGAAAGTTTTGGACTAACCGTTTAGGATTTGATTTGAAGTCATAGGTACTTTTGTATTTTTTATTTTTATACGGTCATGACTAGTTTGCTTTTCTGATATATACTTTTTATATATATACATGTACTGTCATGTATGTAATTATTTTGAAGAATGAAATAAAGAAGAAAATTATGGATGTGTTTTTTATATATTTGGATGCATGTAGTAGCTCTGTGTTCTATATTCCTTAGTGTATTGGAAGAAAGTCTGAAAGCAAATTCCTAAGCTTGATCCTAGGGTTATCCGTCGTGACTCAATGCGATAGGATCCATCCCAGTCGGGTTGGGTCGTGACAAATTAAAGTGGTATCAGAGCTTTAGTTTTAGAATTTGGATCGTAAGATAGAGCTATAGGAATCAATCTTTAAGTTTGGTGGGGTAGTTTCAATCTTTGTGAGTGTTTATTATTTTTGTTTCATGTATGTAGTTGTGTATTCTGTGTGATTATGGATCCGCCATACCCAGATATGACTGATGACCAGAGTGCAAGTCAGACAGCTCATGTGAATAGTTCTGCTTTGATAGTTGGTTCATATACAGTTTTATAGTTTACCATATTGGTAGCTCAAATAATGAGCGAGACGCTGAATAGAGTTTTTGCTGTTAGATTTGAGGATGTAGATAGACATCTACAAATATTTTTGAAATTGAAGCCTCCGAGATTTGAGGGCACTGTTGAGCCCAGAGCAGCAGAAGATCAGTTGAGAAGAATGGAGAAGACATTTGAAAGTATGTAATGTCCTCCTGATAGAAAGGTATCATTAGCAGTTTTTCTATTGGATGCTGAAGCTAAGCGCTGGTGGATGGGCCAGCAGGAGATGAAATTTCAAAGTAAACTGAACTCCTTGTTTTCTTGGGAAGAATTTTCTGAGGTATTCAGATCTTGGTTTGTATCCCTTTCTACAAGATAGTAAATGCAAGAGACTTTTCTGAGGTTGGTTCAAGGGAGCAAGACAGTTATGTAGTATGAGGTAGAGTTTACTTATTTTGCAAGATATGCTCCTCAGTTGGTTAGTACACCTACGGAGAAGTGATATAGATCTTTGAGGGGATTACGAGAGAGTTTGAGGTAATCCCTGGTACCGTTTCATATTTATAATTTCTCTAAACTAGTGGAGAGAGCCCGACTGATAGAAAATGATCTGATGACTACTCAACAGTAGTGGACTGCTAGTAGAAAGAGGTTCAATGATGAGACTTATGGAAGTAGTTTTTATAGAAAGAAGAATAGATTTGTATGTGGAGATTCTAAGAGGAGTGGACAGGCAATAACTACTGCAATCCCTAGTAGTGGCAGTGTAGCCAGTTCTAGTTTAGTTAGTGGGGCACCTAGTGCCATAATTATGGACAACGACATTTTGGCCAGTGTTACAGGATGACTGGTCAGTGTTTCAGATCTCTTCAGCCAGGACATTGGATAACAGAGTGTCTACAAGCCTGATTTGACCGACGATTTGAGTTTAGATTAAAGAGCTTTGTCAGGCCAGCAGGAAGGCCGAGAGCAATCCCTCCCCATACTTTTTGCGAAGGATCATCTAGTAGAGTTAATGGCTCGGGTTATGTGTCAAGGAGATCAGCCATCGGAAATCAAAGGGAGCCTAGTAGTTCTATAGCTCCAGCTCCAGTTTAGCCACATGTACAGTTTGAATTAGAAAAAGGCTCGAGATGCTCCGGATGTGGTGGTAATTACGATTTATATTTCTAAACATCCCTATCATATTTTGTTTGATTCTAAAGCTAGTCATTCATTTATTTATGAGCGCTGCTTAGATGCATTACAATTGGCTTTAATTACGTTATCTGTTTCGCTTTTTATTATTTTGCCAGCCAGAGATAATTTGATAGCCAGGAAATTTTGTTTATGTAAGATTGAAATTTTTGGTAAGAAATAGAAGTCTTGTTTGATTTTGTTACTGAGCTCTTCGTATGCTATTATTTTGAGTATGAATTGGCTGAGTTTTTATGGGGCTTAAATTGACTGCTTTAAAAAGCGGGTTACCTTATTTATGGATGGTGAAAGTTGTATATTTCAAAGATTAAGAGGTATTTTATCCTACTTAATCTCTATGATGGGTTGTATGGCATTTTTAGCATCTGTGTTGGATATGAATATATAGGTTGATTCTACTTCTGATATTCTGGTTGTATGAGATTTTTTGGATGTATTTCCTGAGGAGTTAGTTAGTTTAGCTCCGGATAGAGATATTGAGTTATGTATTGATATATTTTTGGGTACGGCTCTGATATCTAAGGATACATATAGAATGGCACAATAGGAACTTGCGGAGTTGAAAGTCCAGCTCCACGAGTTGGTTGATAGAGGATTCGTACGTCTTAGTTTCTCTCCCTAGGGAGCACCTGTTCTGTTTGTGAAGAAAAAAGACGGTACAATATGTATGTGTATGGACTATAATGATTTGAACAAAGTTACCATTAACAATAAGTATTTGTTGCCACGGATTAATGATATGTTTAATCAGCTTGCTGGATATTCTATATTCTCAAATATTGATTTGAGATCTGGTTATTATCAGGTGAAGGTAAGAGAAGCGAATGTGATGAAAATAGCTTTTAATACTCGGTACAGAGACTACGAGTTTTTGGTCATGCCATTTGGGGTAACTAATGCATCAACTGCTTTTATGGATATGATGAACAGAGTGTTCAAAGATTATCTGGATCAGTTTGTGATCATTTTCATAGATGATATTCTAGTATATTCTACTTTTAAGAAAGACCACACTAGACATTTGAGAAGTGTGTTAGAGACTCTGAGGCAGTATCAATTGTATGCAAAATTCTCCAAGTGTTAATTCTGGTTGAAGAGTATTTCTTTTTTGGGACATGTAGTAAGCGGTGAAGGTATTTCTATTGATCCCCTAAAAAATTCAAGTAGTTGCTAATTGGCCAAAGCTTACTATGGTGTTTGAGATATGTAGTTTCTTGGGCATGGCTGGATATTATAGGAAGTTTGTGAATGAATTTTCTCAGATTTCTGCACCTTTGACAAGACTGGCTCAGAAGTCAGTAACTTTTGTTTGGACACCAGAGTGTGAAGCTAGTTTTCAGATATTGAAAGATTGTTTGACTTTTGCTCCAATGTTAGCACTTCCTTCTAGTACGGAAGGATTTCAAGTATTCAGTGATGCTTCACTGAAAGGTTTGGGATGTGTTATGATGCAGCATGGTTGGGTAATAGCTTATGCTTTAAGATAATTAAAACCACATGAAAAGAATTATCTGTCTCATGATTTAGAATTGGATGCTGTGGTATTTGCTTTGAAGATTTAGCATCATTACTCATATGGTGTAAGGTGATAGATTTTCACGGATCATAAGGGTGTAAAGTACATATTCACTTAGAAGGATTTGAATTTGAGGCAAAGAAGAAGGCTTGAGTTGATTAAGGACTATAATCTGACTATTTCGTATTAGCCTGGTAAGGCTAATGTGGTGGCAGACACTTTGAGTAGGAAATCTTCTAAAATGCCATATGTACAGCTCACTTCTGATAAGTATCTGATATAAGATATGGAAAGACTTCGATTCAAGGTGATTTCTTCTACTGATGGGGATTCTGGTATAGTGACTCAGATGATTATTTAGCCCTCTTTAGAAGAGAAGATTCATGAGGATCAAATGTCAGATGTAGAATATTCAAATTTAATTGATTAGATCAAATCTGGTAAGAGATCTGAACTACGAATTTCTGATTTTAGTATTATTTTTTGTAAGGATATGCTTTAGGTTTCTCTGTTTGGAGATCTGAGGAAGGAGATTCTATACGAAGCTCATTAATCAGGTTATACTATTCATCCAGGAAATGGTAAGATGTACGGAGATATAAAAATCTTGTCTTGGTGGCCTGGATTGAAAAAGGACATAACTGAATTTATTTCGAAAAGTGAATACTGTCAACTAGTGAAGGCAGAACATCAGCGACTGGGAGGTCTTTTGCAGTCATTGGTTATCCCTGAGTGGAAGTGGGAGGAGGTGACCATGGATTTTATTATGGGTTTTCCTAGATCGAGGCAAGGACATGATGCTATTTGGGTGATTATTGATCGATTGATGAAGTCTGCATATTTTCTTTCGATCAGACAGACAGATCCGGTGGATAAGTTAGCTCAGATTTATATTAAAAAATTATTAGATTACATGGTGTATTAAAAGTGATTATATTGGATTGTGATGACAGGTTTACCTCCAGACTTTGGAGAGGTATTCAGTAAGGATTGGGTATAAAGTTGCATTTCAGTATGGATTTTCAACCGCAGAGTGATGGATAGTCTGAGAGGACTATTCAGGTACTGGAAGATCTTCTGAGATTATGTATTTTGGATTTTGAAGGTAGTTGGGAAGATCATATCCCATTGATTGAATTTGCATATAATAATAGTTATCAGTACAGTATTGGTATGGCACCGTACAAAGATTTATATGGAAGAAAGTGTAGAACTTCTTTGACCTTGACAGAGGTAGGAGATAGACAAGTGATGGGTTCAGCTTTTGTGGATGATACTGTGATAAAGATCAATCTGATTAAAGAAAGATTGATATATGCACAAGATAGACAGAAGAAGTATTACAATCAAAAGCACAGATTAGTTAAATTTCAGGTTGGTGACTTTGTGTATGTCAAAGTCAGCCCTATGAAAGGTGTTAGCAGATTTGGAAGAGTAAGCAAGCTCAGTCCGAGGTATGTCGGACCTTTTGAGATTATTGAAAGGGTTAGTAATTTTTCTTACAGGTTGTTATTACCTGATCAGATGTCTGATATACATAATATGTTTCACGTATCCTCTTTGAGAAAGTGGATATCTAACTCTGGAAAGAGATTGTCTGCTGATGATGTTGAGGTTCAAGCAAATCTACAATAGAGTGAAAAACCTGAAAAGATTTTTGCATATGATGTAAGAATGTTGAGAAGTAAACATATTCTTATAGTTAAGGTTCAGTAGAAGTTCAGAACGGCCAAAGAGGCTACTTGGGAGAAGGAATTGGATACAAGGCAGTTATATCCAAGTCTTTTCTGACTCAGTTTTTCTTTGGAAATGTCGAGGATGATATTTTTCTTAAGGTGGGTAGATTTTGAAACCCTTAAACTTTCAAGTTATTTTTTGGAAAAATAAACTTTTTTTATGCAGTTAGTCTGTACGAATCGTCTATACGAACTGAAGAAAGTTTTGAAAATCTGTATGGTTAATCTGTATGAACTGTCTATAAGAACTGAGTAAAGTGCATGTTCGTCTGTACGAACCGTTAGTTCCTCTGTACGAATTGAATAATTATTTTTGCCAGAGCCCGTTGTCTAGGGACGAAAATCAAATATCGTCCGTAAGAACGTGGTCTGAGGACATGACAGAGTCGATCGTCCCAGGAAGAATGTAAATTTTTGTCCGGACGATCGTTAATATCTTTTTAAGAACGGTTTGATTCATTTTGAAGAGACAGAAGGAGGAGAGAGAAAGATAAGGGAAAGAGGAAGAAAAGCCACATTTTGGGTGACTTTTATCCATTTTCGTATGCCGCCGCAGTTAGGAAAGTTGATCAACTCGAGGTAAGGCACATTATGCCTATCTCAATATTCAGTAATGTGAGTTTTGATGGATTTTCTGATTAAAATTTTGTTTCCGTTAGCAAAAAATGGGTATAACTTTGGACCGGTAAAACTTTTACCGTGTAACTTTTCGTATGTTGTAGAGATTATAATTTCGCACATTTTGAATATTTTATGGAGGTTTTTCATCAGGTATTTCGAATTTTGTGGGGTTTTTATCAAATAGAAAATTATTTGGATGTTAAAAAATATTGCTACAGTATAATAAAAGCTTTCCAATAATGTTTTACACGATCTCTAGTAATTTGGTAAATTTCTGAAACTTTGAATTTTTGATTCATTGAATTTCTCGTCTAATGTTATACAATCTGACAATATTCTGACATGAATCTATTTTTTTCAAATCTGATATGATTTGATGTTTGATGTGATTTAAATGATATCATAAGAGAGTTATAAGGAGCTGAAATCCTTTGAGATTCTGTCTATATTAGGGAAAAGAGGCATAACAGGTCATAATACTTTGAGATTCTATCTGGGTCCGGAAATATGAAATGAATTCTGATTTGATAATTCTATATATCTGATATGTTCTGGTGCTTAAGCATAAAAGGGAGGCATAAGGGGCCATAATCCTTTGTGATTCTATCTGTGTCAGAGAAGGGAGGCATAAGAGGACATAATTCTTTGAGATTCTGTCTGGGTCAGGAAAATATGAATTGAAATCTGATCTGAAATGTGATTTGTACGATATGAATTTTATTCAGTTCTTCTATATATGTTATTTGAGTTCATCTGATTATTTGTTATGTATGAATATCCAAAATATGTTTGATTTATGTTCCGTACGAATGTTTGAATTATATCTAATTGTCGGATTTCTGTACGATATTTGCATTCTATCTGATTATATGATTTCTGTACAATTACTTGAATTTTGTACAGTTATTTGAATAAATTGTTTTTAAAGTTTTTGTGATATATTTTGAATGAGAGAAACTGGGTATTTAAATCAGCTAGTGTAGTCTTGCTAAGCTGTTAGCTCACTGTGGTTATCTTCAATATCTGATTTGAAGTTATAGGTTCTTTTGTACTTTTGATTTTTATACGATCATGGCTAGTTTGCTTTTCTATTATGTACTTTTTATATATAGCCATGCATTGTAATGTATATGATTATTTTGAAGAATAAAATAAAGAAAAAAAATTATGGATGAGTTTTCTGTATATTTGGATGCTTGTAGTAGCTTTATGTTTATGTATTCCTTTGTGTATTAGAAGAATGTATGAAAGTAAATTCCAAATCTAGATCATGGAGTTATCCGTCATGATTCAACGCGATGGGATCCGTCTCGATCAGGTTGGGTCGTGACACTGTGTTTCTTTCACCTTTGAGTCCTCTCCGGCGGCGAAATCATGTGCTTTTTCTTTTTTCTCTCAACTGGTGTTCATTTTTTTCTGTTCGAAGCAATGGCGGGGGCTTCATCGTCGGCGCCTTGGGAAAATTTTGCCTCCCAGGTTCAAGACATAAATAAGGAGTTTTTTTAGCTTGGATTCAGAGGTTCCTTCTCCTCCTCAATCACGTTCCTTAAAGATGTTCTCACTGATTCTTCAGTAGGTGATACCCTATTATCTCTAACTCGATCTATATTTAATGGTGTTCTTGCTGTTATGCTTTTGGATAATAAGGTTCTAAAACTTGCATCACCTTTTCGATTCACTCTGGTTTGTAAATTTGGACTCCGAAGGCCTAATCTTGACTCGATACGTGCTTTTTACGGTAACCTTAAGCTTTCGGGTTTTTACTCGGTTGGTCTTTCGGATTCAAAACACATTGCAATCCAGCTATCCATTGATCTTGATTATAGTCGTATGTTTGCCCGTAGATCTTATTTCATACTTAATTGTCAAATGTGTATCTTCGCCTTTCTTTTACGTTAAAGAAGAATCCCGTATTGTTCCTATTTAGATTTCTTTTCCAAATTTTATACTTCATTTTTTCAACGCTAAAGTTTTACATACTGTTGGATCGATATTTGGCCACCCATTGCAAATCGATCAAGTTACTGCTTCAAGAACCCATCCGTTAGTGGCTAGGGTTTTAGTTGAAGTTAATATAACTAAGAAACATGCTAAGGAAGTTTGGGTTGGATCTAAAGCTTTTGGTTACTTACAAAAGGTGGATTTTGAAAAAGTTCCTGATTTCGGTAATCATTGCAAAACTCATAGTCATGCAGTTTCTGATTATTTCAAATTACATCCGAATCTTAAAAAAGGTTTCCAAGAACTCCATAGGAAAGGTGGTCACAACAGATACTTCTAACGAGAAGGTTGAAGTCCTGATTCCCTTGAATCAGGACAAGACCCAATCCCCTATTGAGATGGTTGGAAATGAAAATATCATTGTTTCAATTAATTTGATGGTTTTGGACAATACTACTAGCATTTCACCGATGGTAGTGTTTCATAATGATAAACCTATTGAGGATGGTAAAAAGCTTCCTAATATTTTTGTTTCTGTTGATTACATGATTCAAAATGAAGAGAACCCCTCCTTTTTGCTTAATTTGGATACTAATGAAAATGATAGTGTGGAGGATTGTGAAGAAGGGGAATTTATCTCTATTAAAAATCCTGGCCTTATTTCTGTGGTTCACATTAATAATAAAGAGAATGGGGTAAGTCCCAATATTGCCTCTTCATCTTCTCTATTTGATAGTGGTTCTAAAACTATTGAGGAGGAAGGAGCCTTTAAGGTATAAAAGAAAAAACACAAAATGGCAAAGCTCCATTACCCGATATACCTCATTCTACTAGGGCTCAAGCTTTTACTAAAAGTTCCAATGATTAAAGCCCTTATTTGGAATGTGAGGGGATTGGGGGGTTTGATTCTAAGACCCATGTTAGGAACTTATGTCGTGTGCACAACATTCATCTTTTGGTCTTACTTGAACCTTTTATTTCAGCTGATAAATTTACTACTACTGCCTCTCGTTTGGATTTTAACAAGATGTTTGCTAATTGTTCTAATAAAATTTAGATTTTGTGGAAGATTCACTTCAACATCACTGTTATTTTTTATTTTCACCAAGTTGTTCATGTGCAAATATCTTATTCTAATTTTATTTATAATTCTTCTTTTGTGTATGTTGCCTGTACTATAATGGGTTGGCTCCCTCTTTGGGATTATTTATCAGATTTTGCTCACAATTCTAATGTTCCTTGGTGTGAGGGTGGTGATTTTAATATTATCTCTAGTGCTAATGAAAAGATAGGGAGCAACCCCCCTAATGTTAATGCTATGGATGATTTCAATCACATGATTTCTAATTGTAACTTATTTGATATTGGTTTTACTGGTAGTGCTTTTACTTGGAGTAGATCTTTGATGTGGAAAAGAATTAATAGAAATCTCTTTAATAATGATTGGATAAGAGAATTTCCTATGACTCAAGTTCAGCACTTAAGTAGAACTTTATCTGACCATGCTCATTTACTTATGACCATTTCTGACAATAAAATAATGTTTCTTCAGCCTTTAGATTTCAAAACATGTGGATTACTCATTCTGACTTTTTAAATATAGTCTCTACTAATTGGCAAGCCATTATTTCTGTTGACAATAATATTAAAGGTATGTCTCATCTCTGGGCTAAGTTGAGTAGACTGAAACAAGTTCTTAGTTGATGGAATAAACATGTTTTCAAAAATATTTTTGCTAATATTAAAGAAGCTAAAGAAAAGGTTTTAGAGTTGGAAAAGTTGTTTTTAAAAAATCTTATTAGTGACAATCTTTCCAATCTTGATAATGCTAAAGTTCATCTTTTCCATTTGCAAAATCATGAAGAATTTTTTTTGAAACAAAAGGCTTCTTCTACTATGGTTTTGGAAGGGGATAAGAACACTTCCTTTCTTCATGCTTTGATCAATAAAATAAGAATTAAGAGTCATATTCACATAATGGTTGACAAACATGGTTTTGTTTATATTATGGACAAGTTAATTGTTAATTCTAGTGTGGATAACTTTAAAGAGGTTTTTAATAGTTCTACCTTAACCACCCCTATTATGAATCCTAATGTGATCCCTTTTTTTGTTGGTGAGGAAAACAATATTTTACTCACTCAAGCCCCTACGGAGGATGAAATTTGGAACACTGTTAAAGATATGAATGGCGACTCTGTTGCTGGCCTTGATGGTTTTACTACAAAAATTTTTGTTAAAACTTAGGATATTATTAAATTAGATGTGGTTGAATCTGTGAATGATTTTTTTAATGGTAATCCGTACCCTAAATTCTTTCCTTTCACTAATATTGTGCTTATTCCCAAAACCAATTCTACTATATACCCGAATGATTTTAGACCTACTAGTCTTTATATTTTCTTTAATAAACTTGTGGATAACATCATTGCTTCTAGAGTAATGCTCATCTTTCCGAGAATCATCTCCTTCAACCAAACTACGATTGTGAAAGGCAAGAGGATTTTTGATAATATTTTAATGGCCCAAGAGATGGTTCATGATATTAATGCCAAAGGTACTAGAGGTAATCTTAATTTTAAACTCGATATTACTAAGGCATTTGATAATTTGAACTGGCAATTTCTTTACAATGTGTTATCTATGTTTGGTTTTAATCAGTCTATCATTATGCTTATTAAGAATAGTATTGAAATTTTTTTTTCTATGATCATTAATGGTCGTAACCAGGGTTTTTTTAAATCTGAGCATGGGCTAAGACAAGGGGATCCATTATCTCCTTTTCTATTTATTATTGCTATGGAATAACTCTCTAGAGGTCTTGAGGATCTTTATAGAAGGTATCCTAACCTTCTCTTTTGTACTGCTTGTGGTATACCTATTACTCATCTCAGTTATGCTGATGACTTTATCATTTTCTCGAATGCTTCTATTAAAAATGTTAAAATACTTATTCAATTTCTGTCCTGTTTCTAGAGTATTAGTGATTTATTTATTAACAGGGATAAGAGTAATTTAATTATTGTCAAATCAGTTAATAGTAGCAGAATTAGTAAGATTAAAAGAGTGTGTGGCTTTAATTCTACTTTGCTTCCTATTAAATATTTAGGCACCCCTCTTTTTAAAAGAAAAAAAAAATCATTTGTTTAAAAATATTTTCACTATCTTCCAAAGGAAACTTCTTAATTGGTCATCTAGTTTTCTTTCTTTTGGGGGAAGGTTGGTTTTGATTAAAAGTATTTTAAGTTTTATTTCTATAATTATATTTCACACTTTGCAACCTTCCTCCACACTTTGTATTAGAATGGAAAGAATGCTCAATAATTTTTTTTGGGGAGCTGAAAACAATAAGTCTTGTATCAATTGGACGACTTGGAACAAAGTTTGTGGGGTTTACAATGAGGGTTCTTTGGGTTGGAAAAATATCCTTGACACCGTGCACGACTTTTATCATAAATTGTGGTTTTCTTTTAGATCTAATAACAGTTTATGGCCTCAATTTTTAATATTATAAAGATCTTAATCCTTTGGTTTGTCACTATAAATCTTCTAATTCTTTTGTTTGGAAAAGACTTTGCAATATCAAATGGGAGGCTGAACAGTATATCCAATGAGGTCTTGGGAAAGGTGATGTTTCTTTTGGGAAAGATAATTGGTTAGGTACGCTTTCTATTGACAGTTATCTTAATACCCATACTATTGATAATACTAGAGTTAATTCTTTCATTCAAAATGGTGATTGGAACATTAGTAAACTCTTGGAGGCTGTTCCAAATGACATTGTTGAGAAAATTTTACAAATCCCTTTACAATTATAGTACAAGGATAAAATTCTTTTTACTTTATCCTCTTATGATAATTTCAATATTAAAAAGGTGTGGAAGGCTATTAGATTTAAAGGTGAGGTTTCTTAAAAATTTGCTTTTCTTGGCACAATAACATTCCTTTATCCTACTCTATATTAGCATGGAGATGTCTTAAAGGCTACCTGCCTGTGGACAATCTTTTGTTGAAAAAAAGTTTTATCTTTGCTTCTAAGTGTCAATATTTCTTTAATATTGAAAGTATTAAGCATGTATTTATTAATGGTGTGATTGCTAAAAATGTTTGGTACTATTTCTTTAATCTTGCTGAAATTGGTTTTGTTAATGTTAATTGTGATGTTGCTGATATTCTTAAAGAGTGGTTTACTAAAGCCAAATGTCACATCCATAATTTACACCCTATTTTGATTATTTGGTACCTTTGGAAGGCCAGGAATGATTATAAGCACAATGAGATCATGATGGATGCTAACCAAATCATTACCAATATTAGAAATAAAATTATGTAGTTTTAGTCTGTCAATCTTATTTTGATAAAAAAATTTAAAAATTGTCGTTAGTTAGCTAGTCATTTTGGTTTTCCTAGTGAGGGTGGCTCCTTTGATAAATTTGATCGTGTTGTGAGGTGGCTCAAACCTAATTCCCCTTATGTTAAACTTAACTCGGATGGGTCGGTTGGTGCTAGCATTGCTGGTATGGGTGGTATAATTTGCAATCATAATGGTAGTCCTATTGCTGCTTTTTTGTCCCTCTGAATTTGTGTTTTATCATTACTGCAAAACTTTTGTCTTATCTCATGGTTTAACCATTTGTTTGAGATTGGGCCTTGAACATGTGGTCATTGAGGTTGATGCTTAACTCTTAATTCATATTATTCATGATGAAAATGCTGGTAATCCTCATGACTTTTACACTATTAGAAAAATCAAGATGTCCCTATCTAATCTTAATTACTATATTTCTCATATTTATCGTGAAGGAAATGCTTGTGCGAATTGGTTGGCCAAATATGGTTGTAAAATTGATATGTATGAGGAATTTAATGTTTATAATCAGTCTTCTTTACTTAAAGGGATGATAAATTTGGACAAAAGTAGACTTCCTTACCTTCGCCATGCTTGATTGCCCTATTTTGGTGTTTATGTTGTTTTCTTGCAGGTCTTACATTGTTCCCTTTTTCAATTTCTGGAGGTTTGGGAGGTCTTGCTCTGCTATTCCCTGAATTTATATGTTGTGGCTATCAAGTGGTGTTTCTTTAATGTTTTGGGGGTTATCTAGGGGAGTGTTATGGATCAGAGTTCTGTGGGCTGCTGTTTTAAGGCTTCTTTTTCTACTACAGGTGAATGCCAACCATAGTCAGTTGGTGATCTTTTTGGATCTGTATTTTTGTTACCCCCTTACTTTCTATTTTACTGGTGATAATTTGGTGATTGTTTGTGAGCCACTCCTTATTTTGAGTGATGCCAGCTTACCTATGAAGTTTAATACGTTTAGAAGATTCTTTGTTAAGCCTGCTGCTCTCTTCTAGGCTATGAATTTGTATGTTTGGCAAAATACCTATATGAGAGTTTTCTTTCTTTATCTACTTGGTCCTTTGCTTATATTTTGTGGTAACTTAGTGGTCTTCAATCATACCGGGACCAAACACTCATTTTCCTTTTCCAATTAGTTAAATATCTACTACTTACAATTCTGCTGCCTTATTAACCTTTTATTTTGGAGTGTTTCTTACATGCAGAGATGCTCACCAGATTTTTGGCTTTACAAATTTTGCAAGGATTTCATAACTTCTACTTTTATTAGTTATTTGAGGTTTGCTTATTCTTTTTGCATTAAGACTGTGTTGAATGATATTATTTTGCTCTTCCTTTTTTGGGCACTGTCTACTTGCAGCCCTAGAATGTGCTTAGGTTTTTTTGGTAATTCTTAGTATAAGGGACCACCGGCTCTTAGGTTTTATTTTTCTTTCTCTTGTAGCTCTTTTGAGCATTAGCGAGTTGGAGGTTCCTTCTAAGGACATTGTAACCTCTTTTTTTGATATGAACGCGTAGGCCCCTCTGACCGTCTTAACAAAAAAAAAATATTATACTTTTAGTTTAATTAAATAAAAAGAGAAAAAAAGATAATGACTAGATTCATTTTATTTTGTAAAAAACATTAAATTTATAAAACAAACTGCAAGTTAATTAAAAATATAGTATTGCTGCATCCTGGAGTATTCGCGACGGTAGAGAAATATATAGTTTAACATCTTAGCATTGTACGAAGATCCAGCACACAATCTGATAAGTGAGAGGGTGTATCATTCATAAGAGACACCAGAGTTTTTACGTGGAAAACCCCTAAAAGGGGGAAAACCATGGGACCTGGCACAGTTTGAATGAATCAATTAGTATTTTTTGTCGATTACAAATGAGGCCCTTCTTAGGGAGAAGGGCTTGGTTTGATGTTACAAATGAACGTTATATAGAGAGCATTATATGGTGGGAGTTACAATATAGACATGTTTATTTGATTGGAAGAGTCATTGTCGGTGATGGAGGTCGAAAAGACCATAGTCGGCAAAAGATAGAGGTTAGAAAGACCATTATTTGGCGATATAGGTTGGAAGGACTGTAATCGATAGGAGATCGGGTTCAGAAAAACTGTTGTTTGGTGATGAAGTTTGGAAGGACCATTGTAGGTGACAGAGGTCGGAAGGACCGTAGTTGGCAGAAGATCGGGGTTACAAAGACTGTTGTCTGGTGATGGAGGTCAGAAGGACCGTAGTCGGTAGGAGACCAATGTTAGAAAGACCATTGCCTAGTGATGGAGGTTGGAAGGACCGTAGTTGGCAGGAGACTAAGGTCAGAAAGACCTTTTTCTAGTGATGGAGGTTGGATGGACCATAGCAGGTGACAAAGGTTAGAAGGAACGTAGAAGACAGGAGACCAAGGTCAGAAAGACCGTTGTCTGGTGATGGAAGTCGGCAGTATTCTAGAAGAACTCTGAGCATCAAGTGGTGGCCTGGTCGAGCTCAAGGCCTTAGGTAGTGGTCTGGTGGAAGTTTGGGCCTCAGGTGATGTTCTGGTGCAGCACAGGGCCTCAAGTGGTGATCCAGCAGAAGTTTGGGCCTCAGGTGGTGGTCCGGCAGAAGTCCGGGCCTTAGGTGGTGGCCTGGCATAGGTGAGGGCCTCAAGTAGTGGTCCGACGGACCAACAGTATCAGGCGGTGCTCCGGCGGAGGTGAGTGCGTCAAGTGATGGTTTGGCAGAGCAACAGTGTCAGGCGGTGGTACGGCGGAGATGAGGGCCTCAAGTGGTGGTCCGACGGAGCAACGGTGTCACACGATGGTCCGACGGAGGTGAAGGCCTCCAGTGGTGGTCCGGCGGAGGAAATGGCATCAGGTGGTGGTCCGACAGAGCTGAGGGCCTCAAGTGGTGGTCCAGTAGAGGTGAGGGCCTCAAGTGCTGGTCCGATGGAGCAACAGCCTCAGGCGGAGGTACGGCGGAGGTGAGGGCCTTAAGTTATAGTTCGGTGGAGCAACGGTGTCAAGCGGTGGTCCGGCGGAGGTGAGGGCCTCAAGTGATGGTCTGGCGGAGCAACGACATCAGGAGGTGGTCCGGTGGAGGTGAGGGTCTCAAGTGGTGGTCCGGCGGAGAACAGCGTCAGGCGGTGGTTCGGCGGAGGTGAGGGCCTCAAGTGGTGGTTCGATGATGGTCCGGCGGTGGTCCGGCGATACTCCTGTGGTGGTCGAGGAGGAGCTTCTTCCTTCTCTTCTCTTCTTCTATTCTTGCTTCGGTCCCCCACTCAAAAGAAATGATGGGTCTATTTATAGATTTTATAGAGTGGCATGGCCCGTAAATAGGCAAGAGATTCGGGGTAAATGTGGAGTGGTTGGATGGACGGCCGATATTGAATCCCTTGAGCATGTACCATTTGTCAGATATTTAAAGGTTTTAATGACTTCGGAATTTGGCAATCTTGGGCTCGTTGGATTCGTCTCGTCGAGTCGCTCTATTTGACTATAAGCTCGTCAAGTTCGGAGACCGTTTGGTAACTCAAATTGTGGTACGAACTTTCTAATAGTGCTTCGGGTCCTTGATTTGCACTCATTTGGGCTCGGATTGAGTTGAATTTGGTGTCGTTGGATTCGTATTTCCAAGACGCTCAGTTTGACTATAAGTTTTTTGAAATTGGAGATTAGGTGATCCCAGATTTAATTTTTTAACTTTTCCGGCTTGATTTTGCATCACGATTCGTTCCCGATCAAGATAATTTTTTGACGACGTATCAAGTATAATTATAATAAATATATATATTTATAAAAAATGAAAAAAAGGAAAACTTAAAAAGAGACGTTAAACTAAGATTAACTATTTAGTTTTATTTAACTTACAGCAAGATATCATTTAAAAGTTAACGATTATAATGTTAGTTCTGTTTTTTTAATAAAGTTTTTATTTTTTTAATTAAATTAACCATTTAAAATTTATGTATATATATATATATATATATATATATATATATATATATATATATATATATATAATAAATGATACTATTAGAAATTAAAAAACTATCAAACAAAATTTTATTTAATTATTTGTTTATCCCTTCTTAAGTTTTTTTTTTTCTAATTCCCATTTTTTATGAATATATTTAAATTTAAATTAAACTATATGTTTATAAATCATACTTTAAAGTAAATAAAACTAAAAACGTAAATAGTCGTTAGCACAACTAACGACATGATGTGGTCTGCCAACTCCACCCGATAACTTAGCCCGCCAGCTCGCCTGCCAAATTAGCCCAGCTCGCACAACAAATTAGCCCGCCGGCCAGCTCGCACAACAAATTAACCTACCGCCAGGTCACCTGACAATTCAATAGACAATTGTTTCCTAAGACAACGACTAACATCACTTTTAAATTTTTTTTTTTTAATTCATTTTGATGAAAATATTTTTTAAATGATGTCATTTTAAAAAATTCCCATGGGAGATATGTCATCAATTTCCCAAACGAAAAGACTTTTGCAAGAATAATCAGCAGTGTGGGAGTGATGCCTGTTAGAATAATTAAATATATTAATTATGCGAGACATCGCAATAATTATTTAAGAATATATATTTAGTTATATAAACAATTATGTGGCCCATATATTTGACATATTACAATTTAACTATTTATGTTTAAATCCTATTGGTCAAGAAAAGATAATTTGATCATTCATTTATGGACCGTTTGATCAAATAACTTCTATGAGTTATTGTAAAATAACTCATATGATGGTTATTGTAAAATAACTCCTATGAGTTATTGTAAAATAACTCTCATGAGCGGTTATTATGACAAATCCGCAAGAAATAACTATTGATCCTCTCTCTCTCTCATAAGGAGGAGTTATCTTGCTCCATAGAGGACCAACTCATGAAAGAAGAAAGTGAAGGGAGAAGGGAGAGAAACCGTAGTTCGAAATTCGACGAATTCAAAATGAATCAAGGTATGTTTTTCTTCCAATTAAAGATTGTGAAAATCAACTTGTTTAAGATCTTGAGGATATAAGACTTATGTAAATACAAGTTTTTCATTTCGATTTCTTTTACATAAATTATGATACGAGTTTATGCAAAGAGTTAGAGAACTCCATTAAGTTTTACATGTGGTTTCAGAGCATGGTTGAAAACAAGAGATTTTCTGTTTAAGTTTTTCTTCAATTTCTTCGATGATTCTTTCTAATAAAATCGAATTCATATTATTTGTTATCGATTTCAATTATTGAATCATATTTCTATCACGCTTAATTCATGAAAAATTAATTATGTTTTTATTTTCCTTTTAGAAATAATTTATGTTATTTATTTCATTATGAATGGATTTGTCATATAAAAGTTAATGACATAAATCCATTTTTTTTGCATTTAAAGAGATTTTGTTTGTATATGTAATTATATACATTAAGTAATTTCTTTATGTATTTCATTTATTTGAAATAATCATCGTCATAATTATTTAATTTGATATTTATATTAAGCATAGTTTGTTAATCATCAAAGTGGTCAAACTAGAAAATTTTCATAAATATCAATTAGATAATATTTAATTACTCGTGAGTATGCGATGCTATTAACAGAATGACATAATGTTATATAAAATTTTATCACGAGTAATTATTATTCAAATTATTACAAAATATTTAAGAATCGCCCAAAGTTTGATTAGTCATTTTGTACTATTGGATATAAATGTGATAAATTATCATACTTAATTAAATATATTTAGTATATCCAAAGATAGCAAATATATTTAATTGGAGTATGTATAAATATCAATTATGAGAATTTTATTTTAAGCATCAATTATGAATATCATTGTATAGTATAGTATCACCCAAAGGAGAACTTTAATATACATTTTATTGATTAATTAAATATTGTCTGAATCTGTTTTATGTTTTAAATTTAATTTTTAAATCATCGATATGTGAGAGTTGTATTTTATTTTGCAGCATCTAATTCTATAATTCTTCATTCGCAAGCTTCATCTATTATAAAGTTCAATGGGCTTAATTATTCTGAATGGAGTGAACAAATCCAATTTGATTTAGGTATTTTGGATCTGGATTTTGTACCACTTAATGATAAGCCTACTGCTCTTACTGATATAAGCAGTGTTGAAGGAAGATCATTTCATGAAGCTTGGAAAAGATCAAATAGATTAAGCCTAATGTTTATGCGAATGATTGTAGCAGACATTATTAAGCCAACACTTCCAATAACAGATAATGCTAAAGAATTTATGAAGTATGTGGAGAATGTTTCTCAATCTGAGTTTGCTGATAAGTAACGTGCTGGAACTTTAATGGGTATGTTAACCACCATGAAATTTGATGGTTCTCGTACTATTTATGAGCACATTACGGAAATGACTAATATAGCAGCAAGATTGAATACTATGGGAATGAAAGTGAGTGAAAGCTTCCTTGTATAGTTTTTTATAAACTCATTGCCTCCTGAATATGGTCCATTCCAAATTAACTATAATACAATTAAAGATAAATGGAATGTGACTGAATTACAGAGTATGCTTATTCAGGAGGAATCAAGGCTTAAGAAATAAAGAATTCACTCAATTAATCTCATAGATCAACCAGATTTTAAAAGAAAATCAGGAAAGAAAAATCCAAAGGGTAATAAAGGACACCTAAAGCTTAATGTGTCATCTGTCCAAATCCAAAAGAAGGAACCAAAGAATGATAGATGTCATTTATGTCACAAGCGTGGACACTATCAAAAAGATTGCCTGAAACGTAAGGCTTGGTTTGAAAAGAAAGGTAAGCCTAGTGCTTTTGTATTTTTCGAATCAAATTTGGCTGAGGTTCCTTATAATACTTGGTGGATTGATTCTGGTTGCACCACTCATGTTTCAAATGTGATACAGGGATTTCTTATGACCCGGGAGGCTCTTCATTTGTTCCAAACTCTTTCTCTCACTAGAGTGGTTTTAGAGAGAGAAGCTTTGGGATGGCTAGAGGGGGTGGCCTTAGGTCACCTCCTCCAAATGGGGGGTTTGGTGGAAGAAATGGCGGCAAGAAGGAGGGGAAGGTTGGGAATCGGTGGCAGGTGCTCGCCGACGAGGAGGCCGGTGGTGGTGAGCCGGCGGCTGCAGCGGCTAGGGGCGGATTACCGTCCAGGATTCATGGTTCGGGCCGGCCTTTGGCCAAACCTAGCAAGGGGTTGACTCCCCTTGGTGCTCGGGAAGAGAAGGGCAAGCAGGCCTCGGCCACCTCTCGGCCGGGCAAGGAGAATGCCCAAGTGGAGGGCAAGGTGCCGGCCACCAAGTTTACACCTCATAAAGGTAAGTTTGAACTTGGGATCACTTCACCCATCTCAAAAACTGCGGCAATTCGTGAGCTCATTTTGAGCTCAATAGGGATTTCACCACCGCCTGCTACTACCTCTAGAGCCAACGTTCAAATGCCTAGAATAGAGACTGCCCGTGTGGACTTGGAGGACGAGTGCAGCTTGGTTCAGGGCTCCCCACGCAGCAGCTGCTGCGGCTTGGATGAGGAGCGGTTTGGGAATTCTAATCGAAAGGCTAATGCCGCCAGCGTAATAGAGGAGGAGGCTGGTCGTAGCTCACAGAATGATGCTGCTATGGCGACGAGATCAGATTATGGTCCAGCATCTGAATATGGGGATGAAGAGGCCAGCGACATGGAGGCTTCAAATGAAGCATTTGACAATCAAATGGAACCCGAAGAGGACAGGGGCACGCGGGCTGAGCAGCAATTGCATGCACTTGAAGCTGCAGTTTGCCCTGCTGTGCGGGGCTGCACGGCCTGGACGGATTGTGCTGATATGAAAGATAATCCAACATTCGACCACTTTGGGGATGAGGATATGTTAACAAAGAACTGTAGCAACTGCAGTAGTCCTAGGCGTGAACAGCCTCTGGATCCAGCCACAACTGAAACCATTGCTCCAGGTTCATGCACAGATGGTGTTTGTGGAAATGTTTCCAAGGGCCCGATTGCCTCTCCTAGGCCGGAAAATGCTGCGGCCAAGTTGGATGGCCATCATGGGGGCACGGCACGCAATCCCTTCGCTTGGAACAAGGTTCAGCTGGTTCCTATCACCAAGCTTAACAAGGAAACTTTCTTGGGCAAGGACGGCAAATCCATGGATCCCGAGATTGAGGCTGTGCACAGCAATATTACGAGGCTTGATCATTCGATTATTGCTAAAGTCATGGGGCGCCGTATTGCTTTCCCCTACCTCCTTAGTGAGCTAAAAAAGAGATGGTTCCATTTTGGAGACTTTGAGATTGTTACTATCGCTCCCAATTCACTCATCTGCTTGTTTCAAAGCTTGGAGGCTAGAGACGCTGTGCTTTCGGGTGGGCCGTAGATTGTTGGCGGCAATATTATTGGAATGGATAAATGGTCCCCGTCTGCCACCCCCAATTCGTTACATGGGCTACACTCACCGATTTGGAACCGACTTCCCCAATTACCCCTGATGTATTGGGATACTAACAACATCACACGCATTGCCAATATGCTTGGAGACCCCATATGGATGGATTCCCACACTAGCAAGTGGGGTAGATACTCCTTTGCTCGCATTTGTTTTCGTATAGATCTCTCCCAAAGACTTGTGCCAGGGGTTTGGATAAATGGCATCCATGGCCGGTTCTTTCAAAAAGTAGAGTATGAGGGTCTGACGAACTTTTGCTTCGAGTGCGGATTTATTGGCCATGCTAATGGGGGCTGTTCTGTTAGATCCACTAATCTGGAGGTTCCCCAAGGGGCTAATTCTGCTCGGCCTCCTATAGCCCAACCCGTGGATCACCTACCAGCCGTCCCCCCTTCCGTAGAGATGAACCAGGCTCGGGTGGAGCCCCCAGCCTCTAGTGAACCTGAAGATAACTCATTTGGTGATTGGAATTTGGTCATACGCAAGAAAAAGGGCAAGGCCAATCAAGGGACTCCTCAACCAGGTCACCAAGGGAAGCAGACACCCAGCCATGTGCAGCAGGCCGAGACTAATAAAGATGTCTCTAGCTCAAGGGAGGAGCTTAGACGCATGGAGGACATCTCCGAACGGATTGTAAACCTGAGCAGTAAACATCCAGGCAATCACAAAGTTGTTTTCAATGCGGAGCGACCAACTCTAGATTCTGCCTCCCTTACAGTCAATCTGTCCAAACGTCAACACAAGGCCTCCAAGGCATTCATGGAGAAGCAACTACTACAGCTTGGGCTCATTGCCACTTTGCCCAGGAAAAGGAGGAAGAACTTACAAGACGACACTAGCGGGGACTTTGTCCCCTTTGAGGAACAATGAGGCTCTACCTTGATTCTTGTCCTTGGATGCTAAGGATGTTCATACAATGTCTGGCGCAATGGGATACCTCTCAGCCTTCGGGCTGTTTCAAACCCTTTATAGGTATCTCCCCCCGCTGGAGTGGTTCTTTGGACAGTCTTAGCATTTCTTGGGCAAGTAATCGGGGTGGGCCTCATTGCGAATCAAAGGGGCTTATCCTTGCTTTAGTTGCTTTCTTTTTTTCTCATCATACTTGTATGGTTTTTTTCATAGCTTTGGACCTTCCCACTTTTGTTTTTAACCTAGGGAAGGCAGATAGTTTTTCCATACTTGTTATGTACTTTTTCTTTAATTAATCAATGCAAATGCGAATTTCAAGGATTTCTTATGACCCAAACCATAAAGCCAAATGAAAAGTTTGTCTTCATGGGAAATAGAGTTAAAGCTCAAGTTGAAGCCATTGAAACATATCGTTTGATTTTAGATACTGGACATCATTTAGATCTTTTTCAAACTCTTTATGTACCTTCTGTTTCTAGAAATTTAGTTTCTTTATCGAAACTTGATACAACTGATTTTCATTTTAAGTTTGGAAGTGGATGTTTCAGTTTATTTAAGTGTAATCAACTTATTGGTTCTGGTATGCTTTGTGATAGTTTATATAAATTAAAACTTGATAATTTTTTTACTGAGACTTTATTAACCTTGCATCATAATATTGGAATAAAACGTGGTTTAATGATTGAAAATTCTGCTTATTTGTGACATAAAAGTTTGGGTTATATATCCAAATAAAGAATAAAAAGATTAGTGAGGAATGAAATCCTTCCTGATTTGGATTTCACTGATCTTGGTATTTGTGTGGATTGTATTAAAGGAAAATTTACTAAACACATAATTAAGAAAGCAGTCACAAGAAGCACACAGCTTCTTGAAATCATACACACTGATATATGTGGACCTTTTGATGTGCCTTCATTTAGTGGTCAAAAATATTTTATTACCTTTATTGATGATTTTTCACGTTATGGTTATATCTATTTATTGCATGAAAAATCTCAATCAGTAGATGTCCTTGAGATGTTTATTAATGAGGTTGAGAGGCAATTAGATAGAAAAGTGAAAATCATAAGGTTTTATAGAGGTGGTGAATTTTATGGAAGGTTTCATGAATCTGGATAATGTCCTGGTCCATTTGCTAAATTTCTTGAAAGGCATGACATTTGTCCTCAATACACAATGCCTGGCCATCACAATAAAATGGTGTTGCAGAAAGATGCAATTGTACTTTAATGGATATGGTTAGATGTATGTTACGTTATTCTTCTTTACCCTTATCTTTGTGGATGCATGCTTTAAAAACTGCTATGTATTTGTTAAATAAGGTTCCTAGTAAGGCAGTTTCAAAGACCCCTTTTGAACTGTGGACAGGAAGAAAACCTAGTTTAAAGCACCTACATATTTGGGGTTGTCCAGCGGAATTAAAAATTTATAATCCACATGAAAGAAAACTAGATTCAAGAACAACAAGTGGTTTTTTCATTGGTTATCCAGAAAAATCTAAAGGGTATAGATTTTATTGTCATAATCATAGTACGAAAATTGTTGAACTGGAAATACTAGGTTCATTAAAGATGGTGAAATTAGTGGGAGTATAGAATCTCGTAATGTAGAGGTTAAAAAAGTTGGGGTGAAAATTCCTTTGCCCATCACTTCTAATAAAGTTGTTATTCCTACTGTTGTTGAAAAGTTTAACAATATGCAGGATGAGCAAATGAATGATTATACATCCCAAAATAAAATTGTCACCAATAAACCTATAATTGATGAACCACAAGAAGTAGCATTAAGAAGATCTACTAGAGTTAAAAGATCTGCTATTTTGAATGATTATATGATTTATCTTCAAGAGTCAGATTTTGACTTAGGAATTGATGATGACCCAGTTTTGTTTTCACAAGCCATAGAAAGTATAAATTCTAATAAGTTGTTAGATGCCATAAAAGAAGAGTTAAAATCAATGGATCATAATAAAGTCTGGGACATCGTTGAATTGCTTGAAGGTTCCAAAAGAGTTGGGTGTAAGTGGGTCTTTAAGACGAAACGCGACTCAAAAGGCAATATTGAATGATATAAGGCTAGATTTGTTGCCAAAGGTTTTACTCAGAAAGATAGTGTTTACTACAAAGAGACCTTCGCTCCAGTTTCTAAGAAGAACTCATTAAGAATTATTATGGCGATAGTAGCTCATTATGATTTAGAGTTACATCAAATGGATGTGAAAATAGCCTTTCTTAATTGGGATTTAGAAAAAGAAGTTTATATGAATCAGTCTGAAGGGTTTTCAGTTGAAGGAAAGGAACACATGGTGTGTAAACTTAAGAAATCAGTATACAGACTTAAACAAGCTTCCCGATAATGGTATCTCAAGTTTAATAATACCATCACTTCTTTTGGATTTAAAGAAATTACTGTTGATCGGTGTATATATCTAAAGGTCAGTGGGAGCAAGTTTATAATTTGATTTTGTATGTTGATGATATTTTGCTTGCTACTAATGATCTTGATTTATTATATGAAACTAAGAAATTTCTCTCAAATAACTTTGAAATGAAAGATATGGGTGAGGCATCCTATATGATAGGAATTGAAATATTTCGTGATAGATCACAAGGAATATTAGCATTGTCTCAGAAAGCATATATTAATAAAGTTCTTGAGAGATTTAAGATGGAAAATTATTCAGCAAGCATTGTTCCAATTCAGAAAGGAGATAAATTGAGCCTTATGCAATGCCCAAAGAATGAATTGGAACATAAAGAAATGGAACAAATTCTTTATGCATCTATTGTTGAAAGTTTAATGTATGCTAAGACTTGTACTAGACCAGATATAAGTTTTGCTATTGGAATGTTGGGTAGATATCAAAGTAATCCAGGGCTTGGTCATTAGAAAGCTGCAAAGAAAGTTTTACGATATCTACAAGGAACAACAAAATACATGCTCACTTTTAGAAGATCTGATCACCTTGAGGTGATTGGATATTCAGATTCAGATTTTGGTAGATGTTTGGATTCTAGAAAATCCACATTTGGATATGTGTTTCTCTTAAGTGGAGGAGCAATATCTTGGAAGAGTGCGAAGCAGTCCGTCATTGCTGCATCCAAAATGGAAGCTGAATTTGTGGCATGTTTTGAGGCCACAATTCAAGGATTATGGCTGCGAAATTTTATTTCAGGACTTGAAGCTGTTGATAGTATTGCCAAGCCGCTGAAAATTTATTGTGATAATTCCACAGCAGTCTTCTTTTCTAAGAACGACAAGTATTCAAAGGGTGCTAAACATATGGAATTAAAATACTTTGCCATTAAAGAAGAAGTTCAGAAAAAAAGAGTATCATTTAAGCACATTAGCACCAATTTTATGATTGCGGATTCATTAACTAAAGGGTTGCCACCGAAGACATTTCATGAACATGTTGTTAGGATGGACATTACTGAAAATCCTTATTAAGATTATGTTTATTTGCTCTTTATATCTTTTGATAGTTTGAGCTCTTTTATTTTGTTTCTGATAATTATTGTATCCTGTTTATTATGATGTGTACACATAAATGTTTATGTGAATATTAATGGGATTTGTCTTTATAAAGACATTATTGATGGACCATTATGTTGTTGAGTCCAGTAATTAGGTTATTAAGCCTAAGTAAATGTCCCACGGCTACCAAGAGGGGGGTGAATTGGTAGTTTTAAAAATTTTAAACCCTCTTAATAATAAAGTTGAACCGAAATAAAATTTTCTTTTAAAGTTAGTAGAAAAATGTTTTTCAACCACAGAGTTGTTAAAACTAAAATTCAAAGTGCGGAATCGTAAAAGAAATAAAGTAAATGACACCAGATTTATAGTGGTTCGGTCTATAACCAGACCTACATCCACTCCTCAGAGGCACCCTCTGAGTATTGCACTAATACCACAAAGTGACTCTCCTTTAGCACCCACAGCAAGGCGGAGAAGCCTGTACAAAACACTCTTTTCACCACTACCCGGTGCGGCAGAGAACCGTCGTCCTTTTACACAATCCACAGTGCTGGCAGAGAACCGTCGTCCTTTCACACTCTCCTAGTGTGGGCAGAGAACCCTAAGGCTGTTCACACTCTCCAAGTGTAGGCAGAGAACCTTCTCCCTTTTACAGTCTTCTAGTGTGGGCAGAGAACCCTCGTCTGTTTACACTCTCCAAGTGTCGGCAGAGAACCGGACCTTCTTGAATGATCTTCTCACAAGAATCTAGAAAGAAGAAAGAAAAGAGTGATGAAATCCAATTTCACAAATAGAGACTCTTACCTTAGCAATCCAATTGAAGCCTTCTCGCTCCAGTGGTAGGAATCCTCCTTTGAATGCTCTCTTCCACTCTCTCCTTGGCTATTCTCTCAAGAGGCACGAAGATCAAATGACAAAAAGATTGGGTGGCAGTCTAATTTGGACCTTTTATAGAAAAGACAAGAAAAACCGCCCAAAAACTGCAAATTTCCAATTCTGTACGCAGTGGATCGTCCTGTACGATCCGGGATCGTCCTGGACGATTTTACTTAAACGATCTGAAACGACCCAATTTGTATATGTGTACGAAATGACTTCGTACAGCTGATCATCCTGTACGAACTAGGTTCGTCCAGTACGAACGGTTATTACCAGGTCGGTTCTAGAAACTGCTAAAAACTGTTCTAAGTCGGTTCATCGTTTGGACGAAAATATGTTCGTCTGGACGAAAATTTTCCAGAGAGCCGATCGTCCTAGACGATTATTTATTTCGTCTGGACGAAAATTTTCCAGAGCACCCATCGCCGCGGACGATAATTTGTTTTCGTCTGGACGAAAATTTTCCAGAGAGCTGATCGTCCGGTACGATAATTATTTTTGTCTGGATGAAAATTTTCCAGAGCACTGGTCGCCTCGTACGATGATAAAATTCTTCTGGACGAAAATTTTACAGAGAACCCATCGTCCGGGACGATAATAAAATTCGTCCTAGACGAATAGGACTTAGAAAAATTTTTCAAGCAAGTTCCTATTCGTTCCAAGTGCTCTATAGGAGATAACTGACAGATCGTCCAGTACGATAAATATCGTCCTGTACGATAGGTATAGAATTTCAAGATCTCCTTATTTGTGTGTGTGAGATTTTATTCACTCAATTACAATCACTCCCTTTCAAAATTAATTCAAAGAAAAGACAAACTTCAAATAAACAAAATATCACATGTTGAATTTGATTTGAAGTTTTCATAGTCTGGAGTCTGATTTTCCTGAAATGTTAGTACACACAAGAGCAAGTGCAAATTTTCTAAAATTGTTAGGGGATAACTATACATCTGAACAATAATGTTTGGAATCATCAAAACTACATAAGTTGCACAAATATAAATCATTCAAATAGCAACTATTCAAACAATCTTCCCCTTTTTGATGATGGCAAAACAATTATTATTAGTATGATTTCAAGTTAAAATAAATCTCTTATCTCCTAAACTCCCCCTGAATTTATGAGTACATTAAAATAAGGAGGCATTAAAGAACAATATTTATGTTTTTCAAAATTTTTTAACACAAACAAAAAACTTGTAAACAGAAATAAAAAATAGAAAACAAAAATAAAAATCACAAAACACAACACAATAATTTCTCCCCCTTTTTGACAGCAACAAAAAGTGAAGAAGAAAAAAGACAAGAAATGTAAATAATTTTATGAAATTCATTTTAAAAATTTAATCTAAATTGTGATTTGACATAGGGTATGCAATTTTAAACTAAAGATATTAGGTGAATCATAGAAATTCATAAAATTTATGAAATGATATAAAATTGTAAGTAAGAAGAATTTATCAAAGACATGATTCAATTTAGACATTTTGATTATTGAAAATCATTACAAGTGAGATGTAAAAAAAAATTCTATATTTCAAAGTTCAATAGAATATAAATGAACATTAGATCAACTTGAATTAAGAGATTGAATGAATTTGGAAAGAAGAGAATTACCTCATGTGGTGCTTTGCACATCTTTTCAAAGTTTTGGAGCACATTTTTATGCATTTTTCTTTGGTTGGGCTTATTTTGTGCCTCTTTTTCACTTTGCAAATTTTTGTGAATTGCTTTTGATTTTTGTACATTTGTACAATTTTCAAGAGTAATTTGACCAATTCTTTCCAAAATCTATAATCTAAAATTTCAAATATTTCTAGGTGCATAAATATCATTTGAGCATAGAAATACAAAATAGGAAAACATCAAAATTGCAATAATAATATTAACTATTATGTAGTCTAAATGAATAGACATGAATTTAAAAGTTCTAATTACAACAAGTTATAAACAATTTATAAATTTAGTAAGTCTAGATTTTCTAATATAGATAATCTCAAATTACAATCGAATTTAAGCACTATGTAGATTAAATAATACTAATGAAATTCACAAACATTAACCACATTTCAAAACAAATCTAATAGAAACAAACTTTCATTAAAATTAAAGGAACGGATTACACAAAAAAAAGATACATTGAACTTAGAAACATAAAAGCAAACAAAAACAAAACAAACAACAAAAAAAAATACAACAGACACACAAAAAAAAATCTACTGTTCTGGAGGAGGAGGAGGAATGCCGCCAAAGAGATTGAAGTAGGAGGCCATCAACATGACATTGATATTAATTTCATGAACTTCATCTTTAATGTTAACAATGTCTTGTTGCTGCTGCGTAAGTTGAGCATCCAATTGATCAAATCTTTGATCAATGTGAGTCTCTAGTCTATCAAATCTCTCAATCAATTTCTGGTAATCTGATTGAGAAGCAGAACCTTGCACTCCTTCTTCTTCTTCTTCTTCTGAAGCACTAGCATGTGCTTTCTCTTTCTCCTCCTTGAAGAGCAATCTGAAAGATGCATCGTTATAGTAAACTGGCTCTTCATATTCTTCATCAGGATGCACTATATTGTACTTCTTCTCCAAAATATAAGTAATCAAGTGCCCTAAAGAAATGTTCTTCTTCCTCTTCTGATCAGGATGTCCTATTTCTGAAAGCCCATAGATATGATCTAGGATGAGTTGGGCTTCATCAATAGGATGTCTTTTCATGATTAAAAAAGTTAGACAAGAAAGGAGAGGAGTAATGTTAATCCTATCACCAGCTTTAGGAATAATTGAGGATCTAAGGATATGCTGGATGATTCGGGCATCTTGGGTCATACCGGCCACTCTAGCAACATGATTGTCAATCGTATTTTCTCTAATTACCATATTGATTTGAAACCATTTGAAGGAGGTTTCTGACATTAGGGTGTGGGCTCTATATCCTTCAGTTCTTAAGTTTAAAAATGCACCAAGGTCGTGCTTGGTGATTTCAACTTTTTTCTTAAAAAAAAAAGAACTAATGATAGAGTGGTCAGAATTGAAACTCATGTTGGCTAGAAAGTAATGGTAGGTTTGCTTATTGTAGAAGTGGACGAGAGAAAGAATGAACTGAAATTGGGTTGAGGCGAAGAGGTGCAATACCCGAAATTTCAACTCTGTTTGGATAAGAATGCGAGACGGAGTGATTTTTGCAGATGCAAAGCGAGGAAAAGATTCCTCATTTGCCTTGGAAAGAAAGTTGTCCGGGGCATTCCTGTTAGGTTTCTTCACCAAAACTTTTTGTCTTTTGCTAGAGGAGGCCATAGTTGATTTGTTGTAGAAAGGGATTGAAAAAGATGTTTGAAAGTGTGATTTTCAAGTTTGAAAGCCTTCATATTTAAAGAAAAACGATACGTTCGTCCTGGACGAAAATATTCGTCCTGGACGAAAAATTATCGTTCGTCTGGATGAAGTAATTTCGTACAGACGATCCAATTCGTCCAAAATGTAACGGCTTTTCGTATTCAACACAACTTACGATGCGTCCCTTCGTACAGGCTTTTTGACTTGACCGATCGTACATACGAAAAAAATGTCGTACAGACGATCGAAAAGTGTTTCATTTTAATGACTCTTGAAAACCGTCCCCTACAATGAACCGACACATGTTCGTACAGACGAAAAAATTTCATACAGACGAAGTTCGTATTAAAAACTGTCTTAGCCACTCAACCGCTGCATTCAATCGTCCCGACATTTTAGAGAAAGAAAAAAAATTCGTACTGGACGATTAAATATCGTACAGACGATCAAATTAAAAACTGCTCTCAAAACGGTTTAAATTCGCGCAAACTATTCCTTCACATATCGTCCCGTACGAAAACATTTCGTCCTGGACGATTTCCTCTAAAAAAATTTTTAATTTTGAATTTTTTAAATTAACAAAATCAACAAAAAAACACAGAAAACATAAAACCAAAATCATAAATCCAAAAACAATTCATTAAAAACACACAAAATTCACAAAATTACAAAAACAAAACACAACAAGTATCAATGTTGCAAAGACATTTTAGTTAAGCATTCAAATCAATAACACCAAGCCTTGTTCTTAAAGTACTGAAGGTATCAAAGGATAAAAGTTTTGTAAAAATGTCTGCAAGTTGATTTTCAGTTGAAACATGTATGAGTTCAATTTCTCCTTTGGATACATGATCCCTTATGAAATGATGCCTTATATCGATGTGTTTGGTTCTAGAATGTTGAATAGGATTTTTGGAAATGCAAATAGCACTAGTATTGTCACAATAAATTGGAATAGTGCCTATAGTTAATCCTAAGTCAATCAACTATTGTTTTAACCAAAGTACTTGTGCCACACAACTTCCTAATGCAATGTATTCTGCTTCTGCAGTAGATAGTGCCACTGAATTTTGTTTTCTACTAGACCATGAAACTAATGAATTTCCAATGAATTGACATGTTCCAGAAGTGCTTTTCCTATCCACTCTACAGCCTGCAAAGTCAGAATCTGAGTAACCAATAATTTCAAATGAAGAGCTAAACTTAGGATACCAAATTCCTAAGTTTTGAGTTCCTAGTAGATATCTTAAAATCCTTTTTACTGCTGTCAAATGTGATTCTTTTGGATCTGATTGAAATCTAGCACATAAGCAAACACTAAACATAATATCTGGTCGGCTAGCAGTCAAGTAAAGTAAAGATCCAATTATCCCTCTAAATTTCTTTTGATCAACAGATTTTCCCTTAAGGTCTTTATCTAACTGAACTGAAGAACTCATTGGTGTACTAACAGGTTTAGCATTGTCCATTTCATATTTTTTGAGGATGTCCTTAATATATTTGGTTTGACTAAGAAAAGTACCTTCCTCAAGTTGCTTAATGCTAAATCCTAGAAAGTAATTTAAATCTCCCATTAGACTCATTTCAAATTCACTACTCATTGTTTTAGAAAAATCATCACAAAGATGTTTATTTGAAGATCCAAAGATGATGTCATCCACATAAATTTGAACAATAAGTATATCCTTTCCAATTTTCCTTAAAAAGAGAGTTGTATCCACACTTCCTTTTTCAAAAGATCTTTCAAGTAGGAAGGTGCTTAACCTCTCATACCAAGCCCTAGGTGCCTGTTTCAATCCATATAATGCCTTTTTTAATTTGAAAACATGATTTGGAAATTTAGAATTTTCAAAACCTGGAGGTTGTTCTACAAAAACATCTTCTTCAATTACTCCATTTAAAAAGGCACTTTTAACATCCATTTGAAACAATTTAAAACCTTTAAAACAGGCAAAGGCTAGTAAAACCCTAATTGCTTCAAGTCTAGCTACAGGGGCAAAAGTTTCCTCAAAATCAATTCCTTCAATTTGATTATACCCCTTAGCTACTAATCTAGCCTTATTTCTAATGACTACTCCTGAGTCATTCATTTTATTTTTGAACACCCACTTGGTTCCAACAACACTTTGATCTTTTGGCCTTGTAGTTAGTTCCCAAACTTTATTTCTTACAAATTGATTCAACTCTTCTTGCATGGCCAATATCCAAAATTCATCTGAAAGTGCTTGATCAATGTTAGTGGGTTCAATAGTTGAAATAAAGGCTGAATGATTGACTTCCTTGTTTAATCCACGCCTAGTTCTAACACCCTCACTTGGTTCACCTATAATTAATTCCTTTGGATGGTTTTTAGAAAATCTCAAATCTCTAGGCAAAGGGTCTTCTCTTTCTAAATTTTCTTCCACATTTTCTTCCAAATTTAATCTATCAATCTTTTGGGAGTTTTCTTCAATTTCTTCTTCAACAACTTTTGGCTCTTCCATGTTTCCATTTTCATCAAAAACAACATGTGTGGTTTCTTCAATGACTAAAGTTCTTTTGTTGAATACTCTATAAGATTTTCCAACACTTGAATATCCAACAAAAATTCCTTCATCTGATTTTGGATCAAATTTTCCTAAGGCAGATTTTCCATTATTATGAATGAACACCTTGCAACCAAATACATGCAAATGAGACAAATTTGGTGTTCTACCTTTTAGCAACTCATAGGGTATTTTATTCAAATTTGATCTCACATTCACCCTATTCAGAACATAGCATGCAGTGCTAACCGCCTCAGCCCAAAAATATCTAGGAAGCGAGTATTCTGCTAACATTGCTCGGGCGGCTTCTATTAATGTTCTGTTCTTTCTTTCAACTACTCCATTTTGTTGAGGAGTTCTAGGTGCAGAAAAATTGTGATCAATACCCTTTTCTTTACAGAAATCTTCAAATCTTTCATTTTCAAATTCTCCTCCATGATCACTTTGTATAGAAATTATTTCACATCCTAGTTTTCTTTGTATCCAAGTTGAAAAATTTCTGAATTCCTCAAATGATTCACTCTTATGAAAAAGAAATTTAACCCAGGTGAATCTTAAAAAATCATCTACTATAACAAATCCATATACCTTTCCTCCTAGACTTACCGTGCTTACAGGTCCAAAAAGATCCATGTGAAGAATTTCTAATGGTTTACTGGTCCTTAGATCTTTATTGGACTTAAAAGAGGACTTCACTTGTTTTCCTAGTTGACATGCATCACACAGATGGTCCTTAGTAAAGTCTAGTTTAGGTATTCCTCTCACCAAATTCTTTTGGGTAATTTTTCTAAGATTTTTCATACTAGAATGACAAAGTATCCTATGCCAAAGCCATGATTCATCAGAAACAGTTTTCAAACAAAAAGCAGTAGGAGATTGAATACAATTTAAATCTAGCATGTAGACATTGTTCATCCTTTTTCCATTTAAAACAATTTTCCCATTTAGGCTAATTATGAAGCTAGTAGGTAAAAATTTTATATTATAGCCCTTATCACATAGCTGACTTATGCTAAGCAAATTATGTTTTAAGCCTTCAACTAATAAAACATTATCTATGAAAAAGTTTTTCAAATTTCCAATCATACCTGATCCAACCACTTTCTTTGTGGTATTATCTCCAAGTGTAACCTTGCCTCCACTCCTGGCTTCCAGCGTTATGAATTGAGCAGTATCTCCAGTCATGTGCTTAGAACATCCGCTGTCCAGGTACCATATACTCTCACGAGGTCTTGTGTGAGAGTATTCCTGCAAATTCTCAAATGTTAGACCTGGGAACCCAAACTAGTTTGGGTTCACCTTTATGAAATTTATAATCAGATGCATGTGTGATATGTCTAGGTTTATGCATCTTAGTTCTCCACACCAAATTAGGTTTCATCTTTAAAGTGCAGGTGTGAGATATATGTCCCAAAAATCCACAATTGTTACATTTAACATTAGGAAAAATATTCCTATATTTTCTTTCATATGATTGTCTTCTAAGGGATTTCATGAATTTAGGATAATATTTAGGATTTGTAAAATCTTCAAGTTTAGGGGGGTTCCTATTATCCTCGAGAGCTCTTATAGTAAGTTTGTAAAATGAATTCATATCCTCCAAGATTCGATTTGTATAATTGATTCTATATGTCTTGTGCTCAGATTCATCCTTAAATTTCTTAAATTCTTTTTCAAGTTCAGCATAGGATGATTTTAAATTCTCAAAATTTTTATTCAAGTCATCATATTCATCAAGTAGTTTCATGTGGTTGCTATCAATTAAAGCATGATCTTTCCTAAGGATTTCGTGTTCCTTATTAAGCTCTTCCAATTCTAAAACTAAACTAGCATGCATCTTTTTCGTTTTCCTATATGCATCATGCATGTGTTCAGAAACTTCAAACAATTCATTATAAGTTAAATCACATACCTCTTCTTGATCTGATTGTTCAGATTTATCTGCCATCAAGCAAAGGTTGGTGACTTCTTCTTCTTTTTCAGTCTCAGATGAGTCTGAAGCTGAGTCCGCCCAAAAAGCCTTTTGAAACTTCTTCTTGCCCTTCTTTACCATTGGTTTCTCCTCTACCTTCTCCTTGCTAGGAGTGGCTTTGAGTTTTGGACAATCAGTCTTTATATGACCTGGTTTCCTGCATTCATAACAAATCACTTCATTAGAAACCTTGCCATTTCTGTTATACTTACCTCTATTCCATTGCTGGCGTCTCTTCTGCTTCCTCTTTAAAAAGCTTCTGAATTGTCTAGTCATCAGTGCAATATCGTCTTCATCCTCAGGTTGTGAGTGTTCACTTTCTGACTCTTCCACATTTAGTGCAATATTCTTGTCCTTTCTTGGTTCACCTGCATCAATCTTTCTTTGACTTACTCCTTGCTCGTAAGCAATGAGTGAACCAAGAAGATTGTCAATAGAATAAATGTTCAGATCTTTTGACTCTGTAATTGCAGTAATTTTAGCATCGTATGCAGTAGGTAAACAACGAAGAATCTTATTAACCATTTCAGCATTAGTTAATTCCCTACCAAGTGCATGCAAAGAGGTGACAATTTGAGTGAATCTTGTGTACATGTCAGATATAGATTCATTAGGTTTCATGCGAAATAATTCGTAGTCATGTAACAAGATATTGAGTCTTGATTGCTTAACCTCATTTGTCCCTTCATAAGTAATACAAAGTCTATCCCATATGTCTTTTCCGCTTTTACAAGTGGAAACCTCGCATGTAGTCTTCAGATTTTAAAGCACAAAAGAAACTATTTAAACATTTTGCATTTAATTGTGCTAAGTCACGTTCTTCTATAGTCCAATCTGCATAGGGTGTATCTACCCTAATTCCATCAACTAATCTAGTTGGTTTTGTGTAACCTTCCTGGACTAGCATCCACATGCGATAATCAAGTGACTGTAAGAAAGTAGACATGCGTGTTTTCCAAAAATCAAAAGGAATATTGTCAAACAGTGGAGGTCTAGTGATAGAGTAACCCTCAGGTGTGTTTCGGTTTCCAAATGTAGCCATCTACGTTAATCAAAAAGTAGTTCAAACTTATGATTTTGAAACAATGCTCTGATACCACTTGTTGAGTCCAGTAATTAGGTTGTTAAGCCTAAGTAAATGTCCCACGGCTACCAAGAGGGGGGTGAATTGGTAGTTTTAAAAATTTTAAACCCTCTTAATAATAAAGTTGAACCGAAATAAAATTTTCTTTTAAAGTTAGTAGAAAAATGTTTTTAAACCACAGAGTTGTTAAAACTGAAATTCAAAGTGCGGAAACGTAAAAGCAATAAAGTAAATGACACCAGATTTATAGTGGTTCGGTCTATAACTAGACCTACATCCACTCCTCAGAGGCACCCTCTGAGTATTGCACTAATACCACAAAGTGACTCTCCTTTAGCACCCACAGCAAGGCGGAGAAGCCTGTACAAAACACTCTTTTCACCACTACCCGGTGCGGCAGAGAACCGTCGTCCTTTTACACAATCCACAGTGCTGGCAGAGAACCGTCGTCCTTTCACACTCTCCTAGTGTGGGCAGAGAACCCTAAGGCTGTTCACACTCTCCAAGTGTAGGCAGAGAACCTTCTCCTTTTTACACTCTCCTAGTGTGGGCAGAGAACCCTCGTCTGTTCACACTCTCCAAGTGTCGGCAGAGAACCGGACCTTCTTGAATGATCTTCTCACAAGAATCTAGAAAGAAGAAAGAAAAGAGTGAAGAAATCCAATTTTACAAGTAGAGACTCTTACCTTAGCAATCCAATTGAAGCCTTCTCGCTCCAGTGGTAGGAATCCTCCTTTGAATGCTCTCTTCCACTCTCTCCTTGGCTATTCTCTCAAGAGGCACGAAGATCAAATGACAAAAAGATTGGGTGGCAGTCTAATTTGGACCTTTTATAGAAAAGACAAGAAAAACCGCCCAAAAACTACAAATTTCCAATTCTGTACGCAGTGGATCGTCCTGTACGATCCGGGATCGTCCTGGACGATTTTACTTAAACGATCTGAAACGACCCAATTTGTATATGTGTACAAAATGACTTCGTACAGCTGATCGTCCTGTACGAACTAGGTTCGTCCAGTACGAACGGTTATTACCAGGTCGGTTCTAGAAACTTCTGAAAACTGTTCTAAGTCGGTTCATCGTTTGGACGAAAATATGTTCGTCTGGACGAAAATTTTCCAGAGAGCCGATCGTCCTGGACGATTATTTATTTCGTCTGGACGAAAATTTTCCAGAGCACCCATCGCCGCGGACGATAATTTGTTTTCGTCTGGACGAAAATTTTCCAGAGAGCTGATCGTCCGGTACGATAATTATTTTCGTCTGGACGAAAATTTTCCAGAGCACTGGTCGCCTCGTACGATGATAAAATTCGTCTGGACGAAAATTTTACAGAGAACCCATCGTCCGGGATGATAATAAAATTCGTCCTGGACGAATAGGACTTAGAAAAATTTTTCAAGCAAGTTCCTATTCGTTCCAAGTGCTCTATAGGAGATAACTGACAGATCGTCCAGTACGATAAATATCGTCCTGTACGATAGGTATAGAATTTCAAGATCTCCTTATTTGTGTGTGTGAGATTTTATTCACTCAATTACAATCACTCCCTTTCAAAATTAATTCAAAGAAAAGACAAACTTCAAATAAACAAAATTTCACATGTTGAATTTGATTTGAAGTTTTCGTAGTCTGGAGTCTGATTTTCCTGAAATGTTAGTACACACAAGAGCAAGTGCAAATTTTCTAAAATTGTTAGGAGATAACTATACATCTGAACAATAATGTTTGGAATCATCAAAACTACATAAGTTGCACAAATATAAATCATTCAAATAGCAACTATTCAAACATATGTGTGTATCTTATTATGCTTCATATTAAGTATAAGATTAGTATCGTGATACATGGAAGGAAAAGCATCAAACTAATGGTGTATGACCGTCATGATTCATATTAATTTTGTACTTAACAATGAATTTATGATTTGACCAATTTAAAGAAAAGAATTTATATATTGCGCTTATGTTAATTAAATTATTAATTGAATAATTTCATATGGGCCAAGTGGGAGAATGTTAGAATAATTAAATATATTAATTATGTGAGACGTCATAATAATTATTTAAGAATATATATTTAATTATATAAACCATTATGTGGCCCATATATTTGAATTATTGCAATTTAATTATTTATGTTTAAATCTTATTGGTCAAGAAAAGATAATTTGATCATTCGTTTATGGACCGTTTGATCAATTAACTCCTATGAGTTTTTGTAAAATAACTCATATGAACGGTTATTGTAAAATAACTCCTATGAGTTATTATAAAATAACTCCTATGAGTTATTGTAAAATAACTCCTATGAGTTATTTTATGAGTTATTGTAAAATAACTCTTATGAGCGATTATTATGACAAATCCGCAGGAAATAACTATTGATCCTCTCTCTCTCTCATAAGGAGGAGTTATCTTGCTCCATAGGGGACCAACTCATGAAAGAAGAAAGTGAAGGGAGAAGGGAGAGAAACCGTAGTTCGAAATTCGATGAATACAAAATGAATCAAGGTATGTTATTCTTCCAATTAAAGATTATGAAAATTATCTTGTTTAAGATCTAGAGGATATAAGACTTATGTAAATTCAAGTTTTATTTTTCGATTTCTTTTACATAAATTATGATACGAGTTTATGCAAAGAGTTAGAGAACTCCATTAAATTTTACAATGCCGTCTGTTCGTAGCGCTGAAACATCAATGACATAATATTTAAAATACTTAGGAGGAAAAAAGCATAGGGGTCATTAAGAATCTTTTTTTTTTTTCATTTGTTATTATTTTTATTTAAATTTATTTATTTACTATGCTTTTAATAGTTTTTTAAAATCAAATTATTTTTGAAAAGATTCAAAATAACTTTGTGATGCTTTTTGTATTTATAAAAACAACTATCACAGCTAGCGGCCCACAGGGTCGTTGATTGCCATGGTTGCTTGGTGGTCAATGGCATTGGTTGATTTTTTGATGCATGACCCCCACCATCAACATATAAATAAATTATTTAAAATTAAGAAAAAATAAATATAAATTATTTAGATATATTAGAAATATTTTATTTTATGTTATAACAAATAAAATAAAATAAAATAAAACGATTACTTAGCATTGCAAGTTATAAAAGTTAAAAAGTCTTTTGAATTTATCTAATCATATAAAAATGTGAAGGTTATTTCAATGGCCGAATGGATTGGTGAGCCTAAAAATCAAGTCATAGATCAAATTAAGTATGGCTCAAAGGAGTTATATTGAAAATTCTTCTCTTCTCATTGCTTATGTAATTTTGATCATATGATGCCCTACTTGCAACGTTTAAGCCTAACGCCGGGTAAGACAAATTTTCATGTAAGTGATATCATCCTTAACTCAAATGAAGAAGTACAACAACAACAATCAGCATGTAATGCCGTATGTTCGCAGCTATCAAACATCAATGACACAATATTTGAAATATTTGGGAGGAAAAAGCTTAGGGGTCATAGGATTCATTTTTTATTTTCATTTATCTATTTGGTTGTTTAAAAGGGTTCATGTCATAAAAAACATCGGCCTTCTGATGATTTGGCTGGGAGAGTAGATGTATTAGATATAGCATATGTTACAAAAAAGATAGAGATAGGCCTGAAATGGCTTGACAAGAAAGTATTAGAAATGACTGTCTCAATGAGAATTTGGATTCATGTTGCTGACCTTATATAGTGGATAAAAGCTTGAAGTTGTTGCTTTATTTTGTTTTTTTTTTAATTATTTCATTAGCCACTGGCTTCACATTGACTTCCATGGCTATTACCTCATGGCTAGTAATTGTCATTGACATGCTGACGACCACTACCATTGCCTTATAAATCAAATTATTTGAAATTAATAAAAAAAAAAGTTATTTTAATATATTAGATATATTTTATTTTATTATGAAATAAAAAAAAAAGAAAAAAAAAGAAAGGTAAATAGGTACTTAACAATGCAAGTTATAAAACTTAAAAAGTCCTATTGTAAGTATTTATCTAATTATATCAATAACCCATGACAAGCTCTTTCAATGGCTGAATTCATTGGGTGTTTAAAAATCAAGTCATAGATAAAGTATAGCTCAAAGGTAGGCTTAAATTAGTGAGATAAGCCAATGGAAAGCTTGTTGGGGCTATGTGAATGTTCAACTGTAAATAATAATTTTGCATATAGAAAAAGTCTACTTAGAAATCAGATGCTATACAGATGATTAAATCCAGCCTTGAAAAGTAAAGGGAAAATCTTATCTTAAGTATTATCCCTAAATTTTATTAGAATTTTTGGTTCCACTTAAATATTGAAAGTTATTGAAAAATAGGTTAAATTAGAAATTTTAAAGTATTAGATGCACCAAATAATCTCCCAAAATTTTAAAATAATTGAGGCTAAAGTGACCAAACTCAAGCACTGACCAAATCTCCTGAAGGCTTCCAAGAGTATGAGAATTATACTTATATGTCATCGAAAAATTATATTGATCGGGCACGAATCATGAGGGAAAAATCATGGTGGAAACTTCAAAAATTAAATCTGGGATCACCTGAACTCTGATTTCAGCAAACTTATAGTTAAACTGAGCGTCTCGGAAATACGAACCCAACGACACCAAATTCGACTCAATCTGAGCCCAAATTAGTCCAAATCAAGGACCCGAAGCATTATTGGAAAATTCATACCACAATTTGAGTTACCAAACGGTTTCCAAAAATGACGAGCTTAGAGTCGAATCCAGCGACTTGACGAGATGAATCCAAGGAGCCAAGAACACTGAATTCTGAAGTCATTAAGGCCTTCAAATGTCTAATAAATTGTCATTGACATGCTGACGACCACTACCATTGCCTTATAAATCAAATTATTTGAAATTAATAAAAAAAAAAGTTATTTAAATATATTAGATATATTTTATTTTATTATGAAATAAAAAAAAAGAAAAAAAAAAAGAAAGGTAAATAGGTACTTAGCAATGCAAGTTATAAAACTTAAAAATTCCTATTGTAAGTATTTATCTAATTATATCAATAACCCATGACAAGCTCTTTCAATGGCTGAATTCATTGGGTGTTTAAAAATCAAGTCATAGATAAAGTATAGCTCAAAGGTAGGCTTAAATTAGTGAGATAAGCCAATGGAAAGCTTGTTGGGGCTATGTGAATGTTCAACTGTAAATAATAATTTTGCATATAGAAAAAGTCTACTTAGAAATCAGATGCTATACAGATGATTAAATCCAGCCTTGAAAAGTAAAGGGAAAATCTTATCTTAAGTATTATCCCTAAATTTTATTAGAATTTTTGGTTCCACTTAAATATTGAAAGTTATTGAAAAATAGTTTAAATTAGCAATTTTAAAGTATTAGATGCACCAAATAATCTCCCAAAATTTTAAAATAATTGAGGCTAAAGTGACCAAACTCAAGCACTGACCAAATCTCCTGAAGGCTTCCAAGAGTTTGAGAATTATACTTATATGTCATCGAAAAATTATATTGATCGGGCACGAATCATGAGGGAAAAATCATGGTGGAAACTTCAAAAATTAAATCTGGGATCACCTGAACTCTGATTTCAGCAAACTTATAGTTAAACTGAGCATCTAGGAAATACAAACCCAACGACACCAAATTCGACTCAATCTGAGCCCAAATTAGTCCAAATCAAGGACCCGAAGCATTATTGGAAAATTCATACCACAATTTGAGTTACCAAACGGTTTCCAAAAATGACAAGCTTAGAGTCGAATCCAGCGACTTGACGAGATGAATCCAAGGAGCCAAGAACACTGAATTCTGAAGTCATTAAGGCCTTAAAATGTCTAATAAATGGTCCATGATCGAAGGATTCAATATCAACCATTCATCCGGACCACTCGATATTTGCCCTTGATCTCTCATTTATTTACGGACCATGCCACTCCAGAAAATCTATAAATAGACCCCTCATTTCTCATGAGGGGAGGGGGGGGGGGGGGGGGGTGGCAAGCAAAAGAAGAGAAGAAGAAGAGAAGGATAGGAGGGAAGAACTCCTCCTCGACCACCATCAGAGTTCTGCCCGACGCTAGAATTCTATTGGACTTCTAAACAAAGCCAGAGTTCTACCCAACCTCAGAATTCTACCTGACTTCCAAATGATGTCGGAGTTCTGCTCGACGCTCAAGTGACTCTAAAGTTCTGTACGATGCAGAATTCTGCCCGACCTTTGAGGGACGCCGAAATTCTGCCCGACCTCCTAGTGATGCCAGAATTCTGCCCGACCTCCAAGTGACGTCGTAGTTTACCCCGAACTCCAAGTGATGCCGGATTTCTCCTCGGCCTCCAATTGACGTCGGAATTCTTCCCGACACCGGACCTCTGCTTGTCGCCAATTTTCTACTTGACGTCGAACTTCTACCGATTGTCAGACATTTGCTGAACATCTATCTAATATTGGATTTCTTTCCATTGTTGGACTTCTGCCTGACGCCATCCTTTTAAGCTTCGTCGTCAGACAATAGTCCTTCCGACCTCCATATCCCATTGACTACGGTCCTTCTAACTTACGTCACCCACCGACTACAGTCCTTCTAACCTCCGTTGCCAGCCGACTATGGTCCTCCTAACTTACGTCGCTGGCCGACTAAATTCTTTCCAACCTCCGTCGTCAGCCGACTACGGTCCTTCTAACTTACGTCGCCTGCCGACTATAGTCCTTTCAACCTCTATCGCCCGCTGACTACGGTCCTGCCGACTTACGTCACCCAATGATTATTGAAACTTGTTAATTATAAATTATTTTTTTTGACCTAAGCTTATGTCCTAGCAGCTAATCAAAAGGGGGGTGAATTGGTAATTTAAAAATTTGTTCTTATTTTAAAACTGATGAAAAAGTTATAGTGAAATTTTAAACATGATTTTTCAACCACAGATCAATAGAAAAAGTAAAGTAAAAAAGCAGCGGAAAATAAAAGACACAATGTTTATAGTGATTCGGTCAAACACGACCTACATCAACTCCCTGAAGTCTCCCACTTCAGGTATTGCACTATTACAACTTAGTGTCTCTCATTTTTCCCCTACAGCAAGGCAGAGATGCCTTTACAAAAATTCTCTTCCACCATTACCCGGTGCGGAAAGAACCGTCATCCTTTTACACCCTCCAAGTATAGGCAGAGAACCTTTCGCTGTTCACTCTCCAAATGTAGGCAGAGAACCTTCCGCTGCTCATACTTTCCAAGTGTAGGCAGAGAACCTTCATCCTTTCACACTTCTCTAAGTGTAGACAGAGAACCCTTTGCTGTTCACACTCTCCAAGTGTAGGCAGAGAACCTTTGTCCTTTCACACTTCTCCAAATGTAGGCAGAGAACCCTTCATCCTTTCACACTTTTCTAAATGTCGGCAGAGTACCGGATCTCCTTAAAAAGATCTTCTCATGTGAAATCTAGAAGGACAAGAGAAAAGAGTGAAGTATTCATAATTCAAAAATGAAGATCCTTACCTTTGAGTACCAAGTGAACACTTCACGCTCCAGTAGTAAAAATTCTCCTTCAAACACTCTCTCACACTCTCTCCTTCGATCTCCTTTAGTTTGCATGAAGACCAGTAGACAAAAAGATAGATGACAATCTTAAATGGACCTTTTATATGAAAAGATAAGAAAAACCACCCAGAATAGAGAAGATCGCCTTAGGATGAACCATATTGATCATCTGGACGAATAATTCATTTTGACTATTCTGGAGCCCATCGTCCTCGGACGATAATATTTTTCATCTAAACGAATGCGTCCAGAGCCTATCATCCTGGGACGAACAATATTTTTGATCTAAACGAACGCGTCTAGAGCGCATCCTCCCGGAACAAACCATAAATTTTGTCCAGACGAACTCATTCAGAGAGCATTATTCTGGGACGTACGATAAATATCGTTTGAATGAACGTGTCCAGAGCCCATTGTCCTGGGACGAACCATAAATTTTGTCTGGATGAATAGTACTTAGAAAAAAAATTTGTCTCCCTCGCTCGTTCATTCTCCCACTCGAAAGTTTAACAGACTATATCGTCCCGTACGAACATGATTCGTACAGTACGATTAGTATTAAAAAAATTGAATTTTAACTCTCCCTCTATGTGTGTGTGTGTTAAGTTATTTTAATTACAATGACACTTTCTCGGACTCAAATAAAGAGAAAAATTATAGACTTCAATATTACAAAAAAAATTAAGCATATCTTGATTTGAAGTCTTTAACAATCTTGAGTATCATTCCCCTAAAATATTAGTACACACAAGAGCCCAAAAACAATTCTTCCAAAATTGTGTTAGAAGAAATTTATAATCAAAACAATAATATTTGATATCATCAAAACATACAAGTTGCAAGAATGTAAAACATGTAAAGCTAAGAGAAACTTTCTTAGTACTGACTACAGTCCTTCCACCTCTTTCGTCCGCCGACTATGTTCTTGCCGACTTACGCCGCCCGCCGATTACGGTCCTTCCAACTTACGTCGCCCATCGACCACAGTTCTTCATGCCAAACAAACACATTAGCAGTGACTCTTTGTGTTCCCATAATGTAATGTACTCTATAAGATGTACATCAAGATAAGGGCTTCCCCCAAGGAAGGGCCTCATTTGTAATCAACTGCAATAATAGTGGATTCATTCAAACTAGGCTAGGCCCCATGGTTTTTCCCCCCTTTTAGGGGTTTTCCACATAAAAATCTTGGTGCCTCATAAATGATAGACCCTCTCTCTTATCTGATTGCATGCTAGATTTTTGTATAATGCTAAGGCACTAAAATTTATATTTCTCTACAGCCGTGAATACTCCAGGATGCAACAGTTTTGCGCCGTATGTGGGAATGTTATTCCCGATTGGGGGGCAATTTTAGCTCAAACCTTAAAAGGTTATTCAACTGCTATTGATGTATTAATTTCATAAAAATCAAATCCAGACTAGGGCGCAACCTTAATAACAATTTTAGTCAAAAAGATCCCTTCAATATTTTCAAAACCAAGACGGTATATAAAGAAACACCTAAAAAATGCAAGGATGCTTCTGATAAATTTTAAGCAATTTACAGTCTCCTGTTGGACTTCTACTCCTTGGGAAAGGTCTTAATCATAACCTCAAAAAAAACAGTAACTGTCTAAAGATAGACCATTCTTCGCCTTTGATTCGGGATACATGTTGCGTTCGCACCCTCCCAATCAAGGCAAAATAGAACCTAGGGGATCCGATTTGACCTCTTCCACACAGGTTAATGTCGACGAGCAAAGGCTTTGACATACAACCTCGGATATGTCTTACATCCTTGGTGTATTCTTTCAACCTCTTCCACATAGGATAACGTCATCGAGCAAAGGATGTTACATACAATCTCAGATAGGTCTCACATCCTTGGTGGATTCTCTCGACCTCTTCTACACAGGTTAACGTCATCGAGAAAAGGCTCTGATATAGAACCTTATATAGGTCTCACATCCTTGGTGGATTCTCTCAACCTCTTCCATACAGGTTAACGTCATCGAGCAAAGGCTCCAACATATAACCTCGGATAGGTCTCACATCCTTGGTGGATTCTCTTGATCTCTCCATATAGGTTAATGTAATTGAGCAAAGGCTCCGACATACAATCTCAGATAGGTCTCACATCCTTGGTGGATTCTCTTGACCTCTTCCATACAGGTTAACAATGTCAAGCAAAATCTCTAACATACAACTTCGGATAGATCCCACATCCTTTGTGGATTCTCTCAACCTCTTTCACATAGGTTAACATCATCGAGCAAAGGCTCCGACATATAACCTCAGATAGGTCTTACATCCTTGGTGGGTTCTCTCGACCTCTTCCACACAGGTTAATATCGTCGAGCAAATATTCTGACATATAACCTCAAATAGGTCTTACATCCTTGGTGGATTCTCTCAACCTCTTCCATATAGGTTAATATCATCGAGTAAAGGATCCAACATACAATCTTGGATAGGTCTTACATCCTTGGTGGATTCTGTTGACCTCTTTCATACATGTTAATATCGTCGAGCAAAGGCTCTGACATATAACCTTGGATAGGTCTTATATCCTTTATGGATTCTCTCGACCTCTTTCATATATGTTAACATCATCAAGCAAGGCTCTGATATACAACCTCAGATAGGTCTTACATCTTTGATGGATTTTATCAACCTCTTCCATATAGGTTATTATTATTGAGCAAAGATTCTGAAATACAATCTTGGATAGGTCTTAAATCCTTGGTGGATTGTCTCGACGTCTTTTATAGAGGTCGAGTAGTGCTCTAAGTGAAGAATATTAATTCTATTAAGATTACATTAAAGTGAGTGATTGATAAAGTCCTCCCTCATATAAAGACCTTAACAGTCTAATAATACCCTAAAACAATATGGGGGGCAATATATCGTGACATGTTTCAAAGATGCAATAACAATTTAGTTTCCTTAAAGGAAGAAGTTCTCAATATCATTGGAGTTACATTGCAAAAGATTGTACATCAAGTTCATTTTTGCAAGAATTTGAAATTAAAAGTATATCTGCATTATATGTACAAGTCATCAAGCAATAAGAAATTTAAAATAGTCAAATATCCTTAGTGGATTTAAATGACTTCTTCTCTACTACACATTAAAGCATCTCCTACAACTTCTTCTTTAAAGAAAGGAATATCAGATGTATACACATGTCAATATGAATGCATATTGCCTTAGCAAAATGCCAATGGACATCTACGATCAACATCCCTTCGTCTGATATTTGATGGTGATCCTTTACTTCAACCATCATTGGATTGTCACTTGACTACTACTTGCAGCGCACTTTCGAACTCTCTCTTTTACCTCATCTCTCAGTCATTGACTGCCAACAAACTTCCACTTGATCGTCCATCGCTAACAGACTTCTACTCAAATGGCATTGAAATTTTCCCCATCTACTCATCACTAATGGTTCTCCTCCATCTTAGATAGTGGAATGCCTCCAATGTAAGAAAAAGACCAGAGAAGAAGAAAAGGAACATTTGCAAAAATTCTAACTTCTACACACGGAGAGGGGCCCTAAATTTTATTAGAGGATGCCGCCTACCAAAAATAAGGGAATGCCTCAATTGTAAGAAATTTAGAATGAGGGAGGAGGGAAAAAAAAAGAAATGATTGTAAAAATTCTAACTTTAACATAAGGAGAGAGGTCTTGAATTTTATTTGGGAATGCCGCCTACAACAAACAGGGGAATGCCTCAACTGTAAGAAAGTTAGAATGAGGGAGGAGAAAGAAAAGAAATGGATGCAAAAAGTCAAACTTCTGTACGAGAGTAGGGGCACCGATTTAAGTATGGAAAACCACATACGAAAAATAACGGAATGCCTCGATTGTAAGAAGATAGCCAAAGGAGAAGACAGTGGAAGGAGAAAAAAATTTTCTTTTACACTGAAGAGGGGCCGATTTAAGTAGGGAAAGCCACCTATGAAAAAAAAGCTAAAGGCCTCTAGATCAAGAAAAAAAAAAGGAGATAAAAAAAATCTAAACTTCTGTATAAGAGGAGGGGCACTGATTTAAATATGGAAAGTTACCTACGAAAAACAACAGAATGCCTCAACTATATGAAAGTCATAAAAAGAAAAAGAGAAAAAAATTCTAACTTCTGTACAAGAAGAGGGGCACCGAATCAAGTATGGAAAGTCACCTATTAAAAAATAGCAAAAAGCCTCAACTGTTAGAAAGAAAGAAGGAGAAAAGAAGAAGGTGCAAGTTTCCACCTGGCCCTCAAGGGGTATTTATAGCATTTTTTGGGAAGAAAAGAACATTCCAAAATTTCTTTGGAATTTTGTGGAATTTTCCTGATTTTTCTAATTTTTTTTTAAAGAATTTTTTGGATTTTTCTAAAATTTTTTAGAATTTTTTAGGAATTTTTGAGAATTTTATTAAAATTTTGTGGGCCCCACAAAAAAAATCGTAACTATCGGCCAAAACTCGCACATAGAAGGGGCGCACCAGTTCGCACGGCGCGCTTGTCGTTGCCGCCGCCCGGCTGGCTGGTACGCCCGCCTACACTTTTCTAGGCCTAATTTTTGGCCCGCACGGTCCAAATCAGATGTTTTCAGGGTCCCTTAATACGTTTTTTGACGTTCCGAACTCAATTTTGACACTTTTAAAGCTCAACGGGGCCTCTGTAATCAAATTTGAGCAAAAATTCAATTTTTTGAAAGCAATTTTTTGTGAATTGGCCAATGTAAAATGTCGACACATAGTTTCAGACTCCTAGAGCTTCGACGTCCAAAAATAAGGGGCAAAATTGATATGCCATCGAAAAATTATATTGATCGGGCATGAATCTCGAGGCAAAAATCAAGTTGGAAACTTCAAAAATTTAATTCAAGATCACTTGAACTCCAATTTTAGTAAACTTATAGTCAAACTGAGCATCTCTAAAATACGAACCCAACAAAATCAAATTCGACTCAATCTGAGCCCAAATGAGTCCAAATCAAGGACCCGAAGCACTATTGGAAAATTTGTACCACAATTTGAGTTACCAAACAGTTTCTAAACATGACGAGCTTATAGTCGAATCAAGAAACTTGATGAGACAAATCCAACGACTGCAAGATAAATGAATTCTGAAGTCACTAGGACCTTTAAATGTCTTATAAATGGTCCATGATCGAAGGATTCAATATCAGCCATTCATCTGGACCACTCCATATTTTACCTTGATCTCTCATTTATTTACAGACCATGCCACTCCAGAAAATCTAAAAATAGACCCTCATTTCTCATGAGGGGGGGGGGGGGGGGCAAGCAATAAGAAGAGAAGAAGAAGAGAAGATAAAGATAAGGATAGAAGGAAAGAACTCCTCGACCATCGCCAGAGTTCTGCCCAATGCAAAATTCTGCTGGACTTCCAAACGAAGCTAGAGTTCTACCCAACATCAGAATTCTGCCTGACTCCAAAATGATGCTGGGGTTCTGTCCAACGCTAAAGTTCCAAACGACGTCAAAATTTTGCACGAACTCTGAGGGACGCCAGAATTTTGCCCGATCTCCTAGTGATGCCAGAATTTCGCCCGACCTCCCAGTGATGCTGGAACTTTGCCTGACCTCCAAGTGACGCCGGAGTTTCACTCGAACTATAAGTGACGCCGAATTTATCCTCGCCCTCCAACTAACACCGGACTTCTAACCGATGTGGACCTCTGCTCGTCGCCAAGTTTCTACCCGATGATGAACTTCTACCGATTGTCAGACTTTCGCTGGACATCTATCTGATGCTGGATTTCTTCCGATTATTGGACTTCTACCTGACGACGTCCTTTTGACCTTCATGTTCAGACAATAATCCTTCCAACCTCTATTGCCCATCGACTATGGTTCTTCGAACTTAAGTCGCCCACTGACTACAATCCTTCTGACCTCCTTATTCAGTCGACTATGATTCTCTTGAATTATGTCGCCCACCGACTACAGTCTTTCTGACCTCCGTCGTTAGTAGACTACGCTCCTTCTGACTTATGTCACTCGTCGACTATAGTCCATTTGACCTTTGTCAACCACTGACAATGGTCTTGCCGAATTACATCGCCCACTGACTACAGTCCTTCCACCTCAGTCGCCCGTCAACTATGGTGTTGCTGACTTACGTCGCCCGCCGACTACGGTCCTTCCAACTTACGTCACCCATCGACTACATTCCTTCATACCAAACAAACACATCAGCAGTGACTCTTTGTGTTCCCATCATATAATGTACTTTATAAGATGTACATCAAGCTAAGTCCTTCCCCTAAGGAAGTGCCTCATTTGTAATCAACTGTAATAATAGTGGATTCATTCAAACTGGGCTAGGCCCTATGGTTTTCCCCCTTTTCAGGGGTTTTCCACATAAAAATTTTGGTGTCTCATAAAATCTAGACCCTCTCTCTTATCTGATTGAGTGTCAAATTTTCATACAATGCTAAAACACTAAACTTTATATTTTTTTACCACCGCGAATACTCCAGGACTCAACAATACTTACATGAGCTATAGTGCTAAATGGAATGGATCCTTTATCGTTACTAAAGTGAATCCTCTATAGGTTTGGCTTAAAGATAGTTGGATTGATGGGAGAATTAAAACTAAAAAATAGGTACTTTGGGTCTACTCATGGGTTGACCATTCCAGTGGCAATTTATGAGAACTAGAGACTTGAGAATGCCTTAAGAAGCTAAGGACATCTAGTGGGGACCATTTTCTAACTCTAAGCCTTCGGGGTCTATTTATAACCACAAATAGTGCTTCACTATGGCTTAATCATAATAAATTTCATGGTTAGTCTCCCTAGTTAGCTTCCATCTAGCTTGATCAATGAATGGGGAAATGCCATGGGGCCTCAAGAGATGATGGATTTATACTAATGAGAAAAAAAAGTACAATTTGGACAATGAATTGAAAAGTTGAATCCAAATTCTAGAAAAAATGAGGGGCCCTCTAGTCTAGATATGCTTGAAAAATTATCCATATTATGTGATGATGAAAAAAAAAAAGCTAGCCAAAAGCATATGATCCTTTTTTCAACGGACCATATTGAGGAACAAGAAAAAAATTAGTATAGTGCTTATAAATCACTATGGGAGAATCCCATTGGCTAAGTGCACTGAACTTTCTCAACTTCTATTTTGATTTAATCAATAGTTAGCTAGGGTTTAATTGAAATTTCAGGAAGTTACCTTATCAACTTCCATTTAATTGACATTTTGGATTTTAAATGACATTAATATCGTTGAGTCCAAATGGGACATGCTGACCAATAGGGCTAAAGTGGCCCATTCAATAAGTTAATTGGATTGAAAAAAGTTAGGGCTACATTTCTAATATTCTATTATATATTTCCACACAATGGTTTGATCCAATTCAATCACTTAGTTTTGTTAATCCACTTTCAAAAGTATATGCATTCTTTGATGGGTCAATTGATTCATATGATCAATTATTATCAACATATATATGGTCAAAATTGGTCGACCAATGTTATGTAACATAATTATCATGCTATGGAAGCTCCATGTTCATTTGAATTAATTAATTTGATTTTTAAAGTCAATTTATCATGTTTGAAACATTTAGGTACAAATGGGTTATATTGGGTTAATTGAAGTGTCAACTTCCTTCAAGAATATGTATTTTATCTAGGGACATCCTTTCATGAGCTATATATTCACTAAGGTTTGTTAATATAAAGGCTAAATATAGTTTGATAAATTTCACCTATTAAAGGTTAGTTTGGGTCAAACCTAATTATTGTTGACTAGTTGGCTAATCCAAAGGGCCAGTTATGATTTCAAAACATTTCTAACTCATTTCCATCAATGGAATGCATATGATCCATTGATTAGGTTAATTGGAGGTCCTAAATCTATTTGGGGATATGGGTACCCAAAACGATTAAGTTTGAACTTTTATTAACAAAGGGGATATGGGTACATCTTGTTGATTCTTGTTGAAGCAAGATTAGGTTGTTAAACCTAAACTAATGTCCTAAGGCTAACCGAGAGGGGGGGGGGGGGGGGTGAATTGATAATTTAAAAATTCTCTTTGATTTTAAAATTTAAAACTGTTGATTTATAGAGCAAGTTAATTAAATTTTTTAAAATAAAACTTTTCAATCACAGAAAATAACTTACAGTAATAAAAATGTGGAAATTTAAAAGACACAAAATTTTTAGTGGTTCGGTCAAACACGACCTATATCAACTCCCTGAATACTCCCTCTTTAGGTATTGCCGTATTACTAAAGTGACTCTCCTTTTGCCCCCACAACTAGGAACTTTTATTATGTCCTCTGACCGGACGTAGCTCTACGTTCGGTCAGAGGATTGTTACTCAATTTTTGATCGATATTTGGTCTGTATTACTAGGTATTGTTTGGTAATAATGAGGAATGCTACTCTGTGAAGATCAATATCGAGCAATACTAAGTAATCCAAAAAAATACTGAGTTTTTTCTAGAAAAAACTCATTATTTTTTGGGATTACTCGGTATTGCTCGGTATTACTTGGTATTTTGTCTTCACATAATGATATTTCTCATTATTGTTGGTATTGCTCGGTATTTGCTCGATATTTCTCATTTTGTGCCTGCAATCTTAGTGCCGGCCGAATGTAGCTCTACGTACGTTCACCGGACAAATTAAAAGTTCCACAAGGCAGAGAAACCTTTACAAAAACCTCTCTTCCAGCAAACCCCGATGCGGTAGAGAACTGTCATCCTTTCACACACTCCAAGTGTTGGCAGAGAACCATCAGCCTTTCACACCATCCAAGTGTAGGTAGAGAACCTTCATCCTTTCAGACCCTCAAAGTGTAGGCGGAGTACCTTCATCCTTTCACACCTTCAAAGTGTTGGCAGAGTGTCAGATCTTCTCCAAAGATCTTCTCACAAGTAATCTAGAAAAATTAGAGGAAGTGTGATTACCATAAGTACAGAGAGATCCTTACCTTTGAGTAACCTTGTGAACCCTTCGCACTCTACTTGCAAGAAATCTCTCTTAAACATTCTCTCACACTCTCTCCTTCAATTGCCATTGAAAAATCATGAAGACAACACTTTTTCACCTCAGTTTTTAGTGGACCTTTTATACAAAAGACATGGAAAACCATCCAAAAAACTAAATTTTATAATTTTGAGTGTAAACGATCGTGTAGTACGATCAGATTTTGTACGTACAAACAGTTCAAATATTATTGCGTATAACCTATTATGAATCAATAAAAATCATTTCATACCTGATCATCATCCAGTACGAATCAAGTTTGTTTGGAACAAATAGTTAGAAAATTTTCAAAAATCGTATGTACGAAAAGGAACCCCATTATTTCGTACTCTAGATGGCGTACGCACGATGATGTCATTGTCCGGTACGATCAGTTATAAATTTTTTTCAAATTCATCTGAAGAAAATGTCAGGATCAATTTCATACTCTAGAAGGCATGTACGAAGTAGGATCATACAGTATGATCAATAATTAGAAAATTTTCTTTTTTTGGGAACAAGGACGCATTCATTTCATACTCTGGAAGGTATGTACAAAGTAGGTTTATATAGTATGATCCATACTTAGAAAATTATTTTTGAGTGAGAAGGGACCCATCCATTTTGTACTCTATAAGGCATATACGAACTAAGTTCGTACAGTACGATCCATACTTAAAAAAACATTATTTCTATTCGTTCGAGTGCTTGTTGGGAAAGATAACTGAACAGAATATCCCGTACTAACAAAAATCATTCAATACGATCAGTTTAAAAAATATAAATTTTAAACTCTCCCCCGGTGTACGTGTGTGCTCAGTTACTCAATTAGAATCACATTCTCTGAGACTCAATAAAATGGAAAATACATACTTCAATTATAATAAGCTCTGAACTGATCTTGATTTGAAGTCTTCAATAATCCGGAGTATGATTTCCCTGAAATGTTAGTACACACAAGAGAAAAATAATTCTTCCAAAATATATTAGGAGAAATAATAATCAAGGCAATAATATTTGAATTCATAAAAAATATACAAGTTGCAAGAATATAAAATAAGCAAGACCTAAGTAGCAACTATCTCAACAATCTCTCCCTTTTTTATGATGACAAAATAATTATTGTTTGAATAAAAAAGAATACCCTACATTTCTCCTTAACTCTCCCTAAATGAATAAATATGTGAATATAAGAGAATTTCTTTTAAGAACAATTTTTTTTAAAAAAATTTCATAAATGCACAAAACACTCAAACAGAAAAATAAAACAACGCTAATAAACTAAACTAACAAACATAAAAAACAAACACAAATAATATTTCTCTCCCTTTTTGATAATAACGAAAAGAAGGAAGAAGGGAAAAAATGAAATGAAAGAAGTCATATGAGAAATCTTAAATAATTGATCTTGAAAGAGATTGATTATAATTGCAATAACAAGATTAATGTCCATTAGATATAAATAAAGATTCAAAATATTTAAATTAAAATATAACATAGACAAGAAAAATAGATCAAAGTCATGAAACAATCTAGACAATTAGATTAGAAGAAATATTGCAAAAGTGATGAAATGAAGATTAGTTAAATTCAATTTCTAATACAAAATATAATTAAACTTTAGATTGAGTTGAATTTAAAGATTTAAAAGATAAAGAAAAGAATATTATCAATATCACTTGTTTGGCAACATTGCATATCTTTTCAAATATTTACGGCACACTTTGCGCATCTTTTTGTATTTGGGCTAATTTTGTGCCTCTTTTTAATTTGCGAATCAATGTACATTATTTTGATTTTTGTACACTTATACATTTCTCTAATTTTTTAATTAATCTTTCCAAAATCAATAATCTAAAAATTCAAACTTCTCTAAGTACAAAGATAATTATATTGAAAAGAGAAATAAAAAATAATAAGACATCAAAATTGTAATAATAATATTTAAATTATGTATGCCTAAAAAGAATATGAGATTGATAGCCTTAACTTGATTGATTTATAAATAAACTTAAATTTTTGAAAAAAATTTAGATTTCATAATAAAATTAATTTCTGTATTGTAGTTTATGTCATAATACTTTTTAGATAAATTAAGTCATGATTAACATATAAGCAAACATACATTTCACATAATGAACAAAAGCAACTAATCAAAACAAGATATATTTTATTGATATCAATTTAAAGATGAGATACATTGGAGCATTTTTTATATCAAGACATAAAACAAAAAGTAACATAACATAAAGACAATAAAACATCAACACAAAATTTAAATAAAGACAAGTACATAAAACATCTAAAAACATTATTAAGATCAACAGATCTAAAAGGACTGGCAAAACTAACACACAAGAAGCACATCTAGTAATCTGAAGGGTCCTGGTCTGGAGGATGAGGCTGTTTGAACACAGAGAAATAGCTATTTATCATGGCTACATTGGTGTTCACCGAGTCGAATTGACCTCAGATCCAACCCATGTTCTGTTGGTACTGTGAATGTTATTGATTTAGATGAGTCTGAATTTGATCAAAATGTTGATCAAAATGACTCTCCAATCGATCAAAGTGTTGGATCATCTCCTGAAAGTCAGATCAATGAGCAGGTGCAGGTGCTAGTGCTCCACCTTCTCCCTTAGTATCCTCATTTGAATCGTCACCTTTACCAAAAAGTGCTCGAAATTAAGCATCGCTGAAGTAGATTGGCAATTCAAGTAGAGAATCAGGATGAACAAGATTGTACTTCATCTCTAGAACATTGGTCACTAGGTATCCTAAAGAAATATTCTTCTTCCTCTTATGAGAGACATGTCCAATTTCAGAAAGGATATGAATATAATTAAGGATAAGTTGGGCTTTATCTATTGGTTGTCTAGTCATGATAAGATATGTAATAGTTGACAAAAGAGGAGTAATGTTTATGCCATCACCAGCCTTAGGAATAATTGAAGTTCTAAGAACATGCTGGATGATCCATGTATTTTGGTTTAAGGTATAGACCCTAGACAAATGACCTACTTGTTTAACACCTTTAAGAACTTTGTTTATTTTTGACTAATCAGATCAGATTTGGAAGTCAAGGTGTGTGCTCTAATTTCTTGAGTCCTTAAGTGTAGAAATATTTCTAGATCTTCCTTTGTGATTTCTACCTTTTTCTTAAAAATATAATATCTGATTCTACTCTCATCCAAACTAAATGACATAGTTGTCAGAAAATAGTGAAAGGTTTTTTTATTGTAGCATGAATCTGAGTCAGGATGAAGCAAATTGAGTGGAGGCGAAAAGAGGCATCACTTGAAAGTGGATATCCTCTTGAAGTAGGATTCTAGAATGAGAAATTTTAGCATAGACAAACCTAAGGAAAGAATCTTCATTTTCCTTAGTCAGAAAGTCATCGTCTCCACTCATGGAAGACAATCCCTTAGTGACTCTACCCCGCTTGCTAGAACTGACTATTGCTAAGATGAGAAGGTTTGGAAGAGGCTATTGAAGTGAATGAAAATGAATTCTAAAGCCCTCATATTTAAAGAAAAAAAAAATTATCTTTTGTACGTAAGAAAAAGGGTTCGTATAGTACGATTGATGATTCATGTATGATGAAATAAATTTCATATGTACGAACAAATACGTTCGAAACGAAATAATTTTTCATAATCATGCAAATTACGAAGTATCCTTTCGTACAGGATTTTTGACCAGACGAATGTACATATGAATAGGTGTTCATCCGAGACGATCGATTATTTTAGATTCTTTTATTGATGGTTAGGTTCATCCCCCACATCAAATGACACGTAGTTTGTATGTACAAACTAAAGGTTCGTACATACAATCAATTATAATAACTGATTCTACCCATATAACCGACGACATGCGTACAAATGAAGTAATACAAATCGTCCAGGATGATTTAAATATCGTACAATACAATATTTATTAGAAAAATAAAACTTTACCCGATTAGTGCAAACCAACAATTTTCATGCTATAGAATTCGTACAGGATGAAAAAAATTTCATACAGTACGATTAGAACACTTAGAAAAATTTGCACAATCAATTAGAAACAGAAATCCAATATTTGAAAACATTTCAAAAATACATAAAACATGAAACAAAAATTGAAAAACACTTACACAAACAAGCACATTGATTACAAAAATAGAAAAACACATAAAGACACATATCATGTTTGCAGAAAATTTAAATTAAGCATTAAGATCGATCACACCAAGCCTTATTCTTAATGTGATAAAAGTATTAAAGGCTAGTGGTTTTGTAAAAATATTTGCAAGTTGATTTTTAGTAGAAACATGGTTCAATTCGATTTCTCCTTTGGATACATGATCCCTAATTAAATGATTCATTATGTCTATATGCTCGGTTCTAGAATATTGAATAGGATTTTTTGAAATGTAAGTGGCACTAGTGTTTTCATAATAAATTGGAATTGTGCCTATTGAAAATACTAAATCAATCAACTGGTATTTCAACCAAAGAACTTGTGCCACACAACTTCCTAAGACAATATATTCAGCTTCTATGGTAGATAGGGCTACATAATTTTTTTCTATTGGACGAAGAAACTAAATAATTTCTTATAAATTGATAATTTCTAGATGTACTCTTTTTATAAACACTACAACCTATAAAGTCTGAATCTGAATATCTAAATATTTCAAATGAAGAGCTAAAGTTAGGATATCAAATCCCTAAGTTCTGAGTTTCCAAAAGATATCTCAAAATCCTTTTTATTGCTATCAAATGTGATTCTTTTGGATCTGATTGAAATTTAGCACATAAACAAACATTAAACATAATATCATGTATGCTAGCAGTCAAGTAAAGCAAAGATCCAATTATTCCCCTAAATTTCTTTTGATCAACAGATTTTTCCTTTGGGTCCTTATCCAAATTAATTAAGGAAGTCATAGGTGTACTAACTAGTTTAGCATTGTTCAATTCATACTTCTTGAGGATGTACTTAACATACTTTGACTTACTAAGAAATGTTCCCTACTTAATTTACTTAATGCTAAAACTTAAATAGAAACTCAGATCTCCCATTAGACTCATCTCAAATTCATTGCTCATTATATTTTAGAAAAATCATCACAAAGATTTTTATTTGTAGAACCAAAGATGATATCATCAACATAAATTTGTACAATGAGTATTTTATCTCCCAATTTCTTCAAAAAGAGAGTGGTATCCACACTTCTTTTTTCAAAAGATATCTCAAGTAGGAAAGTGCTCAAACTCTCATATCATGCCCTAGGTGCTGGTTTCAATCTATATAATGCTTTTTTCAATTTAAAAACATTATTTTGGAATTTTGAATTCTCAAAACATGTAAGTTATTTAACATAAACATCCTCTTGAATCACTAAATTCAAAAAGGCTCTTTTAATATCCATTTGAAATAATTTGAATCCTCTAAAATAGGCAAAGACTAACAAAATCCTAATTGCTTCAAGTCTCACTATAGAGGCAAAAGTCTCCTCAAAATTAATCACTTCAATCTGATTATATCCCTTAGCCACCAATCTAGCCTTATTTCTAATGACAACTCCTGAGTTGTTCATTTTAATTTTGACTACCCACTTAGTTCTAACTATACTTTAATCCTTTTGACTTAAAATTAATTCTCAAACATCATTTCTCATAAATTAATTTAATTCTTCTTGCACTGCCAAAATCCAAAATTCATCTGAAATTGCTTGATTTATATTTGTGGGTTTTATCATTAAAATAAATGCATAATGATTGACTTCTTTGCTTAGTCCATGCCTAGTCCTAATACTCTCACTATGTTCATCTAAAATCAATTCATTAGGGTGGTTTTTAGAAAATCTTAAATCTCTAGGCAACAGGTTTTCTAACTCCAAATTTTCTTCCAATTTAACCTTCTCAATCTTTTAGGAGTTATTTTCAAAATCATCTTCTTCTAAAATTGGCTCTCCTAAAATTTCAGATTCATCAAATACAATATGTGTGATCTCCTCAACTATCAAAGTTCTTTTGTTAAATATTCTATAAGATTTTTCAACATTAGAGTACCCAAGAAAAAATTCTTCATCTGATTTTGGATCAAATTTTCCTAAAGAAAAATTTCCATTATTTTGTATGAACACCTTACATGAAAAAATATGCAAATATTATAAATTAGGTGTTCTCCCCTTAAGAAGCTCATATGATGTTTTCTTCAATTTAGACCTTATGTTCACCCTATTCATAACATAACATGCAGTACTAACTGCTTCAGCCCAAAAATATTTAAAAAGTGAATATTCAGCCAATATGCCTTTAGTGGCATTAATTAATGTTTTATTCTTTCTTTTGACTACCCCATTTTGCTGAGGGGTTCTTGGTGCAGAAAAATTGTGATTAATCTCTTTTTCTTTACAAAAATCCTCAAATTTTTTATTTTCAAATTCACTGTCGTGATCACTTTGAAAGGTTAAATTCTCACACCCTAATTTCCTCCTAATCCAAGTTGAAAATATCTAAATTCCTCAAATGAATCTCTTATGAAATAAAAATTTAACCCAACTGAATCTTGAGAAATCATCCACAATCACAAATTCGTATACCTTCCCTCCTAAACTAATAGTGCTAATCGGTCCAAAAAGATCCATATGAATAATCTCTAAAGGTTTATTAGTTCTAAGATCCTTATTGGATTGAAAAGAAGACTTCACCTATTTTCCTAATTGACATGCATCATAAAGGTGATCTTTAGTAAAGTCTAGTTTTGGTATACCTCTAACCAAATCCTTTTGGATAATTTTTCTAAAGTTTTTCATGCTAGAGTGATAGAGTCTCCTATGCCATAACCATGAATCATTAGAAATAGTTTTCAAATAAAAAACATTAGGAACTAAAATATAATTCAAATCTAGTATATAAATATTGTTTATCCTTTTTCCATGCAAAACATCATTACCATGCAGGCTTAATATACACCTAGTGGGAAAACATTTTCACTATACCCTTTATCACAATGCTGACAAATACTTAATAAATTATGCTTCAAGCCTTCTATAAGCAGTACATTTTCTTTGAAAAAATTTTATAAGTTTCCAATCATACCTGATCCAACCACTTTCTTAGTGGTGTTATCTCTTAGTGTAACCTTGCCTCCATTCTTGGCTTCCAGCATTATAAATTGTGTAGTGTCTCCTATCATATGCTTTGAGCAACCACTGTCCAGGTACCAAATGCTCTCATGAGGTCTTGTATGATAGTAATTCTACAAAACTATCAACCGTTAGACTTGGGAACCCAAACAAGTTTGGGTTTTCCTTTTGGTAAATTAAAACTAGTTGCGTATATGATATGTCTAAGTTTATGCATCTTAGGTTTCCAAACTAAATGCATTTTTCTATCTAAAATATAAGTGTGTGCAATATGTCCAATCATGCCACAAGAATAACATTTACTTATAGAAAATGAGTTTCTTAATCTTCTATAGTAAATTTGTCTTTTCCTGGGTTATAAAATTTTCGACCTCAAAATAGAATTTGTGAAATCTTCAAGTGTTGGGGGTTTCTTATTTTCCTTGAGAGCTTTCACTTTAAATTTAAGAAATGTGTTTATATCTTCTAAGATATTAATATCATATTTTAAATAATACTCTCTGTTTTCAGATTCATTTTTAAATGTTTTAAAGTCTTTTTCAATTGAGCATATGATGATTTTAAAAGATCATTCATCTTATTCAAGTCATCAAATTATTCAAGTAAGTTCACGTGGTTGTTATTGATCAATGTATGATATTTCTTAAGGTTTTCATATTCTCTTTACAGTTCTAGCACCTCAAGATTTAGACTAGCAGGTATTCTCTTAAGCTTTTTATAGCATCATGAATTCTTTCAGAAACTTTTAACAGTTCATTATAGTTCAACTCACATACCTCTTTTTGATCTGACTGATCAAGATTATCGGCCATTAAGCACAATTTGGTGACTTTCTCTTCTTTTTCTATTTCTAACAAATTTGAAGTTGAGTCCGCCCAAAAATCCCTTTGAAATCTCTTCTTGCCCTTCTTCACATTTGCTCTCTCCAATATCTTCTCCTTGCTAGCAGTGGATTTTAGATTGGGGTAGTCTGATTTAATATGTCCAAGTTTCCCGCATTCATAATAAATCACATCATTAGAAACCTTAATATTTTTATTAAACTTACCTTTATTCCACTACTAGCGTCTCCTTTGATTCCTTTTAAGAAAGATATTGAATTTCTTAGTCATCAAAGTAATGTCATCCTCATCCTCAGGTTGTGACTGATCACTCTTCAATTCCTCCACTTTCAGTGCTATGTTCTTCTCCTTTCATTGTTCTTGTACATCAATCTTTCTTTTACTCACTTCTTGCTTGTAAGCAATTAGTTATCCAAGAAGATTGTCAATAAAGTAAACATTTAAATCTATAGACTCTATAATAGCAGTTATTTTAGCATCATATGCTGTAGGTAAATAACGGAGAATTTTATTAACCATTTCAGTGTTTGTTAATTACCTACCCTATGCATGTAAAGAAGTGACAATTTAAGTAAATCTTATATACATTTTAGAAATGGGTTCATTTGGTTTCATGCGAAATAATTCATAATCATGAAACAAGATGTTTAATCTAGATTACTTTACTTCATTTGTCCATTCGTAAGTAATACAAAGTCTATCCCATATGTCATTTCCACTTTTGCAAGTAGAAACTAGCCTGTAATCTTCTAACTTAAGTGCACAAAAGAATCTATTTAAGAATTTTGCATTCAACTGTGCTAACTCATGTTGTTCTATAATCCATTTAGCAAAAGGTGTTTCACCCCTAACGCCATTAACCAATTTAGTTGGTTTTGTATACCCTTTCTTGAGCTTTATCCATATGCAATAATCTAGTTATTGCATAAAAGTAAACATGCGTGTTTTCTAAAAATTGAAAGGAATGTTATCAAATAAAAGAGGTATAGTGATCGAATACCCATTAGGTGTGTTACGGTTTCCAAAAGTAGTCATTCTCATTTTTCAAAAAGTAGTCTAAACTTATAGTTTTGAAATAAAGCTCTGAAACCACTTGTTGATTCTAGTTGAATCAAGATTAGGCTGCTAAACCTAAACTAATGTCCCAAGGCTAACCAAGAGGGGGGTGAATTAATAATTTAAAAATTCTCTTGGATTTTAAAATTTGAAACAGTTGATTTTAAACTTTTTAAAATAAAACTTTTCAATCACAAAAAATAACTTGAAGTAATTAAAATACAGAAATTTAAAAGGCACAGATATTTATAGTGGTTCGATCAAACATGACCTACATCCACTCCCTGAAGACTCCCTCTTCAGGTATTACACTATTATCAAAGTGTCTCTCCTTTTTTCCCCCACAGCAAGGAGGAGAAGTATTTATAAAAACCTCTCTTCCACTAATCCCCAGTGCGGCAGAGAACTGTTATCCTTTCATAGTCTCCAAGTGTCGACAGAGAGCCATCATCCTTTTATACCCTCCAAGTGTAGGCAGAGAACATTCATCCTTTCACACCCTCCAAGTGTAGGCAGAGTACCTTCGTACTTTCACACACTCCAAGTGTCGGTAGAGTTCTGAATCTTCTCTGAAGATCTTTTCAGGAGCAATCTAGAAATATAAGAGGAAGAGAGATAACCATAATTACAAAGCGAACCTTACCTTTGAGTAACCTTGTGAACCCTTGACACTACACTTGCAAGAAATCTATCTCAAACACTCTCTCACACTCTCTACTTCAATTTCCCTTTAAAAATCATTAAGACAAGACTTTTCATGTCAATTTATAGTGGACCTTTTATACAAAAGAAACAAAAAACTGCCCAGAAATTTGAATTTTACAATTTTGAATGTATACAATCGTATAATATGATCAAATTTTGTATGTACAAACAAATCAATTTCAATTGTGTACGAACCTATTATGAATAAGTATGAAATCATTTCATACCCGATAATCGTCCGGTATGAACCAAATTTGTCTGGGATGAACAATTAGAAAATTTTCAAAAATCATTTATACGAAAGGAACCCCGATATTTTATACTCTGGATGGCATACATATAGTGACATCATTATCCGGTACTATTAGTTATAAAAAATTTTCAAATTCGTCTGAATGAATCATACGGATGAAATGAGACCTCACAATTTTGTACTCTGGAAGGAATGTACGAAGTGGGTTTGTAAAGTACAATCCTTAGAAAAATTTCTTTTAGAGAGAACAAGAACACATCCATTTCGTACTCTGGAAGGCATGAACGAACTAGGTTCGTACAGTACGATCTAGACTTAAAAAAATTATTTTTAAGTGAGAAGGGACCCATCCATTTCATACTCTGGAAGGCATGTACGAACTAGGTTCGTACAGTACGATCCATACTTAGAAAAAAAATTCAATTCTGTTCGTTCAATTGCTCATTAGGAATGATAACTAACTAGATCATCCCGTATGAATGGATATCATACAGTACGATCAGTTAAAAAAATGTGAATTTTAAACTCTCCCTTGATGTGTATATGCTTAGTAACTCAATTACAATCACACTCTCTTAGACTCAATAAAATGGAAAATACATACTTCAACTCCAATAAGCTCTAAACTGATCTTGATTTGAAGTCTTCAACAATCCCGAGTATGATATGCCTGAAATGTTAGTACATACATGTGGACCTCCGAAAGAGCATCACTCTTGGGGTTCGAATGCAAAGGGTACGGCCATACCATCCCGTAGGACAAAATGATCATAGGCCTTTACACTCGATACGAACAGGTCAATTGAAGGGAAAACTAGACCGTATATGTAGCTAACCTTTGAGGATAGTGCTTCTCCCCAGTATACCTCGATGGGTAGTAATATACACGACCTGATCGAAACAATGAGTTCCCCCACCTGATATATCAGCTAGTAGATGGTGGAATTCAGTTTCCCACGAGCGCAAGCCCCATGGTTAATTACATCTCAGGCTGAGACCTGAGAAAACTCTTGATTAAGGATCATACATTATCCCTTCTAAAGTGGAATTGACACAAGGGTGTAGAATAAGAAATCCTACTCAAAAGAAAGAAAGGTTCGATTTAGTTCAATCCATATGGGGGGTTCACACCATCATTCGGAGGGTCTAGGGTACTAAGGAGAAACTGGAGAAAAAGAAAGTCAATAATCCAATCACATGCGTGAGAGAAGATATGGAGGTGGTGTCATCCATATAATGCAGATAAGCAAGAATTATAGTCCCTAAAGAAAAGGGACATACCCACTATTTAGGCGAATTACGAGACCGAATGTAGTAGCCTCGAATCCTGAATCTAAATTAGGTTTAGCATTCTGCACACACTAAGACCCGTGTTCTAACTAATGCAGTGCAAAGATCTAGACTTACCCCGGCATGGATTGGGTAGCCAGCTAATCACCTAGTCACTTTAAAACCATATAGTCTAGTCATTTATGAAAGATGGGTGGGTGGTATAGTTTTTGAAAATAGGACCAACTTCTAGAGAGTTTCCTAATTAGTCCTGAACTTATGTTGGATAGATGCTCCTAGTTTATGCAATTAAATATTAATTAAATTGATTTCTAATACAATACATGCTAGTTGAATAGTTAAATCATGAATGCTATGGAATTTAAAAAACATGCTTATTATAAAATAATTTTTAGAATGAGACTAGGCTTCCCCAGGTCCAGCACTTCATCCTCATAGGCTAGATTATCTGAACTCTACCCACAAGAGGTGAAGTGTCTCATAAGAAGGAGAAAGAGAGATGCATTAATATGCATGCGACCCCGGACTAATCCGGCAGTTTCCTAGATTCATTAGATTTCTACGTTATTTAAATATTAAAATTTAAATATTAGTTAAGAGTAGAAATTTTTTTTATCATTAATGAGCCTAATAAATATCCAGGCTAAAATAAAACACGACATATAATTCGCCAATAAACTAGAAAGAGCAGGCAATTCCTAGAGGCACACAACATAAGTAAAACACATCAATATAAATCAACTAATCAAATAAATGTTCATAGGAAAACCGCCCTTTAATTACAACCCAGGGTATGCATAAAGTAAAGTGGCCAGGCACCACTACCAACAACCCGAATTTCTAAGCCTATGACTGACGCAAATGACTTTGAGTGGGATATTGGGTCTTCAATTCTTCAATCTTCTTGAACTTCCTCTCTTTAGACTCCTTGGATCTCTCCTCTTTGAACTCCTTTGATCTATCCTCCTTGGACTTTTTAGATCTTTCCTCCTTAGACTCCTTAGAATCTGAAAGTTTGTTAGAGATGTTAAGCCCTATAGAACTGGCCCAAGACTAACTAAGAGGGGGGGGGGGTGAATTTGTATTTTAAAAACTTTAAGAAAAGCTCAACAAATTTCACAAACCAAATCACCACAAAACAAACAATACGAAAATTTAAGTGCGGAAGTAGTAAAAACAAGAACACAAAGGTTTATAGTTGTTCGGTCAACTCGACCTACGTCCACTCACCGGAGGCGCCCTCCGAGTATTGCACTACAATCATGACTCTCCTTTAGCCTCCACAGCTAGGCGGAAAAGCCTTTACAAACACCTCTTTTTTCCACACCCGGCAAGGCAGAGAACCTTCATCCTTTAACTTCCTCCAGAAGCAGGCAGAAAACCTTGATCACTTGCTGAAACTTACCTCTCCCAACCCTTCCAAGGATAAGAGACTCTAGGGAAGAAGAAGTGGAACAATGCTTGGAGTAACCCCTTATGAATCCCCTCACAAGCTCCCCCTCACAAGATCCTCTCTCTCTCTCTCCCTCTCTCTCTCTCTCTCTCTCTCTCTCTCTTTCTCTCTCTCTCTCTCTCTCTCTCTCTCTCTCTCTCTCTCTCTCTCTCTCTCTCTCTCTCTCTCTCTCTCTCTCTCCTTTAAGTTTTCTCAGGTCAAGATAGCAGCCAAGAATGTTCAAAAAATATTGAACAAGAGCTCTTATAAAGAAGAGCTCAAAAAAGCTCATTAATTATAAGTTGTCGACTATATCGTCCAGGACGATATCGAAATCATCCTGACCGATCAGTACAGATCTCAGAAGATCGGCCAGAGCATCGCCCTGAATTCAAATTGGATGATTAAAAATTGGCTTGATTGTTCAGGATGATCAAACGATCGTCACGGCCGATCAGTTCAAATCAGAGGAAAATCGTCCATAGCATCGCCCTGAATTCAGGCTGTCCGATCCAGATCGTCCAGCACATCACCCTGAATTTGTGCTGGTTGATATTTATCATCCAGGAGTGACTAAGGATTTTAGAATAGATCGTCATGATATGATCGTATCAATCATCCTTAATTACCTCCTTGATAGTCTGATCAAATAAGGCATAATTGTGAATATCGTCCAGGCCGATCCATGGTCGTCCTAGCCGATTACAAAAAATACAGAATACCTTAATTGTTTATGGCAGCAATCTCTTTCAATTTTGAGCCTATCATCCCGGGCGATACAAGTATCATCCAGGCTGATTAGCTAATGACGTTTGCCTTAATTAAGAACCCCTGATTAGATTTTCTATTTTAAGCCCGATCATCCAAGATCATGTAAATATCGTCCTGGCCAATATGAGTAAAAAATAGAAAGTCTAAGTCTCTCAAGTGTGTGTGTAGGGTTAATTTGCATCAGTCACATCAAAGATTACAATTGACTAAAGAAGGGAAAAATAAAATTACAGACTGACTCAACCCTAATCTACCCATTCTTGACCTAGCTCCATTTTTTCGTCCGATCTTTGATTCATAAAAAGTCAGTAGTAAAAGGTAGTCCAAGACAAGTAAGAGTGTTTGCCAATCATAAAAACATAGTTCAAAACCTGAATTTACAACAATCTCCCCCTTTTTGATGATGACAAAACACTACGATAAATAAAAAATAGCAGTGTAACATACGGAATCGAAAGTGCAAGAAATCCTAAAACTACTCCTACTTTTGACATCTCAAAAAGGAGGGAACAAAATCAAACCACAAGACACCTTTTTTACCAAGGCATGAAGATGATGTAGTATTCCATGTGATTAATTTTAAAAACTTGTGAGTTAATGAGTTAACAACATCAATAATCCAAAGAACGGTAGAATATCCGATCATGATTACCCTTAGCTCAGACATTCTCTTAGGATAGAATCATCTTTTGAAATCAATGACCTAACTCAAAAAAATAAATTGGATATGAGAAAAAAGAATCCATTCATCACTTGGTTTAAGAAAAAATATTTTATAGAATAATGAACCAAAGTAAATTTGTCACAATCGCAAAACAATCGAAATCAAGTCTTCGATACATAAAAACTTCTAAGTTTTAAAAGATTTGAAAAGAGAGAATAGATTGCCTTTTAGTGGGCTCATTTTATGCCTCTTGTCACTTTGATTGGCTCTTTGAGCATCTTGATTTTTGATACACTTTCGTGTATATACTTTTCTTTCCAATTTGGCGTCATTCACCTTATTTTTTTTTTTTTTTTTTTTGAAAGCTAAATTCTCTTTTTTCAATCTCTTAAAAAAGAATTCTTAGTTGTGAGTATATCTTCTAGATATTAGAGAATATGAGCTCTCTCTCTCTAACATAGGGATGAACTATCCACAAAAATAGAATCAATAACCAATGACAAGAGTAACAAGAAATCTTGATCTGACAAAAAAACTTTAAGCATTATAAGTACAAGATAGATTTGTTTAAGCAAGTTTAGAAAAGATCTTAATTTCATACACAATCTTTAATTTGAAATAGATTTTTGATTAGAAAAGAAAACTATGCCACTAAAATAAGTTAGAGACAGAGACACAATCAACGAAATATTTTTACCATCTAAAAGGTTAAGAGATGTAAAACATTGACTACAAATTCTCAAAAGCCAGAAAACGGCTTACGATATCATTTCAGCGAAGTTTTTTTGAAAGCTAAATTTAAGAAAGAAAGGCAACAAAAAAGAAAGTAAACCAAATCAAACAAAGACTAAGAGAAAAAAAAGGAAAACAAAGAGCAAAAAGGAAAAGCAACTAGAAGAAAAAGAACAAAAAAAAAAACAAAATAAAGCAAATAGAAGATCAAGTTTATGCAGTTATGTCAATCACACCTAATCTGGTCCTTAAAGAGCTGAAAGTGTCGAAGGCCAGTGGTTTAGTAAAGATGTCAGCCAATTGATTTTTAGTTGTCACATGGTGTAACTCAATGTCTCCCTTAGTCACATGGTCTCTAATGAAGTGATGCCTAATGTCAATGTGCTTAGTCCTTGAATGTTGGATAGGACTTTTAGAGATGTATTTGGCACTAGTGTTGTCACAAAAGATTGAGATGGTGCCTACAAGTAATCCTAAATCCAATACCTGTTATTTCAACCAAAGGACTTGGGTCACACAATTTCTAAGAGCAATATATTCAGCTTCAACAATGGAAAGTGCAATAGAATTTTACTTTCTACTAGACCATGAGATCAAAGATTGTCCTTTGAATTGACAAGTTCCTGAATTACTTTTTCGATTAACATCAGAGTCAGAAAATTCAATAATCTCAAAAGAATTGCTGTGTCTAGGATACCAAATCCCTAAGCTTTGGGTCCCCAAAAGATATCTAAAATTTTTCTTAAAAGCAGTCAGGTGGGATTCCTTAGGGTCGGCTTGAAATCTAGCACAAAGACAAACGCTAAACATTATGTCGGGTCGGCTCGCGGTTAAGTAGAGTAAAGATCCAATTATGCCTCTGTACTTCTTTTGATCAACATACTTACCACTTGGGTCCTTATCCAATGGAACACTAGAAGTCATGGGAGTATTAATTGGCTTAGATTTATCCATCTCATACTTCTTCAAAATGTCCTTTATGCATTTTATTTGATTAAGAAAGGTTCCATCATCCAATTATTTTATGCTAAACCCTAAAAAGTAGGACAACTCTCCCATCATACTCATCTCAAACTCTCTACTCATTGTCTTAGAGAACTCATCACAAAGTTTTTTATTAGAAAATCCAAAGAGTATATCATCCACATAAATCTGAATAATGAGCAAATCATCTCTAATTTTTCTAAGAAAATGGTGGTGTCTACGCTCCCCTTAACAAACTCCCTTTCTAATAAAAATGTACTAAGCCTCTCATACCATGCTCTTGGTGTCTGCTTTAAACCATACAAAGCCTTTTTTAATTTAAAAATATGATTTGGAAATTGAGAACTTTCAAAATCTTGGGGTTGTTCTACAAACACATTCTCTTTTATTTCCCCATTCAAAAAGGCACTCTTGACATCCATTTGATAGAGCTTAAATCCTTTATAACATGCAAAAGCTAATAGCACTCTAATGGCTTCCAATCTAGCTACAGGGGCAAATGTCTCCTCAAAATCTATACCTTCTATTTGGTTATACCCCTTAGCCACCAATCTTATTTTATTCCTAACCACCACTCCTGAATCATTCACCTTGTTTTTAAAGACCCATTTTGTCCCAACTACACTTTGTCCCTTAGGTCTTTCTACAAGCTCACAAACTTCATTCCTAATAAATTGGTTCAACTCCTCCTATATGGCTAAAATCCAAAACTCATCAGTAAGGGCTTGGTTTATATTGGTGGGTTCAGTCATTGAGATAAAGGTAGAGTGGTTCACCTCCTTCCTAAGTCCATGTCTAGTCTTAACTCTATTAGAAGGGTATCCTAAGATCAATTCCTTGGGGTGACTTGTAGAGTATCTCCAATCTCTAGGTACGGTATGAGAAGGTCCAACCCTTTCCTCCATATCTAAATTTTCTACTCCTTGGGTGACATCTCCTACTCCTTCTATGTTTTGGTGACCTACTTCCTTCTCCAAATTTTTCTACTCCACTAGTAATCTCTCCAATATCATCATCATCCTCAACTCCATGCTTTTAGGATCAGACTCATTAAATACTATATGGGTAGTCTCTTCCACCACTAAAGTTCTCTTGTTAAACACCCTAAAAGACTTCCCAACACTAGAATATCTCAAGACCACTCCTTCATCAGATTTAGGATCAAATTTTCCCAAGTGAGATTTCCCATTATTGTGAATGAAAATCTTACAACCAAAGATATGAAGGTGGGAAAGATTGGGTGTCCTACTCTTAAGGATCTCATAGGGTGTCTTTTCTAATTTGGCTCTAACGTTCACCCTATTCTTCAGTCCAAAAGTATTTTGGAAGTGAATACTCAGCAAGCATGGCTCTAGCGGCTTCCACCAAGGTCCGGTTCTTCTTTTCAGCTATCCCGTTCTGCTGAGGTGTCCTAGGAGCTGAGAAGTTGTGGCTAATCCCCTTGTCCTCACAAAAATATTCAAATCTTTCATTCTCAAACTCTCCCCCATGATAACTATGGATGGTCAAGATCTCACAACCTAGCTTTTTCTGAATCCAAATAGAAAATGTTTTAAACTCCTCAAAAGACTAATTTTTATGTGTAAGAAATCTAGTCCAAGTGAACCTCGAGTAGTCATTGACAATCACAAAACCATAGACTTTCCCTCCCAAGATGACAGTGCTAATGAGTCCAAACAAATCCAAGTGAAGGACTTCTAAAGGTCTAGATGTGTTAATGTCCTTAATGGGAAGAAAGGTGGAGTGGACTTGTTTTTCTAGTTGACAGACATCACAAATGTGGTCTTTTGAAAGCTTGAGTTTGGGGACACCTCTAACTAGGTCTTTTTGGGTCACTTTCATAAGGGTTTTCATACTTGCATAACATAGTCTTCGATGCCACAACCATGAATCATTAACCATTATTTTTAAGAAAAATGAAGCAGCACATTCAATGTTATTTAAATCAATCATGTAGACATTGTTGATCATCTTTCCCTGCAAAATAGTGTTGTTACTTAAACTTACAATGCATGAATTTGCAAAGAATTGCACGATGAAGCCCTTGTCACAAAGTTGACTTATGCTCAGCAGGTTGTTCTTTCATCCATCTACAAGTAAAACATTTTCAATCATAAGGTTCTTGGAATTACCTATTATACCTGAGCCAACCACCTTCCTGGTGGAGTTGTGTCCAGGAGTAACCTTGCCTCTAGTCCTGGACTCCAGCAAAACAAACTGATTGGCATCACCAGTCATATGTCGGGAGCATCCGCTGTCCAGATACCACATACTCTCATGAGGCCTTTTGTTAGAGCCCACCTGCAAGATTATCAAATGTCAGATATAGGAACCCAAATAGGTTTGGGTCCCTTCTTTTGAAAAGTAGAATGCAATGCATGTGTGGTATGCTGTGGATTATGCAACTTAGGTCTCCACACCCAACGTGTACTATGGTGAGCTGTGCAAGTGTGTGAGATGTGTCATAGCATGCCACAGGAAAAATATCTAACTCCAGAAAAAGGGTTTCTTAAGTGGTTTGAGTTATAATGTCTCTTCCAAGGTTTTGACTTTTGATCAAAAAAAAATGTCATCCTAGTTTTCTTACATGTATCTAATTCATTTTGAATCTTCAGATTTGTGCTTTTTAAGACTTCATTCTCAATCCTAAAACTTTTCTCCATCTCTTTAGACTTTTTAAAATCAGAATCAAGTGAGCTGTGTGTAACTTTTAGTGACTCAAGCTCTTCAATTAATTCACAATATTTTTTATTTAACTCATCAAATTCATCAAGTAGAGCCATATGATTTGAATCAATTATAGAATGATCTGTAGTCATAATTGCATTCTCTTTTTGTAACTCCAAAAATTCCAATTTTAAACTTGCATGAGTTTTCTTAAGTTTCCTATAAAATGCATGATTTTTTTCAGAAACTTTAAGAAGTTAATCATAGGAAAATTCACATACCTCTTTTGATCAAGATTATCGTCTCCCATCAAGCACAATTTTGTTGTCTCATCTTCTGGTTCCGTATCTGATGAATCCGATGTAGAATCTGCCCAAAATGCTTTTTGAAGTTGCTTCTTGTCCTTTCTAAACGTGGGTTTCTCCTCACCCTTTCCTTTGCTTGAGTGATCTTGAAGTATAGGACAAGCAGCTCTCACATGTCTGGGTTTCCTGCATTCAAAGCAGACAACATCAAAAGATCCCTTTGAATATTTATTATCCTTACCTTTTCTCCAATGATACTTTTGCTTCTTCCTTAGAAAGCTTTTGAATTGCCTTGTGATTATGGCAAAGTCATCGCTTTCAAAACCGAAAGATTCAGAATCTGATTTGCGTGCCTTCAGTGCCACTATTTTCTTCTTCTTCTTCTCACCTGCATCAAGATTTTTTTGATTCACTCCTTTCTCGCAAGCAATGAGTGAGCCAAATAAGTTGTCAATCGAATAGGTGGTTAAATCCTTAGATTCAATTATAGTAGTGATTTTAGCATCAAACGATGAAGGCAAGCATCTCAAAATTTTATTTACTTTTTCAAAGTTTGAAACTTATCTTCCTAAAGCATGTATTAAGTAACAATCTGAGTAAACCTTGTATACATGTCAGAAATAGATTTACAAGGTTTCATATGAAAACGTTTGTAGTCATGCAAGAGAATGTTCAAATGGGATTGTTTCACTTCATTGGTTTCTTCATAAGTAATGCATAACCTATCCCAAATTTCCTTATCAGTAGAGCAAGTGGAAACACGCATGTAATCCACAGATTTTAAAGAACAGAAAAAACAGTTCAAATATTTTGCATTTAATTGAACTAAATCTCTTTCATCAAAAGTCCATTCAGAAAAAGCTACTTTCATTTTAATTCTGTTAATTTCACGAGAAGGTGGACAATACCCTTCTTTAATAAGCATCCACAACCGATAATCAGTAGATTGTAAAAATGTTGCCATACAAATTTTCCAAAAATTAAAAGGTAGGTTATCAAAAAAAGGGAAGTCGTGTAATCAAATATCCTTCAATAGTGTTACGATTCTCAAAGTTAGCCATGGATCAAATTCAAAAAGTTTTCAAACTCAGTTTTTATGAATCACGCTCTGATACCACTTAAAAGTTCGTTAGGGATGCTAAGCCCTATTGAACTGGCCCAAGACTAACCAAGAGGGGGGGGGGGGGGTGAATTGGTATTTTAAAAACTTTAAGCAAAGCTCAACAAATTTCACAAACCAAATCAACACAAAAAAAACAATACGGAAATTTAAGTGCGGAAGCAGTAAAAATATGAACACAAAAGTTTATAGTGGTTCGGTCAACTCTACATATGTATACTCCCTAGAGACGCCCTCCGAGTATTGTACTCCAATCGTGACTCTCCTTTAGCCCCCACAGCTAGGTGAAGAAGCCTTTACAAACTCCTCTTTTTGCCACACCCGGCAAGGCAAAGAACCTTCCTCCTTTTGCTTCCTTCTGAAGCAGGAAGAGAACCTCGATCACTAGCTAAAACACACCTCTCCCAACCCTTCCAAGGAAAAGAGACTCAAGGGAAGAAGAAGTGAAACAATGCTTAGAGCAACCCCTTGTGAATCCCCTCACAATCTCCCCCTTACAAGATCCTCTCTCCCTCTCTCTTTCTTTCTCTCTCCCCTTTAGGTTTTCTCAGGTCAAGACAGTAGCCAAGGATGTTCAAAAAATGTTGAACAAGAGCTCTTATAAAGAAGAGCTCAAAATAGCTCATTAATTACAAGTTGTCGACTAGATCGTCCAGGACGATATCAAAATCATCTTGGCCGATTAGTATAAATCTCAGAAGATTGGCCAAAGCATCTCCATGAATGCAAACTGGACGATTAAAAATTGGCTTGATCATCCAGGACGATCTCACGATCGTTCTGACCGATCAGTTAAAATCAGAGGAAAATCGTCCAGAGTATCGCCCTGAATTCAGGCTGTCTGATCCAGATCGTCCAGCACATCGCCTGAATTTGTGCTGGCTGATATTTATCGTCCAGGAGTGACTAAGAATTTTAGAATAGATTATACTGGCCAATCTCGTGATCGTCCAGTACAATATGATCGTAATAATTATCCTTAATTATCTGATCAATTAAGGCATAATTGTGAATATCTTCCAGGTCGATCCATGATCTTCCTGGCCGATTATGAAAAAAACAGAATACCATAATTGTTTATGGCGGCAATTTCATTCTGTTTTGAGCCTATCGTCCCGGCCGATACAAGTATCATCCAGGCCGATTAGCTAATGACGGCTGCCATAATTAAGAACCCCTGATAAGATTTTCTGTTTTAAGCCCGATCATCCAGGACGATGTAAATATCGTCTTGGCCGATATGAGTAAAAAATAGAAATTCTAAGTCTCTCAAGTGTGTGTGTGTAGGGTTACTTTGTATCAGTCAAACCAAAGATTACAATTGAATCAAGAAGGGAAAAATAAAATTACAGACTGACTCAACCCTAATCTATCCATTCTTGAGCTGGCTCCATTTTTCCGTCCGATTTTTGATTCCTGAAAAGTCAGTAGTAAAAGGAAGTCCAAGATAAGTAAGAGTGTTTGTAAATCATCAAAACATAGTTCATGGACCTGAATTTGTAACAATCTCCCCCTTATGATGATGTCAAAATACCACGACAAATAAAAAATAGCAGTGTAACACACGGAATCGAAAGTGCAAGAAATCCTAAAACTACTCCCCCTTTGGACATCTCAAAAAGGAGGGAACAAAAGCAAACCACAAGACACCTTTTTTTTTTTTACCAAGGCATGAAGATGATGTAGTATTCCATGTGATGGATTTTAAAAACTTGTGAGTTAATGAGTTAACAACATCAATAATCCAAAGAACGGTAGAATCTCTTATCATGATTACACTTAGCTTGGACTTTCTCTAAGGGTAGAATCGTCTTTTGAAATCAATGACCTAACTCAAAAAAATCAATTAGATATGAGAAAAAAGAATCCATTCACACTTGGTTTAAGAAAAAATATCTTACAAAATAATGAACCAATGTAAATTTGTCACAATTGCAAAACAATCAAAATCAAGTCTTCGATACATAAAAACTTCTAAGTTTTGAAAGATTTGGAAAGAGAGAATAGCTTGTATTTTAGTGGGCTCATTTTATGCCACTTATCACTTTGATTGGCTATTTGAGCATCTTGATTTTTGATACACTTTCGTGTATATACTTTTCTTTTCAATTTGGCGTTATTGGCCATATTTTTTTTTTTTGCATGCTAAATTCTCTTTTTCAATCTCTTAAAAATAATTCTTAGTTGTGAGTATAACTTCTATTTATTAGAGAATAGGAGATCTCTCTCTAACATAGGGAAGAACTATCCACAAAACAGAATCAATAACCAATGACAAGAGTAACGAGGAATCTTGATGTGACAAAAAAAATTTAAGCATTATAAATACAAGATAGATTTGCTTAAGCAAGTTTAGAAAAGATCTTAATTTCATACACAATCTTTAATTTGAAATAGATTTTTTATTAGAAAAGAAAATTGTGCCACTAAAATAGGTTAGATACAGAGACACAATCAACGAAATATTTTTACCAACGAATAGATTAAGAGATGTAAAATATTGACTACAAATTCTCAAAAACAAGAACATAACATACGATATCATTTCACCGATGATTTTTTTAAAGCTAAATTTAAGAAAGAAAGGTAACCAAAAAGAAAGTAAACTGAATCAAACAAAAACTAAGAGAAAATAAAGAAAATAAAGAGCAAAAAGGAAAAGCAACTAAAAGAAAAAGAACAAAATAAACAAAATAAAGCAAATAGAAGATCAAGTTTATGCAGTTATGTCAATCACATCCAATCTGGTCCTTAAAGAGCTAAAAGTGTCGAAGGCCAGTGGTTTAGTAAAGATGTCAGCCAGTTGATTTTCAGTTGTCACATGGTGTAACTCAATGTCTCCCTTAGTCATATGGTCTCTAATGAAGTGATGCCTAATGTCAATGTGCGTAGTCCTTGAATGTTGGATAAGATTTTTAGAGATGCATATGGCACTAGTGTTGTCACAAAAGTTTGAGATGGTGCCTACAGGTAATCGTAAATCCAATACCTATTATTTCAACCAAAGGACTTGGGCCACACAACTTCCAAGAGCAATGTATTCAGCTTCAGTAGTGGAAAGTGCAACTGAATTTTGCTTTTTACTAGGCCATGAGACCAAAGATTATCCTATAAATTGACAAGTTCCTGAAGTACTTTTTCTATCAATCTTGCATCATGCAAAATCAGAGTCAGAAAATCCAATAATCTCAAAAGAAGTGTTGTGTCTAGGATACCAAATCCCTAAGCTTTGGGTCCCCAAAATATATCTAAAAATTCTCTTAATAGGAGTCAGGTGGGATTCCTTAGGGTCGGCTTGAAATCTAGCACAAAGTCAAACACTAAACATTATGTCGGGTCGGCTCACAGTCAAGTAGAGTAAAGATCCAATCATGTCTCTGTACTTCTTCTGATCAACAGACTTACCACTTGGGTCCTTATCCAATGGAGCACTAGAAGTCATGGGAGTATAATTGGCTTAGATTTATCTATCTCGTACTTCTTCAAAATGTCATTTATGTATTTTGTTTGATTAAGAAAGGTTCCACCATCCAACTGTTTTATGCTAAATCCCAAAAAGTAGGACAACTCTCCAATCATACTCATCTCAAACTCTCTACTCATTGTCTTAGAGAACTCATCACAATGTTTTTTATTAGAAGATCTAAAGAGTATATCATTCACACAAATCTGAATAATGAGCAAATCATCTCCAATTTTTCTAAGAAAAATAGAGGTGTCTACGCTCCCCTTAACAAACTCCCTTCCTAATAAAAATGTGCTAAGCCTCTCATACCATGCTCTTGGTTTCTGCTTTAAATCATACAAAGCCTTTTTTAATTTAAAAATATGATTTAGAAATTGAGAACTTTCAAAACCTTGGGGTTGTTCTACAAACACATCCTCTTTTATTTCCACATTCAAAAAGGCACTTTTGACATTCATTTGATAAAGCTTAAATCCTTTATAACAGGCAAAGGCTAATAGCACACTAATGGCTTCCAATCAAGCTACAGGGCCAAATGTCTCCTCAAAATCTATCCCTTCTATTTTGTTATACCCCTTAGCCACCAATCTTATTTTATTCCTAACCACCACTCCTGAATTATTCACCTTATTCTTAAAGACCCACTTTGTCCCAACTACACTTTGTCCCTTGGGTCTTTTTACAAACTCACAAAATTCATTCATAACAGATTGGTTCAACTCCTCCTGCATGGCTAATATCCAAAACTCATCAGTAAGGACTTGATTTATGTTGGTGGGTTCAATCATTGAAATAAAGGCAGAGTGGTTCACCTCCTTCCTAAGTCTATGTCTAGTCTTAACTCCATTAGAAGGGTCTCCTAAGATCAATTCCTTGGGGTGACTTATAGAGTATCTGTAATCTCTAGGTAAGGTGTGTGAAGGTCCAACCCTTTCCTCCATATCTAAATTTTCTACTCCTTGGGTGACATCTCCTACTCCTTCTATGTTTTGGTGACCTACTTCCTTCTCCAAGTTTTCTACTCCACTAGTAATCTCTCCAATATCATCATCATCCTCAAATCCATGCTTTTTAGGATCAGATTCATCAAATACTACATGGGTAGTTTCTTCCACCACTAAAGTTCTCTTATTAAACACCCTAAAAGACTTCCCAACACTAGAATATCCCAATAAAACTCCTTCATCAGATTTATGATCAAATTTTTCCAAATGAGACTTCACATTGTTGTGAATAAAAACCTTACAACCAAAGATATGAAGGTGGGAGAAATTGGGTGTCCTACCCTTAAGGATCTCTTAGGATGTCTTTTCTAATTTGACTCTAACATTCACCCTATTCAACATATAATAAGTTGTGTTAACCGTTTCAGCCCAAAAGTATTTTGGAAGTGAATACTCAGCAAGCATGGCTCTAGCGGCTTCCACCAAGGTCCGGTTCTTCCTTTCAACTACCCCGTTCTGATGAGGGGTCCTAGGAGCTGAGAAATTGTGGCTAATCCCCTTGACCTAACAAAAATCTCCAAATCTTTTATTCTCAAACTCTCCCCCATGATCACTATGGATAGTCAAGATCTAACAACCTAGCTTTTTCTGAATCCAAGTAGAAAATATTTTAATCTCCTCAAAAGACTCATTTTTATGTGTAAGAAATCTAGTCCAAGTGAACCTCGAGTAGTCATCGACAATCACAAAATCATAGTATTTTCCTCCCAAGCTCGCAGTGCTAATGGATACAAACAAATCCATGTGAAGGACATCTAAGGTCTAGAGGTGCTAATGTCCTTAATGGGGTGAAAGGTGTAGTGGACTTGCTTTCCTAGTTGACAGACATCACAAAGGTGGTCTTTTGAAAACTTGAGTTTGGGGACACCTCTAACTAGGTCTTTTTGGGCCACTTTTCTAAGGGTTTTCATACTTGCATGACATAGCCTCCGGTGCCAAAACCATGAATCATCAACCACTTTTTTTAAGCAAAATGAAGCAGCATATTCAATGTTATTTAAATCAAGCATGTAGACATTGTTGATCCTCTTTCTCTGCAAAATAGTGTCTGAAAGTGCTCAGATGGCACTTGAAAGATCGTTAGGGATGTTAAGCCCTATAGAACTGACCCAAAGCTAATTTAAAAGAGAGAGGTGAATTTGAAAACTTTAAAACCAAAGATAAAACTAAAATCAATATCACCACATAGAAAACCAACGATGCGGAAATTAAAGTGCGGAAGTAATAAAGAAAGAACACACCGGATTTATAGTGGTTCGGTCAAACCTTGACCTACGTCCACTCCTTGGAGGCACCCTCTAAGTATTGCACTAACACAAGTGTCTCTCCTTTAGCCCCCACAGCTAGGCGGAGAAGCCCTTACAAAATCACTTCCACCTCTCCCGGTGCGGCGGAGTTGCCGGGTCCTTTGACACCAAAGAGATTTCTTCTTTGGTGAACTTACCTCGAGGCAAGCCTTGAATCTGATGGTACTAAGGTGCGTGTTTGCCGGAGCAACCATATGGAACCCCCTCCACACTCCCTTGAGTCCCCCCTCACAGGAACTTCTCCCTCTCTCAAACTCCACCATTTCCTCTCTCCCTTTCAAGCTCTCTCTTCAAGTTTCCCCCACAAGAACGAAGCTATAATGGCTGCCAAAGACACTTACAAAGTGCCTTGCCATAGCTTAAAAAAGAAGCTCTCAAAATGAGCTCATTAATGCAAGTTGTCGTCATTATCGTCCAGGATGATAATTAAATCGTCCTGGCCGATTAGTTCAAATATGAGGAAAATCATCCTGAATATCGCCCTGAAATGAAGTTGGACAATGTCTAATCGTCCCGGACGATCTTGCGATCGGCCTGGACGAAATCCCCATTAATTACTTTCCAAAACTGCCTGAGAAATTTTTGAAAAATTGCTCTGGATCGTCCGGGACGATATTTTATAGTCCAGGACGATCCCCCGGGACGATGTCCAAAAATAAGATTTTCATAAGTATATATGGTGGCAGATTCTTGCTGAATTGAGCCGATCATCCTGACCGATACAAAATAATCCAGGACGATGAGTTTTGTAAAAAGACGACTGCTTTAATGAGGATGCCCTAATTAGGATTTTTACTTTTGTCAGATCATCCAGGACGATATAAATATCATCTCGGAAGATGTTACCAAAAATAAAAATCTTTTAGGGCATAACAGAAAATCTTCAAAGTTACAAATCATCAGATACCACACCAAATACAACAGACTCAAGAAACGAAAAAGATTACAAACAGACACATACCTAGTCTACCCAATCTTGAGCTGGTTCCAGATTGTAGTCTGATCGTGTGGACCTGAAACGTTAGCACATAAGGCAATCGTAGAGAAATAAGGAATGTTTGCTATCATCAAAGTCATAGATCCGCAACAATCTCCCCCTTTTTGATGATGGCAAAACATTTCAATTTGAATTTTTATAAAAGTAAATCCTCCTAATATCCCCCTCACTAGAATAAATCCTTTTAAAAAAAATAGGGGAGATGAAAATATTTTTATTGTTTTAAAATTTTTGAAAAGAAAAAAGATACAACGTTCTCCCCTTTTGACATTATCAAAAAGAGAGGAGACACAAACAAAAAACAAAACGAACAAAAAACATTCCCTGATCATGTGAAAAAAAAAAAACAAAAGTTCTTAAAATGAGAAAGTTACCTTTGGGTTTTAATCAAAAAACTTAGTAGAATTGAATTGACAACACATAGCCCAGTAAAGGTTAGAAAATCAAGAATTTATAATCCAAACTCAAGTTCTTTAAAAAGACTCAAAAACTTTTTTATTCAATATCTAAATCAAGGAATAAATTAGAGAAAGAAATAATAATTTTTCAAAACTCCTTTCATAAAATATATCTAATAGAAGATTAATGCATGATTTGTTGAATCATGAATCAAGATTTTCAAACTCAAGCATCAAAAATCAAGGGTTTTCTTAAGCTTTAAGAAGTATAAGAATGGTAAGCATTAAAATTTAGTGTACTTATTTTATGCCTCTTGACAATTGGTTGGCGCACTGCGCATCTTTTGATACACTTTGTGTATTCTATATTTTTCAATTTGGCGCTTTGGGCATCTTTTATTTTTGGCATCATTGGCCAATTTTTTTTTATTATGCTACCTTTCTGAAATCTTAAATACCAAAGTAAACTCATACTATTGATAAAGTGAATTTCTTGATTAAAAAAATTTTGAATTAGATTCAACAACTTGCAAAAGATTCCTATGCCATAAATAAAATATAGGGAGATAAAAATTTAGTTTCAAAAACCAATTTAAAAGATGAAAAAGATTTTAAATCAAAAGTAGAAAAACCTCTTTTGGGAAACAGAGATTGAAAGTCAAAAACATGAGTTTCCTTCCTTTGATTGTTTTTAGAGAAGTCAATAACAACTTACTAAAGATTTCAAGAAAAATTAGGAAGTAAATTTTTCATTTCTAGAAAAGTGGATGTGTGTGTTGATCAGAAAAAAAATAAGAAACAAAACAAGTAAAATTAAATAATCTAATAAACAATAATAAAAAAAAAACAAAAAAAAAAGAACAAAGAAAAACTCAAATAAGGCTTTTATCCATTATCTCTTTCTTGGTCTGATGCTCAGAAACCAGATCTGCCCATGAGATTTTTTGCTTTTCATTATTTTCCCAGTTTAAATTTAACTTCGCCTTACCCTTTTCTTTTGTAGGGAGAATTCTTAAATTAGGTCACTCATTTTTCATATGTCCAGGTTTCCTACATCGAAAGCAAACAATGTTAGAGGAAATATGGACATCCTAACCACTTTTACCTTTCTTCCACTTTTGCTTATGCATTGGTGAGCTTTATGATTTGCTTGAGAATTCATTGCTATCGTCACCAACTAAGCTTCCTCTTTCCATATCTTCAGCTTTTAGAATGATCGTTTCACCTGCATCCAAAAGTATTTGACCCAACCTTTGCTCGTAGGCAATGAGTATGCCAATCAAATTATCAATAGAATAATCATTCAAATCTTTTGATTCACAAATAGCAACAACTTTAGCATCGAATTTTTCAAGTAAACAACGAAGAATTTTGTTAACTTTTTCAAATTTTGAAAAATCTTTTCCTAAGGCATGCAATGATGTAGTAATTTGAATAAACCTTGTATACATGTCTAAAATCGTTTCAAAAGGTTTCATAGAAAATATTTCAAAATCATGCATTAAAATATTCAACTTTGATTGCTTGATTTCATTAGAGGCTTGGTATATAGTGTGCAATTTATCCCAAACTTCCTTACCAGTAGTGCACGTGGAAATTAACAAAAAATCATCAGAATTTAAAGCACAAAAAAAACAATTTAAAGATTTTGCATTTAATTGAGCATCCATTCGTTCATCCCTATTCCATTGATTAAAAGGAATATCAGTTTTAATTCCATTAACAATACGTGATGGTGATGAATAACCAGTTAAAATCATATGCCACATGCGAAAATCTATTGATTGCAAAAAAGTAGACATGCAAATTTTCCAAAAATCAAATGTAATATTTTCAAACAATGGTGGTCTAGTGATTGAATATCCTTCCGCAAAAATACGATTAGAAATATTAGCCATGGATCGAAATTCAAAAGTTTTTAAAAACTTATTTTATGAAAACCGCTCTGATACCACTTGAAAGTGCTCCGATGGCACTTGAAAGTTCGTTAGGGATGTTAAGCCCTATAGAACTGGCCCAAAGCTAATTTAAAAGAGAAAGGTGAATTGGAAAACTTTAAAACCAAAGATAAAACTAAAACCAATTTCACCACATAGAAAACCAACGATGCGGAAATTAAAGTGCGGAAGTAATAAGAAAAGAACACACCGGATTTATAGTGGTTCGGTCAAACCTTGACCTACGTCCACTCCTTGGAGGCACCCTCCAAGTATTGCACTAACACAAGTGTCTCTCCTTTAGCCCCCACAGCTAGGTGGAGAAGCCCTTACAAAATCACTTCCACCTCTCCCGGTGCGGCGAAGTTGCCGGGTCCTTTGACACCAAAGAGACTTCTTCTTTGGTGAACTTACCTCGAGACAAGCCTTAAATCCGATGATACTAAGGTGCGAGTTCGCCGGAGCAACCGTATGGAACCCCCTCCACACTCCCTTGAGTCCCCCCTCACAGGATCTTCTCCCTCTCTCAAACTCCACCCTTTCCTCTCTCCCTTTCAAGCTCTTTCTTCAAGTTTCCCCCACAAGAACGAAGCTACAATGGCTGCCAAAGACACTTACAAAGTGCCTTGCCATAGCTTAAAAAGAATCTCTCAAAATGAGCTCATTAATGCAAGTTGCCGTCATTATCGTCCAGGACGATAACCAAATTGTTCTGGCCGATTACTTCAAATATGAGGAAAATCATCCTGAATATCGCCCTGAAATGAAGCTAGACGATGTCTAATCGTCCCGGACGATCTTGCGATCGGCCTGGACAAAATCCCCATTAATTGCTTTCCAAAACTGCCTGAGAAATTTTGGAAAAATTGTTCTGGATCGTCCGGGACGATATTTAATAGTCCAGGACGATCCACCGGGACGATGTCCAAAAATAAGATTTTCCTAAGTAGATATGGCGACAGATTCTTGCTGAATTGAGCCGATCGTCCTGGCCGATACAAAATCATCCAGGACGATGAGTTTTGCTAAAAGACGACTGCTTTAATGAGGATTCCCTAATTAGGATTTCTACTTTGGTCAGATCGTCTAGGATGATATAAATATCGTCCCGGATAATGTTACCAAAAATATAAATCTTTTAGGGCATAACAGAAAATCTTCCAAGTTACAAATCATCAGATACCACACCAAATACAACAGACTCAAGAAAGGAAAAAGATTACAAACTGACACAGACCTAGTCTACCCAATCTTGAGCTGGTTCTAGATTGCAGTCTGGTCGTATAGACTTGAAACGTTAGCACATAAGGCAATCGTAGAGAAATAAGGAATGTTTGTTATCATCAACAGTGTCGTTACTTAAACTTATAATGCATGAATTTGCAAAGAATTGCACGATGAAGCCCTTGTCACAAAGGTTACTTATGCTTAGCAGGTTGTGCTTGAATCTATCTACAAGCAAAATATTTTCAATCATAAGGTTCTTGAAATTACCAATTATATCTGATCCTACCACCTTCCTGGTGGTGTTGTCTCCAAGAGTAACCTTGCATCTAGTCCTGGACTCTAGCAAAACAAACTGATTGGCATCACCAGTCATATGTCGAGAGCATCTGCTGTCCAGGTACTACATAATCTCACGAGGCCTTTTGTGTGAGCCCACCTACAAGATTATCAAATGTCAGATATAGGAACCCAAACAGGTTTGGGTCCCTTCTTATGAAAAGTAGAATGCAATGCATGTGTGGTATGCTATGAATTATGCAATTTTGGTCTCCACACCCAATGTGTACTATGGTGAACTGTGCAAGTGTGTGAGATGTGTCCTAACTTGCCACAGGAAAAACATCTAACTCCAGGAAAATGGTTTCTTAAGTGGTTTGAGTTATAATGTCTCTTCCTAGGTTTTGGCTTTTGATCAAAAGTAGGTGTCATCCTAGTTTTCTTACATGTATCTAATTCATTTTGAATCTTCAAATTTATGCTTTTTAAGAGTTCATTTTCAATCCTTAAATTTTTCTCCATCTATTTAGTCTTCTTAAAATCAGAATCAAGAGAGCTGTGTGTGACTTTTAGTGACTCATACTCTTCAATTAATTCACAATGTTTTTTGTTTAACTCATCAAATTCATCAAGTAGATTCATATGATTTGAATCAATTGTAGAATAATCTTTAGTCATAACTACATGCTCTTTTTGTAATTCCAAAAATTCCAATTTTAAGCTTGCACGAGTTTTTTTAAGTTTCCTATATAATGCTTAAATTTTTTCAGAAACTTCAAGAAGTTGATCGTAAGAAAGTTTACATACCTCTTCTTGATCAAGATTATTGTCTGCCATCAAGCATAATTTTGTTGTCTTATTTTTTGGTTCCGTCTATGATGAATCTGATGTAGAATTTGCCCAAAATGCTTTTTTAAGTCTCTTCTTGTCCTTCCTGAGCTTGGGTTTCTCCTTACCCTTTCCTTTGCTTGAGTGATCTTAAAGTATAGGACAATCATCTCTCACATGTCCGGGTTTCCTATATTCATAACAGATAACATCAGAAGATCCCTTTGAATATTTATTATCCTTACCTTTTCTCCAATGATGATTTTGCTTCTTCCTTAGAAAGCTTTTGAATTACTTTGTGATTAAGCCAAAGTCATCGCTTTAAGACCCGGAAGATTCAGAATCTGATTTGTGTGCCTTCAGTGCCATCGTTTTCTCCTTCTTCTTCTCACCACCATCAAAATTTCTTTGATTCACTCCTTGCTCGTAAGCAATGATTGAGCCAAGTATGTTGTCAATTGATTAGGTGGTTAAATCCAGAAGAAAATTGTCCAGAGCATCGCCCTAAATTCAGGCTGTCCGATCCAAATCATCCAGCACATCGCCCTGAATTTGTGCTGGTTTATATTTATCGTCTAGGAGCGACTAAGTATTTTAGAATAGATCGTCCTGGCTGATCTCACGATTGTCCAGGACGATATGATCGTATCAATCATCCTTAATTATCTCCTTGATTGTCTAATCAATTAAGGCATAATTGTGAATATCGTTAAGGCTGATCCATGATTGTCCTAGCTGATTACCAAAAACATATAATACCTTAATTATTTATGGAGGTAATTTCTTTCTATTTTGAGCCTATCGTCCCGGCTGATACAAGTATCTTCCAAGCCGATTGGCTAATGAAGGCTTCCTTAATTAAGAACCCCTGATATATTTTTTTTTATTTTAAGCCTGATCGTCTAGGACGATGTAAATATCGTCCTGGACGATATGAGTAAAAAACAGAAATTCTAAGTCTCTCAAGTGTGTGTGTGTAGGGTTACTTTTCATCAGTCACACCAAAGATTACAATTGACTCAAGAAGGGAAAAATAAAATTACAGACTGACTCAACTCTAATCTACCCATTCTTGAGCTGGCTTCTTTTTTCCATCTGATCTTTGATTCCTGAAAAGTCAGTAGTAAAAGACAGTCCAAGACAAGTAAGAGTGTTTGCCAATCATCAAAACATAGTTCATGGACCTGAATTTGCAACAGATTCTTCGTGGCTTGAATATCCAAATGAAGAGATAATTCTTCTCTCAAAGGTGTATTGCATTTTCTCTTTGGATATATAAAGCCATCCAAACTCGATCTTCTAAATTGAAGAAGAATCTCTCCTTTGAGGATGTCTTCTTCTTTTGAAATTTGTGTTGGATAAGAATATCCACACTCAAAGTTATATTTTCACAATTCTTCACAAAATATTACAAATATATACATTAATATAAAGCAGAAAATTCTAGAGTCATCTGTATGGTTATCCTAATAAAAATCTCAAGCAGTTTATATATATATATATATATATATATATATATATATATATATATATATATATATATATATATATATATATATATATATATATATATATATATATAAAGGAAAATACAAATCACATCCACACACTTGGACATGCCCTTAATTACAGAGGGCTAAGTAATATCTAGAGCACCTATAACAGTTATTATTAATGATTTTTAGCCCTCATTTTTTTAGGGAGGCTGAGCAAGCACATGCACAAAATATTATTAGTATAAATCATGATAGTTTCCCCTCCTTTAGCATTACATGAGTATTGTCACCGGCAAGAAAAGCAATATATATGCCATCCCTAACCTAGGGGTAGATCTAACGTACATCACATCAATTCACCAAGTACAGTAAAGGTAAGCAAACACAGCAATTTCATTCACAACATGCAGTGAAATTACCAGATAACCCGGCACACAATAGAAAAGGAAACACTGGCCTAGCCTAGATCTAGAAGTAGTGCCCTAGCAAACAATTCTATGTGTGTGTAAGGTTTATGTGGCTTTGGATAAGTTCTAAGTTGGATAGTTAGTTAAAGTTGCATAGTGTTCACGTTTGTTGAGGGCCAGAAAAGGAAACTTTAATTAAACTTTAAATATTAGTATATTAGAGTTCATTTTAGTTAATTTAGTCTGTTTATTACTTTTAAATACTTAGGGTAGTAATATTTTAAGTTCAAATGTTATTAGCCAATTTTGGAAAGTCCCGAGTCCTTCTAGGTGATAGGCTGAGGGGGTCCAAAAGGTCACTAAGGGAAATATGATATGTTTAGGGCTCCTATCACTCTAGGTAAATACTAGACCTTAAGGTGAGTAATTAGACAAGTAGTTTTCTGGATTTGGAGTTTCATATGCAAAGTTATGAATTTTACAAGTATCGGGCCTTAGACTAGAGGCTGAGGTTGACTGGAAAGTTAACTTTTAGATTTTGGTTAGTTTCTAGAATTATAATATTTTTGATAAATACTAGACCCTAATTCAAGTTTAATTCAATTTACTTTACCTAATTTGGAATTTTTTATAATTAGTTATGAATTTCCAAAGTTTGGGTATTTATTGAATTATCTAAAATATCTAATCAATGGGTGATTTTATGGTTTTGGTCTAAATCAACTCCAAACTGATTAGAATCACTCCCAAAGGTCATAAATGACCTAAGAAGGTGTTCCCAAATGTTTGGAGAAAATTTAATATTTTTAATAATTTTTAATAATTTATTAGGGGCAAAACTATACTTTTTAATTGAGGTTGAAATTAAGGGTCAGGTTAAGGTCAAACTAATGAGCCATATTTATCTCTGATTAAGGATCTAATTCTGAATAATTTGAGTTATTGTGGGTATTTTGATGAGTTAAAAGGGATTTATTATAATTTTTAGAAAGTATCAGACCTTATTTAACGGGTAAATTAGGGTTGGTTAATTAAGGGGTCTAAGGAGTCCTAAACATTTTTAGAAAATTCTGGGAGGTTTAGGATGTCACTAAGTTTAAATTTTGAAGTTGTCATTTCAATCAATGATCTAACATAGTTCCTAGAATTTTTCTAAGTTTGCTAGATGGGTCCTTAATTGTTGTCTTAAGGGTGTTGCTATGTTGTAAGGTTTTAAATAGAATTTTGAACTAACCCTCAAGGTAACAATGCAGGGGATACACAAAAGCAATAAACACACCATGTCCTTAAATCTAGGAGAGCCTAAACTAAGTGCTCGTGCATCCTACGCATGCAAATCATAATAAAAGAAAAGTAAGTGTCTAACGAAGTGATTAGTGAATGATTGGGGCTCAACCATTAACTAATCTCCTCCCCCATGATTTGCTCTTCATACATACAATTCATATTTAAAATTTTATGAATAGTGGATCTCCCAAAATTAGGGGATTTAGTTATAAGTAATTTTAAAATAATTTTAAAATACTTATAAATATATAAATTTAAAAGTTAATGTAATTAAAAATAAATCAATTCATAATACATAAATATAGGGAGACCCACTGACCACCCTAACGAGGTTTCAAAATGATTTAAAAAATAATTTTTAATTTTAAAATAATTATTATAACAATTATTTAATCAAATATTTGAATAAACAAATAACAAAAGAAAAACAAATATCTACTAGAAAAAGATAATTTGCTATTTGTAATTATTTTTAAATACAAATACACATTTATTTAAAAATTTTAAGGGGTTATACACTAAAATCCTATGTAAGACGAAGAAGTTATGATTTTTATATGTTTAACACATTAAAATGATATTAAAATAATTTAAATAACAAATACTTAAAATAGTCATTAAATAAATATGAAAAATGAATCTTAAAGTTTCTGAAATTTAAGGTTTACTTAATAATAATAATAATAATAATAATAATAATAATAATAATAATAATAATAATAATAATAATAATAATAATAATAATACTAATTTTAAAATAGTCAAAATAATAATGAAAATTTAAAATACCTTTAATTTTTTAATAATAAAAATAATAATAATAATTTTAAAATAATGATAATATCACTATCTTTGAAAATAATAATAATAATAATAATAATAATAATAATAATATTAATAACAAAACTTTAAAATAATAATATAATATAATTAGTAATAATGTAATAATAAGAATAATAATACTTAAAATAATTAAAATAATAACAATAATCCTTAAAAAAATAAAGGAATATTAATAATAATATATACTAATTATTATAATGAAATAATAATAATAATAATAATAATAATAATAATAATAATAATAATAATAATAATAATAATAATAATAATAATAATAATAATAATAATTAAAATAATATTAATTAAATAGTACATTTTTACTATTTTTAAATAGTTAAAAATATATATATAATTTTAAAATAATTTTAATTTCAAATCGAAGAGGATAAAAATCCGTCGGTATATTGTGCATGAAAAATGGATAAAAAATGGATTTATTATGCTTTATTGAAGTTAAAAATAGGTTTTAAAATAACTTTAATATTTATTTTTAATAAACGGCCGGCGGCGGTCAGACAGGTGGCGGAGCGGGATTCATTCTGAAGTTCTCGGTGTAATCATTGTCTGGTGGCATGATGTTTGCGCCGCTAGCAATGATTACCGCAATCACTGTGGCAATCATACGCCGCTGATGCGGCGCCATTTAACCACGTAGGCGGAGGCGCCCGCCCGTCCGATCCATTGTGGTTCAAAATGAACGGCCATGATGCTGTCGGACGAAGATCTTGACCGCAGATCGATCCCATCGGTCGAACAAAGCTGCAGAAAGACAATCTGAACCATTGATCAAGTGATCAATGGCTCGGATTATCTGTAGGGAACGGGAGGTGGAAACTGAAACAGTAAACAATATTCTTTCAATTTCTCTCAATCGGGTGGATGGATTTGAACAAAATTTTAAACCTTTATACTAGACATGAAGAGCATTCCTAGGGATGTGCTAAATTGATCTAAAACTCACAGTACAAGGCGTTAATTAGATCTAAGTGCCCTAACCTAGGTTTAAGGATTTCACCTTAATTTTTTGATGATTTGACCTGTATATAGGCTTGTTGTGCTTGTAAACTGTCCACGCTCCTGATTGTAGAAGAAACCATGAGCTCTCGACATCTAGATCGCATGCAAAATGACTCAGAAGGACAAATCTCTCGGGGTCACCGGAGGTTCGTCGATGGCGGCTCCAATCTCTTGGGTTCAGCTTGGGGAAGTTGGAGGAATCCTAGGGGAGATCTCACACAAAATCTTTCTGGTTGAGAGTGGCTCAGTTGAGAACAACAGCAAAAGTCCCTCAATTAGCCCTAATTTCCTCTATTTAAACCTCCTAACCCTATCATCGATGGCTATGATTTAATCCAAGGGTTATTAGGAGGGAAAGTTCCCTCCCTTGGCCGTGGGCTTGAATCCAAATGCTTTAAGAATCATTTAATGGCCTTAAGTGGAATTAAATGTGTCTTAATGGGTCAAAATTGACCAAATAAGACTTTGGTTGACCAAGTCAAAGGTTGACTTGGTCAACCTAGTCCATTGGGTCCAAGGAAGTGAGGGTTTGAGCCATGCAAGGGTTTGAATAGATCTAATACTGATTTGGGCTCAAAGGGGCCTTAATGGGTTAATTTGACCCATTAAGGGCTAGGGTTAACCATGTCAATGTTTGACTTGGTCAAACAAGCCAACCAGACCCAAGGAAGCGGAGGTTTGAGCATGAGAGATCTTGAATTGGTCTTGAATTGAATTCAGACTCCAACAGGTCTAATGGGTCAACCTAGGTTAACCATGGACTCAGGTCTGAGCTCAACAAAGTTGGTCTGACCCTCTAAGCCCAATGGAGTGGGGAATTGAGCTTGAGATGCTTTGAAATTGATTTTGAAATCAATTAGAAGGTGCTTGGGTCGATTTAGGTCAACCCTGGTTGACCTGGTCAACTAGGTTGACCCAAAACCTGGGTTTGGGCTCAACAGACTCGGTCTGGCCCACTAAACCCCTTAGGATGGGTCTCAAGGCTTGGCGTGGTCAATTTGACCAGGTCAACCCCTTGAACCTAGGGTCTGGCAAAATCAAGGTCAATAAGCAGACCCATAATAGGAGCGACAAACCAATAGTGAATCGCTCGTGTTGGAGTTTACCGACTATGCCAAAGAAAATAGAGTGGAAAACACAAGTGAAAGAGTACCAAAAATATAGAAGAGAGTAGGGAGCTCTTCTTCTGACCTTACCCTATAGCGAGGGCAGAGCCTAGGAGAGAACGAAGAGTAGCAGTGTACAAGTAAAGTGTCACCCAATTGTGTTATCCAATGGTGAACAAGTAGTAGGGCCCTCTCCTGGCCTTACCCTTAAACCAAGGTAGAGCCATAGAAAGAACTGAAGTAAAGAACACCACTAAGGTTAAAAAGAGGTAAAGGGGATCACCATTAGCCTTACCCTGTAACAAGGGTAGTGCCAGAAAAAGAACCAAAGAACAAAGATCACCTCGAGGGTGACAAGGTAAAGGAGTTCCTTCTTGGACCTACCCTATAGTGAGGGTAGAGCTAAAGAGAAAACTGAGAGTAAAGGTCACCACAAGGGTGAAAAAGTAGGGGGGTTTTTATCCCTTCCTTACCCTATAGAGAGGGAAGAGCCGAAGAGAGAACCAAATTAAAGTTCATTAGGGATGTTAAGCCATATAGAACTGGCCCAAGGCAAAATAAAAGAGAGGTGAATTGGATAACTTTTAAACCAAAGATAAAACTTAATCCAAAATCACCACGGAAAAACAAGTGCGGAAGAAAATAACGCTGAAGCAATAATAAGAAAAGAACACACCAGATTTATAATTATTCGGTGAAACCTTGACCTATGTCCACTCCTTGGAGGCACCCTCCAAGTATTGCACTAAACAAGTGTCTCTCCTTTAGCCCTCACAGCTAGGCGGAGAAGCCCTTACAAAATCACTTCCACCTTCCCCAGTGCAGCGGAGTTGCCGGGTCCTTTGACACCAAAGAGATCTTCTTCTTTGGTGAACTTAACTCGAGACAAGCCTTGAATCCGATGGTACTAAGGTACGAGTTCGCCGGAGCAACCGTGTGCAATCCCCTCCACACTCCCTTGAGTTCCCCCCCTCACATTGTCCCTCTTAAACTCCACTCTTTTCTCTCTCCTTTCAAGCTCTCTCTTCAAGTTTCCCCCACAAAAAAAGAAGCTACAATGGCTACTAAATACACTTATAAAGTGTCATGTCATAGCTTAAATAGAAGAGCTAAAAACGAACTCATTAATGCTAGTTGCCGACATTATCGTCCAGGATAATAGGCATATCGTCATGGCCGATTAGTTCAAATATGAGGAAAATCGTCCTGAATATCGCTCTGAAATGAAGCTGGCCGGTGTCTAATCGGCCCAGACGAAATCACCACTAATTGATGTCCAAAATTGCCAGAGAAATTTTGGAAAAATTGTCCTGGATCGTCCTGGCCGATATTTTATATTCTAGGCCGATATCCAAAAATAAGAATTTCCTAAGTAGATCTGGCGGCAGATTCTTTCTTAATTGAGCCTATCATCCTGGATGATACAAAATCATCCAGGACAATATGTTTTGCTTAATTATGGCTACTTTAATGAGGATTCCCTAATTAGAATTTCTGCTTTTGAACAGATCAGCTTGGCCGATATAAATATCGTTCATGATGATGTTACCAAAAATAGTAAACTCTAAGGAACAGTCAAAAACTCTTTTACGTTACAAAGCATCAGGAGCCACAACAAATATAGTAGACTCAAGAAAGAAAAAAGTGTACAAACTGACTCAGACCTAGTCTACCCAATCTTGAGCTGATTCCAAATTACAGTCCGATCATGTGAACCTGAAATGTTAGTAGAAAGTAGTCATAGAGAAAAAGAATGTTTGCTATCATCAAAATCATAAGCCATAGATCCGCAACACCAAAAGTAAAGTAGGTAAAGTTGACTGACTATCTTCCTGACCATATCGAAAGAGCATAATAGAAGGTGAGGGGGTCCTATCTCCTCCTGCTCATCTTAGAATAGTGGATTTGGATGGCTCAGTATTTGCCTGACCAAATCGAAACAGTAAATAAAAGAGCCATGAAATCTGGTGTCTGCCTGATCGTAATAGGACACTCAGGGTAGAAAGGTAGTGAGGAATGCCTTCGAGGTGCTTTGATTAGACTCTCTCAATTAGGTAAGTAAAGCCAACTATCTGCCTGCTATATCGAAATAGCCAGATAGAAGGAAAAAAGGATCCTGTCTCCTCCTGATCCTTTCAGAATCGTGCATTAGGGTGATTCAAAACTTATGCCTAACCTCAGCAAACATGACTAAGCCACAAAATGGAAGCCTGCCTAGTCTTTAGCAGGACATCCAGGATAAAGGGGTGTTAAGAAATGCCTCCTAGTGACTCTGTCGGGCTCTCTTAACCGGGTAAGTAAAACCTACTACCAGTCTAACCGTATCTGGATAGCGGGGTAGAAGGTGAAAAGGATCTCTCTCCTTGTGATCCTTTCAGAATAATAGATTGGGGTGACTCACTACTTCTGTCTTACCTTAGCAAGAAGCTCATAAGCCATAAAAATGAAAGCCTGCTTAGTCTTTAATAGGACATCTAGAGTAAAGGGGTGTTAAAGAATGCCTCTTAGGGACTCTATCGGACTCTCTTAACCGGGTAAGTAAAACCTACTACCAGTCTGACCGTATCTGGACAGCGGGGTAGAAGGTGAGAAGGATCCTACTCCTCCTGATCCTTTTGGAATAGTAGATTGTGGTGACTCACTACTTTTGCATGACCTCAGCAAGAAGCTCATGAGCCACAAAAATGGAAGCCTGCCTAGTCTTTAATAGGACATCCGAAGTAAAGTGGTGTTAAGGAATGCCTCCTAGGGACTCTATCGGGCTCTCTTAACTGGGTAAGTAAAACCTACTATCAGTCTGATCATATATAAACAGCGGGGTAGAATGTGAAATAGATCCCACTCCTCCTGATCCTTTTGGAATAGTAGATTAGGGTGACTCATCACTTCTACCTATCCTTAGCAAGAAGCTAATGAGCTACAAAAATGAAAGCCTGCCTAGCCTTTAACAGGACATCCAGAGTAAAGGGGTGTTAAGGAATGCCTCCGAGGGACTCTGTCGGGCTCTCTTAACTGAGTAAGTAAAACCTACTACCAGTCTGACCGTATCTAAACACCGGGGTAAAAGGTGAAGAGAATATCGCTCCTCCTGATCCTTTTGGAACAGTAGATTGGGGTAACTCACTACTTCTGATTGACCTCAACAAGAAGTTCATGAGCCACAAAAATGGAAGACTGCCTAGTCTTTAACAGGACATCTGGAGTAAGGGGTGTTAAGGAAGGCCTCCTAGGGACTCTATCGTGCTCTCTTATCTGGGTAAGTAAAACCTACTACCAGTATGTCTGTATCTGGATAACAAGGTAGAAGGTGAAAAGGATCTCGCTTCTCCTGATCCTTTCAGAATAATGGATTTGGGTGACTTACTACTTATGTCTGACCTCAGCAAGAAGCTCATGAGCCACAAAAATGGAAGCCTGCTTAGTATTTAATAGGACATCCAGGGTAAGGAGAGGTGGTAAGGAATGTCTTCCAAGTGCTCTATCTAGGCTTCTCTTAACAAGGTAAGCTTCAACTTCTGCTTGACTAGCTTGGCCTTGCAAATGAGGAAGGGTTCAATACTCACTCAGTCATTTCAACTGAGTAAATAAAGAGTCAGGATCTGATGTCTGCCTGATCACAACAGGTCAATTAGAAGGAAAAAAGAGTAGTGTTGAGTACCTTCTAGGGGCTATGTTAGGCTTTCTCAACCAAATATGTAAGACCAACTACCTATTTATTAGTATCAAAATAGTATGATAGGGGATAAAAGTCATCTCAATCTCAGCCTGACATGGAACTGTGTAGGAACGTAAGAGAGAAAGGAAATGTATATTGAAGAAATTTAAGGGTAGAGCCACCTGAGGAATCCCAAGCTAGCATTTTGGTACCCAAATGGTAGAGGATAAATGGTCATGGCCATGAGTATCTAAATGTTGTTAGGATCTCTTAAGGAACCCTAACTCTACATAAAATGGGAGGAAGACATCAGAATGATGTCTCCAAAGAAAGCAGGAAGAGATACCCCCTCAGTAGAGTGTGCAAATGGGTAATCTCATCTCAAAGGAGTAAAAATAATAGAAGTAGCGAGGGGGCACCTCTGCTATTGAAAATAGGACTAAGCCTAGTAAAAACAACCATCAAAGAAGCTATAGTATTAGACCTATACAAACTAATGGGGATCCTATAAGAAGTAGAGTCAAAATCAACACATCCAAAGGACCTCTCCGACAGATAGGAGTCGAGTCTCAATGGGAAATTAAGTAGTAAAATGAACTGAAGAGCTGACTTTCTAGTAAAAAATTAAAGCTCGAGAAAAAGGTGATAGTTGCATCTAAGGCATGACGCCCCAGGTCACCAAATAGGAGGAAAAGAACCAAAGTAGCGAGGGAGAACTCTCGCCATTAAGGACAACAACTCTGAATTAAAAAAAGCTCATAGTGGTAACACCCACATAAACTAGTGGGACCTTATGTGAAGTGGAAATGACCTCAACACATTTAGAAGACTAATCTGGCAACTGAGCCTAGCGTATGAATGGTAGGGTAGGTCACGAAAAGGTATAGAAGAACTAAACTTCTGCTAGTAGATCAAAGTTATCAAAGTAGTGAGGTTAACATCCAAGATATGATATACTATATCACACCTAGAAAGACAACTCTAGGTAGTAAGGGGACACACTCACTACCTGATGATAATAATCTTGAATAAGATTTATAAAACATCATAGGGTCATAGTGGTAACACCTGCCTTAATCAGGTAGGACCCTATGGGGAGCAAAAGCAACAAAATCACATTCATAGGACTACTTTAGTAGCTAAGAGTAGGGTACGAATGTTGAAGTAGATTGGTGAAAGAAACCAAAGAGCTGATCTTTTACTAAAAAATCAAGACTCTTGAGAATGTGATGTTAACATCTGAGGAAAGATGTACTATATCACAACCAAGAAACAACTCTGAGGTGATTAGGGAGCACACCTGACACCTATTATAATGATCATGAGTGAAATCAATAACCATCAGAAGGTCACAACGGTTACACCAATCCTATCCAGGTAGGACTCTATGAGGAGTTAAAGTGACACTACCACATTCATAGGACCACCATTGGTAGTTCAGAGCAGTACATGAATGAGAAAGTGGACTGCCGAAAGAGGGCAGAAGGGGATTGATCTTTCCTCAGGGAGACTCAAGCCCATAAGGTAGTGATGTTGACATCCAAGATATGACGTATCACATCACTAGCAAAGAAAAACACTTGGAATAATAAATATTTACGACCAACTAAGTGTGAATTCATCCTTGAACCAATTATTGAAGTGCTTCAAAGGGGAAGAAAGAAGAACTTTGGGGAACTTGTTCTTTTAAAAAGTTTTACCGGGTTCCTCCTATAATAAGGGCAATCGATATTGCTATACTAAGAGCTTCTCTCTTTTTTATCACATGTATTCTTTTTATAAAGAAGGAAAAAGTGAATGGCTTTGATATCCTAGACCATGTTCACCACATGAATAAAAGTGGGGAAAGAGATTACATAGGATCTTGTGAAGAAGTAAACAATTGGTTTTGATAAGCTAGAGCACAATAATAGGAAAATTGATGTATAATTAAAAATTAAAATTATGATAGGGAATCAACACTACCACTCTTGACTAACATAGGATGGTATGGACCCAATATCCTACCTCAAAATAGTCTAGACTAATGACTCTAACATCCCTGATCACATTCAACTCACGTGAATGAACTGGGGGCAACAACTATCAGATCAAGATTGATAGGAAGAAGAAACTCAAATAGGGATAGTGGATCCCTATCACCACACCTGACTATCATAGGAGGGTGTGGATTCAGTATCACATCTCAAAAATAGGCTTGAAACCTATTGGTTTTGATATCCCAGACCAAACTTTGGGTGGAAAATGAAACTGGGGACTAAGCCCCATAAGGGGGAGAAAAAACTAAGATTATATGCACCAGCACCAATGTGATTGGTGCGCATAGACAGAAGTATAAAACATCCCTACGGCGTACTAGTGTATCACCTTTAAGGATGACTTTATACTCTTTAAAGTAAACGTCGTGTGGTAGAGAACAAATTGTTGTGACCACACAGACTGCTGAAAAGTAAGAGGGATCCTTATGGGAGCTACATAAACAGAGGGATATCTATAGGCAGTAGGGAGGCTCCCCTGTGAAGTACTAGACTCAGGAATAATACTTTTTTAAGTACTGCCCATTGATGACAGGCATGGGGTGAATGTCATTTGCTTCAACAAGTAGGTAGGCACCACCTTCATAAACTTACTCTACAACGAAGGGGCCTTCCTAAATAGGCTCAAACTTACCACTTTGGTGCCGACGTGAAATGGTTTGCCTATATAAAATAAGGACTAAATCGCCTGTCCGAAAAGCACGAGGTCTAATAAGGCGATCGTGTGACTGGGCCATTCGGACCTGGGACAGCTTAAGGTCCTGATAAGCTTGTAAACAAAGCTCTTCTAAACCATCAAGCTCTTTTAACCTTAGTCGGGCATTATATTCATTAGATAGGTTATGGCTAATTGCTACACGTAGTGAGGGGAGCTCAACCTCGAGTGGGAGGACTGCTTCAACCCTAAAAGCTAAAGCATATGGGGTGGACTGGAAAGGAGTATGGTAGGTAGTCCTATAGGCCCATAATGCTTCAGGTAACTTATCATGACATTTTCTCTTATTTGCAACAAGTATTTTCCTTATTAGTTGCACATGAGTTTTATTAAATGCCTCTACCAAGTCATTAACTTTAGAAAAGTAAATCAATGAGTATCGCCAATTAATGTTATGGCGGTGGGCAAATTTAGCTATTTTGGTGCTTCTAAAGGATGGCTCATTATCAAAAATTATACAGCGCGGAACACCAAAGTGATAAATAATATTATCACAAAAGAAGCGCATCACATCTTCTGATTTAACTTTCTTAAGTGGGACAACTTCTGCCTATTTAGAGAAGTAATCAGTGGCAGCTAAAATAAACCTATGACCCTTAGAAGGAGGGTCTATAGCATCCACTACATCTGTGTCCCAACCCTCAAATGGCCAAGATGACACAGTAGGTTGCAACGGATTAGGGGGTTGGTGAATCACCATGCCATGAACTTGGCACTGTTGGCACCTTCTAGCATGCTCCATACAATCATGGATCATAGTCGGCTAGTAGAAAACCAAGGCATTTAATTCTGTCTTTCATTTTAGGTCCAATTGAGGGGCACCACAAAGCCCTTCATGTATCTCACCAATGACCTTATGAGCCTCTTCTTTATTGAGGCATCTCAACTACATTTGGTCAAACGAGCATCGATACAAGGCTTCATTTATATAGGTGAATGATAGAGCCCTCTTTCTAATTTGAGCGGTGAGAGATCTATCATTCAGAAGCTTACCATACTTTAAGTATTCAATAAAGGGCTTTCTCCAATTTGACTCCTCATCCATAGTAAACACTGTGAGGATTTGATCGGGAGAAGATAAGTCTTTGATGCACAAAGCTTGACGATACTAGACAACAATAGACATGGGGTTTCCAGTAGGGTCATCTAATTATTTTGCTAACTTAGTTAAGGCATCTGCTTTTCCATTTTCAGATCTAGGGTTATTGGTCAAAGTTACTTCTGGTATAAAGCATAAAAGCTCCATTACGTTATTATAATATGGAAAGAGCTCAGGATTAAGTACTTTGTAGACTCCAACTATTTGATTGATTATCAATTGGGAGTCTCCAAAGATCTTCGCCCATATAACATTCATCTGATTGGCCAACTCTAGCCCTAAAATTATAGCTTCGTACTCAGCTTCATTGTTAGTATTAGATTTTGATAAATTATAGGAGTACCGTAGAGTATGACCTATAGGAGACACCAAATTTAGGCCTAAACTTACCCTAATTGTAGGAGTTTTATATGACTTTAAAGCATTAATGGATGACGCACCATCAAAGTAAAACTCCCAAGTAGGGGACTCCTGTTCATCCAACTCATGATTAGTTTATCAAGTAGATCATTATTGTGTGGGGAATCAGTAGGGATCAGGTGATCGCTCAAGAAGTCAGCTAGAGCTTGTCCTTTGACGGCCAGCTGAGGGACAAAAGTAATGTCATATTATAATAGTATCATATACCACCGTGCTAAACGACTTGAGATGATCAGACGGATCATCAAGTACCACAAGGGGTTGACTCGAGAGATAAAATTAATTTTATGTGAAAGCATATAATGCCTAAAATTTATACCGTGAAGATCAAGGAAAAACATTACTTTTCCATCGCTGGTATTTAAGCTCTGCATGTATCAATCTTCTATTGAGGTAGTATAAGGTATTCTCCTTACCTTCCTCAATCTCTTGAGCTAATAATACACCAAGGGATTCATCCAGGGCCGTATTGTAAGGAATCAACGACCTACCTGGGATAGGTGCTGCTAAAATAAGGGGGTTTATCAGGTAGCGCTTTATACTCTCAAAGACCTTCTAACAATGCATATCCCAATGGAATCGGCATCCTTCTTCACTAGTTCAGCGAAGGGATGACACCTACCAAAAATATTGGAGATAAATCTCTACAAGAAAGTAAGTTTTCCCTAAAAAATATCAACTGGGTGAGAATTTTACTGAGATACCTGGTTTAGAGATTGAGTTTAAAAACTTTTTTCCTTGAATTATATCGAGATGCCTAGTTTGAACCCAGAGGTAGCAGTCTATAAGTTAGCCATTAAGCCTGATGTAGTCCCTGTTAAATAAGCACCTCGTAGAATGAGGTTAAAGATAGAACAACAGGTAATTGCTGAAACCAAGAAGCTTATAGAAGCTGGTTTTATTAGGGAAGAGAAGTACCCTACTTGGCTTGTCATTATTATTCTAGTCCGGAAGAAGAGTGGATAGATTTGTATCTGTATTGACTTCCATGATTTGAACAAGGCATATCTTAAAGATGATTTGAACAAGGCATGTCTTGAGCCTCTAAATCAGATAGGAGGGCACTATAAAAAAAGGCCTAGGCTCTAACTCAGTGCATAAGTTTACTTCATATAGTTCATCCATGGCAAAAGTGACACCATCTTCAAACTCTTGTGGAGCATCAAGTATTATATATTCATCACTATCCGGGTCTTCTTTGTCGGTAAGAGAAACAATCAGATATGAATGGGAGTAGCATGAATATTAGCATTATTGGACTGATTTAATCCCATTTAACATACACCCTCTACACCTCGGGGGAAGTCAGTTTGCCAAATACGGGCTTGCTGTAGAGCTTGTTCATAGGGCCAAGCAGAATGAATAAGACTCCGCTCAATAAAACTCTCTACAACAGGTGAAAAGTAACTAGGGGAACTCTTGACTTCTATATCCATAGAGGTATCCTCTGAATCCTGGTTCCCAGGACACAGTGGGGCACCTATACTACGGGGTAAAGAGGGACACTTAGATTGTGCCGGCCAAAATATCTTGTACAGGTGAAGTATAGGGTCTTTGCTAGTCCATATTGGACTATCATCACTAGTGGAAGGAGTGTCAGAAGGTCTTTAATAGGAATCCTTAACTCCTATTCCACATACTTTATGGGGAGAAAACTGTCCACCAGTAGTCTGACGTCAGAATTCTTCTTTCTCTTCTGAACTACTGTCAACAACTAAACCACCTTCAGGTATTAGATATCCAGAAAAGGTAGGACGTGAATCATAACCAGCAGAATATGGAGGTGACAAAGTGACTGAATGGTGAAGGATATCGGTCACTTTATAATCTCAGGAGTCAAACTCTACAGTCAAAGAAGAAGTGTTAAGGTGTGGAGGAGGAGGATTCTGAGTGTTATGGTTCTGTGGCTCATTGGTCGACACTCTACCTTGTACTCCCCTACCTCTAATAGGGGGTATATCGTGCCTCACTATAAACTGAGAATGATCTCTATCAGGATGCATAGTGGAAATACCTGACTCAATACTAACCTGTGATGGACCTTATTCTTTTTTTTTTTGAAAGAAATGCACTAAAATTGCATTAAAGAGGAAACTAGTAATTACAATTAGTAAGAGGATCACATTCTTCTTTGATTAAACTAGACAACAAGGAAGGAATGTGATCAAAAGCAAGACTATCAAAAAAGAAACTCTTCTCCAATGCTAAAGTAGCACAACACTTAGCTACCTTATTACATCTTCTATTAGCATGGAGAAAAACCACTTTATTAAAATCATTAAGAAAACACAACTCTTTATTAGGCCAACTATCAACATACCATTCACCCTTCTTCAATGAATCTTGAATGAATTTGATCACATTGGCACTATCACTTTCAATGATTAATCCTTTGCATTCAAGCATCCAGCTTTTTAGAAATTTCCTAACCGAGAACACAGCTTCAAGTTCCAATTGAGCAATATCCCAGTGAGATCCCATCTTTCCAAAAGCACTTATAAACCTGCCTTTGTGATCTCTTAAGACCCCACCAACTGCAGCCAAATTTGATTTAAGCAAAGCAGCATCAACATTGATTTTGATCCATTCTTTCGGTGGAGGGCACCAAGTGCTTTGAGACTCCCTTGGGAGATTAGCACCCCAACAAGAAAGATGAGGACCGGAATTTGAAATGGCTGTGAACAAAGCATTAGAAGCGACCACTGAACATGGTAAAGCACCCTTCCCATGCTTCACATTATTCCTATTCTTCCATGAATGGTAAACTATATTACAATAAATCTGTGCAATTCCAGATTTTTCATTTGCAATGCATTTTAATCCCTGTAAACAACTGTCAAGTGAATTGTAAATCGGGATAGGAATGCCCCATTCAACTATTCTTGCTATAACATCAGTCATATGTTTGCAATGCACCATTATATGCTCATAAGATTCACATTCATTGCAACCTCTCGAACATGAATCATCAGATGCAATATTACGGTTCTTCAAGAAAAGATTAGTTGGAATGGCTGCCTTCCACAATCTCCACCAAAAAACTTCTACTTTCTTCTTAAGCTTCAGTTTCTGTAACCAAGAAAAAAATCAGTATCTTCCATATTAAATCTGTTAATGAGAATCTGCTCATACACCAATGTTGAGACCGTTTTGCCTGAGCATTTATTCATCAATTCCAACTGGTCTTCACCTTCAAAATCAATATGAGCTTGACTAATCAAGTGGACCAAATATGGGTGAAAAAAATTCTGTAACTTCTTGTAGTCCCATGAACCGTGACTAAGAATAAATTGTTGTACATAAACTACATCCAATGAATTGCAATCAATGAATGTAGGCCATCTGTTGAAACATCTATCAAGAATCCATGTATCATTTTGAACATTAACCTTATCACCCTTCCCTATACTCCACCGAACGGCCATCTTCAAGCATTTACCACCATCAACCAGAATTTTCCAAACTACTGAGTTGATTTTTCTTTGAGCTCCATTCAACACATCATTGCCATATCTTGCCGCCATAACACGATGAAACAGGGATTGTGGTTTCTGGATAAAGTTCCAAGCCAATTTGGAATGAAGTGAACCGATTCTGTCAAGTAGGGAATGTACTCCCAATCCTCCATAACATATTGGTTTACAAATTTCTTTCCATGCCACATAGTGCATACCTTTACTTTCCTCCTTTTTATGCCAAAGAAAACTTCTACAAAGTTTCTCTAACTCAAATAAAACCCTCTTGGGTACCATAGAATGAGTTATTAAAAATTAGGCATTGATAACAAGGAGCTGTCTATAAGAATCAACTTCCCACCTAAGGAGAGGGACTTCTTGCTCCAGGCATTGAGCTTGTCCGTCACATTGCACAAAATATCTTGAAAATCAGCAATTTTAACTCTATTAAGAGTTATTTTAATTCCCAAATACTTCATATCTTTAACAACTTTAAAACCAAGAACTCTAGCAATCTTGTTTTCCATAGAATATTTAACAGCCTTTCCAAACATCATTTGAGATTTGTTAACATTTACTTTTTGCCTAGTCCACCTGCAAAAATCTTCCACAATATTCTTCAATTTCTTTGCTAATTCCACATTTGCATTAGAGAAGATCAAAACATCATCTGCGTACAAAAGGTGGGTAACAATAGGACCCCTGGGAGAAATCTGAATACCAAGCTTTTGTCCTCTTTGCATAATAGAATTTGATAAGAGTTGAGCACATAAGATGAAAAGGTATAGAGATAATGGGCATCCTTGACGGAACCCACTATGAGCATCAATCCAACTAGAATTCTTCCCATTGATAATAATGGAAAAACTAACATCTACCACACATTCCATAAGAAGTTTAGAAAAAGCAATAGGAAAGCCATACCAATCAAGAACATACCAAAGAGAAGTCCAACTCATGCTATCATAAGCTTGCTCCATGTCAAGTTTAATAGCCATCAATCCCTTCTTATTCTTTGAGATTTTGAATTTGTTAAACACCTCTTGGGCCAAAAGACAATGATCTGCAATAGATCTACCATGAACAAATGCCACCTGTTCTTCTGAAATCAACTTTGAAATAATCTTCTTCAATCTATTAACCAACATTGTAGCCACAATCTTGTAATTGGTTTGACAAAGGCTAATCGGCCTATAGTTTGATGGAATCAAAGGACTTTTAATTTTAGGAATCAAAACAATCAACGTCATCTTCCACTCCTTATGCATATGATAGGAATTAAAAAAACTGTTCACAGCCTTCCAAAGAGTATCACTTACTATGCTCCAATAGCTTTTGTAGAATAAGTAAGTAACCCCATCTAGTCCAGGAGATTTGTTGTTGCCTTGCTGAAAAACAGAGTTTTGTAGCTCCAAAACAGAAAATTCTGCATTAAGAATCATGATATCTTCCTCAGAAATTTTCTGAGAATCAAAAACTGCAGGCCAATCCGAGATAATACAATCCCTGTTTTTCCATTTTTTCCAAAAAAACTGGTAAAAACTCTTTCAATTTGTTCATCTTCATCATATACATTGTTTAGTTCATCTCTGATTTGATTTATTCTATTCCCTTTTCTTCTAGCCGTGGCATAACAATGGAACAAATTGGAATTAGTATCGCCTTCTTCATGCCACCTAACCTTAGCCCTTTGATTCCACCAAGTGGAGAGCCTCTTCAATGTGACATTAAGTTCATGTACTTTACTTCTTAAAGCCACCAGGTCATCACCCGACCAATTTACTCCCAATGCTTCTTTGTTTTGAAGTTCCAGTATTTCTTGTTTCAACTTTTCCTTCAATGCATTTAAATCCCTGCATTTGTTCTTATTCCAAAAGAATAGAGCTTTAAGAGTGCGACTGAGCTTTCTTTGTAGGATCACAGCTTCATCACCCAAGTCCTTTTTGTTCCAAGAGTGAAAAACAATACTCTTGGATGCTGGATAAGACCTCCAAGTATCTTCAAATCTGATATTCTATGATTTGAACTGCACCTTATCATCCATTTTAAGAACAATTGGACAATGGTCCGACGCCAGTCTCATAAGATGTCTAGTAACTGCTACAGAAATTTTTTGAATAGCAATAGAATTATCCAAACACCTGTCTAATCTCTCCCAGATACGAGAGTTCCCCTCCTTGTTGTTACACCAGGTGAATCTAGGTCCCACAAATCCTATATCATGAAAATCAGCATTCATCATGAAACCTTTCATCTCCCTAGGTCCCTTAGAGAATAAGAATCTCTTTCCTCCTTTCTTATCTTCTTTGTTGATAATACAATTGAAATATTCTCCTATAATAGAAGGAATGTCATTTATCAAATGTTTTTCCAATTGTTTCCAAAGTTCACTTCTCTCCTTGCAGCATCTACTACCATACACACTAGCAATTCTCCAAGTTCCTAGAGAGGGAACTAAAAGATTGCCAATAACCACCTGAGAAGTGGCTTCCAAAACATCAAAAGACACCATCTTGCTATTCCACAGAACTAGAATGCCACCAGAAATACCAACAGCAGGATAATGAAAGAACTCCCACTCACTGCCAATAAGATAATCAATCTCCTTTCTATCAATGCTAGATAATTTTGTCTCCATAACTCCAACAAAAAAAACTCCATGTTCCTTGACAACTTCTTTCAAATACAAGGAAGCCTCCCTTTTTCTTGCTCCCCTGCAATTCCAAAATAAAATGGAAGACATTTCAAAAAAGTAAAGAAGATATCCCCCCACTATTGGGATTCGACCTTCCAACCTTTTTCTTCTTCTTGTGATCAATTTCAACCGGTCCTAAGGATCTCAATTCCTTAGCTAACTTGACCTTGGCCAAACTAATTTGAGAGCCCAAAGCACTACTCTTTCCTTCAACAACTGTAACAGCATCATTTTTATCCACATTTATATCTTCTTCAGCATTTAACTCTCTATTTTCATCCATAGCTTTCTCAGACAATGCAGCAAATCTGTTGTTAGTGGTTGTCTCATATTTATCAGCAACCTCAGTAGAAACCACCATATTAACAGGATATTGCACTGGAGTCTTCTCAGCTAATTCTGCATGCTCCTTAATCTTGTTGCTGTCCTTCTCATTCTTATTTGTAATAGTTTCAACTGAATCCACCTGATGATTACTTGTAGCTCTATTCTCCTCAATATTGCCCTTCACATTTTCTCCTCTTCCTGCCATCACATTCTTCCTGAATCTTCTATTTTTGAATTGTACATGAATCCAAGGTCCATATTCAGTATTGGTTATTGTATTATTACCTTCAACGTCTGGCTTTAGTCTTTCACCCATAGCTTTATCAGTCATCTTCTTAGATTGATCCTGGATACCAATCTTCACATTATCAAGACATACTTTGGACTCATGCCCCACTTTGCCACATTGGTAGCAAATTAAATCAACTTTTTCATACTCCACCCTTTGAAAAAATCTTCCAGCACTTCCTTCCACCCAAATTCCATTTGGCAGTTTCTTCTCCAAGTCAATCTTGACGAAAACACGAGCAAATTCTCGCTTACTCCAGCGAAACATGTTACCATCAAGGTACATTGGTGATCCAAGACACGAGGTAATTCTTGCAATACTGTCTTCGTCCCAGCAATACAGAGGTAAGCACGGTAATCTGATCCAAATAGGAGCCGAAATCCCCTTAAAAGAATTCAGATCAAACTCAGGCGTCCACTTGTCCATCCCCATAATGCACCCATTCACATACCATGGTCCTCCGTTCAAAATTTCATCCACCACCTCACTCGACTTGAATGAACACAGAATCCAGTTCACCCCTAATGACGTCAAGTGGAAACCACTAAACTTGCTCCATTGTCTCCTTAGTTCTACACTACTCAACGGGAATGGCATATTATTCCCCAGAACTTTAATCACAATGGAATTTTTCAGAATTCTTGAATTCTCTGCCTCCTTATCAGCATTTAATCTGACAGCAACTCCATCTTCAAAGAAATCAATTTGTTCTTTGTTGAACGAGATTTTGAAAGGCTTAATTTTCATCCAAGCATCAGACACTTCCCCGATGACATTACGCTCAGAGTAATCACCATTCTTATCTATCAGATTCACATCATTCAACTGATTCTTAGAATGAGCCACCAAATTATCATTCTTCTGTCCTCCTTCAAGATTTATTTCGTTTTCAAAAGTCCATCTACCAAACGAGCCAAGAACTCCTGAATAATTCTTCACCCTCAAACTGATATCATTTGAAGCCGAGAAATCAGATTTACCAAGGCCTGGATTAGTCAGAAAATCACCTTCTTTTTGGATTTCACAAACATCTTCTATAACTTTCTTCCCCTTACCTTCAACATATTCTTGACGACGCACCGGAGCGACTCCTTCTCTAATTACAACACCAAGCGATACTTTGCCAATGACCCTTGGAGAACCAAATAGTCGTAGATTGTCCATACCCACCAGCGATTACCCGCTGACGATCATCCGAAGATCGTTCGATGTCAAAAATCCAATCGCGGAAAGCTCGCGAAAAACAAATTCGAAAAAACAGAGGTTTCTCACTCTAGAAAATGTACCAGAGTTTCTTTCTCTAGAAAACCATTCTCGCAATATAGCCTTAATCTCCTTCACCATGAAGGTGACTAAATTCTGATGATTGTATAGGACCCTATGAAGGTGACTGCGTAGGACCCTGTACATCACTAGCAGGTATTACTAGTGACTGAGCTGGTGGAGGTTTATGAGTCTTTCAAGGTACGTAGTACTCGGCATCATCGTAAATAGAAATCTCATGCACAGAAAAGGGCTGGGTATCTCTAGGAATGGTATACTCAACATCATTCCTCATAAACTTTATATATTGGTGCAATGTAGAGGGCACCATTCCATACTCATGGAGCCAAGGCCTTCCTAAGAGAGCCCTATATGAAGTATCAGTCTCAACTACATAAAGCTTTACCTCAGTTAGGAAAATTTCAAAATTCAGAGGTAGGGTGATAGACCCTAAAGCTCACTAGCCTTTGTCATTAAAGCCTTTCAACATATTCTTATCAGAAGTGAGCTTCAAGTGACCTAGGGAGAGTCCCTTCAAAGTTTCATAAGTAAGAATATTTACTAAAGCCTCTTGGTCATTGAGGACCCTATTCAACTCATAACCATTAACTTTAGTAGTGACGTACAATGGACGATTGTGCTCAGTTGTCCCTAAAAGGAGGTCAAGACTAGAAAAGGTAATGTATGACATCTCTTTCAAATGGCATGCCTCACCAACTAAATCAGAAGTGAAGAAAGCTTGATAGGACTCTGGTTCAAGTAGGGCTTTCACTAGTGTCACTCTCAAGTTAGGGGACATCATCAAAGCATCATAGACACTAAAGAGGGAAAGAATTTTTCTTAGATTAGCCAACACATTGTAATCAAGCTCCAACTGAGAGCCTTTCCCTTTCTCCTTAGACTGCTCTTGAGAGGAAGGGATAGGATTGTCCTGCTGGGTAATAATGTTATTATCTTTTATATTTTTAGCCAACCGAGGTGGAAGGACCTTCCTTGAATGTAAATGAACTTCATGTATTTAGTCATCATCAACAAGAGATTCATTTGGTTTAGTGGTGGTGGTGGGTGTTGGCTCTAAGGAAAGTTCCTAGAGTGGGTTCTCGAATTCCTCTTCTAAATCAATGTAATAACGACCCTCTGGAATTTTGAACACTGGTTCATCTTCATACTCAAACTCAGACTCATCATTACACTCAGAATCATTTACATTATAAGATATATGTAAAGTATGAGAAGAGTGAGTACTAAAAGAAATTAAAGTAAAACCAGTAGGTAAAGAACACCAGAAATAGCTAGAATCACCTTCTTCTATTATTTTCTCATCAAATGAAGGGAGAACAAAGTCCTTCAGCATAAGTGCTGGAAAAAACTCTGTCTTCCCCTCTGAAGTTACAACAAACTTTTTTTTTTAATATATTTTTCTCGTACAAGCAAAAGCAAAAAAAAATGTGCTCATCTAGCACTATAATAGTAGATGAAGAAGGTATAAGTGCTGGCGTAGTAACTGGAGCGGCAACTGTCGACTTGTCTGGGAAGGCCTCCTCTCAACTGCCTTAGAACTCTGAATTGCATGATCAATCATCTTCTTGGTCTTTTTAGAGAGTGCTAACTATCACTCTTCCTCAAAACTACGGGGTGACCTGCCACTACTACCCTGACTGCAACTTTGACTATTACTATGGCTGGAACTGTGGCTGGGATTAGAGATCTGTTGAGTCCAGTAATTAGGTTGTTAAGCCTAAGTAAATGTCCCACGGCTACCAAGAGGGGGGTGAATTGGTAGTTTTAAAAAATTTTAAACCCTCTTTAATAATAAAGTTGAACCGAAATAAAATTTTCTTTTAAAGTTAGTAGAAAAATATTTTTCAACCACAGAGTTGTTAAAACTGAAATTCAAAGTGCGGAAACGTAAAAGCAATAAAGTAAAAGACACCATATTTATAGTGGTTCGGTCTATAACCAGACCTACATCCACTCCTCAGAGGCACCCTCTGAGTATTGCACTAATACCACAAAGTGACTCTCCTTTAGCACCCACAGCAAGGCGGAGAAGCCTGTACAAAACCCTCTTTTCACCACTACCCGGTGCGGCAGAGAACCGTCGTCCTTTTACACAATCCACAGTGCTGGCAGAGAACCGTCGTCCTTTCACACTCTCCTAGTGTGTGCAGAGAACCCTACGGCTGTTCACACTCTCCAAGTGTAGGCAGAGAACCTTCTTCCTTTTACACTCTCCTAGTGTAGGCAGAGAACCGTCGTCCTTTTACACTCTCCTAGTGTAGGCAGAGAACCAACGTCTGTTCACACTCTCCAAGTGTCGGCAGAGAACCAGACCTTCTTGAATGATCTTCTCACAAGAATCTAGAAGGAAGAAAGAAAAGAGTGAAGAAATCCAATTTCACAAGTAGAGATTCTTACCTTAGCAATCCAAGTGAAGCCTTCTCGCTCCAATGGTAGGAATCCTCCTTTGAAAGCTTTCTTCCACTCTCTCCTTGGCTATTCTCTCAATAGGCACGAAGATCAAATGACAAAAAGATTGGGTGGCAGTCTAATTTGAACTATTTATACAAAAGACATGAAAAACCGCCCAAAAACTGCAAATTTTCAATTCTGTACGCAGTGGATCGTCCCGTACGATCCTGGATCGTCCTGGACGATTTTACTTAACCGATCTGAAACGACCCAATTTGTATATGTGTACGAAATGACTTCGTACAGCTGATCGTCCTGTACGAACTAGGTTCGTCCAGTACAAACGGTTATTACAAGGTCGGTTCTAGAAACTGCTGAAAATTGTTCTAAGTCGGTTTATCGTTTGGACGAAAATGTGTTCGTCTGGACAAAAATTTTCCAGAGAGCCGATCGTCCTGGACGATTATTTATTTCGTCTGGACGAAAATTTTCCAGAGCGCCCATCGCCGCGGACGATAATTTGCTTTCGTCTGGACGAAAATTTTCCAGAGAGCTGATCGTCCGGTACGATAATTATTTTCGTCTGGACGAAAATTTTCCAGAGGACTGGTCGCCTCGTACGATGGTAAAATTCGTCTGGACAAAAATTTTACAGAGAACCCATCGTCCGGGACGATATTAAAATTCGTCCTGGACGAATAGGACTTAGAAAAATTTTTCCAAGCAAGTTCCAATTCGTTCCAAGTGCTCTATAGGAGATAACTGACAGATCGTCCAGTACGATAAATATCGTCCTGTACGATCAGTATAGAATTTCAAGATCTCCTTATTTGTGTGTGTAAGATTTTATTCACTCAATTACAATCACTCCCTTTCAAAATTAATTCAGAGAAAAGACAAACTTCAAATAAACAAAATTTCTCATGTTGAATTTGATTTGAAGTTTTCGTAGTCTGGAGTCTGATTTTCCTGAAATGTTAGTACACACAAGAGCAAGTGCAAATCTTCTAAAATTGTTAGGAGATAACTATACATCTGAACAATAATGTTTGGAATCATCAAAACTACATAAGTTGCACAAATATAAATCATTCAAATAGCAACTATTCAAACAATCTCCCCCTTTTTAATGATGGCAAAACAATTATTATTTGTAAGGTTTCAAGTTAAAACAATTCTCTTATCTCCTAAACTCCCCCTGAATTTATGAGTACATTAAAATAAGGAGGCATTAAAGAACAATATTTTTATTTTTCAAAAATTTTTAACACAGAAAACACAAACCACAAAAACACAAACACAAACATAATAATTTCTGATACCATATTTTTGTTTTTCAAAAAAAAATTTTAACACAGAAAAACACAAACTACAAAAACACAAACATAAACATAATAATTTCTCCCCCTTTTTGACAGCAACAAAAAGTGAAGAAGAAAAAGACAAGAAATGTAAATAATAATATGAAATTCATTTTTTAAAATTTAATCTAAATTGTGATTTGACATAGGGTATGCAATTTTAAACTAAGGATATTAGATCAATCATAGAAATTCATAAAATTTATGAAATGATATAACTTTGTAAGTAAGAAGAATTTACCAAAGACATGATTCAATTTAGACATTTTGATTATTGAAAATCATTACAAGTGAGATGTAAAAAAAAAATTCTATATTTCAAAGTTCAATAGAATATAAATGAACATTAGATCAACTTGAATTAAGAGATTAAACGAATTTGGAAAGAAGAGAATTACCTCATGTGGTGCTTTGCACATCTTTTGAAGGTTTTGGAGCACATTTTTGTGCATTTTTCTTTGGTTGGGCTTATTTTGTGCCTCTTTTTCACTTTGCAAATTTTTGCTAATACCTTTTGATTTTTGTACATTTGTACAATGTTCAAGAGTAATTTGACCAATTCTTTCCAAAATCTATAATCTAAGATTTCAAATATTTCTAGGTGCATAAATATCATTTGAGCATAGAAATACAAAATAAGAAAACATCAAAATTGCAATAACAATATTAACTTTTATGTAGTCTAAATGAATAGACATGAATTTAAAAATTCTAATTACAACAAGTTATAAAGAAATTCTAAATTTAGAAAGTCTAGATTTTCTAATATAGATAATCTCACATTACAATCGAATTTAAGCACAATGTAGATTAAAAACAATATTAATGAAATTCATAAAGATTAGCCGCATTTCAAAACAAATCTAAAACAAACAAACTTTCATTGATTAAAAAAAAATTACATAAAAAAAACATTGAACTTAAACAAAAAACATAACAACAATCACAATAACACATAAAAGATAAAAAAACAAAACAACACAAAAAAAATACAACAGACACACATAAAAAACACTTCTACTGTTCTGGAGGAGGAGGATGAGGAATGCCGCCAAAGAGGTTGAAGTAGGAGGCCATCAACATTACATTGGTATTTATTTCATGAACTTCATCTCTAATATTACCAATGTCATGTTGCTGCTGAGTAAGATGAGCATCAAATTGATCAAACCTTTGATCAATGTGAGTCTCTAGTCTATCAAATCTCTCAATCAGATTCTGATAATCTGATTGAGAAGCAGAACCTTCCACTCCTTTTTCTTCTTCTTCTTCTGAAGCACTAGCATGTGCTTTCTCTTTCTCCTCCTTGAAGAGCAATCTGAAAGATGCATCGTTATAGTAAACTGGCTCTTCATATTCTTCATCAGGATGCACTATATTGTACTTCTTCTCCAAAATATAAGTAATCAAGTGCCCTAAAGAAATGTTCTTCTTCCTCTTCTGATCAGGATGTCCTATTTCTGAAAGCCCATAGATATGATCTAGGATGAGTTGGGCCTCATCAATAGGATGTCTTTTCATGATTAAAAAAGTTAGACAAGAAAGGAGAGGAGTAATGTTAATCCTATCACCAGCTTTAGGAATAATTGAGGATCTAAGGATATGCTGGATGATTCGGGCATCTTGGGTCATACCGGCCACTCTAGCAACATGATTGTCAATCGCATTTTCTCTAATTACCGTATTGATTTGAAACCATTTGAAGGAGGTTTCTGACATTAGGGTGTGGGCTCTATATCCTTCAGTCCTTAAGTTTAAAAATGCACCAAGGTCGTGCTTGGTGATCTCAACTTTTTTCTTAAAAATAAAAGAACTAATGATAGAGTGGTCAGAATTGAAACTCATGTTGGCTAGGAAGTAATGGTAGGTTTGCTTATTGTAGAAGTGGACAAGAGAAAGAATGAACTGAAATTGGGTTGAGGCGAAGAGGTGTAATACCCGAAATTTCAACTCTGTTTGGATAAGAATGCGAGACGGAGTGATTTTTGCAGATGCAAAATGAGGAAAAGATTCCTCATTTGCCTTGGAAAGAAAGTTGTCTGGGGCATTCCTGTTAGGTTTCTTCACCAAAACTTTTTATCTTTTGCTAGAGGAGGCCATAGTTGATTAGATGTAGAAAGGGATTGAAAAAGATGTTTTGAAAGTGTGATTGTCAAGTTTGAAAGCCTTCATATTTAAAGAAAAACGATACGTTCGTCCTGGACGAAAATATTCGTCCTGGACGAAAAATTATCGTTCGTCTGGACGAAGTAATTTCGTACAGACGATCCAATTCGTCCAAAATGTAACGGCTTTTCGTATTCAACACAACTTACGATGCGTCCCTTCGTACAGGCTTTTTGACTTGACCGATCGTACATACGAAAAAATTTCGTACTGACGATCGAAAAGTGTTTCGTTTTAATGACTCTTGAAAACCGTCCCCTACAATGAACCGACACATGTTCGTACAGATGAAAAAAATTTCATACAGACGAAGTTCGTATTAAAAACTGTCTTATCCACTCAACCGCTGCATTCAATCGTCCCGACGTTTGAGAAAAAGAAAAGATTCGTACTGGACGATCACAGATCGTACAGACGATCCAATAAAAAACTGCTCTCAAAACGGTTTAAATTCGCGCAAACTGTTTCTTTTACACATCGTCCCGTACGAAAATATTTCGTCCTGGACGATTTTCTCCAAAAAAAAATTTTAGTTTTGAAATTTTTTAAATTAACAAAATCAACAAAAACAATCAAAAACACAGAAAACATAAAACAAAATCATAAATCCAAAAACAATTCATTAAAAACACACAAATTCACAAAATTACAAAAACAAAACACAACAAGTATCAATGTTGCAAAGACATTTTAGTTAAGCATTCAAATCAATAACACCAAGCCTTGTTCTTAAAGTACTGAAGGTATCAAAGGCTAAAGTTTTTGTAAAAATGTCTGCAAGTTGATTTTCAGTTGAAACATGTATGAGTTCAATTTCTCCTTTGGACACATGATCCCTTATGAAATGATGCCTTATATCAATGTGTTTGGTTCTAGAATGTTGAATAGGATTTTTGGAAATGCAAATAGCACTAGTATTGTCACAATAAATTGGAATAGTGCCTATAGTTAATCATAAGTCAATCAACTGTTGTTTTAACCAAAGTACTTGTGCCACACAACTTCCTAATGCAATGTATTCTACTTCTGCAGTAGATAGTGCCACTGAATTTTGTTTTCTACTAGACCATGAAACTAATGAATTTCCAATGAATTGACATGTTCCAGAAGTGCTTTTCCTATCCACTCTACAGCCTGCAAAGTCAGAATCTGAGTAACCAATAATTTCAAATGAAGAGCTAAACTTAGGATACCAAATTCCTAAGTTTTGAGTTCCTAGTAGATATCTTAAAATCCTTTTCACTGCTGTCAAATGTGATTCTTTTGGATCTGATTGAAATCTAGCACATAGGCAAACACTAAATATTATATCTGGTCGGCTAGCAGTCAAGTAAAGTAAAGATCCAATTATCCCTCTAAATTTCTTTTGATCAACAGATTTTCCCTTAAGGTCTTTATCCAACTGAACTGAAGAACTCATTGGTGTACTAACAGGTTTAGCATTGTCCATTTCATATTTTTTGAGGATGTCCTTAATATATTTGGTTTGACTAAGAAAAGTACCTTCCTCAAGTTGCTTAATGCTAAATCCTAGAAAGTAATTTAAATTTCCCATTAGACTCATTTCGAATTCACTACTCATTGTTTTAGAAAAATCATCACAAAGATGTTTATTTGAAGATCCAAAGATGATGTCATCCACATAAATTTGAACAATAAGTATATCCTTTCCAATTTTCCTTAAAAAGAGAGTTGTATCCACACTTCCTTTTTCAAAAGATCTTTCAAGTAGGAAGGTGCTTAACCTCTCATACCAAGCCCTAGGTGCCTGTTTCAATGCATATAATGCCCTTTTTAATTTGAAAACATGATTTGGAAATTTAGAATTTTCAAAACCTGGAGGTTGTTCTACAAAAACATCTTCTTCAATTACTCCATTTAAAAAGGCACTTTTGACATCCATTTGAAACAATTTAAAACCTTTAAAACAGGCAAAGGCTAGTAAAACCCTAATTGCTTCAAGTCTAGCTACAGGGGCGAAAGTTTCCTCAAAATCAATTCCTTCAATTTGATTATACCCCTTAGCTACTAATCTAGCCTTATTTCTAATGACTACTCCTGAGTCATTCATTTTATTTTTGAACACCCACTTGGTTCCAACAACACTTTGATCTTTTGGCCTTGTAGTTAGTTCCCAAACTTTATTTCTTACAAATTGATTCAACTCTTCTTGCATGGCCAATATCCAAAATTCATCTGAAAGTGCTTGATCAATGTTAGTGGGTTCAACAGTTGAAATAAAGGCTGAATGATTGACTTCCTTGTTTAATCCACGCCTAGTTCTAACACCCTCACTTGGTTCACCTATGATTAATTCCTTTGGGTGGTTTTTAGAAAATCTCAAATCTCTAGGCAAAGGGTCTTCTCTTTCTAAATTTTCTTCCACATTTTCTTCCAAATTTAATCTATCAATCTTTTGGGAGTTTTCTTCAATTTCTTCTTCAACAACTTTTGGCTCTTCCATGTTTCCATTTTCATCAAAAACAACATGTGTGGTTTCTTCAATGACTAAAGTTCTTTTGTTGAATACTCTATAAGATTTTCCAACACTTGAATATCCAACAAAAATTCCTTCATCTGATTTTGGATCAAATTTTTCTAAGGCAGATTTTCCATTATTATGTATGAACACCTTGCAACCAAATACATGCAAATGAGACAAAATTGGTGTTCTTCCTTTTAGCAACTCATATGGTGTTTTATTCAAATTTGATCTCACATTCACCCTATTCAGAACATAGCATGCAGTGCTAACCGCCTCAGCCCAAAAATATCTAGGAAGTGAGTATTCTGCTAACATTGCTCGGGCGGCTTCTATTAATGTTCTGTTCTTTCTTTCAACTACTCCATTTTGTTGAGGAGTTCTAGGTGCAGAAAAATTGTGATCAATCCCCTTTTCTTTACAGAAATCTTCAAATCTTTCATTTTCAAATTCTCCTCCATGATCACTTTGTATAGAAATTATTTCACATCCTAGTTTTCTTTGTATCCAAGTTGAAAAATTTCTGAATTCCTCAAATGATTCACTCTTATGAAAAAGAAATTTAACCCAGGTGAATCTTGAAAAATCATCTACTATAACAAATCCATATACCTTTCCTCCTAGACTAACAGTGCTTACTGGTCCAAAAAGATCCATGTGTAGAATTTCTAAAGGTTTACTGGTCCTAAGATCTTTAATGGACTTAAAAGAGGACTTCACTTGTTTTCCTAATTGACATGCATCACACAGATGGTCCTTAGTAAAGTCTAGTTTAGGTATTCCTCTCACCAAATTCTTTTGGGTAATTTTTCTAAGATTTTTCATACTAGAATGACAAAGTCTCCTATGCCAAAGCCACGATTCATCAGAAACAGTTTTCAAACAAAAAGCAGTAGGAGATTGAATACAATTTAAATCTAGCATGTAAACATTGTTCACCCTTTTTCCATTTAAAACAATTTTCCCATTTAGGCTAATTATGCAGCTAGTAGGTAAAAATTTTAATTATAGCCCTTATCACATAGCTGACTTATGCTAAGCAAATTATGTTTTAAGCCTTCAACTAATAAAACATTATCTATGAAAAAGTTTTTCAAATTTCCAATCATACCTGATCCAACCACTTTCTTTGTTGTATTATCTCCAAGTGTAACCTTGCCTCCACTCCTGGCTTCCAGCGTTATGAATTGAGCAGTATCTCCAGTCATGTGCTTAGAACATCCGCTGTCCAGGTACCATATACTCTCACGAGGTCTTGTGTGAGAGTATTCCTGTAAAATTCTCAAATGTTAGACTTGGGAACCCAAACTAGTTTGGGTTCACCTTTATGAAATTTATAATCAGATGCATGTGTGATATGTCTAGGTTTATGCATCTTAGTTCTCCACACCAAATTAGGTTTCATCTTTAAAGTGCAGGTGTGAGATATATGTCCCAAAAATCCACAATTGTTACATTTAACATTAGGAAAAATATTCCTATGTTTTCTTTCATATGATTGTCTTCTAAGGGATTTCATGAATTTAGGATAATACTTAGGATTTGTAAAATCTTCAAGTTTAGGGGGGTTCCTATTATCCTCGAGAGCTCTTATAGTAAGTTTGTAAAATGAATTCATTTCCTCCAAGATTCGATTTGTATAATTGACTCTATATGTCTTGTGCTCAGATTCATCCTTAAATTTCTCAAATTCTTTTTCAAGTTCAGCATAGGATGATTTTAAATTCTCAAAATTTTTATTCAAGTCATCATATTCATCAAGTAGTTTCATGTGGTTGTTATCAATTAAAGCATGATCTTTCCTAAGGATTTCGTGTTCCTTATTAAGCTCTTCCAATTCTAAAACTAAACTAGCATGCATCTTTTTCGTTTTCCTATATGCATCATGCATGTGTTCAGAAACTTCAAACAATTCATTATAAGTTAAATCACATACCTCTTCTTGATCTGATTGTTCAGCTTTATCTGCCATCAAGCAAAGGTTGGTAACTTCTTCTTCTTTTTCAGTCTCAGATGAGTCTGAAGCTGAGTCCGCCCAAAAAGCCTTTTGAAACTTCTTCTTGCCCTTCTTTACCATTGGTTTCTCCTCTACCTTCTCCTTGCTAGGAGTGGCTTTGAGTTTTGGACAATCAGTCTTTATATGACCTGGTTTCCTGCATTCATAACAAATCACTTCATTAGAAACCTTGCCATTTCTGTTATACTTACCTCTATTCCATTGCTGGCGTCTCTTCTGCTTTCTCTTTAAAAAGCTTTTGAATTGTCTAGTCATCAGTGATATATCATCTTCATCCTCAGGTTGTGAATGTTCACTTTCTGACTCTTCCACATTTAGTGCAATATTCTTGTCCTTTCTTGGTTCACCTGCATCAATCTTTCTTTGACTTACTCCTTGCTCGTAAGCAATGAGTGAACCAAGAAGATTGTCAATAGAATAAATGTTCAGATCTTTTGACTCTGTAATTGCAGTAATTTTAGCATCGTATGCAGTAGGTAAACAGCGAAGAATCTTATTAACCATTTCAGCATTAGTTAATTCCCTACCAAGTGCATGTAAAGAGGTGATAATTTGAGTGAATCTTGTGTACATGTCAGATATTGATTCATTAGGTTTCATGCGAAATAATTCGTAGTCATGTAACAAGATATTGAGTCTTGATTGCTTAACCTCATTTGTCCCTTCATAAGTAATACAAAGTCTATCCCATATGTCTTTTCCGCTTTTACAAGTGGAAACTCGCATGTAGTCTTCAGATTTTAAAGCACAAAAGAAACTATTTAAACATTTCGCATTTAATTGTGCTAAGTCACGTTCTTCTATAGTCCAATCTGCATAGGGTGTATCTACCCTAATTCCATCAACTAATCTAGTTGGTTTTGTGTAACCTTCCTGGACTAACATCCACATGCGATAATCAAGTGACTGTAAGAAAGTAGACATGCGTGTTTTCCAAAAATCAAAAGGAATATTGTCAAACAGTGGAGGTCTAGTGATAGAGTAACCCTCAGGTGTGTTTCGGTTTCCAAATATAGTCATCTACGTTAATCAAAAAGTAGTTCAAACTTATGATTTTGAAACAATGCTCTGATACCACTTGTTGAGTCCAGTAATTAGGTTGTTAAGCCTAAGTAAATGTCCCACGGCTACCAAGAGGGGGGTGAATTGGTAGTTTTAAAAAATTTTAAACCCTCTTTAATAATAATGTTGAACCGAAATAAAATTTTCATTTAAAGTTAGTAGAAAAATGTTTTTCAACCACAGAGTTGTTAAAACTGAAATTCAAAGTGCGGAAACGTAAAAGCAATAAAGTAAAAGACACCAGATTTATAGTGGTTCGGTCTATAACCAGACCTACATCCACTCCTCAGAGGCACCCTCTGAGTATTGCACTAATACCACAAAGTGACTCTCCTTTAGCACCCACAGCAAGGCGGAGAAGCCTGTACAAAACCCTCTTTTCACCACTACCCGGTGCGGCAGAGAACCGTCGTCCTTTTACACAATCCACAGTGCAGGCAGAGAACCGTCGTCCTTTCACACTCTCCTAGTGTGGGCAGAGAACCCTACGGCTGTTCACACTCTCCAAGTGTAGGCAGAGAACCTTCTTCCTTTTACACTCTCCTAGTGTAGGCAGAGAACCGTCGTCCTTTTACACTCTCCTAGTGTAGGCAGAGAACCAACGTCTGTTCACACTCTCCAAGTGTCGGCAGAGAACCGGACCTTCTTGAATGATCTTCTCACAAGAATCTAGAAGGAAGAAAGAAAAGAGTGAAGAAATCCAATTTCACAAGTAGAGATTCTTACCTTAGCAATCCAAGTGAAGCCTTCTCGCTCCAATGGTAGGAATCCTCCTTTGAAAGCTTTCTTCCACTCTCTCCTTGGCTATTCTCTCAATAGGCATGAAGATCAAATGACAAAAAGATTGGGTGGCAGTCTAATTTGGACTATTTATACAAAAGACATGAAAAACCGCCCAAAAACTGCAAATTTTCAATTCTGTACGCAGTGGATCGTCCCGTACGATCCTGGATCGTCCTGGACGATTTTATTTAAACGATCTGAAACGACCCAATTTGTATATGTGTACGAAATGACTTCGTACAGCTGATCGTCCTGTACGAACTAGGTTCGTCCAGTACGAACGGTTATTACAAGGTCGGTTCTAAAAACTGCTGAAAACTGTTCTAAGTCGGTTTATCGTTTGGACGAAAATGTGTTCGTCTGGACGAAAATTTTCCAGAGAGCCGATCATCCTGGACGATTATTTATTTCGTCTGGACGAAAATTTTCCAGAGCGCCCATCGCCGCGGACGATAATTTGCTTTCGTCTGGACGAAAATTTTCCAGAGAGCTGATCGTCCGGTACGATAATTATTTTCGTCTGGACGAAAATTTTCCAGAGGACTGGTCGCCTCGTACGATGGTAAAATTCGTCTGGACAAAAATTTTACAGAGAACCCATCGTCCGGGACGATATTAAAATTCGTCCTGGACGAATAGGACTTAGAAAAATTTTTCCAAGCAAGTTCCAATTCGTTTCAAGTGCTCTATAGGAGATAACTGACAGATCGTCCAGTACGATAAATATCGTCCTGTACGATCAGTATAAAATTTCAAGATCTCCTTATTTGTGTGTGTAAGATTTTATTCACTCAATTACAATCACTCCCTTTCAAAATTAATTCAGAGAAAAGACAAACTTCAAATAAACAAAATTTCTCATGTTGAATTTGATTTGAAGTTTTCGTAGTCTGGAGTCTGATTTTCCTGAAATGTTAGTACACACAAGAGCAAGTGCAAATCTTCTAAAATTGTTAGGAGATAACTATACATCTGAACAATAATGTTTGGAATCATCAAAACTACATAAGTTGCACAAATATAAATCATTCAAATAGCAACTATTCAAACAAGATCATCTGAACTGTATGAGTGGTTTTACCCTTGGGCTGCACCAAATCACTATCTTGGAGGTGTATTTTTCTGGTGGCCATCAACCTCTCAAATCTATCCTTGAACACATAGCAGTCCTTTAAAACGTGCCAAATGTGTCTGTGATAAGGACAATAGAGTGGGTGGTCTATCTGTCCCTCCTCTTCAACTCTATTATTATTTAGAAATATCAAAATGTTCTTCTTAGTAAGGAATTTGAAAATATTTCTCACACTTTTCCTTTTGAAGGGATATTCTTTACTAAGCTTCACTTGTAGGTACTGCTGACTCTCTGGAGTTGTACGGGAGATCTTGGGCTGCACTACTGGCTGACTAGAGGAGTGTGACTGCCAATGCTACTGTGGTGCTGAACTAACTAAGGGCTTCTTGCCCTTATCTGGTGGTCCCTGGGTATTATGTACCTCTCCACTCCTAGGTTGAAGTTCCCCTGAAAACTCCTGACACTGAGGTCTACGAGAAAGCTAACTCTCAACCTTAGGAGAGACTGCATCGGGTTTACGGTCCTGCAAACTAATGACCTTCATGAGTAACTTCTGGAAGGTTCTGATGGTAAATCCCTTAAGGTAGGGTGCTATATGACCATCTATGTTCATTAAGAGAATCTCAACTACATGTTGCTCCTATAGTTGGGGTTCACACTGTAGGCTGAGGTTCCTCCATTTGACAATGTAATCTGGAAGACTCTCTCTAGGGCGCTGTCTAGTTACAACTAACTCCCCAACTATAACCCAGTGCTCTGCACTAACGAACCTCTATATGAATAGCTACTCTAACTCTACGAAGGTCTAGATTGAGTTGTTGGGGAGGTCGGCATACCAAGTAAATGCCACTCCAACCAAACTGCTGATAAAAAGCCTCAACATCAAGGCATCATTCCCTCATATGTTGCAGCATATGACTCGGTACTGAGCTATATGCTGCCTTGGGTTCCCAAGCACGTCAAACACTCTAAATTTAGGAGGAATGAAACCAGGGGGTAAGGCTCTTGCTCGTACTCAACTGGGTAAGGACGTCCTCTACTAACTACCTCTCTAGTCTTCCTATAGGAAATCTCCTGCTCTACCTTCTAAACAATCAAATCATGAATCTGACCAGCTGACAACTGTGCTGGCTAACTCTGGACTACTGGGGGTGCTATAGGAACTACTCTCTGGATCCTATCCACTCACACAGGGTCTAATGCCACTGGTGGCACTACTAGCTTTTCTCTATATGTGGTAGGAGTACCCACGCCCATCATCTGGGGTATAGCCCCCAAAGCAGTCAACTAGGCAGTCATAACTGTTATGGTCTTGGCCATATCGACCACCTGAGCCTGTAGGTGTAAGATTATACCATCTATAGCTACTGATCTAAGAGATTCTTCTGACTCGGGGTCTCCCTTCTCATCCTCATCCTTGTGGTCTCTGTGCTCATCCGAGTGACCTCAACGTGTAATCACACAGACTCGGTGTACTAGTATATCATCCTCTAGCTCATCTCTAAGTGTGTCATTCTCTGAGAAGTTTCAGCGGAGTGCTTCTATGTAAGGACTCATAGGGGAAGTGATCTTATGAGGGCTAGAAGCTAAAGTGTTTACCACTCGATCAGGTGATTTGTCGGGAGTAGGTACTATATCATCATTACAAGTCATCAAGATCGCCTCAGACCCAAAAGGAGCTATAACATCCATTTGATCCACTGTATCCACTGGCTACTCAGTCTCTACCAACAGTAGTATCTATACTGGCTGAACTGTGTTGACAGGGGTACCCGCCTGTTGATATTTCTAAACCCATCTACTGTGATGGGGCTTTGTACTGGTAACCGGCTGCTGAGGGGCTGCCACTGTTGAATAGATCTAGGACCGAGCAGGCTCCCACTATTGTCTCCATTCTCGGTGATGTGGGCATCATCCTAAAGCAGGAGTAACTGTCGGTGGTCTAACCACTAGAATTATCTCTGCCAACTGCTGAGGTGTCAGCCCTCTCTACTAACTGTACACCTGCCTCGCAGTCTGTCTCCTCAACTAAAAAGTAGCATGTGAGATATATTGGAGTAACCTCTCTTGACTGACAGACCCTCTACCTCACGTTAGGCAGATAATGTTTCGAATCCTCTGAGTGAGGTCTCAAACACCAGCATCCCTGGGGACCCTAGCCCAGGGTAAAGTCATGGTAATAGGAGGAGCCGCCGTAATACGGGCAACATCCTCCTCATCCCCATTATGTTTCAGTGGAGAGAAGCGTCCTCCCTAGATCACCTCTATCTCAGGAGCTACAACTACATCCGGGGTGGGTGCAATTGCAACTAGTCATGACCTCTGCTATATGGGAGCCACTATCCTCTGAACTAGCTCATTGTGAGCTATCGCGTCAGCCTTCTTCTTTCTATTTTCCTCAGATACAGCTAGACCTCCTATTCCTATTCCTCCTAGCCCTTCTCCTAAGGCCACAGGTGGAGGAAGACACTACTTGGGTGGTAGGAGGAACAAGGACAACTGGAAGGGCTGGGGTCTGCCCGGTAGCCTCAGAGTGAAAGAGCCGAGAAAAAATAGAAACTCGATGAGAAGAGAGTGAAGGAGCCTCGGTCTGGGCACCCCTCTTCCTAGTGGAAGTAGGAGGGGGAACCCTAACTTGAGGTACCTTCGCCGGAACAACAGGGGCAGTAATGGCACCAAGGTGCCGGCGTTGAGGGGCTGGAGCAACCTGTGCAACAGGAGTGGCAGGTGCTAGTCGCCTAATCGTAGGATGAACGGGGGAAATTGGAAGTGGCCTAGGCACTTATCGCGTTGCCACAGGGCGCACAGGATACATAGGTATAGGAATAGGATGAGCAGGTGCTCAGGCTGTCAGCCGAGCAACTAGACATCCAAAACGGTGCATGGCTACGCGTCCTCTCCTTTGGGGAGGAGAGAATGCAGCAACCTCAGCAGGGGTGGGTCCGCCAAGAGTGACGAACGCCGAGTTGATGAAGGAATCAAATGTGATCCCTCCAGCGGGTGGACTAGCGAGCTGAGACTCAGGAAGAGTCACCCATGAGTCTGAGCCAAAACTGAAAGTAATGAAAGGAATAAAGGAAGCCATGGTAATGCTGCCAAGAAAAGAACACAAGAATTAAAATGAGTTAGTAAAGATTATAATCAAGAAAAAAAAGGAATTTATAAGGATGGATAAGAGACGGAATAGCTTATAAGACTAGAAAGAAGTGGAGTAGGGAGAGACCCTAGCTAAGAGGAAGGAACCCTAACAAAGAGGAAGGAACCCTAAATATGAAAAGACCCTAACTAAGAGTGGGACGAGCCTAATCTAAGGAGTACCAATCCTGGAGTGCACATAAAAAAGGATAATATATGATCCCAAGATGGAGAAAGAAATTGGTCCCACCGTGATCACCAGAAACCTATGGACCTTCGAAAGAGCACTGCTCGTAGGGTTCAAATGCAAAGGGTACGGCCGTACCGTCCCGTAGGACAAAATGATCATAGGCCTTTACACTCTATACGAACAGGTTAATGGTAGGGCAGATTAGATCATGCATACGACTAACAATTAAGGATAGCAGCTCTCCGTAGCACACCTCGATGGGTAGTAATATACGCGACCTAACCGAAACAACGGGTTTACCCACTATCAGCTCAGATGGGGTTAAGTAGATGGTGGAATTCAGTTTCCCAAGAGTGCAAGCCCCTGTGGTTAATTACATCTCAGACCGAGACCTAAGAAAACTCTTGATTAAGAATCATACATTATCTCTTCTAAAGGGGGATTGGCATAAGGGTGTAGACTAAGAAATCCTACTCAAAAGGAAGAATGGTTCGATTGGATTCAATCCAAATACGGGGTTCACACCAGCATTGAGAGGGTCTATGGTACTAAGGAGAAACTGGAGAAAAAGAAAGTGAATCATCCAATCACATGCGTGAGAAAAGAGATGGAGGTGGCGTCATCCATGTATTGCAGATAAGCAGAATTTACAGTCCCTGAAGAAAATGGACCTACCCACTATTTAGGCGTACTACGAGATCGAATGTAGTAGCCTCGAATCCTTAATCTAAACTGGGTTTAGTATTCTATACACACTAAGGCCAGTATCCTAACTAATGCAGTGCAAAGATCTGGACTTACTCTAGCTTAGTTTGGGGAGCCAGCTAACCACCTAGTCACTTTAAAATCATGTAGTCTAGTCATTTATGAAAGATGGGTGGGGGGTACAATTTTTGGAAATAGGATCGACATCTAGAGAGTTTCTTAATTATTCCTGGACTTATGTTGGGTAGATGCTCCTAACTAATACAATTAAATATTAATTAATTAAATTTTTAATGCAATGCATGCTAGTTGAATAGTCAAATCATGAATGCTATAGACTTTAAAAATAGGCTTATTATAAAATAATTTTTAGAAGGAGATTAGGCTTCCCAGGTCCGGCACTTCATCCTCATAAGCCAGATTATCTGGATTCTACCTACAGGCAGGGAAGTGTTTCATAAGAAGGATAAAGAGAGATGCATTAATATGCATGTGACCCCGGATGATTCTGGCAATTCCCTTGATTCATTAGATTTCTATGTTATTTAAATCTTAAAATTTAAATATTAATTATGAGTAGAAATTTTTGTAGTCCTTAAAGATCCTAATGAATATCCATGTTAAATAAAATACGACATATAATTCGCCAATAAACTAGAAAGAGTAGGCAATCCCTAAAGACACACAGCATAAGTAAAACACATAAATATAAATCAACTAATCAAGTTAATGTCCATGAGTAAACTGCCCTTTAATTACAACCCATGATATGTAGAAATTAAAGTGGCCGAGCACCACTACCAACAACCCGGATTTCTGAGCTTATGACTAACGCAAATGACTTTGAGTGGGATATTGGGTCTTCAAGTCTTCAATCTTCTTGAACTTTCTCTCCTTGGACTCTTTGGATCTGCCCTCTTTGGACTCCTTGGATCTATTCTCCTTGGACTCCTTGGATCTTTCCTCCTTCGACTCCTTGGATCTTTCCTCCTTGAACTCCTTGGATCTTTCCTCCTTGGACTCCTTGGACTCTTTAGATTCGTCATGGCTTGAAAATCCAAATGAAGAGATAATTCTTCCCTCAAAGGAGTATTGCCTTTTCTCTTTGGATATCTAAATCCATCTAAACTTGAACTTCCAAATGGAAGAAGACTCTCTCCTTTGAGGATGCCTTCTTCTTTTGGAATTCGAGTTGGATAAGAATATACACACTCAAAGTTGCATTTTCACAACTCTTCCCAAATATTACAAATATTTACATTAATAGAAAACAAAAAATTCTAGAGTCACCTGCATAGTTATCCTAATAAAAATCCTAAGCATTATATATATATATATATATATATATATATATATATATATATATATATATATATATATATATATATATATATATATATATATATATATATATATAAATGAAAATACATATCACAGCCACACACTTGGCAATGCTCTTAATTACTGAGGGCTAAATCATCTCTGGAGCACCTAGTGAGTAATTAGATAGGTAGTTTTCTGGATTTGGAGTTTCCTTTGCAAAGTTATGAATTTTACAAGTTTTGGGCCTTACACTATAGGCTGAGGTTGACCAAAAAGTTGACTTATAGATTTAGTTTAGTTTCTAGAATCCTAATATTTTTGATAAATATTATACCCTAATTGGATTTTATTGCACTTTACCTAATTTAGAATTTTCTACAATTAGTTATGAATTTCTAAAGTTTGGGTATTTATTGAAGTATCTAAAATATCTAATCAAGGGGTGATTTTATGGTTTTGGTCCAAATCAACTCCAAACTGATTGGAATCACCCCCAAAGGTCATAAATAACCTAAGAAGGTGTTTGCAAATGTTTGGGGAAAAATTAGAATTTTTTATAATATTTAATAATTTATTAGGGGCAAAAAGGTAATTTTTAATTGAAGTTAAAATTAAGGGTCAGGCTAAGGTCAAACCAATGAGCCCTATTTATCTCAGGTTAAGGACCTAAATCTACACAATTTGAGCTATTATGTGTATTTTTATGAGTTAAAAGGAATTTATTATAATGTTTAGAAGGTATTAAGCCCTATTTAATAGGTAAATTAGGGTTGGTTAACTAAGGGGTCTATGGAGTCCTAAAAATTCCTAGAAAATTTTGAGAGGTTTAGGATATAACTAAGTTTAAATATGTAAGTTCTCATGTCAATCAGTGATTTACCCTAGCTCCTAGAATTTTTCTAAGTTCGCTAAACGGGTCCTCAATTGTTGTCCATAGGGTGTCGTTAAGATGTAAGGGTTTAAATAGAATTTTGAACTAACCCTCAATATAACAATGTAGGGGATACACAAAAGCAAAAAATACGCAATGTCCTTAGATCTAAGAGAGCCTAAACTAAGTGCTCGTGCATCCTATGAATGCAAACTACGATAAAAGAAAGGTAAATGCGTCTAACGAAGTGACTAGTAAATGATTGGGGCTCAACCATTCACTAATCTCCTCTCCCATGATTTTCTCTTCATACATACAATCCATGTTTAAAATTTCATCTATAACTAGTTTTAGGGAGGAGACTAAAAGAAACTATTTAAATAAATTAATTCATAATACATAAATTTGGGAAGACCCACTGACCACCCTAACAAAGTTTCAAAATGATTTAAAAAATAATTTTTAGTTTTAAAATAATTATTATAATAATTATTTAATCAAATATTTGAATAATCAAATAACTAAGAAAAACAAAAATCTGCCAAAAAAAGGTAAATTGCTATTTGTAACTATTTTAAATAAAATACTCATTTTTCTAAAAATTTTAAGGGCTTATACACTAAAATCCGATGTAAGACGAATAAGTTTTGAATTTTTAAAGTTTAATAAATTAAAATGATATTAAAATAATTTAAAATAAAAAATACTTAAAATAGTCATTAAATAAATATGAAAAATGAATCTTAAAGTTTTTGAAATTTAATGTTTACTTAATAATAATAATAATAATAATAATAATAATAATAATAATAATAATAATAATAATAATAATAATAATAATACTAATTTTAAAATAGTCATAGTAATAATGCAAATTTAAAATACCTTTAATTTTAAAATAATAATAATAATAATAATAATTTTAAAATAATAATAATATCACTATCTTTAAATAATAAAATAATAATAATAATAATAGTAATAATAATAATAATAATAATAATAATAATAATAATAATAATAATCATAACAAAACTTTAAAATAACAATTTAATAGAAATAGTAATAATGTAAAAAATAAGAATAATAATTCTTAAAATAATTAAAATAATAACAAATTAAGTAATAACACTAATCCTTAAAATAATAAAGAAATATTAATAATAATATATACTAATTATTTTAATGAAATATTAATAATAATAATAATAATATAATAAATAAATAAAATAATATTATTAAAATAGTTCCTTTTTACTATTTTTAGATAGTTAAGAATATAATAATTTTAATTTTAGATCGAAGAGGATAAAAATTTGAGCGATTCAGTATATTGTGCGCAAAAAATGGATCAAAAATGGATTTATTATGCTTTATCGAAGTTAAAAATGGGCTTAAAAATAACTTTAATATTTATTTTTATTAAACAAACAATGGCGGCGGCGGTCAAATAGGTGGCAGAGTGGGATTCATTCTGCGGTTCTCAAAGCAATCATTATCTGGCGACGGGATAATTGCGCCGCCAGCAATGATTGTCGCAATCACTGCGGTAATCATGCACCGCTGGTGCGGCACCACTTAACCCTGTAGGTGAAGGCCCCTGCCCGTTTGATCCCGCGTGGTTCAAAATGAACAGCCATGATGCTGTCGGACAAAGATCTTGACCGCGGATCGATCCCAGCAGTTAGACAAAATTGCAGAAAGACAAAATCAGAACCGTTGATCAAGCAATCAACAGCTTGGATCATCCGTAGGGAACGAGCGACTGAAACTGAAACCCTAAACAATATTCTTCTGATTTCTCTCAATCGGGTAGATGGATTTGAACAAAATTTTAAACTTAGATACTAGACATGAAGAGCATTCATGGGGACGTGTTAAATTGATCTAAAACTCAATGTACAAGGCGTTAATTAGATCTAAGTGCCCTAACCTAGGTTTAAGGATTTCACCTTGGTTTTTTGGATGTTTTGACCTGTATGTAGGTTTGTTGCACTTGTAGACTGTCCACACTCCTGAATTTAGAAGAAATTGTGAGCTCTTGATGTCTAAATTGCATGCAAAATGACTCGGAAGCTCCAAGCTCTTGGGGTCGCTCGAGGTTCGCCTGCGGTGGCTCCAATCACTTGGGTTCGGGTTGGGGAAGGTGGAGGAATCCTAGGGGAGCTCTCACACAAAATATTTCAGGATGAGAGCAGTTCAGTTGAGAACAAAAGCAAAAGTCCCTCAATTAGCCCTAATTTCCTCTATTTAAACCTCCTAAACTTATCATCGACGGCTATGATTGAATCCAAGGGTTATTAAGAGGAAAAATTCCCTCCCTTGGCCGTGGGCTTGAATCCAAATGCATTAAGAATCATTTAATGGCCTTAAGTTGGATTAAATATGTCTTAATGGGTCAAAATTGACCCAATAATACTTAGGTTGACCAAGTCAAAGGTTTACTTGGTCAACCTAGTCCATTGGGTCTAATGAAGTGAGTGTTTGAGCCATGCAAGGGTTTGAATAGATCTAATACTAATTTGGGCTCAAAGAGGCCTTAATGGGTACATTTAACCCAATAAAGGTTAGGGTTGACCAAGTCAATGTTTGACTTGGTCAAACCATCTAACCAGACCCAAGGAAAGGGAGGTTTGAGCTTGAGAAATCTAGAATTGATCTTGAATTGAATTCAGGCTCCGATAGGTCTAATGGGTCAACCTAGGTTGACCTGGTCAACCAGGTTGACCCAGGACTCAGGTCTGAGCTCATTAAAGTTGGTCTGACCCTCTGAGCCCAATGGAGTGGGTTATTGAGCTTGAGAAGCTCTGAAATTGATTTTGAAATCAATCAAAAGGTTCTTAAGTCGATTTGGGTCAACCCTGGTTGACTTGGTTAATCAGGTTGACCTAGGACCTGGGTTTGGGCTCGACAGACTCAGTCGGAACCACTGAATCCATTGGGAAGAGTCTCAGGGCTTGGCCTGGTCATTTTGACCAGGTCAACCCCTTGGACCTACTGTCTGGCAAAATCAAGGTCAACAACATAAGAGTAAAATAATTCTTCAAAAATATGTTAGGAGAAATAATAATCAAAGTAATAATATTTGGAATCATCAAAAATATACTAGTTGCAAGCATATCAAACAGGCAAGACCTAAGTAGCAACTATCTCAACACATATAAGGATTAAGTTTGGACTTTTATGAACAAAGTGGCTAAACATACTAAAGTCAAAGGCTCTTTAAAGATCCAATTGGGAAAGGGTCACTTAGGGACTATATCAAACCAATATATGAAAAATATTTTAAAATAAAAATATAAATTCTTATTTGAACAAGAGTGCTTCAACGTTGTACTTTCAAGCATTCCAACTCTAGGCTTAAGAGAATAGCAGTGCCAGAAATCACAGCCTCCACATTTGGGTCTCTATTCTATAATAATTATGAATTCAATGTACGATGTTGTGACTCTTGGTTGGAGTGCTACGGTGCTAGGCTACTTTGTTCATATAAATCTTAGAATTAGGCTACTATATATATATATATATATATATATATATATATATATATATATATATATATATATATATATATATATATATATATATATATATATATATATATATATATATATATATATATATATAATGTTATTATTATTATAAATCCTAAGCACTAAAACTCTAGCACCGCCACCTCCTCCCCCATTCGTGTGGCTTATCGTGGAAGAAGAGAAGGAAAGGGAGAGGAAGAGGAGAGAGAAAGAAAGTTTTGCTCATTTTTATCCATCACTTATATTATAAAAGTCTTCTGAATCTTACTTTAATTTTTAATGATTTTGAGTTTGATGCTGTTAAAAACTTCTTCTCTTTTGGGCACCTCCCCAAATGTGCTTAAGGCTACTACCTTCGCCTTGATTCCCAAACATCAGCATGCCTCAAATATTTTGGATTTTCGGCCAATTTCTCTTTGCAATGTCTTTTACAAGATTATTGCAAAAAATTTGGCAAACAGGTTTAAGGTCGTCATGCCTCTTATCATCCACAAAAGCCAGGTGGGTTTTATTTCTTAGAGGATTTCTACGGATAACATTATTTTGGCTAATGAGATTTTAAACGACTTTAATGGCTCTCACATGAGGAAATTTTTTTGTGGGATTCTTGATATTTGCAAAGCCTTCGATTCTGTCTCTTGAGACTTTCTGCTTTCTCGGCTTAGGCTTAAGGGCTTTCCAGACAAATTCATATCTTGTATTATGGGCTGCATTTATGAGGTGCCCTTCTCGGTTGGCATCAATGGGGTTCTTGAGGGGGTTTTCTACTCCTCTACCGGCCTTAGACAGAGCTGCCCCCTATCTCCCCTTTTATTTGTTGTGGTCATGGAAGCCTTCTCTTGCACTTTGGACTCTGGTGCTTTCTTGGGGATTCCTAATGGACTTCATTCTCTTAGCCACCTTCTCTATGCTGATGATGTTCTTATTTTTGGGATTGCTTCTATTCATAATGCTCTAATGTTAGCTGAACACTTAAAGCATTTTGCTGATGGGTCAGGCCTTCATATTAACAACTCTAAATGCTCCATTTTGTTCTCCAAGAACACATCCTCTGCTCTTGATATTGTTAATATTCTTGGTTTCTCACATAATGAGCATTCCCTCAAATACTTGGGTCTCCCCTTATCCACCAAAAAACTTAATTTTTCTCACTTCCAACCACTATTGAGTAGGATTTCTACTCTACTTGCTGGTTGGAAAGTAAAGTTTCTTTCTTTTGTAGGGCGCATTCAATTTCTCAGATTTACTATAGCCAACACTCTTGCTTATTGGTTTAGGGGTGCTATCATACCCAAGTCTTGTTGTAAGATCATTGATAGATTGTGTTCCAAATTTTTGTACTATAATTCTTTGGAGGGCAAGAAACTTCATCTCATTGCTTGGCACAACACCACTTTACCAAAATGCTATGGTGGTTTGGGGATCCCCGATTTCCATTCTTTATCTTATGGTGCTGGAGCTTACCTGACAGTCTTCCCGGCTGAGCAAGACAAATTATTCAAAGTATCCCTATCTCTACTTCTGAATCAGATTCTCTTCACTGGACAGGCTGTTATAAACTTGTGTTTAAAACCATTTGGCTTCATTTCTTCAAAGATTTGACAAATGTTGAGTGGTCTAATTTCATCAAGCATAAGAGATCGTCTCTTATAATCTTTTCATACGCTTGGCTTTTGATTCGCAATGGGCTTAAATTGGCTGATGTGCTTGCCAAGAGGAACATTATTATTCAACCAATCTGTCCTCTTTGCCTGTATGATGAGGAGAGTAGAAATCATATGTTTTTCCTTTGTGACTACTCATTTGCAGTTCTTACTCACCTGCTTCCTGTGTTGCACTGTTTTCTATTTCGGTCCAACCTGTTGCAAGTTTTTCAATTTTTCGAAGATTTTGATGACTACAGCAGTAAGGAGAAATCTTTTTGTTACTTCGTAATTTGCTGCGCTATATACCACATTTGGAGGGAACGCAATGAAAGACGATTTGCTGGATTAAACTCATCATCCACTTTATTATGCAGCAAAATGGTTAACTCTATCTCTTATAAGGTGGCTAAGTGGAAAAATGTCGATTTGCTCAAAAATTCTTTTCCGAGGTGCTTTAACTAAAGTTTTGATGGATTTCGGGTTGCTGTATTTCTGGGACAAAGATGTCCGGTACCTGCTATGTCCACTGCTCCCTTTTGATGGCCACTTGCATTTGCTTGCTGACAGTTTTTCTCTTGGAATGGCATCTTCTTGCACCCGGTTCTTCTGCCCCTGCTTTTTTCTCTTGGCAACCAGGGAGGCTCCGTGCTTTTGGTCGTTTTGGTGGGCAAGCTGATTGAGCTGATGCTTTGCTTGCTCATTAACAGGTCCCAATTTCCTGAGTCCATATGCCAATCTTGTTAATTTTTGTTCTTTTTTCGGGTTTTGATAGGTCTTTTCGATTCTATATTTGCTTATTGGTTGGGATTTTTGCTTTTTTTAGGCTCTTTTTGTTAGCCTCCCATTTTTTGGTATATTAATATATTGGCTTTACCCCAATTCTTTCAAAAAAAAAACCTACAAAGACTTGATTTGAAAGTATTAAAAATTATATATTTATAAAATAAAATAGTTTCTCTCTCCCATCTCCCTCCCCATTTATTTCTCTCTCCTCCGATCTATCTCCGCTCTCCCTCTCTTCTGCCGGTAAAACCGAAAAAAAAGCCGTTGTAAGCGAAAAGGCAAAAAATAATTTGAGTATTTCACATAAAAACTTTTTTTTTTTTGCGTTTTCCTTTAAAACGGAGAAATTAATTGAGTTTTCATGAAAAACGTAAAACCTAATTACTTTTTGGATACTTTTTTAATTTAAATTACTTTATGATTTTTTTGCTAATTCCCTCATAAATGTTGATCCTTTTTAAAATTTGGTGGAAGAATAATCTGTGCGTGAAGCCGTCTGTTCGTAGCGCTGAAACATCAATGAGACAATATTTGAAATAATTGGGAGGAAAAAGCTTATGAGTTATAGGAATCATTATTAATTTTCATTTATTATTTAGTTTTTTAAAAGGATAAATATACCTCAAATAAAACTTCAATCATTACTTTATTTAGGATTGCAAATGAGTCGAATCGAGTTCGAGCTAGGGGGTGTTCTAGTCGAGCTCGACTGTCAAATACCTAACTCAAATTCAAACTCGAGTCGAGCTCAAAAGATGAACTCTAGCTCGAGCACGTCTGACGTCGAGTGGCTCGTCCAGCTCTGTCGTCAAGCTCCATATCGATCAACCTAGCAGCACACGAGCTCCATTGAACATCGAGCTCTGTTGCGCCGAGCTGGCTAGCCCCCGCTAGCAGCACGCGAGCTCCGTCATCCTGAGCACCATCATCATTCCGAGTATCACCGTCCAACAACACGCGAACTCCTTTGTTTTGGTTTTCCCGCTAGGCCTTCAATTTGTCATCCCGCCCATCCAATTTGATATTTCGTTTTCCCGACCTGTCACCTCCGTGAGCTGCTCGACGTGTTGATGAGTCGAGCGGAGGTCTATTTGAGCTAGATAAGCTATCAAACCTGAAATTGTGTTTGAGCTCAACTCATGAGCTCGATATGCCGTCAAACCCTAAACATCTTACTGTTCAAAACTATTGATTGATTTGCTGATGACCATCATCATTGTTTTATAAATAAAACTATTTGAAATTTAGGAAAAAAACAAATAAAAATTATTTTACTAGGTCAGACATATTTTATTTTATATTAAAAAAAAAATAGAATTTAAAAAAAAATGTAAAGTAAACAGCTACAAAACAATGCAAGTTGTTAAAATTAATAAGTATAATGTATTTATCTTATCATATCAATAACACATAACGAGCTCCCAAAAATGACGGTTATTTCAATGGCCCAATAGATTGGGGGAGTTCTAAGATCAAGTCATAGAACAAAGTATGCCTCAAAGGAGTTATATTGAAAGATAATTTCCAAACAAGTAAGGGATGTCATCCTCAACTCGAACGAAGAAGTCCAGAGAGGAATAATCAGCGCATGATGCCGTATGGTCGCAGCGCTGAAACACCAATGGCACAATATTTGAAATACTTGGAAGGAAAAAGATTAGGGTCATAGGAATCATTTTTTATTTTCTTTTGTTTATTTTGTTTTTTAAAAGGGTTCATATCACATCAAACTTTAGCCTTCTAATAATTCCGTTAGGAGGGTAGATGTATTAGATCTAGTCTATGTTAAAAAAATAAGATAGAGATAGACTTGAAGTGACTTAACTAGAAAGTATTTGAAATGACTTTGTCTTAATGAGAATTTGGATTCATGTAGTTGATCCTATGTAGTGGATAAAAACTTGATATTATTGTTGCATTTTATTTTTTTTTATTATTTCTTTATGGTGACCTCCAGTTTCATTGACTACCATGACTATTATCACCTGGACCCGCCAATGCCGTATAAATCAAATTATTTAAAATAATAAAAAATAAAAATAAATTATTTTAATAAATCAGTCATATTTTATTTTATTTTCAAATAAAATAAAATAAAGGAAAGGAAAATAGGTACTTAACAATGCAAGTTGTAAAAGTTAAAAAGACATATGGTAAGTATTTAACTAATTATATATATCAATAACCCATGACAAGCTTTTCAATGGCCGAATTCATTGGGTGTTTAAAAATCAAGTCATAGATAAAGTATGGCTCAAAGGTATGCTTAAATTAGTGAGATAAGCCGATGGGAAGCTTGTTGGTGATATGTGAATGTTCAACTGTAAATAATAATTTTGCATATAGAAAAAGTCTACTTAGAAATCAGATGCTATACAGATGATTAAATCCATCCAAAAATTTTAAAATAATTGAGGCTATAGTGACCCAAACTCAAGCACTAACCACCAAATCTCTTCAAGGCAAACAAGTGTTTGAGATTATACTTGCATGAGCTAAAGTGCTCAATGGAATGGATCCTTCATGGTTACTAAGGTGAATCCTACATAGGCTTGGCTTAATGATAGTTGGATTGATCGGAGACTTAAAACTAAAAAAATTACTTTGGGTCAGCTTATGGATTGAGCATTATTCCAGTGGGAATTTATGAGAACTAGAGACTCAGGAATGCCTTAAGAAGCTTAGGGGATTTAGTGGAGACCCTTTTCTTACTCTAGGCCTATGGGGTCTATTTATAGTCATGAATAGAGTTCCACTATGGCTTAACCATAGCAATTTTCCACATTAGCGTCCCTAGTTAGCTTCCATATAGCTTGATCAATGAACGAGGAACACTACAGGAAAATCTCCAATTATCGGTAGAATTTCCGGCAGACCATTTTCCGACGGATTTTCCGGCGGCTTTCCGACGGATACAGATGAAATACTTCCGACAGATTTTTAGAAAGAATTTCCGGCGAATTACCAGCGGCTTTCCAATGGAATTGTTTCCGTCGAATGTTCCAGCGGATTTTAACAATTTCTGAAAAAGATTATATATTCGTAATTTTATTAATTAATAATGTTATATCATATTTTAATTTATTATTATTTCAATAACTTTAGTATTAATTTAAATAATTAAAATTTAGTTGTTATAGTAATATTTAGTTTAATTATTTAAAAATAATTTTAACTTATTATTCTATTAATAACTTTATATTATTATTCTACTAAAAACTTTAATATTAATATTATTATTAATAAAATTAACATGTTTATTAATAATTTTAAGTTATTATTTTTTTAACAATTTTAATATTAATATTAATAACTTATTTTAATTATTTATTAATTTTTTGTTAAAACTTTTCTGATCTTATATATAATAGTTAGCTTTCTAATGTATTATACTTCATAACAGAGTGGTTGACACTCTGAAAGCAATAAGGTCCTGGGTTTGATTCTCTTCGCGGACAGAGGCACTAAGCGAGGGAGCGAGATGGCCCGCTGGGCGCGGACAGGCTTGCGAGGTAGCGGGCGGGTCGTTGACGGACGCGGACAGGCTTGCTCAGGCGGCCGGGCCCTGGGCCGGACAGGCTTACGCGGTCATGGATGCAGGATGGCTATACATGATTTTCCTGTAGTGGAAATGCCATGGGGCCAAAGGTGATGAAATTGGTATAGTGCTTGCAGTTCACTGTGGGAGAATCCCATTGGCTAAGTGTACTATACCTAATAAACTTCTATTATAATTTAATCAATAGTTATCGAGGGTTTAATTGAATTTTCAAAGTTACTATCCTCTATTTGCTATTAAATGGAACATTTAATCCTTTTTATTTGACATTTTGAATTTTAAATTACATTAATATCATTGAGTCCAAATGGGACATGTTGACCCATATGGCTAAATCAATAGGTTAATTGTGTTGGACAAAGTTAGGGTTACTTTTCTAATATCATATTCTAGATTTCCACAAAATGGTTTGATCCAATTCGGTCACTTAGTTTCGCTTATCCACTTTGAAAAGTTTATGCTTTCCTCGATGGGTCAATTGAGTCATTTGATCAATTATGGTCAAAATTTGTTGGCCAATGTTCGTTAACGTCATTATCATGTTATGAAAGCTCAACGTTCAGTTGATTTAATAAATTTGATGTTTTAAGTCAATTTATCATGTTCGAACCATTTAGATACAAATGGGTTATGTTGGGTTAACTGAAGGAACAATTTCCTTAAAGAAGATGTATTTTATCTAGGTACATCCTTTCATGAGATATTTATTTACTTAAGTTGGTTAATCTAAAGGCTAAATATAGTTTGATAAATTTCACCTATTAAAGGTTAGTCTTGGGTCAAACATAGTTTTGGTTAACTAGTTGGTTAACTGAAGTAGCCAGTAATTAATATGTTGGAACTCTACTAACTCGTTTCCATCAAGCTAATGCATATGATTCATTGATTAAGTTAATTGGAGGCCCTAAATCTTTTTGGGGATATGGGTACCCATAAAGACTAAGTTTGGACTTTTATGAACAAGATGGTTAACCTTACTCAAGTCAAAGGCTCTTAAAGATTCAATTGTGAAAGGGTCACTTAAAGATTGTAACAAACCAAAATATAAAAATATTTAAAAAAAATTAAGTTTTTGTTTGAGCTAGAATGCTTTCACGTTGTACTTTCGATCGTTGCAGCACTAGGCTTAAGAGCATAGCGGTGCCTGAAAACACCGCCTCCACATTTAAGTCTTTATTTTACAATAATTGTGAATTCAATGTACGATGTTGCGACTCTTGCTCGGAGTGCTGCCGTGCTAAGTTACTAATAGTATATATATATAATTTTCCATATATGATATATAATATCTTTATGAATATTTTGAATATAATATCATTGAATTTGTTTGCTTAAAATAAAATTTATTATTTTCTAAAGCTATTGAATATTATATAGAGTTTCTTAGATTTATAGATTTCAACAATTTATATTGCATTTCATGCATGAAAGAGAGATTGATACATATGATATGAAGTAAATGTAGTACATGAATATAAGCAAGAAATAAATACTTTTGATGAAGAACCACATACTAAGCTCTCCAAAAGAAAGAAAGTGCCAAGTTCCTACTTGAGAAACCAACCACATAGGGCCACATTACATTACCAAACTCCACTGACATGTCCATTATAAGGAGTACAAATGTATCTAGCCCAAAAAATGCATAAAAAGTATATATTTAAATTCTCTTAGGAGGTAAATTTGAATTTTAATTCTTTATTTAAATTTTCATTCATTTAACCTCTTGAACATACTTCTACTCTATGAGGTTAGGCACAAATGTCTTAAAATGCATTCTTCATTAATTTAACTGGTCCTTTAGCTAATTCCTCCAAGCATTTAAGCCAACTTGAATTAATTCTCTAGACATTTAATGCATTTTAAAATCACTTCCATCTTTCCTAAAAAAATATGAAATTAATTATTGTAGACAATGGTTATTGAATCGAGGATGTAAAATAATTTTGCATTTAGAGTTCTATAATTTAATTTATTTATGATATATTATGTCAGCCAAATATGTGAACTTCATAATTTGCAATGCTAACTTCATGTTAATTCATGTAAGATGGTAGAAATAATTTATTTGATTCAAAACTAAAGCATCTGAGCATATTCTCAATCCTAGATTTAGTATTAATAAGAATACATAGGTTGGCCATCAATGAAATTACCACTATAAACTTAAGTTATGATAAGGGAATGATTTTATGTTGCGGATCTATGGTTTATGATTTTGATGATAGCAAACATTCCTTATTTCTCTACGATTGCCTTATGTGCTAACATTTCAAGTCCACACGATCAGACTACAATTTGGAACCAGCTCAAGATTGGGTAGACTAGGTCTGTGTCAGTTTGTAATCTTTTTCCTTTCTTGAGTCTGTTGTATTTGGTGTGGCATCTGATGATTTGTAACTTGAAAGATCTTCTGTTGTGCCCTAAAAGATTTCTATTTTTGGTAACATCATCCGGGACGATATTTATATCGTCCTGAACAATCTGACAAAGTAAAAACCCTAATTAGGGCATCCTCATTAAAGCAGCCGTCTTTATGCAAAACACATCGACCTGGATGATTTTGTATCGGCCAGGAAGATCGGCTCAATTCAGCAAGAATCTGCCGCCAGATCTACTTAGGAAATTCTTATTTTTTGATATCGTCCTAATGGATCGGCCTGGACTATAAAATATCATCCAGGATGATCCAGGAAAATTTTTTCAAAATTTCTCAGGCAATTTTGGAAAGCAATTAATGGGGATTTCATCCGGGCTGATCGCAAGATCGTCCGGAACGATTAGACATCGTCCAGCTTCATTTCAAGGTGATATTCAGGATGATTTTCCTCATATTTGAACTAATTGGCCAGGACGATATGCCTATCATCCTGGACGATAATGTCGACAACTTACATTAATAAGCTCGTTTTGAGAGCTTCTATTTAAGCTATGGCATGACAACTTTTATAAGTGTCTTTGACAGCCATAGTAGCTTCGTTCTTGTGGGAGAAACTTGAAGAGAGAGCTTGAAAGAGAGAGAGGAACTGGTGGAGTTTGAGAGGGAGAAGAACCTGTGAGGGGGAGGAACTCAAGGGAGTGTAGAGGGGATTCAACACGGTTGCTCCGGCAAACTCGCACCTTAGTACCATCGGATTCAAGGCTTGCCTCGAGGTAAGTTCACCAAAGAAGAAGATCTCTTTGGTGTCAAAGGACCAGGAGACTCCGCCGCACCAGGGAAGGTGGAAGTGATTTTGTAAGGGCTTCTCTGCCTAGCTGTGGGGGCTAAAGAGAGACACTTGTTTAGTGCAATACTTGGAGGGTACCTCCGAGGAGTGGACGTAGGTCAAGGTTTGACCGAACCACTATAAATCTGATGTGTTCTTTTCTTATTATTGCTTCCGCATTATTTTCTTCCGCACTTTGATTTTTGTGGTGATTTTGGTTTGAATTTTATCTTTGGTTTTAAAGTTATCCAATTCACCTCTCTTTTATTAAGCCTTGGGCCAGTTCATAAGGGCTTAACATCCCTAACGAACTTTCAACTGGTATCAGAGCAAGTTTTCATAAAATAAGTTTTTAAAAGCTTTTGAATTTTGATCCATGGCTAATCGTACTATTGCGTAAGGTTATTCAATCATCATACCTCCTTTATTTGAAAATATGTCATTTGATTTTTGGAAAACTCGCATGTCTATTTTCTTGCAATCAATTGATTTTCCCATGTGGCATATGATTTTAACTGGTTATTCATCACCGTCATGAATTATTAATGGAGTTAAAATTGATATTCCTTTTAGTCAATGGAATAGAAAAGAACAACTCAATGCTCAATTGAATGCAAAGTCTTTAAATTACTTTTTCTGTGCTTTAAATTCTGATGATTTTATGTTAGTATCCACGTGCACTACCTGTAAGGAAGTTTGGGATAAATTGCACACCATATACGAAGGCACTAGTGAAATCAAGCAATCCAAGTTGAATTTGTTAATGCATGATTTTGAATTATTTTCCATGAAACCATATGAAACGATCTTAGACATGTATATTAGATTCATTCAAATTGTGAACTCATTGCATACTTTAGGAAAAGAGTTTTCAAATTTTGAAAAAGTCAATAAAATTCTTTGTTATTTACTTAAAAAATTTTATGCCAAATTTGTTACTATTTGTGAATCAAAATATTTGAATGATTATTCTATTGATAATTTGATTGGCTCACTCATTGCCTACGAGCAAAGTTTGGGTCAAAGACTTTTGGATGCAGGTGAAACGATTGTTCTAAAAGCTGAAGATACGGAAAAAGATTTTCTTAGTTGGTGACGAATGCAATGACTTGTCAAGCAAATCACAAAGCTCACCAAAGCATAAGCAAAAATGAAAAAAAGGTAAAAGTGGTAAGGATGTCCATATTCCTTCTGACGTTATTTACTTTCAGTGTAGGAAATCTAGACATATGAAAAATCAGTGCCCTAATTTAAAAATTCTTCCTACGAAAGAAAAGGGCAAGGCGAAACAAACTTTGAACTAGGGAAATAATGAAAGGCAAAAAATCTCATGGGCAGATCTGGTCTCTGGAGCATCAGACCAGGAGAGAGATAATGGTTAAAGCCTTTTGTGTTTTTGTTGTATTTTTGTTTTTATGTTTTAAATTTTTTATTTTGTGTTGTGTTTTTATATTTTTTCTTTTTTATTTTGTAGTTTTTTGTTTATTCTTTGAAATTTTTTGTTTTCGTGAAACTTTTTCTCTGATCAACACACACATACATTTTTCTAAAAATGTGAAATCTACTTCCTATTTTTTCTTAAAATCTTTGTTAAGTTGTGTTTGACTTCTCTAAAACAGTCAGAGAAAGAGAACTCATGATTTTGTTTCTCTTTCTCTCTTCTTAATAATGTTATTTTACTTTTAATTCAAAATCTTCATCATATTTTAAATTGGTTTTTGAAACTATTATTTTTATCTCCCTACATTTTTTCTATCGCATAGGAATCTTTTGCAAGATTGTTGAATCCACCATAAAATTTTCTTAATCAAGTTATTCGTGTTGTCAATAATTTGGGTTTACTTTGGTTTTGAAAATATAAGAAAGAAAGCATATTTTTTGAAAATAATTCAAAAAAAAAGTGGCCAATGATGCCAAACCAAAAGATGCGCAATGACGCCAAATTAAAAAAAATACACAAAGTGTATTAAAATGAAAAGATGCTCAAAGAGCCATTCAAGTGATAAAGGGCATAAAATGAGCCCACAAAAATATGCATATTTTTTTTCTTATACTACTAAAAACTTAAGAAAATTCTTGATATGATCGAAACTTGTGCTTGAAAATTTTGATTCCTGATTCAATAATTCGTGTATTGATCTTCTATTAGATATGTTTTATGAAAGGAGTTTTGAAAAATTAATGTTTCTTTTTTCCGTTTATTCCTTGATTTGGATATTGAATTAAAAAGTTTTTTTTAGCCTTTAAAAGAACTTGAGCTTGGATTAACAATTTATGAATTTCTTACTTTTTCTGGATTATGCGTTGTCAATCCAATTCTACTGAGTTTTTGATTAAAATCAAGAGGTAACTTTCTTATTTTAAGAATTTTTTTTTTCTTTTCACTAGATCAGAGAACTTTTTTATCTTCTATATATTTTGGTTTTTGTTTGTGCCTCCTCTCTTTTTGATAATGTCAAAGGGGGAGAACGTATTGTTGAATTTGAGTACTGTTATCGTGTTTGTATCTTATTTTCAAAAAATTAAAAACAACAAAAATATTTTCATCTCCCCTATAATTAAAAGTGTTATTCTAGTGAGAGAAAGATTAGGAGAAATTGCTTTTTTTGAAAATTCAAATTGAAATGTTTGCCATCATAAAAAAGGTAGAGATTATTGCGGATCTATGGTTTATGATTTTGATAATAGCAAACATTCCTTATTTCTCTACGATTGCCTTATGTGCTAACGTTTCAGGTCCACACGATCAGACTGCAATTTGGAACCAGCTCAAGATTGGGTAGACTAGGTCTATGTCAGTTTGTAATCTTTTTCCTTTCTTGAGTCTGTTATATTTAGTGTGGCATCTGATGATTTGTAACTTGAAAGATTTTCTGTTGTACCCTAAAAGATTTCTATTTTCGATAACATCATCCGGGATGATATTTATATCATCCTGGACGATCTGACAAAAGTAGAAACCTTAATTAGGGCATCCTCATTAAAATAGCCGTTTTTATGCAAAACATATTGACCTAGATGATTTTGTATCGTCCAGAATGATCGGCTCAATTCAGCAAGAATTTGCCGCCAGATTTACTTAGGAAATTCTTATTTTTGGATATCGGCCTGGACTATAAAATATTGTCCAAGACGATCCAGGACAATTTTTCCAAAATTTCTCAGGCAGTTTTGGAAAGCAATTAATGGGGATTTTGTTTGGGCCGATCGCAAGATCGTCCGGGACGATTAGACATCGTCCAGCTTCATTTCAGGGCGATATTCAGGATGATTTTTCTCATATTTGAACTAATCGGTCAGGACGATATGCCTATCATCCTGGACGATAATGTAGGCAACTTGGATTAATGAGCTCGTTTTGAGAGCTTCTATTTAAGCTATAGCATGGCAACTTTTGTAAGTGTCTTTGGCAGCCATAGTAGCTTCATTCTTGTGGAGGAAACTTGAAGAGAGAGCTTGAAAGGGAGAGAGGAAAGGGTGGAGCTTGAGAGGGAGAAGAACGCGTGAGGGGGAGGAACTCAAGGGAGTGTGGAGGGGATTCCACACGGTTGCTCTAGTAAACTCGCACCTTAATACCATCGGATTCAAGGCTTGTCTCGAGGTAAGTTCACCAAAGAAGAAGATTTCTTTGGTGTCAAAGGACCCGACGACTCCGCCGCACCGGGGAAGGTGGAAGTTATTTTGTAAGGGCTTCTCCACCTAGTTGTGGGGGCTAAAGGAGAGACACTTGTTTAGTGCAATACTTGGAGGGTACCTCCAAGGAGTAGACGTAGGTCAAGGTTTGACCGAACCACTATAAATCCGGTGTGTTCTTTTCTTATTATTGCTTCCACACTTTGATTTCTGTGTTGATTTTGGTTTGAGTTTTATGTTTGGTTTTAAAGTTATCCAATTCACCTCTCTTTTATTTAGCCTTGGGCCAGTTCATAAGGGCTTAACATCCCTAACGAACTTTCATTTTAAACTTGCAATTTGAACTTTGCCAAATCTTGCATTTTTTTCCTACATTGTTTCTCCCTTTTCTCACAAACTCTTCTCTCGAAAATTTAAGCTTTTAGTAGTGCGTACAAATACAGGCTTCATAATTTTTGATGGAGATGAAAGTTAAATGCATATGCATGTATGAAAAAAAAAAATATTAAAAATGCAAACTAAAAGAATGCAACATACATGAGATAAGCACTCTCTTTTGGAAAGTGAAGCCAAAAGGTCAAAAATTTTCTTTAAAAACAAAACAAAGATGATGGCTTACAAAAGAGAAAGTAGGTCTTGTTAATTAATAGAAAATAGTTCTAGAACACCAAACCAAACAAAAAAAAAATGAAAAAAAACAAAAAATCATTTATAAGGAAATCCAACATGTAACACATAATCAGGATTTTGCTCCAATACCAATTGGTGAGTTTAATGATAGAATGAGCACTCAACCCTAATTGTAAATGGATTGTTCACTGAGCTCAGCAAAAGTGGAAAGAATTGTTTATTTAATGAGATTCTAATACATGACACGAATATTTGAACCCATTGCTAAAGAATATAGTTCTTTGTTACCTTCCATTGATTCAAGACAATTCAAGCTCTTCATCTATAACCACGTAAGTAATCATGTTTGCTAACTTGATAACCTAAGAATATAATTATAAATATAAAATGCAAACAAAATTAGTAAATTATGTATCTTACTCTTTGTTCAAAGCTTGATGATAGCTATATATATATTTTTTAATTTCTGCATCTTGAATAAATAAATCTTTTTTTTCTTAGTTCTTTCTCATGTTCACTAACACATAATTTTTATGAAATTTTATTACAGAGCAATACATTTTTGTGAGTATAATTTAATACCATCAACATTTTAGTTAATACATACTCTAGGTATGGTTTAGATCTTTGTAATTGTTAAGAACATACCATCGAACTAAATTGTATTGACTCCAAGATAATTTAGTGAAGAGTGGTTGACCAAAATGATGAATCCTTCCTAGAAAATTGAAGGTTGAATCTCATGTAAATGAATGTCATCATTATATTGTTCATGTTAATTATTTTTACTCTTCATGCAATGGAGTTATCTAGAACAAAATGTCAATGCCTAATTAAAAATAAAAACTTTTGTAGATGATCCTTCATGGCGAGCTCTATTCATAAAATTCTTTGCATGAACACTTAGATTTCTAAATGTAAAAAAAAAAAAAAATGCAAATAATCAATAACAATATATAAAAATTAAATGTTTTTAGCACAAGAAGTAACCTTTCAATTGGATACATTCCTACACTGAATAGGTCTAAAAAATCTAGCCTCATGCAACAAATGAACAATCAAGTGGACCATTATGCCAAAGAAAGTAGATGGAAATACTAGTTCAAGCCGACGAATTATATTGATGATCATATCTTCTATTTTTTCTAATACATCCAATCTAAATATCTTAGCACATAATATTATGAAAATTCTTGACAAATCACTTAAAGTATTATACACATCCTTATTTAAACATCCACATAATCGTAAAAGAAGAATTCGTTGAAACAGAACATTAAAATCATGACTTTTTAATCCCATAAGCATACCATTTGGAATATGTATTGATCTAGATATGTTTGTTGCTTAACCTTCTTTTGAAGAGATTGTGTAAGAGGTTAGAGGTTTAAGATACTTCTCACCTTATTTTTGCAAATGTAGCTCATGCCTTATGCCCTTATCTTGTAGATCCAAATGAGCTTTTTATGTATCTTGTCTTTTCTTCTATATTTAATAATGTCCCCAAAATGTCATCACAAACATTCTTTTCAATGTGCATTACACCAAGATTACGATGTAATGTGAGATTTCTCCAATAAGGCAATTAAAAATATATACTTTTTTGTCCAAGTTGATTCATGGATGTAACTTTTTTTTTTTGTTAGGATGCTTTGCAAACTTCACATCCTTTAATGACTCCATTTCTTATAATATTTCATCGCTTGATAAAAATTGATGTTTCACTCTAACTTCATGCTTGCCATTAAACTTAGTACTATTTCTTCATTTGTGCTCTTTTGGCAAGAAGCGTTTATGACCCATATAATAAATTTTATTTCACAAATGTTATGAATAGGTTTCACTGGCACATATTGGGCAAGCCTTAAAATCATGTACTTTTTGACTCGACAATATACCATATACTGGAAAATCATTTATAGTCCATAAAAGAGAATAATGCATTTGAATGATATTCCTAGTTACAACACACCATAAGTTATCATATCATTCACCCATAAGTCACTTAATTCTTCTATAGTACATGTCTATGTATTTTGTAGGAGCTGTTGGAACAAGGTTTAATAGTGTCATAAACATAAACTCAGATGTAATATAGTTCCAAGGAGGTAAATTATATGGTATAAGAATGACATGCCACATACTATAAGAAGTGCTCATATTACCAAAATGATTGAATATATCTGCAGCTAATCCAAGGCGTACAATACTAGAATCGTTTGCAAACTAAGGAAAGCTAATATCAAAATCCTTGCAAAATTTAGAATCAACTGGATGCCTTAATTTATTTTCATCCCCAAACTAGTTTTCATTGTGCCACCTCATTTTATGAGCAATTTTTCTTGACATAAATAAACGTTGTAATCTAAATTTAATGGGCAAATAGCTTAGAAATTTATTGAGAATTTTCTTTCTTTTTCCATCATTAACTTTCCATCTCAATTCCAAGCGCTTAAGACATTCTTCTTTATCCTTATATTCTTAATTTCCAAAATACAGAATAGTAATCTTTATCCTTATCTTCTTTGATTCAAAATATGAAGACGGAAGTATTTCACCCCTTTAAAAAAATTACCAACAAAAAAATAACGATTACCTGACCAATCTTCTAATTTAGTGAATATTGAATAATAATATGTTTCAAACCAATTCTCATTTGAAACTTCTTTTTTCGAAGAATTCAAAAAATTCAATGTCAATGGAAAGAAATCATGTTTGGAAAAGACAATAAAACTTCATTACACGCAATGATGATAATATCTCAATTGCATCTAAAATTTGATGATAATTGAGTATTTTGGGCAAAACAAGTGTACTTTTTTATTCAAATGAGGTAATTTAAGCCGTGATTGTTTTTCCTTATCTATAAAGCATATTCTAAAATGAACTTTAGTTGAAATACTCGCTTGCATTAAAATTTTACTGCAAATTTATGCGATGAGCAATGCTATTGTTATCACAAAAAGCCAAATAATGGAATTTCCTTCAGTTACAATTTTTTTTTACTCTCAGGTTTGTGCTATCAACAACCACAAGACTTTTGTTTTTCATGTATGGATTTCTCATACTATATTAAATTTTTTTTCTTTGAAAAAAATAAGTTATTAGTAGTGACATGATGTAGCTCTAATTAACCTTAACATGATGTAGCTCTAATTAACCTTACTAGCTATTGGCCTAGCTTTTTTTTCCTTAAAGCAATTATTCTGCAACAATCATATATAATAAGAGTAGCTTATTAATAGTGGTTTCTAACACTTAGCACACATTTTTATTACATAAAATTGCAGTTTTCATATACATGAGACGATCATAGCATTTCATTAAAAATGACATGATCTAGCTCTAATTAAGCTTACTAGCTATTGGCACCAACTCCATCTTCTATTTCCTTGAAGAAATTACTCTGACAAATTAAATCATTTCCATATCTTCAATAGTATTGTTGCCACTAGGAAAACTCCAATCAAAGAGAAGCAGAAGATTTGCCAGACCAATCTCAAAAATAACCATTGAAAAATCCATTCCCGAGTATGTCCTACAACCTACCCCTAATGGAATGACGTAAAGATCTTTATACTTGTAGTCCACAGTACAATCAAAGAATCTCTCTGGCTTGAATTGTTTTGGTACTATCTCTCTCAAAAACCCATGCGTTAATGACCAATCTTGTTTGCTTAGGAATATTGTAGCCTTGTATTCGACCCTCTTGCAATGACTCTCGAGGAAACAATAATGGAGATGGTGGATGCAGCCGAATGACATATTTTATAAAAACCTTCATGTATCTCGATTGTACTTTGCTTTGTTCTTTTTATTTTTTTAATTTATTTGTATAGTTTTTCTTTTAATAATTTTTTAATGATATTACTTTTAAAAAGATTAAAAATAACTTTAAGGAACTTTATGTTTTTTTAAAAAACAATTATCCCATGAGTAGTCACGCGACCGCCACCACCATCAACATATAATATGAAGTTTACAAATAATAAATTATTCATCTTAGAAATACAATTTTAAAAAAAATTAAGCAACTTATGAAAAACACAAATTGTAAAAGTAAAAAAAATTGTCTGATGGATCTTCTGTCTGTTGGTTGTAATTACACTTGGTTCAATCAGCAGTTAGACAACCCGATCCACATAAAACTGGATAGGGCTTTGGTTAATAATGCTTGTCTTAATACATTTCCTACTTCTTACTGCTCCATCCAAAGCCCGTCCACCTCAGATCACCGTCTCCTTATTTTACACTCAGGTGCTGTCCTCAACTCAATTCATAGATTTCTATTCAAAAATTTTTGGACCAACTTTGACAGTTACTGGGCTCTTTTTTTGGAAGTATTCTCTACCACATCTATTGGGAACCCTTTAGCTTACCTGTGCAATTCTCTAAAAAAGCTCAAAGTAAACATTAAAAGGGAAGTATGGTTTAATTCCAATCTCATCAAACATCATCTGGATGAATTACATAAACTTCAATCCACATGTCTGGAAAATGTGCAAGATAATCCTAGTGATTTATTTCTAAACTCTTCTCTCAAAGATATAAATTATAGAGTATATGAGTACTCTTCTATGAGTGCTTCTTGGCTGATTCGAAGGGAAAAAGTGAAATGGCTAAAGCATGGAGAGGAACATCTAAAATTCCTTTATGCTAAAATTAAAAGCAGGCAAGGGAGTAGCAAGCTGGCTGTGAGCTTACTAGTTGCTTATCCTGGCAGGGATAAAAGGGAAGTGATCAATAGCATTATTCAACATTTCCAAGGGCTTTACAACCCCAATCCCCCTTCTAATCTGGAAGTGAATCTTTTTCCTATTGGCAATGACTTTCCAGACTATTACATTGATGCCATAACACATAATGTCAGTGATATGGAAATTAAAAACTCTATTTTTTCAGGGTCCTCCACTTCCACCTCAGGACCTGATGGCTTCAATTATTATTTTTATAAATCAAGTTGGCACATAACCGATCCCTTAGTCTGCAAAGCTGTTAGATCATTTTTTATCAAAGGTTATATTCCTAGCAGTGTCAAAGCTACGGTGATTGCCCTCATTTCCAAAAATAATAGTGTGGAGTCTATTTCTGATTTAAGACCGATTGCTTTTTGTAACACCACTTCTAAAACCATTGCTAAAACTTTAGCTACTCGGTTGAGGTCTATTATGCCTTTGATTGTTAAATACAATCAATCTAGATTTGTGAAATCCAGGATTTCCACGGACAATATTCTCCTTGCTAACAAAATTCTGGATATGGCCCACAAAAGAAGTCGCTATAAGTATTTTTGTGCTAATCTTGACATAAGAAAACCCTTCGACACAGTTTCCTTGGAATTTCTACTTGCTAGGATGATACAAAAAGGGTTTCCTTATACTTTTGTGAATTGGATTAAAGCATGCATAACTGATGTCAATTTCTCTGTTTTGGTGGATGGGGCTCTTAAAGGTTTTTTCTCATCCTCTTCCGGGCTTAGACAAGGGTGTCCGTTTAGCCCTAATCTATTTTGTTTGGTTATGGATGCTTTTTCCTCTCTTATTGATAATGTTGATTTCAAAGGGATCAATATGGATGGGTTTTCTCTATCTCATCTCTTATATGCGAATGATGTGTTAATTTTTGGTAAAGCCACAGTTGAGAATTGCAAATGTCTTAAAAGTATTCTCACCACTTTTTCAAATGCCACGAGTCTGCCCTTGTATATTAATAAAAGCACTATTATGATTCCCAAGAATGTGCTCAACCATGAAGAGCTTTGCCATGTTCTATCTATCCACAACATCTCCAATAAAATTACTTACCTTGGCATTCCATTGTCCTTCTATCGTCTAAAAGTTGCTGACTACCTTCCATTAACTGATAGCAATTCTAGAAAGTTGTCCGGGTGGAAAGCCAGCATTTTATCTTTTGCTGGTCGACTGCAATTTCTCAAGTACACTATTTTGAACTCCATCGCATACTGGATTCGTGGTGCCATCTTGCCAAAATCTGTTTCTAAACATTTCAAAAAAGTATGCTCTAAATTTCTTTTCTTTGGTGACTCCTCTACTGGAAAAAAATTGCACTTGATCTCGTGGGACAAAGTTTGTAAACCTAAGAAATTTTGGGGGCTTGGGTTGCTTCCCTGCCTGCCATTCAGTTTGCTTTAAATTGCTCAATTATTACCAGAATGTAAAATTTTCACTCTCCCCTATCTGACTAGCTCTCTAGCAGATGCACATCTCCTTGGTGTCCGGTGCCCTCCTATGCTACAAATTTTTGGAAGGCTGTTTGCCTCACTGCTGGGGTGGTTAAACACAAATTTTCTTTTAAAATTACTAGCGATGCCCCTATTTCTATGAGACTGGATCATTGGTGCTCAAATAGCAGGTTGGAGAATTTTTTGGTTGAGCAGTCTCAGTTTTTTGCTTTTATCTCTAACTATCTTGTTAGAGAATTTATATCGGGAAATGAATGGGTTCTTCCAGACTGCTTCCCTCTTTCTGTTCAAAACAAAATTCATAAGGTAAGTATTGAGGAGGACTCTACTTGTCTTTTGTGGGATTATAAAAAGAAAAGTAAGCATTCTGATTTCATTTTGAAGTTTTATAACAACCACTCCTCAAGCACTTGGTTTAAGTTAGTTTGACGTGCCAAACATGCTTTGATATTCTCGTGCTTTACCTGGCTTGATCTTATTGGGGGCTTAAAAATTACAGAGGAATTATAAAAAAGGAACATATTGGTTCCTTTAACTTGTAGCTTATGCTTCACTTTTTGGAAAGTGCTGCTCACTTATTTTTTGAATGTTCATTTTCTTTCAAAATTATTAAGGATTTAATTCCTGGCTCCAATAGTTTCTTGCTTAGACCTTCTATCCTGCACCTTTTGGAATGGATTGACGGTGAACATAGTATGTCGGTCTAGGAGAAAAATTTTCTTTCCCTCATTGCCTGCTGTTGTGATTATTATATTTGGAAAGAAAGAAATCAAAGAAGATTTGGTAACAGTTTTAACAGAAGCAAGACTACAACTTTATGTATTAAAAGAGCTATTTATGGCAAAGTCTCTAGCTAGAAGAACTCTTCTATTTTGTTGGATAAGCTATACCCGTGCCCTGGCTCCATCTAATTCTAAGTTTTTTGAGTTGCCTGCAGGGTCCGACTGCTGGTATGGGGTGCAGGAGTTTGTGAGGAAGGTTTTTGTATAGCCTGTGACAATGATGAGGCTCCTCTATTCTTCCCCCTTTGGATGGTCTACGGGCAACCAGGGGATTGATTTATTTTGTGATGTGTTGTTTAAAATTCCTGAGTCTAGGCTTTAGCGGCATTAGAGCTTTTTATGTGTTTTGGTCCTTAATGTCTGGTTTTGCTTATTTTCTCATTTTTTGGGTCAATTGGTGGAGCTAGTCTCTTCTTTTGTTTTGAGGCTTTTTTGAGCCGTTCTTTCTTGTAATTTTCTTACATCTTCAATATACGGGCTAAGCCAAAATTTTTCCAAAAAAAAAAAAATAGCTACTTATTAAGATGAGCTCTTTGAAAATGATGGATCCTTAATAATTATGCTAGTCAAAGTAGGGTTTTTTTTTTTTTTTTTTGACATTTAGTCTCATTAAGACAGACTCACACACATATCGCTTACAAAAAGACTCGAACCCGATACCTTTTAGTTGGTAGCCTAAGCTCTTAACCAACAGACCAAGGTGAGCTGTGTAGTCCTGTAAATTTAGAAGCTTTGACTATCTCAATGGCAAATTCATTGGGGAATTCAAGGGAGAGCGGCAAAGTATTTTTTGTAAAAAAATTTTTGTTATGTTTTTTTTGTTACATATTTTCATTAAAACATTTTTTTTTGAACTTACTAAAATATTTGATAATTTTTAAAAAATTTTAAATTTCAACATTATTATATTTAATTAATATATACAAACAAATTTAAAATTTCACCTTTAAAGTTGAATATACAAAATTAGGATCAATATTGTCCTTCTTACCATAGTAGTTGGCACACCAGTAAAGCCTGTAAGCAGCTCAAGGATGAAATTGAAAGGCTTATCTGACAAGGCTACCTTCATTTGTTTATTTAAAATCTAATGTTCGATATGATGTTCATCCCACTAGTGGGCCAAATCAACAACATAGAAAACCATTAAATAATAATCAAACAATCTATGAGATTGAACCCATTGTAGGGGCCTCTTATTAATAAATCAAATCTTATTGGTTATAGATAAAAATCTAACAGCAAAGAAGTCTAATATTGATCATTCTATTATTTTAACGATTCTAATTTGGAGGGGGTAAAAGACCATCTTCATGAATCACTAGTGATTAATATTGGGATAAGAAGCTCATGTTACAACGTCAAAATAATTTTTGTTGACAATGGGAGCTCCGTAGATATCTTATTCTACTCTACCTTTCTCAATATGGGTCTCACTAGAGAGAAACTTCAACCTGTCGATGGATCAATTATAAGGGTTTGGTAGTTGACTTGCACAAGTGGAAGGGACAAATAACCTCCTGGTTGTACTTGGAGAATTTTTATGACAAATTGCACACTCTAAATTTTTCATTATAGCAAAGTCATAATCAGATTATAATATTATCTTTAGAAGGCAACTCTAGTAAATTTTTGGAATTATTACCTCTAGTCCTTTCCTAAAAATAAAGTTTATTACCCCTGTAGAAGTTAGTTTCGTATACAAAGATTAATAACTAGCAGATTCATGTTATCTTTTACAGGCTCAATTGCACATCAATTTTTCTAAGCATATTTTGATCTCTAGAAAGAGGATATCCCTTAGAGGGCTTCTCCTATAGAAGACCTCACTTTTGTATCTATATCAGAGGAATACCCTTCAAAGACTATAAAATCTAATCTCCTCTCTCATACAAAGAGAAGAAAGAATACTTAGATTTCCTATGTAAAAATCATGATATTTTTACATGGAGTCCAATTGATATACCCGGAATTGAACATGAAGTGATCGTGCACTCCATCAAAGTCAACTTGATGTGTAAGCTAAAAGTTCGAGTAGGTTGTTAGACATAATATAAATATACCATGACTAACCAATAAGGGGGGTTATTTGGTAATTTAAAAAATCTCTTGGATTTTAGAAAACTATTTTAAGTAATTTTACTCAATGATCCTGAAGTATGTGATTGTTTATAGAAATAAATTTTCACAAAATATTTTTCAACCACAAAAATATAAAGTGAGGAAAATAAAAATGCAGTAAAATATAAGAGAATAGAATAACATCAAATTTTATAGTGATTTGGTCCAACTAGACCTACATCCACTTCCTGAAGACTCTTTCTTCAGGTATTATACTAAATCAATGTAACTCTCCTTTTTCTCCAACAACAAGACGGAGAAGTACTTACTCTAAAACCTCTCTTTCACCAACATGGTGTGGTAGAGAAAAATCATCCTTTTTCACCGTCCTTGTGATGGTGGAGTACCAACATCCTTTCTCACCCTCCTGGTGATGGCAGAGTACCAACATCCTTTCTCACACTCCTCGTGATGATAAAGTACCAATGTGCTTTCTCACGCTCCTTGTGATGGAAGAGTACCAACTTCTTTTCTCACCCTCCTGGTGAATATATAATACCAATATCCTTTCTCACCCTCCTGGTGAGGATATAGTATCGATATCCTTTTTCACCCTCCTAGTGACAGTAGAGTACCATGACTATATGTTGAAGATCTTCTCTAAAAAGCTTCTAGAGGAGATGGGTAGAAATTTGAAGAAGAAAAAGAGATCCTCACTTGAGTAAATCTTATGAATCCCTCATAGCTCCCCCTCACTTGATCTCTCACACTTCATTCTCATAGCCTCTCCCAAACACTCGCACTCAATGCCTACTCTCAAGAGAAAATTATAACAAAGGGTGTGAGTGTCAATTTTTAGAACTCTTATATATTAAACACAAAAAAAACTATCCATAAAATTGAAAATTACAAATCAACCGACCTATGATTGCATAATACGATCGAGGATCATTTGTACTAACTGTTCACAAATCCATGTACAATTATGTATGAACCTATTTTTGTACTCTATAAATCATTTGTATGAACAGACATTGTAATGTATGAACTTTTCAAAATTGAACATATTCATCTGGTATGAGCCTATATGAACCTCATTCTATACTTTGTTAGTCGTATGTATAAATTGACATTGTATAGTACAAATAGTTAAAATAAATCATAATTTATTTGGTACGAACATGGGTGACCCCATTTAATACTCAGTGAGTCATCTGTATGAACTTACATCATACAATACAAATAGTACAAAACAATTGTAATTTGTTTAGGATGAATTAGTATGCACCCATTTCATACTCTGTGAATCATCTATACAAACCATCTTTGTACAGTACAAATAATTCAAAAAATGATGAGTACATTTGGGATGAACAGGTACACACTCATTTCATACTCTAGGAATTATCTGTATGAACAACATCTACACAATATAGATGGTTCAAAAAATTTAAGACGAGATTTGATTAACTTTATTATAAGGGAAAGAAACTTAACAAAACTTCTAGTTCATTGGAAATCATATAGAATGATTAGTTTTAAAAATTTTAAATTTTTACTCACTCCCTAGTGTGTGTGTGTGCACGGCTACTCAATTACAATCACACTCTCTTATACTAAAGAAAAATAAAAATTTATAGAATTTATTACATGAAATCCTAATCTACTCTATCTTAAAGTCTTCAGCAATTTAGAGTATGATTTCCCTAAAATATTAGTACTCACAAAAAATAAATAGAAAATATATCAATATATGTTAGGAGAAATAGTAATCATAAAAATAATATTTGTTACCATCAAAAAATCACATTATATAAAACTCAATATTGAAGTCTAAGTTACAACAATCTCCCCCTTTTTTATGATGACAAAATAATTATTGTTCGACTTAATATTAAAAGTCATTTTCCTCCTAAGCTCCCCTTCAATAATTGCTCAATTAACGACATGGGATTTCTAAAAAATATAAGACCAAAGTGAAATCAAAATCTAAAAAATAAAATAGATTAAAAATTTAACACACATGATTAATTCTATCAAACAAACAAATAATAACCAATGATTCAAAAACAAAACACATCACACGATTAATTCAATCAAACAAACAAATAATAACTATTGACTCCCCCTTGTGATAATAAAAAAAAGGAAAGTACTTCTTGAAAAAGTAAGTTATTGTTGACAAATCAAATAGTTGATGAAGCAGAGGATTTAAAATTATTTATAAAGACAACATAACATTCTAAAGATAAAAAAGGAAAGTCTCATATTTTAAATCAATGAAAAATTAAGATAAAAAAAGTCAACTAGGTTCACTGTTCATTCTAGACTTATCAAATAAAATAATTATTATAAAATGATAAAATAAATATTAATTAATTTCCAATTCAATAGTAGAGATTATTGTTGATTATATAGATATGTTCAAGAAATATAGAGATAAATGATAGAACTATATGATACTTTTTATTGATGACATGGTGCATCTTTTAAATTTTTGGCACTCTTTGTGCATCATTTCAGTTTGGACTAATTTTGTGCATCTTTTTATTTTTTGGCAAACATTACACATCTTTTAAACTTATGGCACATTTTTGAATCTTTTTAAATTTTTAGTATTTCCAATATATATTCTTAAAGGATTCATGTCGTTATTATTCAACAAGTTTCACGCTAGCTGTCGACCCCACGTAGTGGGATAAAGGCTTGATGTTGTAGTTCTTGTAGTATTTCCAATATAATTAAATCTTAAAACAAAAGCTAATAATTAAAAAATTAACACATTATACACAAAATTTTAAAAATAAAATATCTCTTTTGCAACAATTCTAGTTAAATAATATTTGTCTATAAAAACATAAAGATAATCTCCTAATCTGCATCTAATCATAATTTAATTTAAAATTTTGAGAAATTAAAATTTTCTAGGAAATTAAGTTGTAGAGCAAAATTTTTTAAAATTTCATTCTATAGATCAATAATATTTGATTAGACTATAGAAACTTATAACAATTCAAGAGGATTAACCTTAAAACAAGACAAATATCATTTTATTTTTGCTACATCTTTTTAAAAAATAAAAATAAACTCAAGATACAAAAGCAAATACAACAAAAAATAATAACATAAATATCCAAATGCCAATGCATGAAAACTAAAAAGCAAACATATACATAAATTACAACATAAAAAAGAAAACTAATATGCTAGAGGATCATGATGTGGAGGTCGTGAGGAGTGAAAATAGTAAACTAGCTATTGATGGTAAATACTTGAGTGTTCAGAGAGTCAAACTATCCTCTGACCACCAGCCCATGTCTTCATTATATCTTACATCCTGCTAGTTTAAGTGAGTCTAAATTTGATCAAAATGGGAATCACATCTATCAAATCTCTGGATCATTTATTGATAGAAATGATGATCAGGTCCAGGAGCAAGTGCAAGTACTCCTTCTTCATCAACATCATCTCCTTTATCACTTTAGTCCCAGTTAAGAAAAGAATGGAAGGAAGCATCATTAAAATAGATTGGAAGCTGGGTAGGTGGATCATGTTAAATCAAGTTATTCTTTTCTCAAGAATATAGGCGATCAGGTGTCCTAAAGACACATTCTTCTTTCTTTTATTGTTAGGAAGTCCAATATCGATAAGTTTATAGATATAGTACATAATCAATTTTTGCTTCATCTATTGGATTTTCATTCATTTTATGATTGAAAAGGAAATAATGATATGTATCATGATGGAAAGCATAGATTAAGGTAAGAATGAAAGAGAATTGGGTAGAGTCAAAAAGAGGCATTATGGAAAAGTTAATGTCACTTTGGATGAGGAGATCAAAAGGAGTCATTTTTGTCTCAAAGAAGCAGAGATAGGCTTCTTCATTCTCTTTGGACAGGAAGTTCTCATCTCATTTACTAGAACAATAAGAAGAACCTTTGGAGAATCTAGCCCACTTATTGTTGCTTGCCATTTGGAGAGTTTTACAATGCAAGATGATTTGGGATTGAATGTGATTGGTGAAGAAAACTCAACTAATGCTTTCCAATTTAAAAAAGAAAACACAATCATATAGTACAAAACTTGGTTCGTACGTATGAATTTGCGTTCGTATGGGACGGAAACTTTCAAAAATGAAATGACTTTTTATAAACTGTCATTCCTGAGGAGTCATTTCATACAACTTCTTGACCATAACGATCGTATAGAAGAACATGTGTTCATCCAGGACAATCGGAGAATAATAATCAAACTCTGAAGTTAGGTTCGTCTATATAGGAAAAGAAAACACGATCTTACAAATGAACAAGTGTTCGTCCGGGACGATCTTAAAAAAAAGAACCACCCTTTAAATAACCTCTGTATTCACATAGACGAAAAATGAAGTATTCGTACAGTATGATTATATGTTCATACAATATGATATTTTTTACAAAATCATATTGTTCATCTTACAAACTTAGAAAAATTATCATGAAAAATATAGTGATATCATATAGTACGAAAGTGATTTGTACAGTATAACTGAAAAAGAAATTTTTAGATTTGCTGATTATCATGACTCCTTTTAAAAAAAAATCAAACAAGATCTATGAGAAAAAAGAAGTACAAAAGAGAAATCAAACCCAAAATGAAGAAAATAAAAATTAACAAAATAAATAAATATAAATCACAAACAACAACAAAATATAAATATTAGCAATAAGTTTTATCACAAGTGAAATTTGCTGAATTTCAAATCTTAAGCATGAATATCAATTACACCCAATTTGGTTCTTATGGTGCTAAACATTTCAAAAGCAAGTGATCTTATGAAAATATCTACAAATTGATTTTCAATGGCTACATGATATAGCTCAATTTTTCATTTAGTTATATGACCTCTAATGAAGTGATGCCTTATATATATATATATATATATATATATATATATATATATATATATATATATATATATATATATATATATATATATATATATATATATATATATATATATATATATATATATATACTTGATTCTAGAATATTGTGTTGCAAATTTATTTTTCATGTCTTAGGTTTTGATGATTGACAAACACTGCTTTTCTTGGACAGCTTGTTGCTTCTAACTTTTCAGGAATCGACGATCGGACAATCAAAAAGGAGCCAAGTTCAGGAATGCGTAGGTTTAGGGTTGAGTCAGTCTGTACTTTTGTTTTTTACCTTTTGAGTCCACTTGTAATAGTCAAAAAGACTGATGCTTTGTAACCCTTCACACACACACTTGAGAGAATTAGAAATTCTGTTTTTACTTATATCGGCCAGGACGATTTCTTTGATCGGCCTGGACGATCAGCTTAAAACAGAAAGTCTAATTAAGGATTCTTAATTAAGGCAGCCGACGTTAACAGATCGTCCTGGACGATACGTGTATCGGCCAGGACGATAAGCTCAAAACAGAAAGAAGTAGCCGCCATAGACAAGTATGGTATAGCATATCTTTAAAGTATCGGCCAGGACGATCCTCGTATCGGCCTGGACGATATTAATAAATTATACCATAATTGTTCAGGAAATTAAGGAAGTAATTAAGGATGATTGATACGATCATATCGTCCTGGACGATCGCAGGATCGGCCAGGCCGATCTAGTCAAAAACCTTAAGTTACTTCAGGACGATCAATATCGGCCAGCCCATATTCAGGGCTATTGTCAGGACGATTTTCGTCTGATTTGAACTGATCGGCCAGGACGATCGTGAGATCGGCCTGGACGATCAAGCTAATTTTCAATCGTCCAATCTTGCATCCAGGGCTATGCTCTGGCCGATCTTCATTGATTTGTACTGATCGGCCAGGCCGATGTCCAGATCGGCCTGGACGATAAAGTCGGCAACTTGCAATTAATGAGCTCTTTTGAAGCTCTTCTATTTAAAGAGCTCTTGTTCAACATTTTTCAAGACCTTTTGGCTGCTGTCTTGACCTGAGAAGACCTTGAGGAGAGAAAGAGAGAGAGAAGAGAGAGAGAGGATCTTGTGAGGGGGAGCTTGTGAGGGGTTTCACAAGGGTTGCTTCAAGGATCTCTCTGCGTCGTCTTCGTCTAGAGTTTCTCGTCCGTGGAAGGGTCGGTAGAGGTAAGGAGTTGTGCTTTTGGTTCTGGTTCTCTGCCAACTTCAGGAGGAAGCAAAAGGAGATAGGTTCTCTGCCTTGCCTGGGTAGCAAAAAGGAGGTTCTTGTGAGGGTTTCTCCACCTAGCCGTGGGGGCTAAAGGAGAGTCACTTTTTGTTTAGTGCAATACTTGGAGGGTGCCTCCAAGGAGTGGACGTAGGTCGAGTCGACCGAACCACTATAAATCTCTGTGTTTCTTTTCTTGCTTCCGCACGTTTAATTCCGCATTATTTTCGTGGTGTGATTTGGTTTTATGTGACTTTATTTCTTTGTTTAAAAAACGAAGTTTTTAAAATACCAATTCACCCCCCCTCTTGGTTAGTTTGGGACTAAGTTCATAGGGCTTAACATCCCCATCGAACTTTCAAGTGGTATCAGAGCTTGATTCGAAAAATAAAGTTTAAAAACTTTTTGAATTTGATCCATGTCTAACTTTGGGAATCGCAACACTACGGAAGAGTATTCTATTACCCGACCTCCTCTGTTCGATAACCTTCCTTTTGATTTCTGGAAAACTCGCATGTCAACTTTTTTACAATCTACTGATTATCGCATGTGGATGCTTATTCAAGAAGGTTATTCTCCACCTTCTCGTGAAATTAACGGTTTTAAAACTGAAGTTGCTTTTACTGAATGGACTTTTGATGAACGAGATTTAGCTCAATTGAATGCGAAATGTTTGAATTGCTTTTTCTGTGCCCTAAAATCTGAGGACTACATGCGTGTTTCAACTTGCAAAACTGGTAAAGAAATTTGGGATAAATTGTGCATTACTTATGAAGGCACTAATGAAGTTAAACAATCCCGTTTAAACATTCTCTTGCATGACTACGAACTTTTTCGTATGAAACCTCATGAATCGATTTCTGACATGTACACTAGGTTTACTCAGATTGCTACTTCATTGCATGCACTAGGAAAAGAACTTTCGAACTATGAAAAAGTTAACAAGATTTTGAGATGCTTGCCTTCATCCTATGATGCAAAAATTACTGCAATTACTGAATCTAAAGATTTAAACACCTACTCTATTGATAACTTGCTTGGCTCACTCATTGCTTACGAGCAAGGGGTGAATCAAAGAAATCTTGATACAGGTGAGAAGAAAAAGGAGAAAACAATTGCATTGAAGGCACACAAATCGGATTCTGAATCTTCCGGGTCTGAAAGCGATGGAGTTGCCTTCATCACAAGGCAATTCAAAAGCTTTCTAAGGAAGAAACAAAAGCATCATCAAAGTTGGAGAAAAGGTAAGGATCATAAACATAGTAAAGGATCTTCTGATGTTGTTTGTTTTGAATGCAGGAAACCGGAACATGTAAGAGCCGATTGTCCTACACTTCAAGATCATTCAAGCAAAGAAAAGGAAAAAGGTGAGGAAAAAGCTAAGTCTAGGAAGGAGAATAAGAAAATCCAAAGAGGCTTCTGGGCAGAATCAGGTACTGATTCCTCTGAGACTGAACCAGAGGAAGAAACTACAAACTTGTGTTTCATGGGAGAAAACCAAAGTGATGAGGAAGAGGTATGTAGACCAACCTATGATGAATTATTTGAAATTTGTGAAAAAATCCATGCATCATATAGGAAATTAAAGAAAACTCATGCTAGCCTAAAATTAGAACATTCAAATCTACAAAAAGAGCATGAAGTTTTTCTCAAAGATCATGCAACGATTGATTCAAATCACATGGCTCTCCTTGATGAATTTGATGAATTAAACAAGAAGCATTTGGAATTAGTTGATAAAAGCAATGCATTAAAAGCTTCACACACCTCACTTAATGATGATCTTAAGAAATCTAAAGAGATTGAGAAAAATTTGAGGATTGAGAATGATGCATTGAAAAGAACTAACTTGAGAATTCAAAATGATTTGGAAACATGTAAGAAAGCTAGGATGACACCAACTTTTAATCAAAGGCCAGAACCTAGGAAGAGGCATTTTTACTCAAATCATTTAAGAAAACCTTTTCCTGGAATCCAATGTTTTTCTTGTGGCATGTTAGGACACATCTCACACACTTGCACAGTTCACCGCAGTACACATTGGGTATGGAGACCTAAGATGCATAATTCAATACATACCACATCTGGATTGCACTCTACATTTTCTGAGAAGGAGCCCAAATCTGTTTGGGTTCCTAAAACTAACTGTTGTTGAGTCTTGCAGGAGTGCTCTCACCAAAGACCTCGTGGGAGCATAGGATAACTAAACATAAGGAGGCTTGCAGCTCAATTGCTAAAATCCGTTGTTTTATCACTTACTTGATATCTTTAGTTTTTTCATGACTTTTATTTTTAGTTTTTGTGTTCACTTTTTGTTGTCTTTAGTTTGCTTATTATTTTTTTTTTTGCTTTTGCTTTGTTCACTTTGGACTTTTTTTTTTTTTTTGGCATTCCATATGATGAAACTTCTCAAGCTTTTAAATATTGGAGTTTTTCTTTTGATAGGGTTTAGCTTTTCTAAATTAGTTAAAGAGAGTAAACTGGTGATGTTTTTCCCTCTTCTGACTTTGTTTAGTGGCATGATTTTTCTTTTATAAAACAAAAAGTCTAAACTCAGTTTAACCAATGGCTTTTTAAGATATCTTTCTAATCTTACTACATTAAATCATCTTATGCATAATAGTCAAAATTCTTTAATATCATTCAAGCTTTTGAAATCTTACCATTGCAGTCATCACGTGATTTTGATTTTGTGTTGTGGATTGTTCTTCCCTATGTTAGAGAGAGAGCTCCTATTCTCTAATATTTGGAGGATATACTCACAACTAAGTATTTTTTTTTCGGGTATATTAAAGAATTATTAGCTTGCAAGAGATAAAAAAGGAAAGAGGCCAATGAAGCCAAATTGAAAAGAAAACTATATACACAAAAGTGTATCAAAATCAAAAGATGCTCAAAGAGCCAATAAAAGTGAAAAGAGGCATAAAATTAGCCCACTAATTGCAAGCTATGATTTCTTTGATAAAACTCTTAAAACTTAGAAAACTCATTAATTATGTGATACGTTCAAAGATTTGATTTCAAATTCCATGATTGAGAAAAACTATTTTGGTTTATTATTTATAAGATATTTTAGTTGTTAAACAAGTCTTGATTGATCTCTTAAATCCTCTTGTGTTATTCCATGTTAGGACTCTGTTGTTTTTAAGAGATTTTTTGTACCCTGAAGAATGTCCGATCTAGGGTTAATGAAATCAGTTTTTCTACCTTCCTCTAATTGGATTTTGTTAAACCTCTTGATCTCCTAAAAACTTCAAAAATTTAAATTCAAGAAAAGAATTCTCATATGATGCCTTCATAAAACAAAAAAAATAGAAAAATTAAAATTCAAAAATATTCGGTGTTTGTTTTATTTATTTTTGTGTCTTTGACTGTCTTTTCTTTTGTTTTATTTTTGAGGGTCTTGATCATCACCATTCCTTTCTTGATTTCAATTTCTAGTCACATCGGCCTGGCCGATATTTATATCGTCCTGGCCGATAGGACAAATTCTTTCCAAAATCCATCTGCTGACCTTTTTCTGTGCTTAATGAAAATCATCGTCCTGGACGATACAGTATCGTCCTGGACGATTTGATCAAACTCTTGGTGATAGTCCTGGCCGATAGTTTATTTGTCTGGCCGATGCATTCTATGTGCATCGTCCTGGCCGATACACTGGACCGTCCCGGACGATCCACGTGTCAGTACGTTTTTGATCTTTAAATTCGGCCCCGGACGATCCATTATTGGACCATCGGCCGGGCCGATCCACTGTTCGTCCTGGACGATACACGTGGCAAGCATTTAAAACATTTTAACTTCGGCCGGTACGATCAATTATTGTGCATCGTCCTGGACGATACACCTAATCGGCCCGGACGATCTGCTTTTTCAACGGTCGTCCGGACTGACTCCTCGGGCCGATAACCTGTGTCTAATCGGCCTGGCCGATATCTGATCGGCCCGGACGATTGGACCGCCTTTTTGACCAATCGGTCTGTACGTAATTATTGACACATATCGGCCTGGACGATTCTGCGATCGGCCAGGACGATATGGACGATTCTTTAAATTCAGGCCGATCCAGCCATGTTTTCTCACACCTCATCCTTTCTCCTTTGTTTTTCTGCTTAAAGTTCTCTCATATGGCTGGTGGGAAGCGCGTCCGTCAGACCTCTAGAAGTTCCTCGAGGGCAAGGGTTGACCCTCGTTTCCGGGAAGCAGAAGATGAAGCTGCTTATCATCGCTATAAGGAATGTGGAATCACTGTCTCCAGAATTATCAATCCGACCCACATTTCCTACCCGGTAATGGATCTCTTCGCACACACTTCCCTTTGTTTCATTCTGTCCCTTGTTTTTCCGTTCAATTCTGAGTTCCTGTTAGAATTCTTTGCAAACCTCCGCATAAACTCTACCTTCACAGCCCTGTCCTCCTATGTGAATCGACGCCCTGTCAAAATCACATATCAGGACTGTGTTGAACTTTTACAGCTATCCACCACCGGAGATAAGCTGCACCTTATTGCCCCTGACCCTGATTTTGACTGGTCCACGGCAAACCACTTTCTTCGCCAGACCAATGTCCGTTACCATGTTGGAGAGACTAGCTCTTTAGTCAAAGATGCTAGGACAATCCAACATGTCCTTCGCACCTCTGTCATTCCAAAAGCCGGGGACCGTGTCCACATTACCCCTCTACTTTCCCTCACTACCTTCTACATCATGGCACATAGGGAATTTAACACTACAGATCTATTTTTTCGTTACATTGATCACCTAACAACAATTCGCGATCCAGGCCACAGAAGAAAGCCAAATCTAGCCTTAGGACATATCATAGCCTATGTTCTTGAAACCAAATACCAAATTCAATATCCCAATCCACCAGATTTCCCAACTCTCTTCTACTCAAACAATTCCTTCAGCACCCTGCACAGTACTCGTCTCCACCCGGATGAACCACGGGAGGCTAGAGAGGAGGAGGCTCCCGCTCCAGCTCCCTTTCCTGACCCTGTCCCTCTCCACCAACATTCACCGGTAGATCAGTTGATTGCGAGATTTGATCGTTGGGAGACCAGATTTGATGCATATGTTGCTGCCCAAGAGCAGCAACACTCTGAGGACATCGCCCGCTACGAGCATCACCGCGCTGAGGACTTAGCTCATTTTGACAGTTTTCTCACTCACCAGCAGCAGCAGCATGACCAGGACATCGCCTGGTTCAATGCTCAGTTTACTACCCTTGCCAGCTACTTTCAGCAGCCACCTCCACCTCCTCCATCTGATGATCAGGATCCCTCGTTCTTTTAGTTTGTGCTTTGAGTTATTGTTTCTTGTCTTTTTGTAGTAGTCTTTCGTGATGTTTGTTGTTCTTTTTTTACTGTTTCTGGACTCTCTTTTTGTGATGACAAAAAGGGGGAGTAGGATAGGATGTGGTAAGAAAAAGTTGATGTTGTAACCTTGTTTTTTCTAATGAATTTTTTTTTATTTTCCTACTTGTGTTTTGTCATCATCAAAAAGGGGGAGATTATTGCAAATCTATTTTTCATGTCTTAGGTTTTGATGATTGACAAACACTGCTTTTCTTGGATAGCTTGTTGCTTCTAACTTTTCAGGAATCGACGATCGGACAATCAAAAAGGAGCCAAGTTCAGGAATGCGTAGGTTTAGGGTTGAGTCAGTCTGTACTTTTGTTTTTTACCTTTTGAGTCCACTTGTAATAGTCTAAAAGACTGATGCTTTGTAACCCTTCACACACACACTTGAGAGAATTAGAAATTCTGTTTTTACTTATATCGGCCAGGACGATTTCTTTGATCGGCCTGGACGATCAGCTTAAAATAGAAAGTCTAATTAAGGATTCTTAATTAAGGCAGCCGACGTTAACAGATCGTCCTGGACGATACGTGTATCGGCCAGGACGATAAGCTCAAAACAGAAAGAAGTAGCCGCCATAGACAAGTATGGTATAGCATATCTTGAAAGTATCGGCCAGGACGATCCTCGTATCGGCCTGGATGATATTAACAAATTATACCATAATTGTTCAGGAAATTAAGGAAGTAATTAAGGATGATTGATACGATCATATCGTCCTGGACGATCGCAGGATCGGCCAGGCCGATCTAGTCAAAAACCTTAAGTTACTTCAGGACGATCAATATCGGCCAGCCCATATTCAGGGCTATTGTCAGGACGATTTTTGTCTGATTTGAACTGATCGGCCAGGACGATCGTGAGATCGGCCTGGACGATCAAGCTAATTTTCAATCGTCCAATCTTGCATCCAGGGTTATGCTCTGGCCGATCTTCATTGATTTGTACTGATCGGCCAGGCCGATGTCCAGATCGGCCTGGACGATAAAGTCGGCAACTTGCAATTAATGAGCTCTTTTGAAGCTCTTCTATTTAAAGAGCTCTTGTTCAACGTTTTTCAAGACCTTTTGGCTGCTGCCTTGACCTGAGAAGACCTTGAGGAGAGAAAGAGAGAGAGAAGAGAGAGAGAGGATCTTGTGAGGGGGAGCTTGTGAGGGGTTTCACAAGGGTTGCTTCAAGGATCTCTCTGCGTCGTCTTCTTCTAGAGTTTCTCATCCGTGGAAGGGTCGGTAGAGGTAAGGAGTTGTGCTTTTGGTTCTGGTTCTCTGCCAGCTTCAGGAGGAAGCAAAAGGAGATAGGTTCTCTGCCTTGCCGGGGTGGCAAAAAGGAGGTTCTTGTGAGGGTTTCTCCACCTAGCCGTGGGAGCTAAAGGAGAGTCACTTTTTGTTTAGTGCAATACTTGGAGGGTGCCTCCAAGGAGTGGACGTAGGTCGAGTCGACCGAACCACTATAAATCTCTGTGTTTCTTTTCTTGCTTCCGCACGTTTAATTCCGCATTATTTTCGTGGTGTGATTTGGTTTTATGTGACTTTATTTCTTTGTTTAAAAAACGAAGTTTTTAAAATACCAATTCACCCCCCCTCTTGGTTAGTTTGGGACTAAGTTCATAGGGCTTAACATCCCCATCGAACTTTCATATTGAATATGATTCTTTGAAATGTATTTGGTACTTTTATTTTCACAAAAAAATGGAATAATATCAATAGAAAATCCTAAATAGAAAAGTTATTATTTTAACCAAAGAACCTGTGGCACACAATTACCTAAGATATTATATTCAGCTTCTGCAGAAGAAAGGGCTAATGAATTCTATTTTGTGCTAGACTAAGAAATTAAAGAGTTTCTAATGAATTCACAAGTTTCAGAAGTACTTTTTCGATCAACTCTACATTCTGCAAAATTTGAATTAGCATATCTAATGATTTTAAAAGAAGATTTATACCTTGGATACTATATCCCTAAGTTTTTAGTTCCAAAAAGATATCTCAGATTTTTTTAATTGCAATCAAATGTGATTCTTTTAGATCGGCTTGAAATCTAACACATATACAAACACTAAATATGATTTCTAGTATGCTAGCAGTTAAGTAAGATAATTATCTAATTATTCTTCTAAATTTCTTTTCATCAATAGATTTTCTCTTAGAGTATTTATCTAACTATAATGAGGAGCTCATTGGTGTACTCATTGGTTTAGCTTTATTCATTTCATATTTTTTGAGTATATCCTTAATATACTTTGGTTGACTAAATAATATTCCATCCCCTTTTCACTTTATGCTAAAATTAATAAAGTAAATTAAGTCTCCCATCAAACTCATTTCAAATTCACCACTCTTTTTTTATAAAAGGTAGGAGATGACATACTCATTATTCAAATATATGTTGATGATATCTTATTTGGATCCACCAATAAAAATCTTTGTGATTATTTTTCAAAAATAATAAGTGCTTAGCATTTCATACCAAGCTCTAGGTGCTTGTTTTAGTTCATATAGTGCATTTTTCAATTTAAACACATGATTTGAGAATTTTAAATTTTCAAAATTTGGAGGTTACTCAATATAAACATCCTTTTATATCACCCCATTAAGAAAGGCACTCTTAATATTCATTTAAAATAGTTTAAAACCTTTGAAATAGGAAAAGGCTAGTAAAACTCTTATCACTTCAAGTCTGGCTACTAGGGAAATTTTTTTTTTAAAATCAATTCCTTATATTTGATTATATCTTTTGGCCACCAATCTTACCTTATTTCTAATCACTACACTTGAATCAATCATTTTATTTTTGAAAACTCACTTAGTTCTAACAATACTTTAATTTTTAGTTCTTTTGATCAATTCTCAAACACCATTTTTTATAAATTAATTCAATTCTTCTTATATGTTCAAAATATAAAATTCATCAAAAAGTGTGATTTATATTAGTAGGTTCAATCATTGAAATAAAACCTAAGTGGTTCATGTATTTGCTAAGTCCATGCACAGTCCAAGCCCCATCGCTCAGTTCTCCTAAAATAAGTTCTTTAGGATGACACTTAGGATATTTCTATTCTCTAGGCAAAGTATTTCAGTTCCAACATTCTCTCCAAGATTTATTTTTTTAATTCCACGGGAGATCTCTTCAATATATTCTTCCTCTAACCTTGACTCTTCAGAAATACCATATTCATCAAAAACTACATGTGTGGTCTCCTTAACTATCAAACTCATTTTGTTAAAAACTCTATAGGATTTGACAACAATAGAATATCCTAAAAAAATTCTTTCATAAGATTTAGGATCAAATTTTCCTAAAAGAGTTTCACAATTATTATGAATGAACATTTTACATCCAAAGACATCCAAATGTGAAAGATTAGGTGTTCTCCCCTCAAGAAATTAATAGGATGTCTTGTTCAACTTAGATCTAATGCTCACCATATTCAAAACATAAAGGTCGTATTAACTACTTTGGCCCAAAAATATTTCAAAAGTGAATATTCAGCCAACATGAATCTAGCAACTTCTATTAAAGTTTTATTCTTTCTTTTAATAATCCCATTATGTTGAGAGGTCCTAGGTGCTAAAAAGTTATGATCTATTCATTATTTTTTATAGAAGGCTTTAAATTTTTTATTTTCAAATTCTCCTTCATAATCACTTTGAATTTTAAGGATTTCATAACCTAGCTTCCTTTGTATCCAAGTAGAATAAATTTTAAATTCATCAAATGATTCACTCTTATGATATAAGAATTTAATCAAAATAAATCTTGAATAATTATCAACGATTGCAAACCCAAAAACTTTTCCTCCTAGACTTATAGTCTAATCGATCCAAAAATATCCATGCGTAGGACTTCCAATGGTTTACTAGTTCTAAGTTGCTTAATTGAATTAAAGGGAGATTTAGCATATTTTTCTAATTGGCATGCATCACACAAGTGATCCTTAGTGAAGTCTAATTTGGGTATTTCTTTAACCAATTTTTTATGAGTAATCTTCCTAAGATTTCTCGTACTTGCATGACAAAGTCTTCTATGTCATAACCATGATTCATCAGTGATCATTTTGAGACAAAAAGTATTAGAAGATTTATCATAATTTAAATCAAGCATGGATAGATTATTTATCTTATTTCCATGTAACACATCAATTCCATTTTAGCTTATAATATAGGTTATAGGTAAACATTTAATGGTAAAGCTTAATAATACTTAATAAGTTATGTTTTAAGCCTTCAACTAATAATACATGCTCAATAAAAAAATTATTCTTGTTTCTAATCATATATGTACCTACCACTCTTTTAGTGTTATTATCTTTAAGTGTCACTTTGCCTTCTTCCTGACTTCTAGCGATATGAATTGAGTTGTATATCCAGTTATATGCTTCGAGCATCTACTGTCCAGGTACCAAATTCTCTCATAAGGGCTTATATGAGAGAAATTCTATAAAATTTTCAAATATTAGACTTAGGAACCAAAAGAAAATTAGGGTTTAACTCTTAGCAATAATAATTTAGATGCATGTTTGATATGTTGTGATTTATATATATTAGGTGTCCAAACTAGATGTGTACTACTATGATTTGTGCAATTGTGGATAATGTACCCTATCATTCCATATAAAAAGCATTTTAATCCAGGAAAAGGATTTACTAATTTTCATAAATAATTATATATTTTCTTAGGTCTTGAAATTATGTGCTTTTAATCAGGATTATAAAGTTGTTTAAGTGAGGGTAGAATCCTATTATCCTCAAAAGCTATCATTCATAATTTAAGATACAAATTTGCACTTTCTAAAATTGAATTCTTAATCTTAAAATCATGCTCTCTACGATCAGATTCATCCATAAATATTTCAAAATCATTTTCAAGTTCAATATGTGATGATTTCAATAGTTTCTTCTTTTTATTCAATTCACTAAATTCATCCAACAAAATCATATGGTTGCTATCTATGTTTGTCTGATAGTTCCTAAGGATTTCACACTCTTTTTATAAATTTAAATATTCTATGTTCAGTTTAACTTGCAGTTTATTGAGTTTCCTATATGCAATATGTATTTTCTTAGAAACTTTAAATTATTCATCATAGGATAAATCATATACATCCTCTTTATCTGAAAGAACAAGTTTATCCTCCCTTAAGCATGTAGCTGAGTCAGCCTAGAAAGCTCTGTAGTCTTTTCTTGCCCTTCCTTACATTAGTTTTCTCCTCAACTTTCTCCTTGTCAGGATTAACTTTAAGTTTTAGGTAGTTAATTTTAATATTTTTAGGCTTCCTACATTCATAACAAATGATGTCAAAAGAATTTTTTACATTCTTGTAGAACTTACCTTTATTCCACTATTGATGTCTCGTTTGCTTTCTTTTAGGAAACTTTTGAATTAGAAATATCTTCTTCATCCTTATGTAGTGGTTGATCACTTTTTGAATCATTCACTTTCAACGTGATATTCTTCCCCTTCCACTTGTCACCTGTATCAATTGTCTTTTAGTCACTCATTACTCATAAGCAATTAGTGATCCAAGCAGATTGTTAATAGAATATACATTTAGGTCTTTTCACTCAGTTATAGTAGTTATTTTTGCATCATAAGCAATAGTTAAATAATGTATTATTTTATTAATTTTTTCTGAATTCATTAGTTCTCTACCTAAAGCATGCAATTAGGTAACTATTTGATCAAAATGTGTATACATGTAAGAGATTGTCTCATTCGATTTTATGCAAAAAATTTCATAGTCGTGAAATAAAATATTCAATCTATATTGTTTCACCTCATTAGTTCCTTCATATGTTATGAAAAGTCTATCCTAGATTTATTTTTTACTTTTATAGGTTGAAACACATATGTAATTCTCAAATTTCAGCGCACAAAAAACAACTATTTAAATATCTTACATTTAACTATTCTAAGTCTTTTTCCTCTAATATCCTATCAGTAAATTATGTTTCAATCCTAATGCCATCAATAATCCTAGTGGGTCTAGTGTAACCATCATGTACTAAAATTCACATGCGAAAGTTAAGTGGTTGTAGAAAAGTAGACATGTAAGTTTTTCAAAAGTTGAAACGAATGTTATCAAATAAGGGTGGTCTAGTGATTGAATATCCACCAGAAGTGTTCTGGTTTCCAAAAGTAGGCATAATCACTTTTCAAAATGTAATCAAAACTTTAGTTTTTGAAATAGGCTCTGATACCACTTGAAAGTTCAAGTAGGTTGTTAGACCTAATATAACTATCACAAGCCTAACCAAGAGAGGGTGCGGGGTGAATTGGTAATTTAAAAAATTTCTTAGATTTTAGAAAACTATTTTAAGTAATTTTACTCAATGATCCTGAAGTGTGTGGTTGTTTATAGAAATATATTTTTATAAAATATTTTTTAACCACATAAATATAAAGTGCAAAAAATAAAAATACAAAAAATTAAAAGAATTGAAGAACACCACATTTTATAGTGATTTGGTCCAACTAGAATTACATTCACTCCTTAAGGACTTCTTCTTCATGTATTGCATTAAATCAAATTGACTCTCCTTTTGCTCGCATAGAAAGTGGAGAAGCTCTTACAAAACCTCTCTTCCACCAACCTAGTATGGTAGAGAACTATCATCCTTTTTCACCCTCAAGATAACAAGACTACCAGCATTCATTCTCACCCTCCTGGTGATGGTAGAGTACCAATGTCCTTTCTCATCCTCCTTGTGATGGTAGAGTACCAATATCCTTTCTCACCTTTCTGGTGATGGTAGAGTACCAACATCCTTTCTCACTCTGCTAATGACAATAGATAACCGACATCCTTTCTCACCCTTCTGGTGATGGCAGAGTATCGTGACTCAATATTGATGATCTTCTCTCAAAATCCTTCAATGGAGATGGGAAAATTTTTGAAGAAGAAAAAGAGATACTTTGGGAAACCTTGTGAATCCTTTATAACTCCCACTCATTTGATCTCTCATACTTCACTCTCACAATCTCTTCCAAACACTCACACTCAATGGCCACTCTAAAGAGAAAATTATAATAAAGGGTGAGAGTATCAGTTTTTAGGACTCTTATATATTAAGCACAAGAAAACCTATCCATAAAACTAAAAATTATAACTGAACTGACATATGATTATACATTACAATCGAGGATGGTTTGTACGAATAGTTTAAAAATCCATATATGAACCTGTAAGAACCTATTTTTGTACTATGTCAATCATGTATTTGAACTGACATCATACTATACGAACAATTCAAAACTAAACATATTCATCTAGTATGAGCCTTTATAAACCTCATTTCATACTCTATCATTCGTATATACAAACTAACTTTGTACAGTATGAATAGTTAAAATAAATCATGCTTCATTTGGTACAAACATGGATGACCCCATTTTGTACTCTATAAGTTATATGCATGAACTTACATCATACATTATGAACAGTACAAAAAATTTGAGTTCATTTGGGATGAACTGGTACACACCCATTTGGTATTCTATGAATCGTCTGTACGAGTCATCTTCGTATAATATGAACAATTCAAAAAGAGATGAGTTTTTCTAGGATGAACTAGTATGCATCCATTTCTTACTCTGTAAGTCATCTATATGAACAACATTCATAACATTCATACAATATGAATAGTTCAAAAAATTTAAGACATGAATTGATTAACTTTGTTTTAAGGGAAAGAAACTTAACAAATCATCTGGTACAATTAGAATTCATATAGAATGTTTAGTTTTAAAAATTTTAAGTTTTTACTCACTCTCCCAGTGTGTGTATGCACGGTTACTCTATTATAATCACACTTTCTCAGACTTAAATAAATAGAAAATTTTTAAACTTTATTACATACAACCCTAATATACTCTGTCTTGAAGTCTTCAGCGGTTTAGAGTATGATTTTCCTGAAATATTATTACATACAAATAATAAATAGAAAATGTATTCAATGTATGTTATGTGAAATAGTAATCATAACAATAATATTTTGTTATCATAAAAAAATCACATTATATAAAACTCAATCTTGAAGTCTAAGTTGCAACATAAGCAAGGAATCCATAAGAAATAAAATTTTGTTTCAGATCACCAACAAGTAATTGAGTAGGAAGTTGATAAACTTTTAGAGGCTAGATTTATAATGGAATTATACTATCCCATCTAGCTAGCGAATGTTGTTATGGTATGGAATGCTATTGGAGCTTAGAGAATGTACGTAGACTATATAGATATATATAAAGCTTATCCCAAGGACAACTTTCCACTTTCTAATATTGACAAATTGGTCAATACGACATCCAGACATAAAATATTGAGTTTTATGGATGCTTATTCTAGTTACAATCTGAAATTACTAAAACGACAAGAGGGGGGTGAATTGGATGATTAAAAACTTCTTTAATGAAAAGAAATATCTTCTTATGACTTTATGCGGAAGCGAATTTCATTCATAATAAAAAGATATGTAATCAATTTCATCCACGCAATTAATCACAATAAAAATAAATGCGGAAATAAAGTGCAGGAAAAATAAAGGAAAGAACACACCAATTTATAGTGGTTCGGTCAAACCATGACCTACGTCCACTCCCCGGAGGCACCCTCCGAGTATTACACTAAACCTTTAGTGATTCTCCTTTAGCCCCCACAGCTAGGCGGAGAAGCCCTTACACAATCACTTCCACCTTCCCCGGTGCGGCGGAGGAGCCGGGTCCTTTGACACCAACGAGATCTTCTTCTTCGCAAAACTTCCTTCAAGACGAACCTTGAATCCGATGGTACTGAGGTGCAAGCTCGCCGGAGCAACCGTGTGAACTCCCTTCACACTCCCTTGAAACCCCCTCCAAGGTTCTTCTCCCTCTCTCAAACTCCACCCTTTCCTCTCTCCCTTTCAAGTCCTCTCTTCAAGTTTTCTCTAGAAAAACGAAGCCACAATGGCTGCCAAAAGACACTTACAAAGTCTTATGAGAGTGCTTAAATAGAGGGCTCAAAAAACCCTAAAAATACTCAATTCAGCGTCAAATATCGTACCGTACGATCTCAAGATCGTCCAGTACGATGTGCAGAAATTGACCAGTTAGTACAGTACGATCCAGTTAGTACAGTACGATCCAGTTCGTACAGTACGATCCAGATCGTACAGTACGATCCAAATGACAGATTTCAGCCGTTTTGATTGCATAATCTCAGGATTAACTTAGGCAATATTTCAAACATCGTACAGTACGATTATGATCGTACCGTACGATTATACAACTGTTCAAATTCAAATTTTTGCCTAATTTTATGGACGGCGGTCTTTCTAATTATAACAGATCGTATAGTACGATGTGGTGATCGTACAGTACGATTAGTTATATTCAAAATTAATTTTTTTTAGGAAAAATAAATATTTTAATTTATTTCTGTTACACCAGATCGTACAGTACGAAATAAATTCGTACAGTACGATGAACAGAAAAGTTAAAATATTTATAATCATTTTTTGCTCCCTCTGTGTGTGTGCATGATCAACAAACTATCATACATCATTATAAGACTTGACTCAATAAATGAAAATTACATACTCATTTAATACGACCAATTCTACGCAATCTGGAGCCTTGAATCTTCACAGAACGGTGCATGATGTACCTGAATCATTAGTTAACATAGAAAGAAATATGCACTGCAAATACTAAGAGAAATAAAAGAATAATAAATATTATTTGTTATCATCAAAATCATAAACTCGGAAGCCCGAGTTGCAACAATCTCCCCCTTTTTGATGATGTCAAATAATATTGGTTGACTTTGCAAATTAAAAAAAAAATTCTCCTAAACTCCCCCTCAGTAAAAGAATTACATTAAAAATTAGGGAAAAGTTTATTTTTTTTAATTTTTGTTTTTTTTATATATAAAAAAAATTAAATTAAATAACCGCAAAAATTAAAACAAAATGCAACAAACTACAATACTTTCTCCCCCTTTGACATTATCAAAAAGAAGAGATAAAATAAAATATAAAATAACAACATAATAACGAAATAAAAACATACGATTATATAAAACAAGTTAAACATACAAAAATAAAAAAAAACATACAAAACACATAAACAAAAACACACAAACAAACCTTAACATACTTATACCTCATCATCTTGCTCCTGTTCTGATGATTCAGAAACTAGGTCTGCCAGGAGACTTTTTGCTTATCTTTTCCCCAAATTACAAACGGTTTATTTTTACTCTTTTCCTTTGCAAGAAGAGTTTTTAAGTTGGGGCATTCACGCTTCAAATGTCCGGGTTTCCTACACCCAAAGAAAATTATGTCAGAACAAAACTTAACATTTTTATAATATTTACCTTTACTCCGCTTTTGTTGCTGTTCATGCTTGTGGTTCAATAGAATTTCAAATTTATTTGTTATCGATGATATCTCCTTGCTTTCATCGTCTACTGAGCCATATTCATCTGTGTGTTTGGCTTTTAGCACAATTGTCTTCTCATCACCTGCATCCAAAAATCTTTGACTCACACTTTGCTCGTAGGCAATGAGTGAGCCGATTAGATTATCTATAGAATAAGCATTCAAATCTTTTGATTCACATATTGCCATGACTTTGGCATCAAATTTATCAAGTAAAGAACGTAGAATTTTACTAATTTTTTCAAAGTTTGAAAGTTCTCTACCTAAATCATGCAATGACATCACAATTTGATTAAATCTAGTAAACATGTCTAAGATAGTCTCATATGGCTTCATGCTGAAAAGTTCATAATCACGCATTAGAATATTCAATTTAGACTGTTTGACTTCACTAGTACCTTCATACGAAATGCATAATCTATCCCAAATTTCTTTCCCAGTAGTACATGTAGAGATTCTCATGCAATCGTCAGAATTTAATGCACAGAAAAAAAAATTCAAACATTTAGCATTTAGTTGTGCATTGAATAGTTCTATTCTACTCCATTCAGTAAAAGGAATATTAATTTTGACTCCATCTATCATACGTGAAGGTACAGAATAGCCAGTTTGAATCATATTCCACATTCGATAATCAATTGATTGCAAAAATGTTAACATGCGAATTTTCCAAAAATTAAAAGAAATATTTTCAAATAAAGGTGGTCGTGTGATACAATAGCCTTCCGCAATGTTACAATTTCCAAAATATGCCATGATCGATTTTTTCAAGGTTTTCTAAAACACTATTTTTGAAAAACAAGCTCTGATACCAATTGAAATTACTAGATGCGCTAAGAGGGGGATGAATTGGATGATTAAAAACTTCTTTAATGAAAAGAAATATCTTTTTATGACTTTATGCGGAAGCAAATTTCATTCATAATAAAAAGATATGTAATCAATTTCATCCACGCAATTAATCACAATAAAAATAAATGCGGAAATAAAGTGCAGAAAAAATAAAGGAAAGAACACACCAATTTATAGTGGTTCGGTCAAACCATGACCTACGTCCACTCCCCGGAGGCACCCTCCGAGTATTACACTAAACCTTTAGTGATTCTCCTTTAGCCCCCACAGCTAGGCGGAGAAGCCCTTACACAATCACTTCCACCTTCCCCGGTGCGGCGGAGGAGCCGGGTCCTTTGACACCAACGAGATCTTCTTCTTCGCAAAACTTCCTTCAAGACGAACCTTGAATCCGATGGTACTGAGGTGCAAGCTCGCCGGAGCAACCGTGTGAACTCCCTTCCCACTCCCTTGAAACCCCCTCCAAGGTTCTTTTCCCTCTCTCAAACTCCACCCTTTCCTCTCTCCCTTTCAAGTCCTCTCTTCAAGTTTTCTCTAGAAAAACGAAGCCACAATGGCTGCCAAAAGACACTTACAAAGTCTTATGAGAGTGCTTAAATAGAGGGCTCAAAAAACCCTAAAAATACTCAATTCAGCGTCAAATATCATACCGTACGATCTCAAGATCGTCCAGTACGATGTGCAGAAATTGACCTGTTAGTACTGTACGATCCAGTTAGTACAGTACGATCCAGTTAGTACAGTACGATCCAGATCGTACAGTACGATCCAAATGACAGATTTCAGCCGTTTTGATTGCATAATCTCAGGATTAACTTAGGCAATATTTCAAACATCGTACAGTACGATTATGATCGTACCGTACGATTATACAACTGTTCAAATTCAAATTTTTGCCTAATTTTATGGACGGGGGTCTTTCTAATTATAACAGATCGTATAGTACGATGTGGTGATCGTACAGTACGATTAGTTATATTCGAAATTAATTTTTTTTAGGAAAAATAAATATTTTAATTTATTTCTGTTACACCAGATCGTACAGTACGAAATAAATTCGTACAGTACGATGAACAGAAAAGTTAAAATATTTATAATCATTTTTTGCTCCCTCTGTGTGTGTGCATGATCAACAAACTATCATACATCATTATAAGACTTGACTCAATAAATGAAAATTACAGACTCATTTAATACGACCAATTCTACGCAATCTGGAGCCTTGAATCTTCACAGAACGGTGCATGATGTACCTGAAATATTAGTTAACATAGAAAGAAATATGCACTGCAAATACTAAGAGAAATAAAAGAATAATAAATATTATTTGTTATCATCAAAATCATAAACTCGGAAGCCCGAGTTGCAACACAATCAAATAAAGATGGATCATGCAGATGAGGTAATTACTTTTTAGATAGATAAAGTGTTAGATTGTTATCTAGTCATGTCATTCAGTCTAAAAAATGCTAGAGCCACATATCAAGGCTTTATGAATAAGGTTTTTAAAGACCTTATTGGGTGCACTATATAAGTATATGTAAATGATATATTGGTGAAAAGCCTTAAAAATTACAATATCTATATGATCTAGAATAGTACTTTCACTTGCTACGATGCTACAACATGCAACTTAAACCTACCAAATATGCCTTTAGAGTCACCTATAGAAAGTTATTAGTGTTTATGATAACCCACCGAGGGATTGAAGCCAATCCTAAGAAAATAAATGCACTAAGGGACATAATTCCCCCGAGAAATATCAAAGAAGTCTATAGACTAAATGGAAGGATTGTAGAACTATCTTACTTTCTGGCCCGCTCAAGGGATAAATATCTATCCTTCTTTAAGATAATCAGAGGTGATCATAACTCAAGATTTTAATGGGCTAATGAATGTCAAGAAACCTTCGAATAACTATGAAAGTATTTGGCATCTTAACCACTATCTTCTATACCAAAACTGGATAAAAGTTATATTTATACTTGGTTAATTCTGCCCATGCTATCAGTTTGGCCTTGGTTTGAGAAAAGAAAGTTGTACAATATTCCGTTTATAATGTGAATAAGATCTTATCTGAAATAGAGGGATATTATCCACTAGCTGATAAAATAACTTTGGTATTAGTTTACTCTGTAAGAAAACTACGTCATTACTTTCAAGCACATATAATTGGAGTCTACACAAATATATCGTTGAGAAGTATCCTACAAAATCTCAAGTGTCTAGCAGACTAATCAAGTGGTCTATAGAAATAAAATAGTTTGATATCTGCTACTTTCCTAAACCCGATATCAAATCTCAGGCACTTATTGATTTTGTGGTTGAATGCATTATACCTATATCTAACAATCCACCGAGAACTTTACCTTCTCCCCCATGTTGGACATTGTATGTTGATGGAGCCTCTTAAAGTTCCAGCACTAGGGTAGGAATTATATTTATCTCTCCATAGTGAGTTATCACCCTTGAGTATGGGCTCTAACTTAAGTTCGTTATAAGGAACAACTCAGCAAAATATAAGACCTTTTCTGACCGATTAAGGCTGGCAATCAACTTTGAAGCACCAAACTTGGTGGTCCGTACTGATTCATAATTGATCGTCTCTTAGGTGGAAGGGGGATTTTGATATTCACAACTCGTAACTGGCCTAGTACTACAACATCGTAAAGTTGGTCTTAGCCCATATGAAAGAGCATTAGATCATATATACTTTTTGAGAGCAAAATGCCAGAGTAGATGCTATTTATAAACTTGCTACATACACAACAGGAGATGTCTATATGAGGAAGTTTATGAGTATCTAAATTCCGTTGGTCGTACAATCAATCAATGAATTAAGATAGGCTTCTTGGATCGATCCCATCTTATCATTCTTACAAGATGGAGTACTACCTGAAGAACCCATATTTGTAACATGACATCATTAGACAGTCAGACAACCAACTAAATTTTCAATTAATAACTATCTATTTCTAATAAACAGAAAGAGCCAATAAAACTTCAAATTTAAAATAAATTGAATAAAATCATTCAATTACCTTTCCTGTGGTGTGTCGCATCTATAGTACACATGTTTACCTTTTCTATTCATTTTGAGTATATTAAATAATATATGAAAATATTAGAGAAACTAAAAGTAAGTTACAGCTCAATGAGTAAAACATACTTCTAAACTATAGTAACTCAAGGCAATTGGAACAATATTCATGATCTTTTTTTTCATTTCATATCAAAAAAGAATAACATTTAATTATATCATTTCATCAAGACATTGAGTGTTATTCATAAATCATATATGTTACATATATCATATATATATTCAAATCTTTCTTATTTCTCATTTATCAAAAATAATACAACTGTTATAGGTGCCACCATCTAATTTAGTACCATTGAAAGTACTCCTTTTTTATTTTTATTTTCTTTTTATTTTTTCATAACCTTTTTAATTAATGTGCATGGGTACATTGCATCCCAACTAGTACCATAAGGAGGTGTGCTCCATTAGTCAACATGCAAATACAAGCATATATATCTAGTCATTTCATGCAAATACTATTCATTTACTTTATATAATAATGTGAAACACAACAATTCAATTTTTGATTTCCTTAACATGATTGATCATTGGATATAAAAAATAAACATCATGATTTAGCTTGTAATAAATACTTAATAAAAATATATTACTATCTTTTGATGCATATAATTTGAGAGAATAAAATCATTACTGTAATTATAATACATGTGTATTCTCTTTGAACTTAAGAAATGTGCTACTTCACTTTTACTCTTTATTCCAATACTGGTAGATTAAACACCTATAAAAGTTCACTTTAAAAAATTTATTTAATTATTTATTCTTAATATTATTTAATTTAATATTCTAAAACTTCTCTTTTTCTTTGAATGAAGATGCTTCCCACTAGATTTCTCATTTCTAATTATTAGTAACATGTTATATCACTTAATTAGAGAAAATAAAATATTAATAATTGAATCTAAAAAAAGTAAAAAAAAAAATAAATTCATATACACTTTCCATCGATAAAAATGAAAAATCTATTCGTTTGATCCAAAAATTTTCTTCACTTCCTCCTTCTATTTCACTTTAATATAACATATATTTTCCTAATATTAATCAGAGAAGAAGAGAAATACCAAAAGAGATAATGCGAAACACACCTAAGGAAGGAGGGAGGGCAATAGGTTCAAGAACTCCCAAATGTCCTCTGGGTTTTTCGAACCACCACCAAAACTTCTACAAGTGAATCCTCGTATAACATCTACATATAAATATAAGTAGTCATATTGGTTGATATTAGAGTCTTATGTCATAAAATTCAAACTTTTGACTTCAATAATAATGAGGAATAGCTCAGAAAGAACTTGGATCTTCTCTTAGAAGTATGAGATGTAGCATCACTCAGAACTACCATATATCACCAAAGAATTGCCCGATAACTGGTTGGAGAAGCCTCGATGTATCTCAATCAAGGATCTAATTTAACTGAGCATCGAGGTAGTTGGAAAGGAACTACAGTGCAACAAACTCTTTTCCCTATGGGAGGGTCCTTATTTGGTGGTAGTTATGGTCAATCCTAGCACCTTCAAACTGACGGATGCTAATGGGAAGATGCTCCATTGAACTTGGAATGTTAGAAGCCTTCATAAGTATTATCAGTAGGTGTTGACAATACTATTTATCTTGTGTTTTGTATTTTCCCCCAAGTTGTTGTGTAGCCCCCATATATCTCTCTTTTGTGATTGAGTATGATGTAACTCTTATAACTCTATAAATTCCTAACTTATGCTAGAGAACTATTATATTATCATACATAGTATACTAATATGATGTTCGTTCCATTTTTATATTGTCTCTTTATTCAAAGATGATAAAAAATGATAATAAAAAAAACCAACAACGAATCTAATTACTTTATCTATGATTAAAGAAATAGATAATTTATGTTGTATCTCAATCATTGGATGATCAATTCTAGGAGGATTTGATCTGACCTCTTCCATACAAGTTAATGTCATCAAATAAATACTTTACTAACAACCTTGGATGGCTCAAACATCCAAGAGGATGTTTCTCACATTCGTTCAATCTAAAATAAACACACTATAATATTTCTCATAATCCCAAATTGAAATAAAACTAATTAAATTTCATATGCATGTGAGAAAAAATATTAACAACATCTTAATCTATAACTGAACATATTTTATATATCATATAAAAATATCAACACAAATTACATGTAATAATATTCACTAAAACATGTAAAGTGTTATAACCAATAGGGAAACACTACCAAATTTCAATATCATCCTCCTCCTTAAGGGAAAAGGCCTTCTATAACTCTCTTTTGATCTTAACACCATCTGAATCTAAAGAATAATCATCAGAAGCCTAACTAGGTGTCAACAACTTATGCTCTAATCTTTTACTACGCTAGACAAATGCCTTTATAAGAATCTATGATAAAGCCTTCCTCATTACACTCCAACGTTAAAGCCTTCACCTCCAAATCATATATGTAATCACTATCTTCACTACAGAAAAATCACTCATTTCCGGCAGCCTTTTTCGGCAAAAATTGAACCTTTTCCAGTGGTTTTGTAGTTTACCGGTGGTTATGTTTCCGCCGGAAAAAACGGCGTAGGAAAATAATTTCCGACGGTTTTTACCGGCGGTAAATTTGACCGGCGGCTTTCCGGCGGTTATAAATCGCCGGTCAAATTTATATAAAAAAAAAAACTTTTACCGCGACCTGACCGCCACCCTGCACCCGCGCCACCGCGCTTCCGAGGTGCAGCACCACCGCGCGCGCTCCGACGCGAACCGACCCAGTGCTCCGGCCTCCCGCACGAACAGACCCCACGCTCCGGCCTCCCGCACGAACCGGACCCGTGCTCCCGCGCGAACTGCTTCCTGCGCGAACCACCTCTCGCACTTCGGCTAACATCCGCGCGCGTCCCGCGCAATCACGTCTGCGCGCGGTGAGGCTCGAACAGCGGTCGGTTGGGAGAAATTTCCAGCAACCGATCGAATTGCTGAAGATGTAAATACAAAATTTTTGTCTATATTTTTTATTTAAACTATATTCAGTACGAAAATCAATTAATTTTTAATGATTTAAAAAATGAAACTAATTACTTTAAAATAAAAAATAATATTTAATATAAAATAATTTTAGCTAAATAATTAATTTTAAAATGAAAATTAATTAAATTATTAATATAAGTTTTAATAATTTTTTATTAAATCATTTAAATAGTAAAAAATTTATTCATTTTCATTAAATTTTTAAAAGCCGCCGGAAATTTCCTTGGGAAAAAACCGTCGGAAATGCGCCGGAAAGCCGCCGGAAATGTGGCCGCCGGAAAATTGCCGGAAATCAGTGATTTTCCTGTAGTGCTTCCTAAACCTGATCTTGTATAATCATCTTGAATGCTATAGACTTCTTAAATTCTTCTTTTACTCTAGAGGGTGAATGTTTTAATTTGGACTTGGCTTCCTTCTCAGAAAATCATTTATAGTCTATGAAAGAGCAACATCCATTTGAATGATATTTCTAGTTACAACATCATAAGTTCTCATAATGTTCACCCATAAGTCATTTAAATCTTCTATAAGAGCTTCAAGAACATGTCTATGTCTTTAGTAGGAGCAATTGAAACAAGGAGTAATAGTGTCATAAACATAAACTTAGATGACATATAGTTCCTAGAAGGTTTTTTTTTATTATTATTTTATTATTATTATTATTTTTTTTGAGAAAATGCAACAAGTTGCATTGAAATATTATTAAAATGAACAAAACATAAAACTAACAAATACCATTTGATTCCTCCTTTAACAAAGAAATAAAAGTAGTAGGAACCTTAATTATGACTAAAACATCCCAAATAAAATAGCTAAAAGTGCATAGTTAGCATAAAGATCTGCTAACTTATTGCACTTCCTATATATACAATTAAAAATAACATTATTGAAATCTTTGAAAGAAGCTTCCAAGTCTTGATTATTCTTATAGAAATTCTCTTGAAGAAGCTTGATAATATTTGCATTGTCACTTTCACTGATGATCCCCTTGTAGTTTAACATCCATTCTTTAACAAAATTTTTGAGTAATTGATTAGCTATGAGTTCAAGCCTTGATATATCCAAATGAACACAAGTATGTTCAAAAGACAAAAGAAATCTTCCTTTAAAGTCTCTAAATAATCCATTGATCCCTACTTTATAGGATTTAAGTAATGATGCATCAACATTTACCTTTGTCCAATTGGGTGGAGGGGGTTGCCAATGATTATCCAACTGCTTATGAAGTTGATTTGTAGCCCATTTACCTGAGTTACATGAAGATTTAGTTGCAAAAATTATAGCATAGCTGAGAGCTTCTGAAGCAATGAATAAAGAACTATCATCTTTACCATCATGAACAAGCTTTTTTCTTGCCTTCCATGAAAAATAAATGACATTACAAAACAAATTGACCAACCAATAGTTTTGTAAAGGTATCCATTTAAAGCCTTCATCCAACGAACAAAACATTGGAATATCGATTCCTCACTTGTTTAATTATGAAATATACAATTCAGTTTTTTGCATTTAACAATCACATGTTCATTATCTTCTTCCATATTGGAATTTCTAGGACATCCATTTTGAATTTGCAATTTTCTATATCAAAGAAATTCATTCTTTGGAATTGCTTTGTTGAATAATCTATGCCAAAAGCCTTTAACCCGAGGACTAGGCTTTGCTTTCTTTATCCAAGTCCAATATGTTACATGCTGGGATTTCTAAACTACAGCTTCATAAGCAAGTGATGAAATTGATTTACCAAAGTATCTGGATACTACTTCCATGCTATCTTTTGGAAAATCAGAATAAATGTGAATATGACTAATCAAAATTGTAAGATTATCTCCAAAAAACTTTCTAAGTTCTTCAAAATTCCAGCTTCCTCTTGATATGAATATGTCAACCGTGAATTCTTCTGACTCTTGAGGGATCACATATGTAGGCCATTTGTTGAGGGTTTTATCCAATATCCAATATCCATTAGTTTTGCTCTAAGCGGCCCAACTTTATCACGATAAGAATGAAGTGTTCTCTCACCCCATTCCAAAGGAAAGAACATAATATTCAAATTCATGTAATGAAGTCCGCAATTACCATTCATCTTATTCCAAATAAAACTTCTACAAAGTTTATCAATCTCATCAAGTATTCCCTTTGGAACCAAGGAATGTGTGCAATGAAAAATAGTATATGAAAGCAACATTGTTTTGAAAAAAAATTATTTTTCCCACCAAGGAAATGAATTTGCTTCCCCAAATGTTAATCATTTTCAAAGCCTTCTCAATAATCAATTGAAAATTTCCTCCAACTAACCTTCTTAAAGATATCTTAGATCCAAGATAATGAAATCCTTTGACTCCTTTTATACCCATAATGCGAGATATACTCTTTTTTCTCCTTCTTCTTACCATATTCCCGAATAGAATGCATGACTTATTTACATTTATTTTTTGTCCAGTCCAACTATAAAAGTCTTCCACTATACATTTGATCTTCTTTACCACCTTCAAATTAGCTTCTGAGAATATTATGATGTCATCTGCATATATCAAATGAGAGATCTTGGGGCTACTTTGACTCAGACGCACACCATATTAATCACCTCCTTGTTTAAACACATTGGATAAAAGTTGAGCACAAAGAATAAACATAAATCGAGATAAGGGACAACCTTGGTGAAATCCGCATCTTTCCTCGATCCATCTTGAAGTGTTCCCATTAATTACCAAAGAGAATTTCGATTCTTTTATGCATTCCAAAATCAGATTGGATATTACAGCAGGAAAGCTGAAGTATTTTAAAGCATTCTCCAATGTTGGCCAACCCATGGAGTCATTGGTTTGTTCCAAATCAAATATCAAAGAAACTAATCCTTTTGAAGATTTTGAATAACTGAATTTGTGAAAAATTTCACAAACCACCAAGATATGAAAATTATACATTGAGTTCCTTAGTGTAAATTGCTAATGTAACTTTATAAATACAAATTTTATCCATTGTTTTAAACTAAATTTGGATAGATTTTGTATTTGTAATATGTTTATTGCATAATGTTCCTTAACAATCTTATTAGTGAATGCAAATTGTAAGGTCAAATGCTCAATGCTTATGTTCATCATATTGGGGTGGAATTGAACATTAATTCCTTAAATTTTCAAGCTTCAATAAATCCAAATTGCATTGCAACCCAACTTGTTTTGTTTTTAATAGAATCTCTAAACTTTTTTCACTTATGTTAGTATAAAAAAATTGTTTAACTTAATGCTTGGTTTTGCATATGCATGTTGACTAATCTTAACATGTTTTAAAATTCATAAAGTATTTGAGAGAATTTATTGGTTTCAACAAAAGTAATTTGGTTTATTTAAATAATAAATGTATATATTTATTTTAATAATTAATTTATTAAACTTAATTAATTTATGTTGTAATTTATTTTATAAATTAATCATTAGATTTATCATCTTAAATATGTGTCATATTAATTAAAATTCATTATTTTATTAGTTCAAATTATAAAGCATAATTTTATTTATTTAGCTTTGTTTATATAATGTTTAATATTATTTGAAACTAAATTTTATCACATAAATTTTAATTTTGAAAAATAATATATACATAAGAAAGATTAATCAATAGTATTTTTATTTAAAGAAAATATAAAATTTTAATTTATATAAAAGAATTTTTCTTAATATAATTTTTTCAGATTGCATAAATTGAATAATTAATCAAATATATCATTTTAACTTTTTTTATGAACAAATCATCTATACATCAATCTAAATTTCGTTTAAGAATAATTTTTCTAAAATGAATGTTATTGATATTCTTAAAATGTATAATCTGCTCAAGTAAAAAAATATTAGTTGTCACCAAAATGACACTATTCTCTAGATGTCTTACTTAATTTTGATCGCTAAAAGAATATATTGGGTAGCCAAAATCAAGCTTCCTATTAGCTTGAAAAATTATATAGTCTTTTAGAGACAAAATTAGCAGTTAGTTTTTCTTTTCGGTAGCTAATATAAAGCTTCCTATTAATTTAGAGGCCTTATTTTTTGTCACTAAAAGGATATTTTTAGTGACCATTTTCTTTTTGTCTCTAGTTTTTTGGCCTCTATTGATCAAATTTCTTGCAGTGCAAATACATGATATGATCATATCATCTCATTTAAAATGAAATGATGTAGCTCTAATTAACTCTAGCTTCATTTGTCCTTGAAGCAATTCTTCTGCCACAATCATATATAATAGGAATAGGTTATTAGTAGTGGTTTCACGCACTTAGCACACAAATTAATTACATATAATGACATTTTTCACATACATGAGACGATTATAGCATCTCATTAAAAATGGCATGATGTAGCTCTAATTAACCTTACTAGCTATTGGCACCAACTCCAGCTTCTGTTTCCTTGAAGAAATTACTCCGGCACATTCAATCATGTCCATATCTTCAACAGTGATGCCGCTTGGCAGACTCCAATCAAAGCAATGCAGAAGATTTGCTAGAGCAATCTCAATAACAACCATTGAAAAATCCATTCCAGGGCAAATCCTACGACCAACACCAAATGGAATAAAGCAAAAATCTTTACCTTTATAGTCCACATTACTATCAAAGAATCTCTCTGGTTTGAATTGTTCAGGTGCTTCCCAATAAGATTTATCTCTCCCAAAAGCCCATGCGTTGATGACCAGTCTGGTTTGCTTAGGAATATTGTAGCCTTGTATTTGACACTCTTCCAATGACTCTCGAGGAAGCAATAACGGGGATGATGGATGCAGCCGAACAACTTCTTTTATAAAAACCTTCAAGTAGCTTAGTTGGCCCAACAATTCTTCACTAATCATATCTTCTCCATGAGCCACTTTTCTCAGTTCGTCCTTTACCTTCTTCATTACTTCTGGATTTCGAACAAGTTCTGTCATGCACCAATCCAGAGTTGCGAATGTTGTGTCTATTCCAGCAATAATCATATCCTATTTCAAATAAAGCATATTAAGAGGAAAGTTTATTTGGTTCAACAGTATTTAGATAGTAGTTTAATCTAAAAACAATCTTATTACTTTAAAGCAATATCAAGTATCATGAAAAGTTAGTTTGAACAATATTAAGTTGTTTAACCAAATAGTATGATTTAAAATGATCCTATTTTGAAAATATCAATTGTCTGCACTGTAGATATCAATGCATTTGGTCGGATGCTAGAAGCCAATGAAAAAAAAAAAAAAGAATACAATAAAAGTTATGATTTAAATTTGTTAAAAAATGAAAGAGTTATTATCTGAGTTGATATTTGTTAGGAACATATATTTTACAACTGAAGTATTAGCAAAAAACTCTTGTGATAATTACCAAGGTAAGACCCCTGATGTGATCGTTTGTGAGGAAAAATCCCAATCTCGAATCATTCCGCAATTCAAGCAACGTGCCTATGAAATAAGTGTTGTTCTTACCGTTTACCTCCTTTGACTCACGACCATGGTTCTTAATAATTTCCTCAAAAAGAGCATCCCAATTCTTCATGTAATTCTTGAGCTTGCTTTCTGATCCCCTCAGAACATCTAGCCATTTTAAATTCGGGAAAAAATCTTCAAAGAAAACTTCATAAAATAAAGCTGAAGACTCGTGTGATAGCTTGGACAAAAGCTTCTTTTTCTCTTTAGTTATCCAAGATCCTAAAACCGCTCTAGTGATCACGTTGGTTACGTAAGAATTCAATATCTCTGTGAGGCATATAACTCCATTACCCCTCGAAGCTGCATCAGCAACTTTTTCAAGCAAAAGAGACACCTCTTCTGCTCGATCGGAGCTCATGGACTTCACTCTTTGTGAGCTAAGAAGGTGGGTTTTGGCAAGTTTTTTCATTTGTCTCCAACTCTCTCCATATTGAGCGAAGGCTATGTCATTCTTGTTGTAGGACAAAGCACCCATTACCTTGCTCTTGGGACGAGTTGCAAATACGAGATCATTGTTTCTGATCAACTCTTCTGCAATTTTGGGGCATGAGACCACTAGCGTTCGAACAGTACCAAGATGGAGGAGCATCAAAGGTCCATGCTGCTTTGAAAGCTTGTAGAGTGAGCGATGAAGAATCGAGTCAAGTTGGTGGAGATTACCTATGATAGGAAGTCTCGGAGGTGAAGGTAACAGAACTGCGTTCTGTGGGATGACCTTCATTCTTGCAAGTAGTAGAAATAAAAAGGAAATAATTGGAATAGCAGCAAGCAGAATTGGATTCATCATTACCTCGTTTTAGGTACCTCTGTAAGGGATGTCTATCCAAACCGAAATCTACGATTATTTATAGCCCTAAAATGTTTATGCAAGAAAAGTCAAATAACAAATAAATAAATTTATTTTAAAAAATTAATAAATAAAAAATAGGAAAGAAAAAATGAAAAAGAAAATTAAAATATTTAAGTTCAACATGGGGTAAGGCCAATTCCCATGCGAGGGATGCTATCGTAATACTTGGCAGGAAAACATTTATGGTTCATAGGAATTTTTTTTAATTTCATTTCTTATTTTGTTTTTTAAAAGAATGCTGGCCTTACGTTTCGTATTTATTTTTTAAAAGAACGGCACCCTTTTTCCAAGTAGTAGGAAGGGAAAATTATCAATGAAAAAAAGGACGGAACAGAGTCATTACTAGTGGAATTTCAGGAATAGGCTCTGCTAGGATTTCTCTTCCTCAACTCTAGCTGCTTTGCGCCGTCTGCTTCTCCTCTCCCTCTGGCTCTGCCAGAGGCCCTCTCCCTTCTTTTCATGGATCCTTCACTTTCCCTCTCTGAGTTTCCCCCACTATCTTCTACAGGTGGACTGTCTCCCCCGCCAAAACGCAATTGGAAAGTTGCATTTGTGATTGAAGAATTCTCGTCGATGATCTTCATCTCTCCCATTTCCCACAAGATCCTGAAATCGTTCCTTTTTCTAGAAACTATTTGTGTAAAGGAGCAGAAGATTGGAGTCTATGTTTGGTCGGGTACACCATTGGACGCAGGCCATACTAAAAAGCTTTAATTACTTGGCGCCATCAAGAAAACTTGGAATCTGAAAGGTTCGTTGGAGATGCTCTCGCTTAGTGATGGTTTTTTCTTATTTCGGTTTGCTTGTTCGGAAGATATGGACATGGTTTGCTCCAAAGGAGTCTGGTTTCTCCTTGGCAAGTAGTTCATTCTTCAAAAGTGGCATCTTAAGTTCAGGCCGAAAAGGGAAAATTTTTTCTCTGTTCCCATATGGGTCAAAATTCACGATTTGCCTCTTGCATGCTGGAATTCGGAGGGCATATCAAGGATTGCGAGCAAAGTTGGTGTTCCCCTTACGGTTAACTCTCTCATAGTCAAAAAGTTTCGTCTCACCTTTGCTAGAGTTTGCGTGCTGGTTGACTGTAATGCGACATACCAGAAGAAATTAAATTTTCCCTGGACGGTGATGTTTTGGGATTAAAGGTACAATACGAGTGGTGGCCAACTCCGTGTGATCGCTGTAAGTCTCTTGTCCATTTCTCTTCAATCTTCCTTTTAAAACCACATACTGATGAATTAATCAACTCGGCAACTGAAGGCCAAAAAATCTTCCCCCGAGGGGAAGAAGCCACAGCAGAAATCCGAAGAAGATATACCCTTCTTCGCACCTTCCTAAGAATCTAAATTCTTTTGTTATTCCCCATTAATTACCACCTAAACAACAATCTCTAAATTCTGCGAAAATCCCGCCTACTACTGGTACCAACCAGAGCTCTTCAGTTCCTAGCTTGAATCAAGTTAATGTTACAAATTCCATTGGGAAGCCTCTCTACTACCAGCCGCACTCACCTCCTTCCCAACATCATAACACCAACCTCTCTCTAGCTCCATAGAAACCTTAAACTAAGAATCAATCTGAACCAACTGGCTAAACCCCTCCTAATGCCTTGGAACAAGGGCAAGAAAATATCCCCAATTTAAATTCTTTTGAAATGGTGTTTGACTGATTTTAATAATATAATTTTTGTAAATGGTCTTAGAGATCTTCATTCTATTAGATGTTCTTACACTTGGTATAACTAGGAAATGGGCAATCCGATCCATATCAATTTGATAGGGTTATGGTTAACAATGCTTAGTTGGACATTTTCCCCAATTCATACTATTGTATCCAAAGTCCTTCTACATCTAATCATTGAAAGTGCTCTAATGGAACTAGAAAGTTTGAAAAGGATGTTAAGCCCTTATGAACTAGTCCCAAGGCTAACCAAGAGGGGGGGTGAATTGGTATTTAAAAAATCTTTCGATCAAAACACAATCTTAAAATAAATATCAAGATTCACCACATAAATCAAAGTATGAAAATTAAATGCGGAAGTAGTAATAAAGAACACAGAAATTTATAGTGGTTTGGTCAACATGACCTACGTCCACTCTACAGAGGAACCCTCTGAGTATTGCACTAATCTCAGTGTCTATCCTTTTTCCCCATAGCAAGTCGGAGAAGCCTTTACAAAACTCCTTTACACCAATCCCAGTGAGGTAGAGAACCCAACTCCTTTTGCTTCCTCTAGAAGCAGGCAGAGAACCCAACTCCTTTTGCTTCCTCCTAAAGCGGGTAGAGAACCTTGATCAGATGCTGAAGTTTACCTCTCTAGAACCCCCAAGGAACTAAGGATGATGAGAATAGAAGATGATGGCGGACCCTTTCTTGGAGAAACCTTTGTGAACCCCCTCACAAACTCTCCCTCACAAGATCTTCTCCCTCTCTCCCTTGCTCTCCCTCTCCTCTTGGCTATCTCAGGTCAAAACAGTAGAAAAAGATGTTCTAAAGGGTAGAAAAGGTGCTCTTAAATAGAAGATCTTCGAAATAGCTCATTAATTGTAACTTACCGACTCTATCATCCAGGACGACATAAATATCATTCTATACGATCAGTGTAATTTAAGCTCAATCAGTCAGGACAAATTGGGATGATCATAAGGTTTTTGTTTATATCATCCAGGCCGATATAAAATTGTCATGTACAATTAGTATAAATCGATGAATATCATCCAGACAATCATACTAAATAGATGTCTGGATGATGGAAAAATAGCTTAATCATCCTGGCCAATCTCACGATCATCCCGAACGATTAGTTTAAATCTAAGGAAAATCGTCTAGAGTATCGCCCTGAATAGTTGCTAGCTGATGTTAATTGTCTAGGAATAACTAAGGTTTTTTGAACTGTTCGTCTTGGACGAATTGATTGAGCAATCAAACCTTAATTGCTTTCCTTAATTACTAGATTAATTTAGGCATAATTATATTACATCATCCAGGATGATGTCCAAAAAAAAATATTACCTAAATAGATCTAGCAGCTGATTCTTTCTTATTTGAGCCTATCATCCTGGATAATACAAAAATTATTCAGGACGATGCACTTAATAATGGTTGCTTTAATCAGGATGCCCTAATTAGGATTTCTGTTTTTAGCTGATCATCCAGGATGATTTTGAATTATCCCCAATGACGTGAGCAAAAATAGAGAACTCTAAATCAGATAGAAAAAATTCCACCAAGTGTATTTGTGCAAGGTTACTTAGCATCAGGAACCACACTGTTTACAATAAACTCAAGAAAGAGAAAAAGGTTTACAAATTGACTCAGACCTAGTATACCCAATCTTAAGTTGGTTCAAATTGCAGTTTGATCTTATAGACCTGAAATGTTAGAATGCAAGACAGTCGTAGAGAAATAGAAGTGTTTGCTATCATCATAATCATATTCCCTGAAAAATAGATTCGCAAAAATCTCCCCCCTTTTTTATGGTGGAAATAATTAAACAATCAAACCTTAATGAAAATAACTTCAAACACTACTCTCCCTTTTAACATCACAAAAAAGGAGGAGGAAAAACTAGAAAAAAAAAGGAATGAAGGCACTCAATGTCTAAGATTTAAAATTTTGAAAAAATAGAAGTGAAGGCACTCATATTCCCAAGTGATACACAAATTCTTCTAAGATTTAAAAGTTTGAAAAAAGAGGAGAACTTGCTTTTGGTAGGCTCATTTTATGCCTCTTGTCAATTTGAATGGCGCATTTTATGCATCTTTTAATTTTTGATACACTTTATGTATGCTTTTCAATTTGGTGTCATTACGCATCTTTTGTTTTGGCCTCATTGGCCACTTTTTTGTTATTTTTGCAAGCTAGATTCCTTTTCAAAACTATTACATATTCTCAGTTGTGAGTAGATCTTCTAGATATTAGAGAAAAAAAACTTACTCTCTAATATTGGAAAGAACAAACCACAAAATAGGTTAAAAAATCATATGATAAATATAATGACAGGATAACGAGAAGTCTTGAAGTAATATAAAGACTTTGATTATTATAAATATAAGCTAGATTAATGTAGTAAGGTAAAAAAAAGATCTCTATTGTAAATTCCAGTTTTTAATTTGAGATGGACTTTTGTTTAGAAAAAAAAATTATACCATTAAAATAGGTTAGAGAAAGAGATACAATCAACGATATTTTTTCCCTTTAACAGATTAAGAGATATAAAAATATTGACTATAAAATTTCAAAAAGCAAAAACATGTTATAAAATATTATTTCAACTGTGACCATAAAAAAAGAAAAAATAAAAAAGAGAAAAAAAACTAGTAAGCAAAGAGAAATAAAATAAAAAAAATAATAAAATAGAAGATTCATAAATCAGTAACAACAAGTTCATGCATTTATGTCAATCACATCTAATCTGGTCCTTAAGGTACTGAAAGTGTGAAAAGACAGTGGTTTAGTTAAGATGTCAGTCAATTGATTATCAATTTTCTCATGGTGTAACACAATGCCTCCTTTATTCACATGGTCTCTAATAAAGTGATGCCTTATATCAATGTGTTTAGTTCTTAAATATTGAATATGATTTTTAGAGATGCAAATGACACTAGTGTTGTCACAAATGATTGAAATTGTGCCTACAGGTAATCCAAAATCCAGAATTTATTACTTCAACCAAAGGACTTGGGCCACACAACTCCTAAGGCAATGTATTCAGCTTCAGTAGTGGAAAGTGCAACAGAGTTTTATTTTCTACTAGACGAGGAGACTAAGGACTGTCCTATGAATTGATAAGTTCTAAAAGTATTATTTCTATCCACCCTACATCCTACAAAAATAGAATCAGAATATTAAATAATCTCAAAAGAAGTATTGTTTCTAGGATACCAGATTCCTAAGTTTTGAGTCCCCAAAAGATATCTATGAATTCTCTTAACTGTAATCATGTGGGATTCTTTAGGATCAGCTTGAAATCTAACACAGAGACAAACACTATATGAGTAGTCTCCTACACCACCAAAGTTCTTTTATTAAACACCCTAAAGGATTTCCCGATGCTTGAGTAACCTAAGAACACTCCATCATATTTTAGGTCAAATTTTCCTAAGTGTGACTTCCCATTGTTATGAATGAAATCCTTACAACCAAAGACATGGAGGTGGGAAAGGATGGGTGTTCTATCCTTAAGGATCTCATAGGGTGTCTTATCAAGTTTGGCTCTAACATTCACCCTATTCAACACATAACAAGCTGTGTTTATTGCTTCAGCCTAAAAGTATGTTGGAAGTGAATACTCAGCAAACATAACTATAGCAGCCTCAACTAAGGTCCTATTCTTCCTTTAAGCTACCCCATTCTACTGAAGGGTCCTAAAAGCTGAGAAGTTATGACTAATCCCTTTATCCTCATAAAAGTCTCCAAATATTTCATTTTCAAACTCTCCCCCAGGATCACTATGGATGGTCAAGATCTCATAACCTAACCTTTTTTTGAACCCAAGTGGAGAAGGATCTAAACTCATCCAAAGACTCACTCTTATGTGACATAAATGTAATCCAACTAAACCTCAAGTAGTCATCAACAATCACAAATTTATAGACTTTCCCTCCTTAGTTGGCGGTGCTAATGGGTCTAAACAAATCAATGTGAAGGACTTCTAAAGGTCTAGAGGTGCTAATATCCTTAATGGTGTGAAAAGAGGATTGCACTTGTTTTCCTAGTTGGCAGGCATCACAAAGGTGGTCTTTAGAAAAATTAAGTTTGGGGACACCTCTAACTAGATCTTTTTTGGGTTACTCTCCTAAGGATTTTCATACTAGCATAACATAATCTCCTTTGCCAGAACCAAGAATCATCAGTAATAGTTTTTAAGCAAAATGAAACAGCACATTCAATATTATTTAAATCAAGCATATAAACATTGTTGATCCACTTTCCCTGTAAAACAATGTTATTATTTAAGCTCATAATGCAAGTGTTTGTCAAAAATTTTATAATGAAGCCCTTATGGCAAAGCTGACTGATGTTGAGCAAGTTGTGTTTCAGTCCATCTATAAGCAAAATATTTTCAATCCAAAGGTTTTTGGAATTTTTGATTATACCTTAGCCCACCATTTTCATGGTGGTGTTATCTCCAAGAATAACCTTGCCTCCTATCCTAATATCCAGCAAAATAAATTGATTAGCATCTCCAGTCATATGTCATGAGCATCCTCTATCTAGGTACCACATGCTCTCATAAGGCCTTTTGTGAGAGTTTGCCTACAAAATATCAAATATCAGATTTAGGAATCCAAATAGGTTTGGGTCACTTCTTAGGAAAGGAAAATGTAATACATTTATGTTATGCTGTGAAACATGCAATTTTGGTCTCCATACCCAATGTGTACTATGGTGAATAGTTCAAGTGTGTGAAATATGCCCTAGCATGCCACATAAAGAACATCTAACTCCAAGAAAAGAATTTACTAATATACTTGGGTGGTAATACTTCTTTTTAATTTTATGTGATGCATGCAATATTGGTTTATTTTCAAATGCTTTGAGATTTGTTTTTAATAAACCATGCTCAATTACTAACAAAATTCTTTTTATTTAAGTCATCAAATTCATTAAGCAAAGACATGTGATTGCAATCAAGTAGAGTGTGATCTTTACTTAAACTTTAATGCTCTTTTTGCAAATTCAAAAACTTCAATTTCAAACTAGCATGCATTTTCCTAAGTTTCTTATATGATGCATGAATTTTCTTACAAATTTTAAGTAATTGATCATAGGTTGGTTCACATACCTCTTCTTGATCCGATTGACAAAGACATGTGATTGCAATCAAGTAGAGTGTGATCTTTACTTAAACTTTAATGCTCTTTTTGCAAATTCAAAAACTTCAATTTCAAACTAGCATGCATTTTCCTAAGTTTCTTATATGATGCATGAATTTTCTTACAAATTTTAAGTAATTGATCATAGGTTGGTTCACATACCTCTTCTTGATCCGATTGACCAAGATGACCACCCATTAAGCATAAATTTGTTATCTCTTCTTCAACTTCAGTCAAAGATGAGTCAGATGCAAAATAAGCCCAGAAAGCTTTTTGGTACTGCTTCTTGTCCTTCCTGTATTTGGGTTTCTCCTCACCCTTCTCCTTGTTTGGGTGCTCCTTATGTGTAGGATAATCAGCTTTAACTTGTCCAGGCTTCCTGCATTCAAAGCAAACAATATTAGAAGAACTTTTATAATTTTTATTATCCTTACCTCTTTTCCACTTTTGATGATACTTGTTGTTCTTCCTTAAAAAGCTTTTAGTTGCCTAGTGATGAAAGCAACATCATTATTTTTAGATCTGGAAGAATCAGTGTCTGTGTTGTTAGACTTTAGTGGCATAATTTTCTCCATCTTTTTCTCACCTACATTAAGATTTCTTTAATTCACCCCTTACTCGTAAGTAATGAGCTATCCAAGTAAATTATCAATATAATAAGTATTTAAATTTTTAGATTCAGTAATTACAGTGATCTTAGCATTCAATGAAGAAGGCAAGCATCTCAAAATTTTATTGACTCTTTCATAATTAGTTAGCTCTCTTCCTAAATCATGCAATGAGGTGATAATTTGAGTAAACCTTGTATACATCTTAAAATTTTGATTAAGAAGGTTTCATATAAAAAGGTTCATAGTCATGCAATAAAATATTCAATCTAGATTGTTTACCTTCATTGGTTCCTTTATAAGTTACACAAAATCTATCCCAAAATTTTTTATCAATTGCATAAGTGGAAACATGCATATAATCTTCAAATTTTAAAGCAGAGAAAAAATAGTTAAAATATTTTGCATTAATTTATGCTAAATCTCTTTTATCAAAAGTCCATTAAGTAAAAGGAACTTTAATTTTAATTCCATTAAGTTCACGAGAAGGTGGAGAATAACCTTCTTTAATAAGCATCCACATACGATAATCAAGCAATTGTATAAACGTAGACATATAAGTTTTTCAAAAATTAAAAGGAATCTTATCAAACAAAGGTGGTCGTGTAATAGAATATCCTTACGTTGTATTATAATTACCAAAGCTAGCCATCGATCAAAATTCAAAAGTTTTTTAAAACTAGATTTTATGAATCTCGCTCTGATATCACTTGAAAGTGCTCTGATGGAACTAGAAAGTTTGATAGGGATGTTAAGCCCTTATGAACTAGTCCCAAGGATAACCAAGAGGGACGGTGAATTGGTATTTTAAAAAATCTTTCGATCAAAATACCATCTTAAAAAAAACTAAGATTCACCACAAAAATTAAAGTGCGGAAATTAAATACGGAAGTAATAATAAAGAACACATAAATTTATAGTGGTTCGCTCAACACAACCTACGTCCACTCCCCGGAGGCGCCCTCCGAGTATTGCACTAAACTCAGTGTCTCTTCTTTTGCCCCCACATCAAGGCAAAGCAACCTTTACAAACCTCCTTTCCACCAATCCAGTGAGGCAGAGAACCCAACTCTTTTTTCTTCCTCTAGAAGTAGGCAGAGAACCTAACTCAATTTGCTTCCTCCTGAGATAGGAAAAGAACCTTGATCAGATGCTGAAGTTTACCTCTCTAGAACCCCCAAGGAACTAAAGATGATGACTGGAGAATACAACCATGGATCCATGCTTGGAACAACCTTTGTGAACCCCCTCACAAACTCCCCCTCACAACATCCTCTCTCTCTCTCTCCCTTGCTCTCCCTCTCCTATTAGCTCTCTCAAGTAAAAACAACAACAAAAAAATTTCTAAAGGATAGAATAAATGCTCTTAAATAGAAGAGCTTCAGAATAGCTCATTAATTACCACTTACAGACTCTATCATCTACGATAATATTAATATCGTCCTGTACGACTAGTGCAATTTAAGCTGAATAAGCTAGGACAGTTCGGTATGATCATAAGGTTTTTGTTCATATCGTATAAAACAATATAAAATCATCCTGTACGATTAGTACAAATTGGTGAATATTGAAAGTTTGTTAGGGATGTTAGGCCCTATGAACTAGTCCCGAGGCTAACCAAGAGGGATGGTGAATTGGTATTTTTAAAAAATTCTTTAAAACCAAGAACAAATATCACAAACCAAAGTCACCACGAAAAAATAAGTGCGGAAAATTAAAGTGCGGAAGTAGTAAAAAGAACACAAGAGTTTATAGTGGTTCGATCAACTTGACCTACGTCCACTCCCCGGAGGCGCCCTCCGAGTATTGCACTACTAATGTGACTCTCCTTTAGCTTCCACAGCTTGGCGAAGAAGCCCTTACAAAACACCTCCATTTTGCCAACCCCAGCAAGGTAGAGAACCCCACTCCTTTTACTTCCTCCTGAAACAGGCAGAGAACCTCGATCGATCATTGAAGCTTACCTCTCCCAACCCTTTCAAAGATAAGAGACTCTAGGGAAGAAAAAGTGGAACAGTGCTTGGAGCAACCCTTGTAAACTCCCTCACAAGCTCCCCCTCACAAGATCCTCTCTCTCTCTCTCTCTCACTCCTTCTCACTCTCTCCTTTAGGTTTTCTCAGGTCATGACAGTAGCCAAAGATGTTAAAAAATGTTGAATAAGAGCTCTTAAATAGAAGAGCTTCAAAGAAGCTAGATAATTGCAAGTTGCCGACTTTATCGTCCAGGATGATAATAATATCGTTCAGTACGATCAGTTTAAAACACATACGATCGGCCAGAACATCATCCCGAAGATGATTTGGATGATTGAAAATTGGCTTTATCGTCTAGGCCATTCTTACGATAGTCCTGGCTGATCAGTTCAGATCAGAGAAAAATCGTCCAGAGCATCGCTCTGAATTTGCGCTGGCTGATCGTTATTGTCCAGGAGTAACTAAGGGTTTTTGAATTGATCATCCTGGCCAATTCAACGATCGTCAAGGACGATATGATCGTATCAATCATCCTTAATTACTTCCTTGATTCTTAGATTAATTTAGGCATAATTGTTTAATATCGTCTAGGCCAATCTCACGATCATCTTGGTCGATTTCCATAAAGACAAAATACCTAAAGTGATTATGCTTGCTATTTGTTTCTATTTTGAGCATATTGTCCGAGCCGATACAAGTATCGTTCAGCCGATCAGTTAATTACAACTGCCTTAACTAAGAAATCCTGATTAGAACATCTATTTTAAACTCGATCATCCAGGACGATATAAATATCATCTGAGATGATGTGAGTAAAAATATAAATTCTAAATCTCTCAAGTGTGTGTGTGTGTGTAGGGTTACTTAACATCGATCACTTCAAATATTTATAATTGACTCAAGAAAGGGAAAAAGAAAAATACAGACTGACTCTGACCTAGTATACCCAATCTTTAGCTGGCTCCATTTGTCGTCAGATCTTTTGGTCCTGAAATGTTAGTAGAGGAAAGCATTCAAAGTGTTTGCTAACATCAAAATCATAATCTATGAAACCAAGTTTGCAACAATCTCCTACTTTTTTATGATGACAAACACTTTGATGATTATAGTAGTGTAATTCAAGAATTTTAAAAATTCAGAGTAGAAATAAGTGCAAGTACAAACTAACAAGTACAAACATAATCAATAAGTACAAAAATATTACTCCTCCTTTTGACATCTCAAAAAGAAGGAGGGAACTAAAAAGTAACTAAAGCAGAAAAGTACAAAAAGAAGGAAAAACAAACATAAGCAACTACGGGAAATAAAATCTAAGACTAGAAAAATGAGGGTCCCTGATCATCAGACGGAGGTGGTGGTGGGGGTGGCCGCTGAAAGTAACTTGTCAAGGTAGCAAACTGTGAGCCAAACCAGGCCATGTCCTGGTCGTGCTGCTGCTGCTGGTGAACAGCAAGAGTATCGAAATGGGCAATATCCTCATCATGCTACTACTGCTGGTGAGCTACAAAAGTGTCGAATCAGGTCTCCAACTAATCAAATCTCTCTACTAATTGTTCAAACTGTGAGTGCTGGTGGAGTGGAGCAGGTTCAGGAACGGGATCGGGAGCCTCATCCTCCTTAGCCCCCCGAGGTTCCCCATCCCCTGGGTGAAGACGAGTACTGTGAAGGGTATTGAAAGAGCTGTTCGAGTAGAAGAGAGTTGGGAGGTTGGGAGGAGCAAGATATTGTAGTTGATATTTGGTTTCAAGAATATAAGCTATGAGATGTCCTAAAGCAAGGTTGGGTCTCCTCTTATGACTTGGATCTCATAATGTTATCAAATGATCAATGTAACGAAAAATCAGGTCAGTAGCATTAAATTCTCTATGGGCCATATTGTAAAAGGTAGTCAAAGAAAGTAGAGGAGTGATGTGGACTCGGTTCCTGGCTTTTAGAATAATGGAAGTGCGAAGGACATGTTGAATTATTCTAGCATCTTTAACCAAAGAGCTAGTTTCTCCAACATGAAAGGGTGCGTTGGCCTGACGTAGAAATTTTTTTACAGTGGACCAGTTAAAATCAGGATCTGAGATAATAGTATGCAGCTTGTCCCCAGTGGTGGATAGCTGCAACTGTTCAGCATAGTCCTGTTATGTGATCTCGACCGGGCATCGATTTACATAGGAGATCAGGGCTGTGTAAGCAGAGTTTATGCGAAGGTTTAAGAATAATTCATGAAGAAGATCAGTATTAAATGGAACAGCGAGAGTAAGAATGAAGCCCAGAGAGGTGTGGGTAAAAAGGTCTAATACCGGATATGATAGGTGTACAGGGTTGATGATTCTGGAGATAGTAATCCCACACTCTTTATATCGATGGTAAGCAGCTTCATCTTCTGCCTCCCTGAAACGAAGGTCAATCCTAGCCCTTGAAGAGCTCTCAGAAGTTTGTCAGACTCGCTTCCCACCAGCCATAGCAAGAAAACAGTAAGCAAATAATGAGAGAAGAATAGGCTTGAGGAGAAAACAATGGCTGGAAAGGCCTAAATTTAAAGAAGCGGCCACATCATCCAGGACGATCGTAGAATCGTTTAAGGCGATATGGTTCAATTATTGCGTACAGGTCGATTGGTCAAAAAGGCGGTTCAATCGTCCGGGCCGATCAGATATCGGTCAGGACGATTAGACACAGTCGATCGGCCCGAGGAGTCAAGCCGGATGACCATTGAAAAAGTAGATCGTCCGGGCCGATTAGGTGTTTTGTCCAGGATGATGCACAATAATTGACTGTACCGGTTGAATTTAAAATGTTTTAAATCTATGTCACGTGTATCGTCTAGGATGAACTGTGGATCGGCTAGGATGATTGTCCAATAATGGATCATTTGGGGTCGATTTTAAGGATTTTAAATGTACTGACACGTGGATCGTCTAGGATGATCTAGTGTATTGGCCTGGACAATTCTCATAATGCATCGGTCAGGACAAACATGTATCGTCCAAGACCATCAAGATGATTGTAGTAGAGAACGATTATATCGTCTAGGATGATAGATATTTTGTCCAGGACGATATGATAAGAATTGAATACCAAAGGAAAGATGGAGATGATTAGAGAAAACCCCAAAACAAAATAAATAAGAAAAATCTAAAAACAGTAATGAAAAACTAAAAACAAGCAAAGGAAAAATGATTTTTGTTCTTTTTAATATTTTTTTTTTTAGCAAAGCATCCATATGACAAATTTCTCAAAACATTAAATTTTAGAGATTCAAAAGATCAATGTGTTAACAATGTCATAATCTGAAAATGATAGAATATATGATCCTGTTAATCCCTAGCTCAAACTTCTTTCAGGGTAAAAATTATCTTTTGAGTACAAAAGGCAAAACTCAGAATAACTTAATTGGGTAAAAAGAAGATCCGTTCAAAATTTGGTTACAACAAAAATATCTCATAGATAATATAACAAAGTAATTTGTCTCAATCATGGAATTTGAAATCAAGCCTTTCAAAATATAAAATAACCCATGAGTTCTTCTAAGTTTTAAAAGTTTTGAAAAGTGAGGATAGCTTGCTTTTAGTGGGATCATTTTATGCCTCTTGTCACTTTGATTTGCTCTTTGAGCATCTTTTGATTTTTGATACACTTTTGTGTATACTCTTTTTATTTCAATTTGGCGTCTTTGCCACTTCCCCCCCCCCCCCCCCCCCCCCTTTTTATTTTTTATTTTTGCAAGCTAAATTCTCTTTTACAATCTCTTAAAAATGATTCTTAGTAGTGAGTATATCTTTCATATATTAGAGAATAGGAGTTCTCTCTCTAACATAGGGAAGAACTAGTCACAAAACACAATCAAAATTATATGATATGTGCATGACAAGATTTTAATTAACTTGAAAGATATATAAAAACTTTGGACATTATATATAGGATAGATCATTATAGCAAGAAAAAATGATCTTATTTTTAAAAACCATTTGTTAAAAGAGATAGACTTTTGTTTGGAGAAGAGAATTATACCTACTAAAAGAGGTTAGAAAGAGGAAAATTATCAGCGGTGTTTCTCACTTTAACTGATTTAGAGATGCTAATCATTGGCTTTAAATCTCCAAAGTCTAAAGGTTTGAAAAATCATCATATAGAAAACCAAAAGAAAGTCAAACAACTAAAATAGCAAAAAAGCTAGCACGAAAAACAAACAAAAAACAATCATTTTAAATAACAAAGCATTTCAAGAAATTATAAAGCAGCAAGTTTAAGCAATTTATGAGGTGCGAGCCTCCAATTTTGTCCAAGTATCCTATGCTTCTCACGAGGTATTTGGTGAGAGCACTCCTACAAGAATCAACAACTGTTAGCTTTAGGATCCCAAAAAGGTTTGGGTCCCTTCTTATGAATAGTAGAAAGTGATGCTTGTGTGCTATGTTGTGAATCATGCAATTTTGGTCTCCACACCCAGTGTGTACTACTGTGAACAGTGCAAGTGTGTGAGATGTGTCATAGCATACCACATGAAAAGCATCTAACACCCGAAAAATGATTTCTTAAATGGTTTGGATTGTAATGCCTCTTCCTAGGTCTTAGTTTTAGATTAAAAGTAGGTGTCATCAATTTCTCTTAAATGAGTCCAAATCATTTTTAAGCCTCAAGTTAGTTTTTTCTAGAGCATTATTATCAATCATCAAGTTGCGCTCTATCTCTTTAGATTTCTTCAAATAAGAATTGAGTGAGGTGTGTGAAACTTTTAATGCATCATGCTCATCAATTAATTCTGAATGGTTTTTGTTTAATTCATCAAATTCATAAAGTAGAGCCATGTGATTTCAATCAATCGTAGAATGATCTTTGAGAATAATTATGCTCTTTTTGTATATTTAAAAGTTTCAACTTGAAGTTATTTGTATGATGCATGAATTTTCTCATAAATTTTGAACAATATATCATAAGTTTGTTTACATACATCTTTTTCATCACTTTGATCAAGATGATACTCCTCCATTAAGCACAAGTTTGTTGTTTCGTCTTCAGGTTCAGTCTCCGATGAATCAGTTGCAGAATCCGCCCAAAATGCCATTTGAAGTCTCTTTTTGTCCTTCCTGAGCTTAAGTTTTTCCTCACCCTTTTATTTGCTTGTGTGATCTTGAAGTTCAGGACAATCCGCTCTGACATGTCCAGGCTTCCTACATTAAAAAAAAATAACATCAGAAGATCCTTTAGAATATTTGTTATCCTTACATTTTCTCCAATTTTAATGATGCTTGTGCTTCTTCCTTAGAAAGTTTTTGAACTGCCTTGTGATTAAGGCAAGGTCATTGCTTTCAGACCCGGAAGAGTCAGAGTCCGATTTGTGCGCCTTCAGTGCCACTATTTTCTTTTTCTTTTTCTCACCTGCATCAAGATTTCTTTGATTCACCCCTTGCTCGTAAGCGATGAGTGAGCCAAGTAAGTTATCAATCGAATAGGTGTTTAAATTCTTATATTCAGTTATAGCAGTGATTTTAGCATCAAACAAAGAAGGCAAGAATCTTAATATTTTGTTCACCTTTTCATAGTTTGAAAGTTCTCTTCCTAAGGCATGTAAAGCAGTTACAATTTGAGTAAATCTTGTATACATATCATAAATTGATTCAGAAGATTTCATACGAAAAGGTTTGTAGTCATGCAAGAGAATATTCAAACGAGATTGTTTCACTTCATTGGTTCCTTCATAAGTAATGCACAACCTATCCCAAATATCTTTTCTAGTAGAGCAAGTAGAAACACACATGTAATCCTCATACTTTAAAGCACAGAAAAAACTGTTCAAACACTTTGCATTCAATTAAGCTAAATCTCTTTCATCGGAAGTCCATTCAGTAAAAGCAACTTCAGTTTTAAAACTGTTAATTTTATGAGAAGGTGGAGAATATATTCTTTGATAAACATCCACATGCGATAGTCAGTTGATTGCAAAAAATTAGACATGCAAGTTTTCTAAAAATCAAAAGAAATGTTGTCAAACAAATGGGATCGTATAATAGAATATCCTTCAGTTGTATTATGATTCCGAAAGTTAAACAAGGATCAAAATTCAAAAAGTTTTCAAACTCAGTTTTTATGAATCCCACTCTGATACCACTTGAAAGTTCATTAGGGATGTTAGACCCTATGAACTAGTCCCGAGGCTAACCAAGAGGGGGGGTGAATTGGTATTTTTAAAAAATTCTTTAAAATGAAGTACAAATATTGCAAACCAAAGTCACCACAGAAAAAATAAGTGCAAAAAATTAAAGTGCAGAAGCAGTAAAAAGAACACAAGGGTTTATAGTGGTTCGATCAACTTGACCTACGTCCACTCCCCGGTGGCGCCCTCCGAGTATTGCACTACCAACGTGATTCTTCTTTAGTCCCCACAGCTAGGCGGAGAATCCCTTACAAAACACCTCCTTTTAGCCACCCCTGGCAAGGCTGAGAACCCCACTACTTTTGCTTCCTCCTGAAGCAGGCAGAGAATCTCGATCAATCGCTGAAGCTTACCTCTTTCAACCCTTCCAAGGACAAGAAACTCTAGGGAAGAAGAAGTGAAATAATGCTTGGAGCCACCCTTGTGAACTCCCTCACAAGCTCCCCCTCACAAGATCCTCTCTCTCTCTCTCTCCCTCCCTCTCTCTCTCTCTCTCTCTCTCTCTCTCTCTCCTTTAGGTTTTCTCAGGTCAAGTCAGTAGCCAAAGATATTCAAAAATGTTGAATAAGAGCTCTTAAATAGAAGATCTTCAAATGAACTTACTAATTGCAAGTTGTCGACTTTATCGTCTAGGACGATAATAATATCGTCATGTACGATCAGTTCAATACATAGACGATCGGCCAAAACATCGCCCTGAAGATGATCTGGATGACTGAAAATTGGCTTGATCGTCCAGGCTGATCTAACGATCGTCCCAGCCGAGCAGTTCAAATCAGAGGAAAATCATCCAGAGCATCTCCCTGAATTTGTGCTGGCCGATCGTTATCGTCCAGGAGTAACTAAGGGTTTTTGAATAGATCATCCTGGCCTATCCTACGATCATCCAGGATGATATGATTGTATCAATAATCCTTAATTACTTCCTTGATTCCTAGATCAATTTAGGCATAATTGTGTAATGTCGTCCAAGCCGATCTCACAATCGTCCTAGCCGATTTCAAAAAATATAGAATACTTAAATTGATTATTGCGCCTATGTCTTTCTATTTTGAGCATATTGTTCGGGCCGATGCAAATATCATCCAGGCCGATCAGTTAATTACGGCTGCCTTAACTAAGAAATCCTGATTAGAACTTCTATTTTGAACTTCATCGTCCAGGACGATATAAATATCGTCCGGGACGATGTGAGTAAAAACAAAAATTCTAAATCTCTCAAGTGTGTGTGTGTGTGTAGGGTTACTTAACATCAATCACTTCAAATATTTACAATTGACTCAAGAAAGGGAAAAAGAAAAATACATACTGACTTAAACCTAGTCTACCCAATCTTTAGCTGGCTCCATTTGTCGTCAGATCTTTTGGTCCTGAAACATCAGTAGAGGAAGGCAGTCAAATTGTTTGCTAACATCAAAATCACAATCTATGAAACCAAGTTTGTAACAAAATCATCCAGACAATCTCGCTAAATTGATGTCTGGACGATGGAAAAATAGCTTGATCGTCTGAGTCGATCTCACGATCATCCCGGATGATTAGTTTAAATCCGAGGAAAATCATCCAGAGCATCACCCTGAATAGCAGCTGGCCGATGTTGATCGTCCAGGAACAACTAAGGTTTTTTGAACTATTTATCCTGGCTGATGCTGCGATCGTCCAGGACGAATTGATTGAGCAATCAAACCTTAATTACTTTCCATAATTACCAGATTAATTTAGGCATAATTGTGTTGCATCGTCCAAGATGATGTCTTGGACGATGTCTAAAAATAAATAATACCTAAATAGATCTGGCGGCTGATTCTTTCTAATTTAAGCCTATCGTCCCGGTCGATACAAAAATCGTCTAGGACGATGTGCTTAATAACGGCTGCTTTAACTAGGATACCCTAACTAGGGTTTCTATTTTTAGCTGATCATCTAGGATGATTTTGAATCATCCCGGACTATGTGAGAAAAAATAGAGAACTTTAAATTAAACAGAAAGAATTCCCTAATTATGTGTCTGTAAGGTTACTTAGCATTAGGAACCACACCACTTATAATAGACTCAAGAAAGGGAAAAGGGTTTACAAATCGACTCAGACCTAGTCTACCCAATCTTGAGATTTTTCAAAGTGCAGTTTTATCTTAGTGGACCTGAATTGTTAGAAGGCAAGACAGTCATAGAGAAATAAAAGTATTTTCTATCATCAAAATTATATTCCCTAAAAAATAGATTCGCAACAATCATTGCCCTCTGATTCTGCACTCAGGCATTGCCAATAACTCTTTGCACATATTTTTTTTTTTTAACTTTTGGACCAAAAATGACAAGTACTGGAATATTCTTCTTGAGGTTTTTTCTAAGCCTACTTTAGGTATTCCAATATATTCTTTGTGCCATATCCTCAAGCAGCTAAAATCTGGTATTAGGAAGGAAAAATGGGCTATTTCAGTTAACATTAACAAACATTTTGATGAATTGGTTATGCAGCTAAAAGAATGTTTCGAGAAGGCACATGATATGCAACATGATCAAATCATCAAAGCTTCTATGAATGACATAAATTGCAAAAGTTATTGAATATTCTAGTATTATAGCCTCTTGATTAATCCAAAGAACCAAAGTGAAATGGCTTAAACTCCCCCTACAAATCTAGATGTTAACATTTTTTCAATTGGTAATGCTTTGCCTGAATTCTACTATGATGTTATCTCATATAGAGTCACTGAATTGGAAATTAAGAAAGCAATTTTTTTGGGGTATTTCACTTTGACCCCTGGCCCCGATGGCTTCAACTTCCATTTTTATAAATCGAGTTGGCATATTATAGGACCTTTGGTTTGTAAAGCTGTTAAATCATTCTTCACTAATGGTTACATTTCTAGTGGTGTCAAAGCTACGGCAACTGCACTTATTCCTAAACATAAAAATGTGGAGTCCATTTCTGATTCTAGACTGATTGCTTTATGTAATACTCTTTATAAAATCATTTCTAATTCATTGCTAATAGGATCAGGCCTATTATGTCCAAGATCGTTAAGCATTATTAATCGGGTTTTGTGAAGTCTAGAGTCTCCATGGATAATATTCTCCTTGCTAATGAAATTCTAGACATGGCTCGTAAAAGAGGTGGGATTAAGTATTTTGTGCCAAACTTGACATTCGCAAAACCTTTGATACTGTATTTAGAGATTTTTTTATCTCTAGGATGATACATGAAGGTCTTCTTAGAATCTTTGTAAGTTGGATTAAAGCATGTAAATCTAATGTGAACTTCTCTATTTTGGTATATGGTGCACTTGAAGGTTACTTCACCTCTTCTGCTGGCTTAAGGCAAGGATGTCCTCTTAGCCCTTATCTCTTTTGTCTGGTTATGGATGCTTTTTCTTCCCTGTTGGATAATGGCATATTCAGGGGGATTAATTTTGGTGCTTTTTGTTTATCTCATCTTTTGTATGCAGATGACGTGTTAATATTTGGAGAAGCAACTTTGGAAAATTGTAATAACCTGAAGAACATTCTCGATACTTTCTCTAATACTACTGGGCTTCATGTGAATCATGACAAAAGCTCTATCATGTTTCAAAGGAATGTGTATAACTAGGAAGATCTTTGTTAGGTGCTCTCTATACACAACATCTCACAAAATATTTCATATCTTGGGATTCCTCTATCTTTTTATCGATTAAAAGTTGCAGACTATCTTCCTCTTACTGATAGTATCACTAAAAAGATCTATGATTGGAAAGATAATCTATTATTATTTGTTGGGCATTTGCATTTTCTAAAATATACTATCTTGAACTCCATTGCATACTAGATTCGTGGTGCTATATTGCCAAAAACTGTTTTTAAATACTTTGAGAAAGTTTGCTCTAAATTTCTTTTTTATGGGGATTCCTCTAATAGTAAAAACATCATATGGTCTCATGGGATTTGGTTTTTAAACCTAAGAAATTTGGTGGTTTAGGTTTTCCATCCTTGCCTACTATTCAAATTTCATTTAATTGCTCGGTCATTCCTAGAATGTACTACACTATATCTTCTTTATCTACTTGGTTATCTTGTGGATACATTTCACCTTGGTGCCCGATTCCTTCCTTTTCTACCTATTTTGGAAATGTGTTTGCTCTACTACTGCTGTTGCAAAAGGAAATTTTTTTTTTAGAATCACCACGAAATCCCCTATCTCTTTGCACTAGGATCATCAGTGCAATAATGGTAAGTTAGAAGACCTATCGGGTGGGCATCATCTTCTGAATGCTACTAACCCTGACTCTTTAGTCCGAGATTATATTAGTGGAACTAACTAGGTTTTGCCAGCTTCCATTCCATCCTCTGTTACCATTTCTATTAAGAATATCTGTAATGTGGAAGATTCTTCCAACTGTATGTTATATGGGGAAATCAACCTAGTAGCAAGCATGCTAATTTTATAAATCAGTTGTACTCATCTCAGACTAGGTGTCCTTGGTATAATTTGGTTTGGTGGCTTAAAAATTCTATGGGGTTTCGTGCTACACTTGGTAAGCTATTAGTGGGGGCTTGAAAACTGCGGATGAATTGCACAAAAGAAACATAGTTGTCCTTTTAACCTGTAGTTTATGTCATAATTACTCAGAAAGTGTAGCTAATCTATTTTTTGAGTGTTCCTATTAATTTACTATCCTCTCAGATCTTATATCTGGCTCCAAGGGTTTGCATTTTAGACCCACTATTCTTCAATTTTTTGAATGGATCGATGGTGAGCAGAATATGCAACAAGGGGAAAAAAACTTATACTTTTGCATTTCTTATTGTTGTGTTTATTACATTTGGAGAGAAAGGAATTTCAGGAGATTTGGGAACAAATTCAGTAGCAGCACGACTACCTCTTTAAGCATCAAAAAAGCAGCTTTTAAGAAAGTTATTAAGTAGAAGAATTCATTAAAATTTCTAAATATGTTATAGTTGTGTGCTGGTTTGTGCTTCTGATTGCTGAAGCTTAGAAATTATGGTTTGTTGTTCCTTGTAGCTTTCTTGGTTTTTCGGAGTCCCATTCAACTCAGTCTTGCTTATATGGATGTTTCCCCGTTGGCTTTTTTTCTGGGACTGTTCAAGGATGCATAGAACTGCTGCATGCAGGTTTTTCTGAAGGTTTTTTCTTGCCTGTCATGATGATTAGGCTCAACCTTCATTCTCCCCTTTGGACAATCTTCTAGCAGCCAAGGGTCTGAGTTCTTTTTTGATGTGTTTATCAGATTCCCTGTTTCTAGGCTTTTTATGGCATTGGAGCTCTTGTTTCTTTAGTTTATATTTATTTGTATTTTAATTGGTAGTGTAATTTTTAGCTCTTTTTGAGCTAGCCTCTTTTCATATAATGCTATTTTTTTTTACTCAATCGTAACTTTTTTTCTCATTTATATACGGGAAAAGCCCAAATTTACCCATATATATATATATATATATATATATATATATATATATATATATGTCAATGGCCTATTTTAAAAAAAAGTTGAGATAGATCTATAAAGAATTGATTAAAAATTATTAAAAATAATATTATCTTATGATTTAAATGGAAATTAAACACTTAAAAGAACACAATAGAGAAAGCATATTGATGTAGTTGACCCCATGTAGTGGATAAAGATTTGATGTTGTTGTCGTGTTTTGTTTTTTAAAATAATTATTTGTTTAGTTTGCTTTTAATAATTTTTTTAATCAAATTATTTTTAATCAAAGTAGTCCCCCAATGGCTAAATAAGATTAAAAAAAAAAAAGTAGTCCCACGACGGCCACCACCATCAACATATAAGTAAAATTATTTGAAGTTTAGAAAAAATAAAGATAAATTAGCATAATATATGATTTATATTTTATTTTATCTTACAAAAAAATAAAATAAAAGTAATATGATACTTAATAACGTGAGCTCTTTAAAAAAGATGGATCCTTGATAATAATGCTAGTTGTTGCATGTTGAAATATTCACGGAGGTAGAGAAATATATAGTTTAGTATCTTGGCTTTGTATGAAATCTAACACACAATTAGATAAAAGAGAGGGTGTAACATTTATAAGAGACACCAAGATTTTTATGTGGAAAAATCTAAATAAGGGAAAAACCATGGGGCCTGACCCAGTTTGAATGAATCCACAAGTGTTTGTAATTGATTACTAATGAGGCCCTTCCTTGCAGGGAAGGCCATGGTTTAATGTAGTAAATATACATCATACAGAGCACATTACATGTTGAAGATTAAATGAATCATTATTCACATGTTTATTTAGTCGGGACTGAGGTCGGAAAGATTATAGTCTAGTGATGGATATCAGAAGGACCGTAGTCGGCGAAGAAGGTCGGAAGGACTGTAGTCGGCAAAGAAGGTCGGAAGGACTGTAGTTGGCGAGCGACGGAGATCAGAAAGACCATTGCTGGCTACAAAGGTCGAAAAGACCGTAGTTGGAGAAGGAGGTCAGAATGATTATGGTTGGCAGGCGACGAAGGTTAAGAAGACCTTTGTTGGGTGGAAGTCCAACAATAGTTGGAAGCCTAGTGGAACTCCAATGTTAGTTGGTGGCTGGGTAAAGTCTAGCATCCTTTATTAGCCAGGTGGAATTCTTACGTTAGTGGGCGTCCATGCAGAAATGCAGCATCAGTCGATGGCCAAGCAGAATTCCTGTGTCAGTTCGTAGCCGGGCGAAAGTTCAACATCTAGTAGAAAACTAACGAATGTCCTACGACAGGCAGAAGTATGGTGAAGGGTGAAATTCCAAAGTTGGGTAGAAATTTGGCGACGGACAGAAGTCTGGCCTCAAAGCACATGCCTAATAAATGTATCACATCGAGCAAAAGTCTGTTGACGGGCGGAAGTCTAGTGTCAGGTAGAATTCAACAGCTAGAAGAAGTCTAGCATCAGTAAAAGTCTGACGAAATTCCATCATTTGGTAGAAATCCAACGATGGGTGAAAGTTTGGCATCAGGTAAAAGTTTGATGAATGTCTAGCATCGAGTAAAATCCAGTGATGGGTGGAAGTCCGGCGTAAGGCAGAATCCCAATGAAAGTCTGGTATCGGGAAGAAGTTCGATGATGGGTGGAGGTTTGGCGTTGGGTAGAAATCCAACAAAAAACTGGTTACAGGAAGAAGTCCAGTAATGGCTGAAAGTTTGATGTCAGGTAGAAATCTGTCGGAGGGTAAAAGTCTGACATCTCATAGAGGTCCTAGGAAGTCCAGCATTAGGTAGAAATTTGACGGCGGGCAAAAGTCTGGCATCAGATAGAAGTTTGATGAATGTTTGACATAGGCCAGAAATCCGGTAACGGGCAAAATCCGGCGTAAGGTAGAAGCTCGATGAAAGTGGAGGTTTGGTGTTTGGTAGAAATCCAACAAAAATTTGGTTATAGGAAGAAGTCCAGTAATGGCCAAAAGTCTGATGTCAGGTAAAAATCTGTCGGAGGGTAAAGTCCGACATCTCATAGAGGTCCTATGAAGTCCAGCATTAGGTAGAAATTTGACGGCGGGCAAAAGTATGGCATCAGATAAAAGTTTGATGAATGTTTGACATAGGGCAGAAATCCGGTAACGGGCGAAAGTCCGACGTAAGGTAGAAGCTTGATGAAAGTCCGATAATGGGTAAAAGTTTGTGGTTGGGTAGAAGTCCAATGAAAATTCTGTGACCGGCAGAAGTCCGATGACGGGCGAAAGTCCGATGAAGGTTAGTAATCTAGTGGTGGGCAAAAGTCCAGCTTCTCATAGAAGTCCGACGAAAGTCCAATATCGGGTAGAAATCTGGTGACGATCGCAAGTCCGGTATAAGGCAGAAGCTCGATGAAATTTCAACAATTGGTAGAAGTCTGGTTATTGGCGGAGGTTTGGCGTAGGGTAGAAGTCCAACAAAAATTTGGTGATAGGAAGAAGCCCGGCGACAGGCGAAAGTCCAGCGTTGGGTAGAAGTGCGACAAAAGTCCGATGATGGGTATAAGTCTGATGACAGGAAGAAGTCCAGCGTCAGACCAAAGTTTGATGTTATTCGGCGGCAAGATGGAAGTACGGTGACATTCAGTAGCCAAGCAGATTTCCTATGACTATCGGTGGCTGGGTTGAAGTCCGGCGGTCGTTGAGGAGTCTGGTGGCAACAGAACTCTATTCGTTCTCTTCTTTCTCCTCCTTTTCTTCTTGCTTTGGTTTCGTTGGATTCATATTTTTGTGATATTAGTTTGACTGTACGTTTGTTGAAATCGGTGTTCAAATGATCTCTGATTTAATTTTTAAAGATTTCAATTTAATTTTGCCTCGAGATTTGTGCCTAAACAAGATAATTTTTTATGATATATCACAAGTCAAGTAAGTTTAGCAGCTTTTTTGTTTTTTTTTAATTTCTCAATGGCTGAATTCATTGCAGAATTCAAGGGAGAGCAGCATAGTATTTTTTTTTTCAAACTTAATTTTTATATTTTTTTCAAACTTACTAAAAAAATATGATAATTTTTTAAAAATTATAATTTTCAAAATTATTTTATTTAATTAATATATACAAAAAAAATTTATAATTCTAAAAATATACACTTTTAACTCTTATTATTATATTGCATAATTTGTTTATTTAAAATAAACATTTTATTAGTATTCAGCTCTAATCTATATTATTTTAAAATTTTAAAATAACTATATTAGATGAATAATAAATTTTCTGTTAAATTTCACTTATTTTAAATAAGAAATTTATGTCATTCTATAAGAATATTTTTTTTATTTTAAGATTAGTATAATTTAAGTTTTTAATATATAACAATAATTTTAAAGTTTTTTTGATAATTTTTAAATTCATCATAGTATAATTTATATTAAAATATTTAATATTAAAAAAAAAAGATTTCTGTTATTAAAATTTTTATTTATATTTATATTTAAGTTAATTATGATTTATATTTACTAAATTATATTATAGTTAAAGATCAATTTTCACAAACTAAAATTAATTAAAATTAAATATATTTAGTGCAATCTTAAATTAAATTAATTTACTATATAACTTAAGTAAATATAACTTAAAAATATTTAAATTTAGCTTAAATAAATTTTAATATACATATAACTTAAATAAATGATAATTAAATTAAATTGAATATAAATATAACTTGAAATTAATTTAAATTTAATGTAGTTAATAATTAATTTATAAAATTTGTAATTATAACTATCATATGTTGTGGCAGCCACCATTGTTGTCCATCATGGTTGCCATATCTGGCTAGTCAATGCCCATGACTAGTTGTGGTGTGTCTACCTCATCAATATATAAATCAAATTATTTGAAGTTAAGAAAAAATAAAATTTTTTTTTTAATATATCACTTGACGAGCCCATTTGACATACTAGCTATAGTATGCAAAAAAAAAAACATGTTAGTTGTCAGTTGATCAAGAGATTATTATTTGCAGTCACCAGACCCCACCAATGACAAATCAGGACATATCACATTACGTGATACACAATTATACAATACATAATATATTGATGATGTAGCTCAGGCCGTCGAATTATTTTGACAAGGTGGTTAGATGGATTAAAACTAAACACCTCACTCTCCCTAACGCGGAGTCCTTGGCGATTTAGGGTTTCTCTCTTCTCCCTTTGTTTCCATCCACTCCTCTCATTCTCTTCCTTGATTTTTCTTGGTTTTCTTCAGTCTTTGCGGTTTGGGTACCCTTCCTGGGTTTCATGCCCCTTTTCGGGCAAGCCATCTAATGGCGGGTGCCTCGTCCTCTACCCCGTGGGGAAATGTTACTGAGCTTATGCTGAGTAAGAATAAAGGCTTCTTTAATCTGGATGCTGATGGACAGAAATCTCCTTCTAGATCGCGATCTTTCAAAGAGGTCCTCTCGGGTAGCTCCTCGACAGGTGTTGTTCTTCCAACTTTAACACAAATGATTTTTAACAGAGTTCCAGCAGTTCTCTATCCAATGATAAATTTCTTAAACTTGCATCCCCTTTTCAAGTAAAAATTGGTTGGTAAATTTGGTTTGCGTAGACCTAATCTGGATTCTATCCACCATTTTTTTGCTACTCTCAAACTTTGGGCTTTTATTTGGTTGGTTTACTTGATCCTCGATATGTTGTCATACAACTCTCCAATGATTTAGATTATAGTAGAATTTTTGCTAGGCGATCGTATTTCATCTATAACTATCAAATGCAAATTTTGAATTGGACTCCTTATGTTGATATTAAGGAATCACCTATTGTTCCTATTTGGATATCGTTTCCTAATTTGCATCTTCACTTCTTTAATCCAAAAGTCTTACATGCTCTTGGTTCAATTTTTGGAAGGCCACTTCAAACTGATCAGGCGACAGCATCTAGGACTTGGCCGTCAATGGCTAGAGTTCTAGTTGAGATTGATATCACAAAAAAGCATGCCAAGGAAATTTGGGTTGGATCAAAAGAGTTTGGTTATTTTCAAAAAGTTGAGTTTAAAAAAGTGCTTGATTTTTTTTTTCTAACTGTAAGGTCCATGGTCATGCTCAAACTGAATGTTTTAAGCTACATTCAAATTTAAAAAAAAAATTGTTTTTCTGGTTAGTGGGAAGCCTGGATCCACTGTGAAATAATATGTGCCTATCGTGAATGACAATGAATTGATCCAATTAGATCAGGTGGAATCGCTTCCCTCTAACGATAAGCTGGAAAAATATATTACTCTAAATGAGGACCATATGGAAAACAGAATGGATATTCTATCCGAGAAGGAGGATAATAATGTGGCTGTTGTGAACAATAATATTGAAAATGGTCCTAATATATTTGTTTTAATTGACTTCGTGCTCCATGACAAGGAGAATCCTGACTTTTCTTGACCTGTTTTTCTTTCTAATACCAATAGAGATGTTTAGAAACATAATGAACTAGTGGGAAATATGATTGTCTCTAATGAGGGCTAGGAAGAAGGTGAATTCATCCCTACTTTTACTTTGGATCCTAAAAATGGGGATCATGAGACTATCGTGAGAATTGTGGATACCATCGCCTCCAATCATGATAAAATTACTCAAAAAAATATTGACGATGATTGCTTCATTAAGGTTGGTAAAAAGAAAGGTAAACACATTAAAAATTATTTACCTTCTACGCCTCCCTCCACCAGAGCTCAAACTACCTGAAAAGATTATATTGGTTAAGGCTCGTTTTTGGAAAGTGAGGGGTATTGGGGGTAAGGAGTCTAAAATTAGAGTTAGAAATCTGTGTAGAGTGCATAGTATTTAGTTAATGGTTTTGATTGAGCCTCTTATTTCGAATGATAAGCTTGCTTCTACTGCTACTTGTTTGGGTTTTTTCATATATGAATATCGTTTCAAATTTACCTCAAGTAGTAAACTCTCAAATTAGTTATTTTAATATTAAGTGTCATGTTTCTTTTGTGTATGCTACATGTTCTAGACTGAGTCACCTTCCTCTTTGGGATCAATTAATTGATTTTGCTTCAACCATTACTAGTCGTTGGTGTGTTGGTGGTGATTTTAATATTATTTCTAATGCTTTTGAGAGAGTAGGGGGAAACCCCCCCTAATCCTAAATCTATGGAAGATTTTAATTCCATGATAAATGATTGCAATTTGCATAACATTGGTTTTTTCGGGAGTTCTTTTACTTGGAATAGAGCTACTATGTGGCAAAGAGTTGTCAGGATCCTTTTAAAAAATGATTGGATTGCTAATTTTTCTATGTCTAATGTGAAACATTTTAGTATAACTCTTTTCGATCATGTGCCTTTACTTTTGAACATTAATGTTAATAGAAATGCTGGTTCTTTATTTTTAGATTTTAAAACATGTAGCTCTTACATGGTGATTTTATGAATGTGGTTCATACTTATTGGCATGCTTCTGTTTACTCTGATATTAATATCACTGGTATGTTAAGATTATGGTCTAAGTTGAGTAGATTAAAGCAGTCTTTGAGATGGTGAAATAAAAATGTTTTAAAGAACTTTTTTACTAATATTAAGGAAGTGAAGAATAAGGTCATTGAGTTGGATAAATTTCATTTAGAGAACCCTAATTTTGACAATCTTAATAGTCTTAATATTGCCAATGAATCTCTTTTTTAGTTGCAACTTAAGGAGGAAACCTTATGGAGGCAAAAGTTTAATGCTAAGTTTATTTTGGAGGGTTATAGGAACACTATGTTTTTTCATGCTTTGGCTAATAAGAATAAAATTAAGAATCACATCCACAAAATTGTTTAAAATGATGGTAGCATGATTGATTCTGAGGACTTGTTTGTAACTCTGGAGTTGATCACTTAATGAATATTTTTAATAACAAGAGAAGTTATATTCCTATAATTAATCCTCATGTTATCCCTCACACTATTAATGATAATGACAATCGTTTTCTCACTCAATCTCTATCTAAAACTGAGATTTTCAATGTTATTAATGATATGAATGGTGATTTCGTGGCTGGTCCTGATGGGTTCAATACTAACTTTTTGTCAAAAAACCTTGAATATTGTTAAACTGGATGTGATTGAAGCGATGAAAGACTTCTTTATTGTTAGTCCTTACCCTAAATTCTTTTCTTCTATGAATATTGTTCTCGTTCTTAAAAAACGATGGAGCCAAAATTGGAACGACTTTCGACTGATTAGACTTTGTTCTTTTCTTAACATACTTAACTCTAAAAGCATTTCTAATAGACTGGTTAGTATTCTTCCTATAATTATTTCTTATAATCAGACTGGTTTTGTGAAGGGTAGAAGTATTTTTAACAATTTTTCTTTTGGCTCAAGAGCATACACATGATATTAATTTTAAAGTGAAAGGGGAAAACATTATCTTGAAACTTAATCTGACTAAAGCTTATTATATCTCAACTGGAATTTCCTGTATAATGTTTTGTCTTTATTTGGGTTTAGTGATTATTTCATTATCCTTATTAAGAATAATATTGAGAATTAATATTTCTCTTTGATCATTAATGGTAGGAATTATGTTTTTTTTAATATTCTAAAGGCTTAAGGTAAGGTGACACTATTTCTCCTGTTCTTTTTATGATTGTTGTAGAATATTTTTCTTAGTGATTGGAAGAGTTATATTTAAGGCATCTGACACTTATTTTTTATATTACACGAGGTTTCCGGATTTCTCATCTTAGCTTTGCTAATGATTTTATTATGTTTTCTAATGGATCCATCAATAACATTAAAGTGTTGATCAATTATCTTTACCAGTTTCATGACAAGAGTGGTTTGGCCATTACTAAAGATAAAAGTAATTTAATTATTATCAAGTCTATTAATCAGATTAAAATTAATGCTATCCAAAGGATTTATGGTTTCCAATCCAAGTTATTGCCCATAAAGTACTTGGGTACTCCTATTTATAAAGGTAAAAAAAATCTTTTTGAAGACATGTTTACAAATTTTCAAAGAAAAATCTCTCACTGGTCTTCTAAATTTCTATCTTTTGGTGGTAGATTGGTGCTCATTAAAATTGTTTTGAATTCTATTCCCATTTATTTATTTCATACTTTCCAACCTATGATGTCTACTTGCCTTAGATTAGAGAGGATGCTAAATAAGTTCTTCTGGGCCTCTAGTTATAATAGTAATGGTATTTGTTAGGTTTCTTGGAAGAAGGTTTTTGAGGTTTTTAACGAATGGGGTTTAGGTTGTAAAAATATAAGTGATATGGTTCAAGCTTTTTCTCACAAATTATGGTTTTATTTTAGATCTAAAATTAGTTTATGGGTTCATTATCTGAATGGTAAATATTGCAAAGATATTCATCTGGTGTTAGTTTTTTATAAAAGTTATGATTCCATGATCTGGAAAAGGCTTTGCCACATTAAATGAGTGGTTGAGAAATTCATTCAATGGGGGCTGGGTAAATGTGATTTTTTTGGCAAGATAATTGGTTGGGTCCTTTTTCTATAGATACTTTTTTAAATACGCATACTATTGATAATGTTAAGGTTAATAGTTTTCTTATTAATGGTATTTGAAATGTCAATAAACTTTTAGAGGTCATTCATACCATTTTAATTGATATTATTTTGACTATTCCTTTGCAATTACAATGTAAGGATAAAATTTTGTTCAGTCTTTCTTACTCTGGTAAATTTCCCTTAAAGAATGTTTGGAACACTATTAAAATTAAATATGAGACATCCCACATTTATTCTTCTATATGGCATAACAATATTCTGGTTTCTTATTCCATCCTTATTTGAAGGTGTCTTAAAGGTTTTATTCTAGTTAACGAATTGCTTCAGGAAAAAGTTTTATTTTTCCTTCCAAATGTCATAGTTGTTCTAATGTGGAGAATGTTAATCATCTTTTTGTGAATGGGAATATTGCTAAAAAAGTGTGGAGTTAATTTACAGCTCTGGCCAATTAAGGTAATTAATATTAATAATGATGTTCTACCTATGTTAGAGGCTTAAATGACTACTCCTAAAGGCTACATTTATAGTTTATTTCCCATTCTTATTTTGTGATATATTTAGAAAGCTATAAATGATGCCAAATATAATAACATCAAAATGGATGCTACTCAAATTATTTCTAATGTTAGACATAAAATTTTGTAATTTTATCCTATCAATCTTATTTCTGCTAAGAATTTTCCACAATTGTATAGACATGGCTATTGATTTTGGTATTCCTAATGATTGTGGTCCGTTGAATTATTTTGACAAGGTGGTTAGATGGATTAAACCTAAAAATCCTTATGTTAAACTTAACTCGGATGGGTTTGTTGGGACCATCACTGCTGGTGTTGTTATTCGAGATCAGTTGGGTGGTCTTCTTGTGTCTTTTACGGGTCCTTTACAATTGTGTAGTGTTATTACTGCCAAGCTTATGGGTTTATCATATGTCTTAGATATTTTTATTACTTTGGGCTATGAGTATGTGTGAATTGAGGTGGATGTGATGCTTTTAGTTCAGATCATTAACAATGTTGTGCCTGGTAACCCTCAAAACTTTTATCTTATTAGAGAAATTAAGCATTCACTCTAATTACTCTATTTCGCACATTTATCTTGAAGCTAATTCATGTAATGATTGGCTGACTAATTTTGGTTGTCAGCTTGATAGATTTCAAGAGTTGAACATTAGGGATTTACCTCCTATGTTGAAAGGAATGATTAATTTGGACAAAACTGGTTTGCCTTATATCCGAAATGGTAGATTTTGTTGTAAATTTTGGTATGTTAGCTATGGTTCCCACTTGTTTAGTTTGGGTTGCTTTTCCCCTGTTTTCATATGTAGCTGGCTATTTTTCTTGTACCTGTGGAATTTGATGGCGCTGATGGGGTCTCTACGATAATTTGCTTTTGTTTTCTAAGTTGGGTTTTTGGGTTGCTTTTTGTTTCATTATCTTACTGGTGTTGTTGGGTGTGTTGGGTCCTATTTTAACTTAGTTATTGATGGTGGGTTGGCAGATTTCCTCTTATTTATCATGTGTGGTGGCTCTGGCTATATGTTGGTTGGTTTATGCTCTTTGGGTGGCTTCTGGTTGGTGCAGTTCAACTGCAGCCCAGTTATCTGATTGCAATGATGTTAGGTGGTTGGGGTGGTTATTTGAAATATGGAAGTTCCTCAGTGGTTTAGTTGCTGCCAGTAGGGGTATTTCTTTATGTTTATTCACTTAGCATTCTATGGTGTTTCTCTGGTTGTTATATCTTATTGATGCCTCTCGGGTTTATGACTCTTTGTTCTATCTTTTCGTTTTAATTACTGAATGCTACATTTCTGAGAATTTGCATGCGGTTTTCCACCCTGTTGCTATGATAGTTGTTTTTGGCTATATGATTTGGAGTTTCCTGATCCTTATTATGTTTGAAGATGCAATTCTCGCCTTCATTGCTACTGGTAGTATGGCTGATAATTAGTTTGCTACCTTAACTCATTTTCATAATAACAACTGTATGACTTTATATCTTTATTATTATTGGTTACATCCTACTTATGGCATTTTCCCCTTATGTTGTAGGAGTTTTTATTTGGTCCGGTCACAAGACGTAACTCTACTTTCGGCCGCCAGTAGAATCGTGTCACGCATTTTCAATATTTACCACGCGCCCCGACAACCCGACCCGGAACGAACCCAAGATTGCTCGGTATTGCTAGGTATTGGTCGATTTTGCTCGGTAATAACCAATACCGAGCAAATATCGAGTTGTACCGAGTTTTTTCTAGCGATACAGAGAAAATACGTAGCAATATCGAGCAAATCCCTAGCAATACCGAGCAAATCCCGAGCAAATCCCGAGTTGTACCGAGTTGTAGAAAAACTTGGTACAACTCGATATTTGCATGGTACTGGTCTTCACAGAGCGGTATTTCTCATTTTTGCAAAGCAATACCTAGCAATACCGAGCAAATACCGAGCAATACCGAGAAAATTGCGAACATAGCATTCCTGGGTTTCGGTCTAGGTCAAGTCGTTGGGCCGCGCGGTAAAGAGTAAGAGCACGTGGCGACATGTTATTGGCGGCCAAACGTAGCTCTACGTCCGGTCAGAGGACGTAATAATTGTTCGTGTTGTAGGTTCTTTTTTTGCAGAATTCATGGTGGGGTGTTTGTCTTCGTCTTTTTTGTTGGGACGTCGACAGTTTAAGGTTGTTTTGGTAGGTGTGGGGTTACCTACACTTTTTGCCGGAAGTTCGTGCTGATTGATTTACTTTTGCTCTTCCATTTTTTGGTGTTGGCTACTTGCAGCCCTAGAATGTTCTTAGGGATATTTGTAACTCTTAATATAAGGAACCATCGGCTCTTAGGTTTCCTTTGGTTTTATTTTGTAGCTCTTACGAGCATTGGTGAGCTGGAGGTTTCTTTTAGGAACTTTGTATTTTTTTTATATTAAAACATAGGCCCCTCCGTGTGTTTTAACACAAAAAAATGATGATGTGGCGCATCATAATTAACCTTTGGTGACCACACATAATAATTTTGTAAGTTGATAAGGGGAACGACCTATTTACTTTTTTGCAAAACTCAATTTGTTTTTTTTTCTGTCGTATTAAATGTGTTTCTTATTTTTGGAGAAGTATGGCTGAACTTATTGAACTGGTCATCAGTGATTTTAGTAGCGGGAAAACTTTTAATTGAATAAAACTCGATGGCCAGCGCTGCAGAAAAAATAGTATTGAATATTCTCTTGCCATTACTATATAAGTTGTCATCCGTAACACAAATGAAAAGGCTTCTTCGGCAACAATAATCGGCAGCTGGTGTTGCCGTCTGTTCAATGACATAATATTTAAAATACTCTTTTTTTTTCTTTTTTTTTTTTTGAAAAGATGCATCATATTGCATTAAAACAAAAAAGGAGAGCTAATTACAAGTAATGAAAGGATCACATTCCTCCTTGATTAAGCCCAACAACAAGGAATGAATGTTCTCAAATGAAAAACTATCAAAAAAGAAACTACTCTCCAATGCCATAGTAGCACAACAATTAGCTACTTTATTACAACTTCTAGAAGCATGGAGGAAAATAACTTTATTGAAATCATTAAAAAAAATATAAATTCTTTGTCAGCCAATTATCCACATGCTCCTTATTCATCTTTAAAGAATTCTGAATGAATTTGATAATATTGATATTATCACTCTCAATGATTAGCCCTTTACATTCCAACATCCAGCTCCTCAAGAACTCCCTAACTGTGAGAACCGCTTCTAGCTAAAGCTGACCAATATCCCAATGAGCTCCATTCTTTCCAAAAGCACTAATAAACCTGCCTTTGTAGTATTGAAAAACACCTCTAATACCAGCCAAATTAGAACTTTTTAAAGATGTATCTACATTAATCTTAATCCAATCTTTCAGTGGAGGGTACCAAGTATTTTGAGACTCCCTAAGGAGATTAATACCCAAGCTAGAGAGATATGGACTAGATTTGGAGATGGCTGAAAACATAGCATTAGCAGCAACAATATAACATGGCAAAGCAGACTTACCATGCTTGATATCATTCCAGTTCTTCCAAGAGTGATACACAATAGAGCAGTAAATTCTAACAATCCCAGAATTATGGGTAGATATCTTCTTTAGCTCCTTTAAACAGCAATCCAGTGAATGGAAGACAGGAATAATGATACCCCATTCACACATCTTCATTACGACTTCAATCAGATACTAACAATGCACCATAATGTGTTCAATTGGTATTTTAAAAATTTAAACCCTCTTTGAAAATGTGTTGAACCGAAATGAAATTTTTTTTATTAAGTTTTTATAGAAAATATTTTTCAACCACAGAGTTTTTTTAAACAAAAAATATAAATGCGGAAAAGTAAAAACAGTAAAATAAATGACACCAGATTTATAGTGGTTCGGTCTAAACCAGACCTACATCCACTCCCAAAAAGCACTCTCTGAGTATTGCACTAATACCAATAGTGACTCTCCTTTTGCACCCACAGCAAGGCGGAGAAGCCTTTATAAAACACACTTTTCACCACTACCCGGTGCGGCAGAGAACCGTCGTCCTTTCACACTCTCCTAGTGTGGGCAGAGAACCGTCCGTCCTTTCACACTCTGCTAGTGTGGGCAGAGAATCCTTCATCCTTTCACACTCTCCTAGTGTGGGCAGAGAACCCTTTGTCCTTTCACACTCTTCAAGTGTTGGCAGAGAAGCCTTCGGCTGTTCACACTCTCCAAGTGTAGGAAGAGAACCCTTCGGCTATTCACACTCTCGAAGTGTCAGCAGCAAACCGGATCTCCTTGATAGATCTTCTCACAAGAAATCTAGAAGGAAGAAAGAAAATAGTGAAGTAATCCTAATTCACAAGTAGAGATTCTTACCATTAAACTCCAAGTGAAACCTTCACGCTCCAGTGGTAGGAATCCTCCTTTGAATGCACTCTTATACTCTCTCCTTGACAATTCTCTCAAGAGGCATGAAGATCAAATGACAAAAAGATTGGGTGGCAGTCTAATTTGGACTATATATACAAAAGACAAGAAAAACCGCTCAAAAACTGCAAGTTTTCAATTCTGAACGTAGTTGATCGTACCGTACGATCGTGGATCGTCCTGGACGATATTACTTAAAAGCCTTGAAACAAACATGTTTGTATATGTGTATGAAATGTTTTCGTACAAGCTGATCGTCCCGTACGAACAAAGTTCGTCCGGTACGAACGGTTATTACAAGGTCGGTTCCGAAAACTGCAGAAAAATTATTCTAAGTCAGTTGTATCGTCTGGACGAATATTGATTCGTCTGGACAAAATTTTTACAGAGACCAGATCATCCTGGACGATATTTAATTTCGCCTGGACAAAATTCTTATAGAGAGCAGATCATCCTGGATGATATTTAATTTCGTCTGGACAAAAAATTTACAGAGAGCAGATCATCCTGGATGATATTTAATTTCGTCTGGACGAAAATCTTACAGAGAGAAGATCGTCCTGGATGATATTTAATTTCGTCTGGACGAAAATCTTACAGAGAGCAGATCGTCCTGGACGATATTTAATTTCGTCCTGGATGAATAGGACTTAGAAAATTTTTCTGCCCAATTCCTATTCGTTCCATGTGATCTTAATAGGAGATAACCGTCTGATCGTCCCGTACGATCAGTATAAATTTTATATGATCTCCTTATGTGTGTGTGCATGTTTTTATTCACTCAATTACAATCACTCCCTTTCAAGTTTATTTCAAAGAAAAATACAAGCTTCAAATTCACAAAGTATCTCATGCTGAATTTAGATTTGAAGTCTTCGTAGTCTGGAGTTAGATTTTTCTGAAATGTTAGTACACACAAGAGCAAATACAAATCTTCTAAAATTGTTAGGAGATAACTACACATTTGAACAATAATGTTTGGAATCATCAAAACTATACAAGTTGCAAAAATATAAAACATACAAATAGCAACTATCTTAACAATGTCACGACCCGACCCGACGGGGACGGATCCCGCCCGAGCCGGATCGCGACGAGCTGAACTTCTTATCCAGGATCTGGCTTTGGATTAGGTTACTGAACTGATCTTCCAAATTCTTAACTCAACAGAAACACACAGAACAACAGAGCTACTAAAAACATCAAATGCAGCGGAACAAAACATCTATCTAATCATTTCCTCAAAATAATCATCTACAAAACAGTGCATGGCTTTCAACAGAAAGAAAGACAGAACAGAAAAGCCATGACTGTACAAAAATCAAAAGTACCAAAGTACCTAATCGGATCAGACTCTGAAACTAATCCTGGACCTCCTTTCCCTTCCCAGAACCTGAAAACCACCAGAAAGCAAGGGTGAGCTCAACAGCTCAGCAAAGCAACAAACCACCAATCTAAATTCTCAGAAACCAAAACCAAACTCATCAGACAGAAATCAGATCAGAAATCGGAACAGAATCGGAAATCAGAACTTATACGGACAGATATCAAATCAGAATCAGAATCGTACAGATCATATCAGAACAAATCAACAGAGTTAGAATCAGAATTCAGAAATCAGAATCCTACGGAGCATATCATATCGGAATCACAATTTCGTACAGAACAGAACAGATACAGAAAACAAAACAGATACACATAGCTAAATGCCCTGACACTGACGGAATCTCTACGGATTCCGGCCCCTTATGCCTCCCTTCCCAGACACTAACTGAATCTCACAGGATCCAGGCCCCTTATGTCTCCCTTTGTGCTCACTGCACCAAAACAGATGTGCTTATAGCACCAGAACAGAATTCATCAGATCCGGAACGAAACAGATATCAAAATGTATATTGAGCTCATTTCAGAATTTCCCGTTTCACTAACTGAATCTCATAGGATTCAGGCCCCTTATAACTCCCTTTTTATAGCTTATACACATAGCATTTCAAATCAGAAGAAATTCGGACATTTCAGAAATTACCCAAAAATCGGGCAGCACAACGGCAGTATACAGAATTTACACAAAATTCCTGCAAAGAAAATTTACCAAATTCGCACAGAACATAGATAATCACATTCCAGAACATTTATTCTACTGCACAGAGAATTTACGATTTCACAGAAAATTCCGGTCGACTAAAAACACAGTCGAATCAAAAACACCCGGACGAAAATCTTCAAAATATAGTCAAAACGTGCACACCCGGCACGGCAACGATATACAGAAACTTACGCGGTAAAAACTGAACCAATCGAAAGATACGGACGAAAAACCGTAACGAAAACGAAATCCGGACAGAAAAATACCGCCAACCGCGACGGAACTGAAAATTGAGAAAGACGGAATGTGCCTTACCTCGAGCACAGCAAATTCCTCAACAGTCACTTCGCTCGAAAACGGCTCCGCGTCTTCCCGAAATCAACTTTTCCAATTTTCTCTTTTTCTCTCTCCTCAGAGCTGAAATCAGATATTTATTTTTTTTATTTTCTCTCTCTTCAAAACGACTGAAATCAGCTTTATAATACACAGATCGGCCCGGCCGATCGTCCAGATCGGCCTGGACGATCAGACCAAAATCCCATCGTCCAGGGACGATTTTTCAGGACGATATTTACTATTCATAGGCGATAAAAACCTCTACTCACTGACTTGTGCCATCCACTGATCGTCCCGGGACGATACCTCGATCGGCCTGGACGATCCCTACAGGAAATCACTTAGAGCAATTCTGGACAGATTCTGGAACTGAAAATACACTGATCGTCCCAGGACGATCCCAGATCGTCCTGGACGATACTGGAGCAGTTTGAAATATTACAATCTCCCCAACTCAGAAAAATGTCGTCCTCGACATTATCCAATCCAAACGCAGTCAAAAAAAGTACGGGTACGACCGTCTCATATCAGACTCCTTTTCCCACGTTGCTTCCCATGCAGTCCGGTGCTTCCACTGGACTTTAACCATCGGAATCTCTTTATTTCTTAACTTGCGGACGTCGTACGCTAAAATAAGCTCTGGCTCTTCCTTATACGCCAGATTCTCCTAAATCTCAACCTCCTCAGCTGATACCTTCTTCCCAGAGTCGGATACCCACTTCCTCAGAGTGGATACGTGAAACACATTATGCACATCAGGCATAGAATCAGAAAGCAATAGGCGATAAGCACCTTTTCCAATTCTTTCCAAAATCTCAAATGGTCCAACATACCTTGGACTAAGCTTGCTTACCTGACCAAATCTGCTCACACCTTTCATCGGGCTGACTTTGACATACACAAAGTCACCAACCTGAAACTCAACAAATCTGTGCTTCTGATTATAATACTTCTGCTGACGATCTTGAGCGGCTTTCAATCTTTCTCTTATCAAATGAATCTTCTGAGCAGTTTCATCAGCAAAAGTGGCACCCAAAGTCTGTCTATCTCCGACCTCCGTCAGAGTCAAAGGAGTACGGCACTTCCTGCCATACAGAGCCTCGTACGGTGCCATACCGATACTGGACTGAAAACTGTTGTTATAGGCAAACTCAATCAGTGGAATATGATCTTCCCAGCTTCTGCTAAAGTCCAGAACACAAAGTCTCAACAGATCTTCCAGTACCTGAATAGTCCTCTCAGACTGTCCGTCGGTCTGAGGATGAAAGGCTGTACTGAAATGCAGTTTCGTACCCAAGCCTTGCTGAATGCCTTTCCAAAGTCTGGAAGTAAACCGTCCATCTCGATCAGATACAATCACACGAGGCACACCGTGCAATCTGACTATCTCTTTCACATATATCTGTGCCAAGCGTTCAACTGAATCCGTCTGTCTGATCGGAAGAAAATGGGCTGACTTCGTCAATCGATCCACAACTACCCAAATAGCATCATGTCCTTGTCGTGATCGAGGGAAACCCATAGCAAAATCCATCGTTACCTCCTCCCATTTCCACTCAGGGATAGGCAACGACTGCAACAGTCCACCTGGTCGCTGATGCTCTGCCTTCACCAACTGACAGGCTTCGCATCTCGACACAAACTCCGCCACATCCTTCTTCATCCCAGGCCACCAAAACAAAAGCTTCATATCAGCGTACATCTTACCACTGCCTGGATGAACAGTGTAGCCTGAATGATGAGATTCATACAGAATCTCCCGCCTCAGATCTCCAAACACAGGTACCCACAACCTGTTCTTACAAAAAATAGCACCAGAATCAGAAATTCGAAGTTCAGGAGTCTTACCAGATCCAATCTGAGCTAGCAACTTCGAATAATCAGAATCTGACTTCTGGGCTTCTTGAATCCTTGCTTCCAAAGAAGACTGAATACTCATCTGAGCCAACTCCAAATCACTGGAGGAAATCACCTCCAACTGCAATCTTTCCAAATCACGAATCAGAAAGTCATCACAGGTAAGCTGCAAACCTGATAATCCAGAAGACTTCCTGCTCAAAGCATCTGCTACCACATTCGCCTTTCCAGGCTGATACTGAATAGTCAGGTCATAGTCCTTGATCAACTCGAGCCACCGCCTCTGTCTCAGATTCAAATCCTTCTGAGTAAAAATGTACTTCAGGCTCTTATGATCAGTAAACATCTCACATGTGACGCCATACAGGTAATGACGCCAAATCTTCAAAGCAAAAACAACTGCAGCTAACTCCAGATCATGTGTCGGGTAATTCTTCTCATGTGGTTTCAACTGTCTCGAAGCATAAGCAATTACCTGACCATGCTACATCAGGACACAACCCAGTCCTTTCAGTGAAGCATCACTGAACACCTGAAAACCTTCCGTACCTGACGGAAGCGCCAACACTGGAGCTGAAGTCAAACAATCCTTCAATCGCTGAAAACTAGCTTCACACTCCGGTGTCCAAACAAAAGGAACTGACTTCTGAGTCAGTCTCGTCAGAGGAGTCGAAATCTGTGAAAATCCTTTCACAAACTTCCTATAATACCCGGCCATGCCTAAGAAACTACGTACCTCAAATACCGTAGTCGGCCTTGGCCAATCAGCAACCGCCTGAATCTTCTGGGGATCTACAGAAATGCCTTCTCCGCTAATCACATGCCCCAGAAAAGAAATGCTCTTCAGCCAGAATTCACACTTGGAGAACTTGGCATACAGCTGATGCCTCCTCAGAGTCTCCAACACAATCCTCAAATGTCTGGCATGCTCATCCTCAGAAGCAGAATATACCAGAATATCGTCAATGAAGACGATCACGAACTGATCCAAGAACTCCCTGAATACTCGGTTCATCAGATCCATGAAAATTGCAGGCGCATTGGTTACCCCAAAAGGCATAACCAAGAACTCGTAGTGCCCATACCGAGTACTGAAAGCTGTCTTCACCACATCAGATTCCTTCACCTTCACCTGATAGTATCCGGATCTCAAATCAATCTTCGAAAATACCGAAGATCCGGAAAGCTGATCAAACAAGTCGTCTATCCGAGGCAAAGGATACTTGTTCTTGATCGTGGCCTTGTTCAAATCTCTGTAATCAATACACATACGGAGTGTACCGTCCTTCTTCTTCACAAACAGAACAGGTGCTCCCCAAGGAGAAACACTAGGACGTACAAACCCTCTGTCAACCAACTCCTGAAGCTGAACTTTCAACTCAGAAAGTTCTTTCGGTGCCATCCTGTACGGAGCTTTCGATATCGGAGCGGTACCCGGAAAAACATCGATAGAGAACTCCACATCTCTATCCGGAGGTAAACCAACCAACTCCTCAGGAAAAACATCCACAAACTCCCGTACCACAGGGATCTCAGAAACAGAACCAACCTCCAGGTTCAGATCCCGTACCGAAGCCAAAAATACTGGATATCCTTTCTTCCACATTCTGCTCACCTCTAACGCAGAAATCAGACTGGAGAGAACACCTCGTAATCCCTGAAATACAATTCTCTCTCCAGCCACAAGCAAACTCACTTGCTTCTTCAGACAGTCAATCTGAGCCTCATACTGACTCAACCAATCCATTCCCAAAATCACATCATACGAAGAAATCGGCAATCGAATCAAACTCGATTTCCACTTCTTGCCAGAAATCTCAATCTCACACAAACAAAACTGTCGAGCAATCAATGGATTCCCAGCCGGTAAAATCACAGACAAAGAAACCGGTAAAACCATCGAATCCAAATGTAAAAGCTCAAAACAATGCTCGGACAGAAAAGAATGACTCGCTCCAGAGTCAAACAAAACACGACAGGGCTGATCAGAAATGTAAACCGTACCTGTCACAACATCCGGAGCATCACGAGCCTCCTGCTGACTCAGGCTGTAAACTCGTGGCTGAACTGGAGCAGGAGCTGAAGCAACAGAACTACTCTGCTCTCTCTGAATCGTAGGTGGTCTCCGTGGTGCAGAACTAGAACCACCACCTCTACCAGCAAATCCCTCAGGGCGTGGAGGAACAGTCCTCGGTCTTCCTGCTGCTGAACCGACAGGTCTGACTAAACCCTCAGATCGCTGATCATATCCCATCTGTGGACATTCCGCAATCCTATGTCCCGGCTGACCGCATCTGAAACAAAGACCAGCTATCCTGTAGCACTGGCCATGGTGTCGCCGTCCACAACTCTGGCACACAGGTGCCGAACTGACAGATCCAGAACCAGTCGTACTGGTAACAGTACCAGACGATCCTCCGCTCCTCCTGGATTCTCCAGATCCAGATCCAGAAACAAATCTCCTCTTCCCAGAGGAACCACTGCCAGAAGTATCACCTCCAAACCTCTTCCTACTCGCAGACCACCGCTGCTGAGTAGTCGTCATGTCATTCTCAATCAGACGAGCTCGCTCCACAAGCTCAGAGAAATCAGTAATCCGGAACGGTATCAAAGGCTGCCTCAAAGTGTCTCGTAAGCCTCTCAAAAACCTGTAGCACCTCTCAGCAGACGTGCTAACCAGCTGCGGAGCATACCTGGCTAATGCAGTAAACTCAGCCTCGTACTGCATCACCGTCTTGCTCCCCTGAACCAGCCTCAGAAAACTCTCCTGCATCTGCTGTCGTGCAGAAGGGGGAACAAACCAATCTCTGAACACCTCAGTGAACTCTTCCCAAGTGATCAAAGAGTTCAATCTGCCCTGAAATCTGGCTGCCTGCTGGCCATCCCACCAGTGCTCAGCCTCTCCATCTAACAGAAAAACTGCTAACGGAACCTTCCTGTCTGCAGGACACTGCATCCCGTCAAAAGTCTTCTCTAATCTCCTCAGCCACTCCTCAGCAGCTCTGGGCTCAACAGCGCCCTCAAACCTCGGAGGCTTCAACCTCAAAAATAACTGCAGGTGTCGATCAATATCCTCAGATCTCACAGTAGACGCTCTGCTCTGAGTCTCGCTCATCATCTGAGCAACAAGTGAAGCAAACTGAGACAGCGTATCAGCACCGACCACTGGGGCTGTACTCCCCACTGGTGCTGCCTGATCATCACTCTGACCGTCTGTCATGTCTGGGTCTGGCTGATCCATACAGAAAAATCCAGAAAATCCGGAAAACTATCACAAAAACAACACAAAAACAACACAATAAAAAGCCAAACGACCCAAAACTACCTCCCAGACAGACTCACTGATCACTTCCTAGAGCTCTGTTTTACAATTCGACCTGTTTCCAAAACCAGTGCTCTGATACCACAAAAGCTTGTCACGACCCGACCCGACGGGGACGGATCCCGCCCGAGCCGGATCGCGACGAGCTGAACTTCTTATCCAGGATCTGGCTTTGGATTAGGTTACTGAACTGATCTTCCAAATTCTTAACTCAACAGAAACACACAGAACAACAGAGCTACTAAAAACATCAAATGCAGTGGAACAAAACATCTATCTAATCATTTCCTCAAAATAATCATCTACAAAACAGTGCATGGCTTTCAACAGAAAGAAAGACAGAACAGAAAAGCCATGACTGTACAAAAATCAAAAGTACCAAAGTACCTAATCGGATCAGACTCTGAAACTAATCCTGGACCTCCTTGCCCTTCCCAGAACCTGAAAACCACCAGAAAGCAAGGGTGAGCTCAACAGCTCAGCAAAGCAACAAACCACCAATCTAAATTCTCAGAAACCAAAACCAAACTCATCAGACAGAAATCAGATCAGAAATCGGAACAGAATCGGAAATCAGAACTTATACGGACAGATATCAAATCAGAATCAGAATCGTACAGATCATATCAGAACAAATCAACAGAGTCAAAATCAGAATTCAGAAATCAGAATCGTACGGAGCATATCATATCGGAATCACAATTTCGTACAGAACAGAACAGATACAGAAAACAAAACAGATACACATAGCTAAATGCCCTGACACTGACGGAATCTCTACGGATTCCGGCCCCTTATGCCTCCCTTCCCAGACACTAACTGAATCTCACAGGATCCAGGCCCCTTATGTCTCCCTTTGTGCTCACTGCACCAAAACAGATGTGCTTATAGCACCAGAACAGAATTCATCGGATCCGGAACGAAACAGATATCAAAATGTATATTGAGCTCATTTCAGAATTTCCCGTTTCACTAACTGAATCTCATAGGATTCAGGCCCCTTATAACTCCCTTTTTATAGCTTATACACATAGCATTTCAAATCAGAAGAAATTCGGACATTTCAGAAATTACCCAAAAATCGGGCAGCACAACGGCAGTATACAGAATTTACACAAAATTCCTGCAAAGAAAATTTACCAAATTCGCACAGAACATAGATAATCACATTCCAGAACATTTATTCTACTGCACAGAGAATTTACGATTTCACAGAAAATTCCGGTCGACTAAAAACACAGTCGAATCAAAAATATCCGGACGAAAATCTTCAAAATATAGTCAAAACGTGCACACCCGGCACGGCAACGATATACAGAAACTTACGCGGTAAAAACTGAACCAATCGAAAGATACGGACGAAAAACCGTAACGAAAACGAAATCCGGACAGAAAAATACCGCCAACCGCGACGGAACTGAAAATTGAGAAAGACGGAATGTGCCTTACCTCGAGCACAGCAAATTCCTCAACAGTCACTTCGCTCGAAAACGGCTCCGCGTCTTCCCGAAATCAACTTTTCCAATTTTCTCTTTTTCTCTCTCCTCAGAGCTGAAATCAGATATTTATTTTTTTTATTTTCTCTCTCTTCAAAACGACTGAAATCAGCTTTATAATACACAGATCGGCCCGGCCGATCGTCCAGATCGGCCTGGACGATCAGACCAAAATCCCATCGTCCAGGGACGATTTTTCAGGACGATGTTTACTATTCATAGGCGATAAAAACCTCTACTCACTGACTTGTGCCATCCACTGATCGTCCCGGGACGATACCTCGATCGGCCTGGACGATCCCTACAGGAAATCACTTAGAGCAATTCTGGACAGATTCTGGAACTGAAAATACACTGATCGTCCCAGGACGATCCCAGATCGTCCTGGACGATACTGGAGCAGTTTGAAATATTACAAACAATCTCTCCCTTTTTTATGATGGCAAAATCATTATTGTTTGTATGATCTCAAATTAAAAAAAAATCTCCTAAGCTACCCCTGAATTGATGAATACATGAAAATAAGGTGGTATTTTAAATTAAAGAACAATAAAATTTTTTAACAAAAACAAAATTAAAAATAAAAAAAAGATAAAAAATACAAGACAATAACTCAAACTAAATGACACAAAATCAAAATACAAACAAACACAATAATTTCTCCCCATTTTTGACAACAACAAAAAGTGAAAAAGAAATAGACAAGAAATGTATGTAATTATATGAAATCCATTTGAAAATTTAATCTAAAGAGTGATTGACATAAGTTATGTAATTTAAAACTAATAACATTAGGTACATCATAGAAATTAATAGAATTTAAGAAGTGATATAACAGTGTAAGTAAGAAGAATTTATCAAAGACATGATTCAATTTAGATATTTGAGATATTGAAAATCATTACAAGAGAGATGAATAAAAATTCTATATTTCAAAGTTCAATAGAAATATAAATGAACATAAGATCAATTTGAATTAAGAGATTGAAAGAATATGGAAAGAAGAGAATTACCACATGTGGCGCTTTGCGCATCTTTTTCAAATTTTTGACACATTTTTGTGCATCTTTTTACATTGGGCTTATTTTGTACCTTTTTTCACATTTGCGAACCTTTGCGCATTCCTTTTGATTTTTGTACTCTTTGTATAAATTTTCAAGAGTAATTGAAACCAATTCTTTTCATGATCAATAATCTAAAATTTTAAATTTTTCTAAATGCATAAATATCACTTGAGCAAAGAAATACAAAATAAGAACACATCTAAATTGCAATAATAATATTAATTTTTATGTAGTCTAAATGAATAGACATGAAATAAAAAATTCTAATTATAACAAGTTATAAACAAATTTTAAATTTAGAAAGACTAGATTTTCTAATGAAATTAATCTTAAATTACAATTTAATTTAAGCACAATTAAGATTAAAAAGATTAATGAAATTCATAAAAACTAAACACATTTCAAAAACAAACCAAATTTAAATCAACTACAACAAATATTGATATTGATGAAAAAGATTACAAGATCATTTCATAATATCAACACAAAACATAAATACTAAAAACAAAATACTAGATTTTCTACTAGACCATGAAACTAATGAATTTCTAATGAATTGACATGTTCCAGAAGTGCTTTTCCTATCCACTCTATAGCCTGCAAAGTCAGAATCTGAGTAACCAATAATTTCAAATGAAGAGCTAAACTTAGAATACCAAATTCCTAAGTTCTGAGTTTCGAGTAAGTATCTTAAAATCCTTTTCACTGCTGTCAAATGTGATTCTTTTGGATCTGAATGAAATCTAGCACATAAGCAAACACTGAACATAATATCTGGTCGGCTAGCAGTCAAGTAAAGTAAAGATCTAATTATTCCTCTAAATTTCTTTTGATCAACAGATTTTCCCTTAAGGTCCTTATCCAACTAAACTGAGGAACTCATTGGTGTACTAACAGGTTTAGCATTGTCCATTTCATATTTTTTGAGGATGTCCTTAACATATTTAGTTTGACTAAGAAATGTTCCTTCCTCAAGTTGCTTAATGCTAAAGCCTAGAAAGTAATTTAAATCTCCCATTAGACTCATTTCAAATTTACTACTCATTGTTTTAAAAAAATCATCATAAAGATTTTTATTTGAAGATCCAAAAATGATATCATCCACATAAATTTGAACAATGAGTATATCCTTTCCAAATTTCTTTAAAAAGAGAGTTGTATCCACACTTCCTTTTTCAAAAGATCTTTCAAGTAGGAAGGTGCTCAACCTCTCATACCAAGCCCTAGGTGCCTGTTTCAATCCATATAATATCTTTTTTAACTTGAAAACATGATTTGAGTATTTAGAATTTTCAAAACCTGGAGGTTGCTCTACAAAAACATCTTCCTCAATTACACCATTTAAAAAAGCACTTTTGATATCCAATTGAAACAATTTAAAACCTTTAAAATAGGCAAAGGCAAGTAAAACCCTAATTGCTTCAAGTCTAGCTACATGGGCAAAAGTCTCCTCAAAATCAATTCCTTCAATTTGATTATACCACTTAGCAACTAATCTAGCCTTATTTCTAATGACTACTTCTAAGTCATTCATTTTATTTTTGAACACCCACTTGGTTCCAACAACACTTTGATTTTTTGGCCTTGAAGTTAATTCCCAAACTTCATTTCTTACAAATGGATTCAACTCTTCTTGCATGGCCAATATCCAAAAATCATCAGAAAGTGCTTGATCAATGTTAGTGGGTTCAATAGTTGAAATAAAGGCTGAATGATTGACTTCCTTGTTTAATCCACGCCTAGTTCTAACACTCTCACTCGGTTCACCTATAATCAATTCCCTTGGTAGTTTTAGAAAATCTCAAATCTCTAGGCAAAGGGTTTTCTCTTTCCAAATTCTCTTCCACATTTTCTTCCAAATTTATTCTATCAATCTTTTGGGAGTTTTCCTCAATCTCATCTTCAACAACATTTGGCTCTTCCAAATATCCAGATTCATCAGATACAACATGTGTGGTTTCTTCAATGAACAAAGTTCTTTTGTTGAATACCCTATAAGATTTTTCAACACTTGAATATCCAACAAAAATTCCTTCATCTGATTTTGAATCAAATTTTCCTAAGGCAGATTTTCCATTATTATGAATGAACACCTTGCAACCAAAAACATACAAATGAGATAAATTAGGTGTTCTACCTTTTAACAACTCATAGGGTATTTTATTCAAATTTGATCTCACATTCACCCTATTCAGAACATAGCATGCAGTGCTAACCGCCTCAGCCCAAAAATATCTAGGAAGTAAGTATTCTGCCAATATTGCTCGGGCGGCTTTTATTAATGTTCTGTTTTTCCTCTCAACTATCCCATTTTGTTGAGGGATTCTAGGTGCAGAAAAATTGTGATCAATCCCTTTTTCTTTACAGAAATTTTCAAATCTTTCATTTTCAAATTCTCCTCCATGATCACTTTGTATAGAAATTATTTCACTCCCTAGTTTTCTTTGAATCGAAGTCAAAAAATTTCTGATTTCCTCAAACGATTCACTCTTATGAAAAAGAAATCTAACCCAAGTGAATCTTGAGAAATCATCCACTATAACAAATCCGTATACCTTCCCTCCTAGACTTACAGTTCCTACAGGTCCAAAAACATCTATGTGAAGAATTTCCAATGGTTTACTAGTTCTAAGATCCTTATTAGACTTAAAAGAGGACTTCACTTGTTTTCCTAATTGACATGCATCACAAAGGTGGTCCTTAATAAAGTCTTGTTTTAGTATACCTCTCACTAAGTTCTTTTGGGTAATTGTCCTAAGATTTTTCATACTAGAATGACAAAGTCTCCTATGCCAAAGCCATGATTCATCAGAAATAGTTTTCAAACAAAAAGCAGTAGGAGATTGAATACAATTTAAATCTAGCATGTAAACATTGTTTACCCTTTTTCCATTTAAAACATTTTTCCCATTTAGGCTTATTATGCAGCTAGTACGTAAAAATTTTACATTATAGCCCTTATCACATAGCTGACTTATGCTTAACAAATTATGTTTTAAGCCTTCAACTAATAATACATTGTCTATGAAAAAGTTTTTTAAATTTTCAATCATACCTGATCCAATTACTTTCTTTATAGTATTATCTCCAAGTGTAACCTTGCCTCCACTCCTGGCTTCCAGCGTTATGAATTGAGCAGTATCTCCAATCATATGCTTTGAACATCCGCTGTCCAGGTTCCATGTGCTCCCACGAGGTCTTGTGTGAGAGAAACTCTGCAAAAATATCAAATGTTAGACCTGGGAACCCAAACAAGTTTGGGTTCACCTTTTTGAAATTTATAATCATATGCATGTATGATATGTCTAGGTTTATGCATCTTGATTCTCCACACCAAATTAGTTTTCATCTTCAAAGTGCAGGTGTGAGATATATATCCCAAAAATTCACAATTATTGCATTTAACATTAGGAAAAGTATTCCTAAGATTTCTTCCATTTGATTGTCTTCTAAGGGATTTCATGTATTTAGGATAATATTTAGGATTTGTAAAATCTTCAAGTTTTGGTGGTTTCCTATTATCCTCAAGAGCTCTTATTGTCAGTTTATAAAATGAATTCATATCTTCCAAGATTCGATTTGTATAATTGATTCGATATGTTTTGCTCTAAGATTCATCTTTAAAATTTTTAAATTGTTTTTCAAGATCAGCATAGGATGATTTTAGATTCTCAAAATTCTTATTCAAGTCATCATATTCGTCAAGAAGTTTTATGTGCTTGTTATCTATTAATGTATGATCTTTCCTAAGGATTTCATGTTCCTTCTTAAGCTCTTCCAATTCAAAACTTACACTAGCATGCATCTTTTTCATTTTCCTATATGCATCATGCATGTGTTTAGAAACTTCAAATAATTCATCATAGGTTAAGTCACATACCTCTTATTGATCTGATTGATCAACATTATCTACCATCAAGCAAAAGTTGGTGACTTCTTCTTCTTTTTCAGCCTCAAATGAGTCTGAAGCTGAGTCCGCCCAGAAAGTTCTTTGAAACTTCTTTTTGCCCTTCTTTACAATTGGTTTCTCCTCAACCTTCTCCTTGTTAGGAGTGGCTTTGAGTTTTGGGCATTCAGTCTTGATATGACCTGGTTTCCTACATTCATAACAAATCACTTCATTAGAAACCTTGTCATTTCTATTATACTTACCTCTATTCCATTGCTGGCGTCTCTTCTGCTTCCTCTTTAAAAAGCTTCTGAATTGTCTAGTCATCAATGCAATATCGTCTTCATCCTCAGGTTGTGAGTGTTCACTCTCTGACTCTTCCACTTTCAGTGTAATATTCTTCTCCTTTCATGGTTCACCTGCATCAATCTTTCTTTGACTTACTCCTTGCTCATAAGCAATGCGTGAACCAAGAAGATTGTCAATAGAATAAATATTTAGATCTTTAGACTCTGTACTTGTAGTAATTTTAGCATCATAAATAGTAGATAAACAATGAAGAATCTTATTAACCATTTCACCATTAGTTAATTCCCTACCAAGTGCATGCAAAGAAGTTACACTTTGTGTGAATATTATGTATATGTCAGAAATAGATTCATTTGGTTTCATGCGAAATAATTCATAGTCATGTAATAAGATATTGAGTCTTGATTGCTTAACCTCATTAGTCCCTTCATAAGTTATACAAAGTCTATCCCATATGTCCTTTCCACTTTTGCAAGTAGAAACCCACATATAGTCTTCAGATTTTAAAGTACAAAAGAAGCTATTTAAACATTTGGCATTTAGTTGTGCTAAGTCATGTTCTTCTATAATCCAATCTTCTAAAGGTGTTTCTACCCTAACTCCATCAACTAATCTAGTTGGTTTTGTATAACCTTCTTGGACTAGGATCCACATACGATAATCAAGTGATTGTAAGAAAGTAGACATGCATGTTTTTCAAAAATCAAAAGGTATATTGTCAAATAGTGGATGTCTAGTTATAGAGTAACCTTCAGGTGTGTTTCGGTTTCTGAATGTAGCTATCTACGTTAATCAAAAAGTAGTTTAAACTTATGATTTTGAAACAATGCTCTAATACCACTTGTTAAGTCTATTAAATAGGTTGTTAGACCTAAGTTAATGTCCCAAGGCTACCAAGAGGGGGGGTGAATTGGTATTTTAAAAATTTAAACCCTCTTTGAAAATGTGTTGAACCGAAATGAAATTTTTTTTATAAGTTTTTATAGAAAATGTTTTTCAACCACAGAGGTTTTTTAAACCAAAAAGAAAAATGCGGAAAAATAAAAACAGTAAAGTAAATGACACCAAATTTATAGTGGTTCGGTCTAAACCAGACCTACATCCACTCCCCAGAGGCACCCTCTAAGTATTGCACTAATACCAATAGTGACTCTCCTTTTGCACCCACAGCAAGGCAGAGAAGCCTTTACAAAACACTCTTTTCACCACTACCCGGTGCGGCAGAGAACCGTCGTCCTTTTACATAATCCCTAGTGTTGGCAGAGAACCGTCCGTCCTTTCACACTCTCCTAGTGTGAGCAGAGAACCCTTCGTCCTTTCACACTCTCCTAGTGTGGGCAGAGAATCCTACGTCCTTTCACACTCTCCTAGTGTGGGCAGAGAACCCTTCGTCCTTTCACACTCTCCAAGTGTAGGCAGAGAACCCTTCGGCTGTTCACACTCTCCAAGTATAGGCAGAGAACCCTTCGGTTATTCACACTCTCCAAGTGTCGGCAGTGAACAGGATCTCCTTGACAGATCTTCTCACAAGAAATCTAGAAGGAAGAAAGAAAAGAGTGAAGTAATCCCAATTCACAAGTAGAGATTCTTACCTTTAAACTCCAAGTGAAGCCTTCACGCTCCAGTTGTAGGAATCCTCCTTTGAATGCACTCTTACACTCTCTCCTTGACTATTCTCTCGAAAGGCATGAAGATCAAATGATAAAAAGATTGGGTGGCAGTCTAATTTGGACTATACATACAAAAGACAAGAAAAACTGCCCAAAAACTATAAGTTTTCAATTCTGTACGCAATTGATCGTCCCGTACGATCGTGGATCGTCCTGGACGATATTACTTAAAAGCCTTGAAACGAACCTGTTTGTATATGTGTATGAAATGTTTTCGTACAAGCTGATCATCCCGTACGAACAAAGTTTGTCCGGTACAAACGGTTATTACAAGGTCGGTTCCAAAAACTGCTGAAAAATTATTCTAAGTCAGTTGTATCGTCTGGACGAATATTGATTCGTCGGGACAAAATTTTTATAGAGGCCAGATCGTCCTGGACGATATTTAATTTCGTCTGGATGAAATTCTTACAGAGAGCAGATCATCTTAGATGATATTTAATTTTGTTTGGACGAAAATTTTACAGAGAGCAGATCGTCCTGGACGATATTTAATTTTGTCTAGACGAAAATCTTACAGAGAGCAGATCATCCTGGATGATATTTAATTTCGTCCTGGACGAATAGGACTTAGAAAATTTATCTGCCCAGTTCCTATTCGTTCCATGTGATCTTAATAGGAGATAACTGTCTGATCGTCCCGTACGAACTGATATCGTCCCGTAGGATCACTATAAATTTTATATGATCTCCTTATGTGTGTGTGCATGTTTTTATTCACTCAATTACAATCACTCCCTTTCAAGTTTATTTCAAATAAAAATACAAGCTTCAAATTCATAAAGTATCTCATGCTGAATTTAGATTTGAAGTCTTCGTAGTCTGGAGTTAGATTTTCCTGAAATGTTAGTACACACAAGAGCAAATACAAATCTTCTAAAATTGTTAGGAGATAACTACACATTTGAACAATAAAGTTTGGAATCATCAAAACTATACAAGTTGCAAAAATGTAAAACATGCAAATAGCAACTATCTTAATAATCAACATCCTCCAAATTACATCTGTTGAACCACATCTGTTCATACACCTAGGCAGAAACAGTCTTTCCCAAACACATCTTCATCAGCTCCAGCCGATCCTCCTCTTCATACTCAATACGAATTTGAGTAATTAATAAGATAAGGTCAGAGTGGAATGCCCTTTGTAACATAGTAGTATTCCACTTACCATTATTTAACACAAACTGCTGCACATACATACTATCCAGAAAATTACAATCAGCAAAGGTTAGTTAGTGGTTGATACATCTATCAAGTAGCCATGTATCATTCAAAATATTGATTTTAACTCCTCTGCCCACCTTCCATCGAACCGCCATCTTCAGATGTCTTCCAACATCCAACAGAATTTGCCAAGCATTTGAAGTGATCTTCTTTTGAGCTCCATTCATCACATCATCACCATACTTATTCTTCGTAACACGATGGAACAAGGAATTCGGCTTCTGGATATAGTTCCATGCCATTTTGGATCTTAAAGACCCAATTCTATAGATAGGAGAATGCAAGCCCAGCCCTCCCAAACTCCTTTGTTTGCAAATATCACTCCAAGCAACATAATGCATACCCTTGGTTCCATCACTTTTATGCGAAATAAAACTTCTAGCATCCTCTTAGGTACCATAGAATGAGTGCTTAAAAAATTTGTCATAGAAAGCAAAGAGCTTTCAATGAGAGTCAATTTACCTCCCAAAGATAAAGACTTCCTACTCCAAGCATTAAGTCTATCCATGACATTACTCATAATATCTTGAAAATCAGCCATCTTGAGTCTATCAAGTGATATCTTCACTCCCAAGTACTTCATCTCTTTCACAACTTTGAAGCCAAGAACCTTGGCAATCCTTTTCTTCATAGAATAGCTAACCACCTTGCCAAACATCAGCTGAGATTTACTGACATTTATTTTTTTCCTAGTCCACTTACAGAAATCCTCCACAATGGTCTTCAGAACATTAGCAAGATCAACAGATGCATGGGAAAAAATAAGAACGTCGTCTGCATAAAGCAGATGTGTGATCATTGGTCCTCTAGTTGAAATTTGAATGCCAAGGCTTTGCCCCTTTGCTCAAGTGAATTGGAAATCAGTTGAAAACACAGAATGAAGAGATACGGTGAAAGTGGACACCCTTGACGGAACCCACTCTGAGCATTGATCCACTTAAAATTCTTCCCATTGAAAATAATGGAAAATCTCACATCTACAACACATTCCAAGAGAAGGTTAGAGAAAACAGTATGAAAACCGTACCAACTCAAAATGTGCAGAAACGTTGCCCATCCCATGCTATCATATACTTGCTCTATATCAAGTTTCAAAGCCATCAACCCCTTCTAGTTCTTCGAGAGTCTGAACTTTTTGAAAATCTCCTGAGCTAACAAGCAAAGCTCAGCAATAGATCTTCCATGGATGAAGGCAACTTGCTCTTCAGAAATGAACTTAGAAATACCCCTCTTCAATCTGTTAACTAACATGGGAGCCATAATCTTATAGTTAGTTTGGCATAGGATAATGGGCCTAAAATTAGAAGGAGTCAAGGGGTTCTTAATTTTAAAAATTAAGAAAATCAATGTATCTTTCCATTCCCTATTCATATGGCTGGATTTAAAGAAACACTTTATAGCATTCCAAAGAGTATCCCACACAATGCTCCAATAACTCTTGTAAAAGGAAGAAGTAACGCCATCCAAACCTGTAGACTTGTTATTCCCTTGCTGAAACACCGAAAGCTGCAGCTCATTCACAGAAAATTCAGCATTAAACATATCCATATCTTCATCTGTTATCCTCTGGTTTTCAAGAACTGCTGGCCAGCCCGTTAATTCACAATCCATGTACTTCCACTTCTTCTCAAAAAAGCTTGTGATGAAAATCTTCTCAATTTGATCCTCCTCATCATGCAACTTGTTGAATTCATCTTTAATTTGAAATTTTTGGTTCCCATTTCTTCTAGCCATGGCAAGGCTATGGAAAAGCTTGGAGTTTGTATCACCTTCCTCATGCCACCTAGCCTTAGCTCTTTGGTTCCACCAAGTAGAAAGTCTTCTCAAAGTAACATTAAGATTATGTTCTTTGTTTCTATGCTCAAAAAGGTCTTCAACAGACCAATTAATATCCATGGCTTCCTTATTTTGCAATTCAAGGATTTCCTTCTTCAATTTCTCCTTCAACACATTCAAGTCTTTACACTTGTTTTTGCTCCAAAAAAATAATGCTTTCAATGTACGACTGAGCTTCCTTTGTAGAATCATATATTCATTATCAAAGTCATTCTTCTTCCAAGAATGATAAACAATGCTCTTAGCCGTAGGATAGGATCTCCAAGTATCTTCAAATTTAATGGTCTTCGACTTAAACCGCATCCTTTCATCCATCTTAATAACAATAGGACAATGGTCAGACGCCATTCTAGCAAGATGTCTGTTAACTGCCAAAGGAAGCTTCTGAATAACAGCCGAATTCAACATACACCTGTCCAATCTCTCCCAAATCCGAGAGGTAACCACTTTGTTGTTACACCAGTAAACCTTAATACTACCAATATAATGAAAATCTGAATTCACCATGAAGCCTTTCATTTCTTTAGGTCCTTTAGAAAACAAGAACCTCTTACCTCTTCTCTTTTCATCCTTATTTAAAATACAATTAAAATCCCCTCCAATAATGGAAGGAATAGAGTTCTCCATGCATTTCTCGAGCTGACTCCAAAGACCACTCCTCTCCTTGCAACAATGGCTACCATAAATAGTAGCAATTTTCCAAGTTCCCAAGCTTGGAACCGAGAGATTGCCAATGATAACCTGTGAAGAAGCCTCCAGAATCTCAAAGGACACCAACTTCACCTTCCACAGTACCAAAATGCCTCCAGAAGTTCCAACAGCAGGTTGGTGAAAATACTCCCAATCGTTCCCCATAAGATAACAACCTCCCTTCTATCAATACTAGACAACTTATTCTCCATAAGCCCAATAAAGAAAACATCATCATCTCTAATAATTTCCTTAAGATACAAGGAAGCCTCCTTCTTCCTAGCTCCCCTACAATTCCAAAATAAAATTGGAGACATTTAAAAAGGTATAGAGGATCTCTCCCCACTACTGGGGTTCAACCTTCCATTCCGCTTCTTCTTTTTATAATTACTCTCAACATGTCCCAATGATTTTAATTCCTTGGCTAGCTTGAACTTGGCATCATCACTGTTAGAATCCAGTGCAATATGACTAACATCTGTATCAGGTATTTTTTATCCTTTGTCCACAAGTTTATCAGTACCTCCATGGTTACCAAGATCTTCCTCTCCCTCCTTCTCAACCAAAACAGCAAACTAATTTGTTGATTAAACTTCAAACACCTCAGCTTCACCACCCTTTTCAGAATTTGAAATCTTCCCTGGAACCACACCTGATTCATCAACGATAGCATCAGCCTCTACTCTCAACTGGACTTCCTCCTTCATACTATCCTGCTGGTTGTCAGAACCTCTATTATCCGGTTTACTCCCGTTATCCTTTACTCCTTTATCATTGGCAATGTATCTTCTAAACCGTCTGTTTTTGAATTGGACATGAATCCAAAAGCCATATTCAATACTGACCACAGAAGTTTTATTATCACGTCCAGTCATCTTTCCTTGCCCGGTAGCTACATCCATCTTCTTTAACGTTTGATCGTGTATCACAAGAGTTACATTATCCGGACAAATCTTCCTGTCATGACCCACTCTCCAGCATTGATAACATAGAAGATCAATTTTTTCGTACTCCAACCGTTGGAAAAACCTCCCAGCTAAACCTTCAACCCAAACACCATTCAAAAGTTTCTTCTCCAAATCAATCCTTACACAAACTCGAGCAAATTCACGTTTACTCCAATGAAATGTGTTACCATCTACATACATTGGTGATCCAAAGCAAGAAGCAATTCTTGTTATGCTATCTTCATCCCAACAATACAGTGGTAAGCATGGCAATCTAATCCAAATAGGGGCAGAAATTCCCTTAAACGAATTCAGATCAAACGCAGGAGTCCATCTATCCATACCAACAATGAGTCCATTCACATACCAAGTCCCACCATTCAGAATTTCATCGACCACCTCACTCGAATTGAACGAACACAGGATCCAATTCATTCCAATTGAAGTTAAATGAAATTTGTTGTAGTTGCTCCACTGCCTTCTCAGCTCCGAGCTACAAACTGGAAACGGCACATTATTCCCCAATACTTTAAGTACTATCAAATTCTTCAAAACTTTAGAATTCTCTGCCTCACTATCCGCATTTATCTTGACCGCAACACCATCCACAGAAAATTACACCTGGTCTCTGTTGAATGTAATCTTGATATGCTTCGGTTTCGACCAAGCCTCAGCAACTTCGCCAATACCTTTCAGAATAAAATTATCATTTATCTTGGTCATCGAGACTCCAATATTCCTTAAATCCTTCACATAATTCTTGGAATGTTTCACAATTTCATCATCCATCTGAGCTTCCAAAGAAATTGGGCCATCCTCAATAATATGCCCTTTATGTTTGTCAAGAACTCCAGAAAAATTCTTCACCCGTAAGACCAAATCATCAGAAGCCGAAGATTCAAGATTCTCCAAACCTGGAATACTTTGGACATTCATCTTCTTCTACGCAACCGACTCTTCCACCACCACATCTTTCCCCTTGCCTTCAATAGGTTCTTGACGAATCAGAGGTATAACTCCTTCTCTAATCACAATACCATTTGAGCCTCTACCATTGGCCCGAAGGGGGGCAGACGATCGTGGAGCAATCATAAAAGCCGGCAGAAAGACGCCGGCGATCCTCCAGCGCTAGCACCTCCGAACGCGGAAAACCCGCGAAAACCAAGTTCAAACCAAGAGGTGAACTTTGTCTCTCTAGAATTCGCACCAGACGTTCTCTCTCTAAAAAAATCTCCCTATCAAAAAATTTGTTCTGATTAGCAAACTTAGTCATATTTAAAATACTCACGAAGAAAAGGAATAGGAGTCAGTTGGAGTAAATTTTTTTTTTCCTTTGTTATGATTATTTTTTAAATTTTAATTTTTTTTGTTTGCTTTTATTAGTTTTTCTAATCAAATTATTTTTAAAATGATTCAAAATAATTTTGAGATGATTTTTATATTTATAAAAATAACTATCACAGCTAGTTGCCGCCAGTGCCGTTGACTATTATGGTTGCAACAACTAGCTGGTCAAAGGTATTGATTGATTTGCCGTTGACCATCGTCGTCATCGCCATATAAATCAAACTATTTGAAATTAAGGAAAAACAAATATAAATTATTTTAATATATCAGACATATTTTATTTAATGTTAAAAAAATAAGATAAAATACATTTAAAAAAAAAAAGAAAAGAAAAGTAAACAGTTACTTGGCAATGCAAGTTGTTAAAGAAAAGTAAGCAGTTACTTAGCAATGGCGAGCTCTTTGGAAATGATGGTTATTTCAATGGTCGAATAGATCGGGGAGCTTAAAAATCAAGTCATAGATTAAATTAAGTATGGCTCAAAGGAGTTATATTGAAAGTTCTTTCTCTTCTCATTGCTTACGTAATTTTGTTCATATGATGCCGTACTTGCAATGCATAATTTCAACGCCGGGTAGGGCCAATTCCCATGCATGTAAGGGATATCATCCTTAACTCAAATGAAGAAGTCCAGCAACAATAATCAGCGTGTGATGCCGTATGTTCACAGCGCTCAAACATCAATGGCACAATATTTGAAATACTTGGGAGGAAAAACCTTTATAAGGGGTCATTGTATTCATTTTATATTTTCATTTGTTTATTTTGTTTTTAAAAAAGGTTCATGTCACATAAAACGTCGGTTGTCTGAAGATTCGGTTAGGAGAATAGATGAATTAGATCTATCCAATTTATCATGTTTGAACCATTTAGTTACAAATGGGTTATATTTGGTTAATTGAAGGGCCAATTTCCTTCAAGAAGATTTTTTTATCTAGGGACATCCTTTCATGAGCTATATATTCACTTAGGTTGGTTAATCTAAAGGCTAAATATTGTTTGATAAGTTTCACTTATTATAGGTTAGTTTGGGTAAAACTAAGTTATGGCTGACTAGTTCGCTAATTCATGTTGCCAGTTATGATCTTAGAAATCTGGTCACTCATTTACATCAATGGAATGCATATGATACATTGATTAGGTTAATTGGGGGTCCAAAATCTATTTGGGGATATGGGTACCCCTAAGGACTAAGTGGATAACCATACTCAAGTCAAAGGCTCTTAAAGATCCAATTGTTAAAGGGTCACTTAGGGACTATAACAAACCAAAATAAGAAAATTACATTAAAATCAAATTTTAAATTTTTATTTGAACTAGAGTGTTTCGATGTTGTACTTTCGAGCGTTGCAGCGCCAGGCTTAAGAGCCAATGGTGCCAAAAATTACCGCCTCCACATTTGAGTCTTACATAATTCTGAATTCAATGTACGATTTATGACTCTTGGTCAGAGTGCTGCGGTGCTAGGCCACTAATAGTATATTATTATTATTATTATTATTATTATTATTATTATTATTATTATTATTTGTCCTAAGCACTAAAGCTCCAGTGTCGTCATCTCCTCCCCCATTCGCATGGCTTGCCGTAAAAGAGAGAGGAAAGAGAGAGAAAGAGGAGAGAGAAAGCAATTTTTGATCATTTTTATCCATCACTTATGTTATAAAAGTCTTATGATCATAGTAAGTGAACCAAATCTCACTTTAATTTTTAATTATTTTGAATATGTCAAATCTAATCTATCTTTAAACCTTAAAAATGAATTTTCTTCTAATTTATCATACTTTTATTGTGTAACTTTCTGTATGTGATATATACTAACTTTATGAATATTTTGAATATAATTTTATTGAATTTATGTGGTTAAAATAAAATTTATAATTTTCTAAGGCTACTGAATATTATATATCTTTTCCTATATTTATAGATTTCAATGATTTATAATGCATTTCATGCATGAAAAGGAGAGTGATAAATCTGAAATAAAATAAATGTAGTACATGAATGTAAGCAAGGAAGATTGGATATTAACACTATAATCAATTTGGATTGACTATTAAAATATAATATCATACACAGGGGGATGGACCGATAAGTTTATCTTTAAAGATGATTCACAGTGTTATCCCAATTATAGCTTGTAATTAATGACCAAATTATACCAACGAAAGAGGGGATGACTCTTAAATGATTATTGAAAGCCACCTAAAAAGATAAAGATGCTATAATAATAATGATAATGATAAATTCAGATGAAGGAATAAAAATACTATATTAAAGCTAGAGGTACTACCTTACTCAACCTGCTTATACTGAATCATATATACTGATGCAATTTGTACATTAAGAATATTGATATCATTGATCAATAGATAAAAAAATGCTTGTGCATTTCATGTACTTATTTAATAAGAATAAATAATTAATAAGATTGATAAGAATGATGACCTTGATGATATTGACACCAATATGTACCAGAATAGTGATTATTGATTTAATAATGTTTATTTATTTATCTTCTTTCGTATGTAATTTATTTATGGATTTCAACTTGATGTTTCTCACTTTTCATTATTGAACCAATTAAATCATACTAAGGATAATTGGTCATTCATGATGATGAATGCTACTGATTGAGATGAGTATGCATATTAATTTCTTCGATCTTATATTAAAAGCTTAGTGAGTTTTATATTTTTGCTGAGCTTTATAAGCCCATTATGTGATTTTAGTAATTTCACGTAAGAGAAGGGGGACCGGGTTGAGTGAGACTGATTGAGATCCTAAGGTTCTTCTTTTAACTTCATTCTACATTTTTTATTATTTAGTAGAGCTATTGATAGATTATTGATTACTAGCGATTACGTGGCTTTTATAAATAGAATTTTTGTGAATGAATATAGTGAAATATTTTAATATATATGATATTTAATTACTTTCACTAGATATTAAATTATATGGATGATTTTTAGAACCTCTCGTAGATGATTCAAAAAATAAAATAGATAATGTTTTCAAGATGTGATAGTGACATCCTAAGAGAGGTTCAATTTGAACCAATCGGGCTGATTTGATTAAATTCATCCCATAAGGTTCAAATGAAGAAATAAAAGTAAATAGGTTTACCTTAGAGGGTACGGTTCAATTAGGTTAATTTAACTTATATAATGGTCTATTAAACTTAATTAGCATTTACCTAAATCATTGAAGATGATTTGGTTAATTTATTGTTCAACTATGGTTAAGTCCATTATGATTAGAAGATTTAAAACCACTTAGAAGGAATTTTGCTAGTTGGAAGGGTCTTTTGGAAAAAAATAAACCAACACTCCTATGTGGCCAAGGTATATTACAGTATCTAATTTTGTTAAATCCATTAAATAGATGTTAGGAAATTATATTGCTTTCCATCTTCTATAGACAATGGGAGGATTTATTAAGGGATTTTATAATAAGATTACCAAGAATTGTTAGAAGGCATGATAAAATTTATATGGTATTGAAAATATTTGCTAAGTTAAGGAATTTCTTCATTGCTTAAAGATAGATAATTCATCAAACATAATGTGGCTTATCTTTAGAGAAAGAGTGGGATTTTATGGGCTACCATCCACTATAGCATCAAATAAGGATGTAAGGTTTGGTCTCCATTTTTGGATGATATTATGGAAGACGCTTGGTATATAAATTAAAATTTCTTTTTCCCTTACACCCTCAGATTGACTGCCAAATAGAAGTAGTTAATAGGACCCTTGGGAATTTGTTGAGGTGGTTAGTGGAAAAGAGTTTGGGTATTGGGATTTTATCTACCTACATATTATTTTATTTATGATAATTTATATCACAAAAAAATAATCTCCATTTAAGATAGTCTTTGAAAAAAATAGAGACCATTGAAGTGTTTGGCATCCAAAATTATGCATTTTTTATATTTCTTTTCAATCATTATTGATTTTCAAACTTTAAGACTATTTGGATGAATAAATAGTTAAAATAAATGTAAAATATATAAATTTACTATCATTATACTAATTTACTGTTATAATATAATTTAATGTTACTATTACAAATTTTATTGATACTCATTATTGCTACTATTGATTCACAATTTAATGATTTACTATTATACTGAGCACATGACCCTTATTACTTATCATGTTATATAAGATATTGATATGATAGTACTATTATAAAATGATTGAATATCATGTGCATATTGATTTGAAAAAACTGCGTTATTATGAATTTAGACAATCTTCATAGATGCTTTGCTTTTACTAATATATATGACTTTCTTATTATTTAGATATCAATGTTATGACATATGGATGACATTCGTATTGGATTTACTTGTTCATAAATTTATTATTTTCCAATTGCAATAATTTATTAGCCTCCATACTATTTTGGTTTACTTGTTCACAGATTTTATTGTATAGTATGTGCTTATAATTTATGTACATATTATGATCATATTGATTGTTACGTTTATGAACTGAATAATTAAATGCATGTTATTTTCTTACCGTGCTTAAAGTTTAGTTGTAAAATTTTAGTGACATTATGGGCTTTTTAGCTCGTTATATGTAATTTAATTTATTTTAGATTAATGATGATGGTGGGGAGTATGAGATTGATAAATTATGTGATTCCTCACATTTTATTATTATTTTATTTTCTTTTTTTTATTTTTTTCGGTTAAAAGTGGGTGTAAGGTGTATTAAATTTGTATGACTATAGGATATAATATATAATTTTTGGATATTGATTACAAATATACAATGATATTTTGATCTATAAATTTATTTTTGCTAATACTTATTGCAAGAAATCAGTTAAATCTGATTATAATATAATAGATAAAATATAAGATTATTTCTAATTTACATTCTAAATTATAGTATTGCAGAGCTGAGCACTGAAATGTATATGTGTGTGTGTTTGTCTATATATATATATATATATATATATATATATATATATATATATATATATATATATATATATATATATATATATATATATATATATATATATATATATATATATATATATATATATATATATATATATATATATATATATATATATATATATATATATATACACTCCCTCCCTTACCTATTGTCGTAGCTTCCTATGGAAGGAAATAAGAGAAGGGGGAGGAAGGAGAAGAGAGGAAAGAGAAATCTGGGTTTTGGTTCCCCGTTCATTTAACCAATTTTATAAAATTCTTTAGACCATTATGGGTGACTTTTTCTCTATTTTTATTTTAAAGATTTTAATTTTGACCGTTTGATTCCCCCCAAAATTATTTTAATTGCATTTCCTTTGAATTTAGTGAACTTTTATCATGTAATTTTGTATATATATATTATATTATGATTTATTATGAACTGTTTGACTGGTTTATTTATTTATTTTATATGTTAAAAGTGTAGTTATTACATTTTATATGATTTAATAAGAATAATGATTTTGACATTTTAATTTGACTATAATGTTATTGCAAACATAGAGAATGAATATTAGTAAGTGATTGGATGATAGCTGGTTGCTATTACTTATATAATATTAAAAAATAATATATGTGAAAATAAGTAAATACTTGTTACTCACTGATATTGGCTGGAGACTAAGTGACCTATATAGGATGGTGGACATATGAGCTTTTCTTTAAATACTATGGTTTGGTGTTACCTCTATTGTTTCATGTGATTAACTAATTGAGAATTACAAGTAGTTAATTATTATGTCGACGGGCAAAGAGTGATGACTATATTTATTATGCTAATGATTTCTAATTACTTATTTAGTGTGATTACTGGGATAAATGTTAGACCTCGTTCCTTTGCTGTAGCTGCTAGGAAAAGTGATTTTCTCCCCAGGATCGTCCAGGACGATGTTGAGATCGTTCAGGCCGATCAGTGCATTGAAAACAGCTGATTTCTGGAGTGTTCTGGAATGGTTTCTGGACAAGATCGTCCAGGACGATATTGAGATCGTCCGGGACGATCGGCACTGTTCACAATACCGTCCTGATCATCGCCCTGGGAATGGTCCAGGACGATCAGAATTGGTCTGATCGTCCCAGGACGATCGGGCGATCGGCCAGGCCGATCTGAGTATGATATAAGGAAAATCAACTCGTTTTGAGGAGAGAGAAATCATTTTTTATAAAACGAAAATATCTGAGGAGAGAGAAAGAGCGGAAAAGCAAAGGAAGAAGTTCGATTTCGGGGCCCGCGGAGCGATTTTCGTCGTTCGTTGCTGTTGGATATTGTGTTTGTCTCGTTGTAAGGACTCCGAACCCTACTTCTGTTTTCGAAGATTTTGAGGTTTTGTAAAATGGTGCTCAGATTTGTGTTCTTGTAAGTGATTTTCGTACCCGGTTTGGTACTGGCGAAGATTTCACCGCATAACTTTTGGTATAATGTAGATGTGATTATTCTACACGTTTTGATTATTTTATGGTAGATTTCGTCCGGTCCGTTTTGGTTCTGCGGAGTTTTATTTTGACTGCAAATTATTATGATGTCCGATTTGGTTTGAGCAGTAGAAGAATAGTGTTGTAATGTTGCTGTGCACGTTCTGTATTAATTTGGTGAATTATGATTTTTGGAGATTTTTGTGTAAATTCGATAGACTGCCGTTGCTCTGCCCGATTTTCGTATGATTTCTGATTTTTCCAGAATTGATAGATTGAATTGATATGTGTATGACTATTGATATGATCGTTATAGATTTCCTTAATATTGCTTATTGCATCGATTATTACGTTGATTGATTGATTCTGAAAGACAAGTGAAAACCTGGTTGAACGTTGGTTATAGAAACCAACGTATGGATAACTACAACAGCATCATTAAACGATTGATAACTACAACAGCATCATTGAACGATTGATAACTACAACAACATCATTGAACGATTGATAACTACAACAGCATCATTGAACGATTGATAACTACAACAGCATCATTGAACGATTGATAACTACAACAGCATCATTGATAATGACTAGTGTTTGTGCTTGTCGAGTAAGACCATTGTATGAAATTGCATGTATATGATATTGCATCGCATGGATTTCCTGATCTGTATTGATTTATCGATTTCTGCTTTATTGGATTTGATCGGATTTACTGTATTGTACGATTTCACTGATTTCATCGATTGATTACCGAGCATTGATACTACTGAGCATTGAAATGGACATTGTATAGATTCATTATTTCGTATCGCTTTTCTCGATTGATTTCATTGATTAGATCGTATTGATTTGATAGCATCGATTTGATTGACGAATATTGATTGATTGAGTTGATTTATCGATTTGCCTGCCGCTACATTGATTGGTTTTATTGACTATTGATTTCCGGATTGCATTGACTCATTGACCATGTTCGACTGATTGATTTGACTTGAGTTGATTAACCTGCATATTGTTTTCAGTGTCATGCTTTGATTTCAGTTGTAGGCTTTAGTGACCTGCTGGGCTTTATAAGCTCATTATATGTGGTTAATGATTTCAGGTGCAGGGCCTCCAGCTTGAAGATCTTTCTGCCGAGTTTTGTAGTTTTTTTTCTTTTGTAGCCTTGGTAGGCTTTCTTTTGTAGCCTGTACGGATAGTGTAGTGTTTTCTTTTGACTGTACTTTGACCGTTGTATTATTTGTGAATTATAGTATCCGCTGCTGTTTCTTTTCTGTAATGTAATTATCTCTGGCTCTGGATATATGTATGTATGGATTGATATGAACAACAGATGAGGAAACCGATAGAAAGAAAAAAAAAGAGGCAATAGAACAATCAGATGAATCCTTTCGCTACACGGATCTTGGGGTCGTTACAAGTGGTATCAGAGCAAGTGTAGTGAAAAGGATTTGATTATATCCAGAGTTGATGATTGCGTTATTTGATTTGTTTTGTTATACGTATTTGATTTCCGCGATTTTGATTCGAATGATTTGTATTGATCAGGCCAATGGATCCGAAAGGAAAGAAAGTTGAGTCTGCTACTGATCTCCCACTCACATCTGTAAATATGAATAAGTTTGCTGACATGGTCGCTCAGATGGGGAGTGACAAATTAGCGAAACGCTCTGGCCGTAGCAAGAAAAGTGGGGAAGGTAGCAGAGCAAGCTTTAATGTTTGTAAATGTTGTGGGAAAAGATATTCGGGACAATGTTATCGGAGGACTGGACAATGTTACCGATGTGGTGGATATGGACATAGAAAGACGGAATGCCCAAGTCCTGAACTTAAGCAAGGACCTGTTCCGATGGTTCCGATTTCTCCGACTGTTCCGACTGCTCTGATTGGAAATGAGCAAGAGATGGGGGAGGATGCACCAGGAATGCCTGTAAATGTGACTGGTACGAGTTTCGCTTATCGTCTGTTTCGTTGTGATTTGCGTGATTTATTGAGTGCTTGGCTTAGCTCTATTTTGTTTCGTTTTGCTTTTGTTTTGCTCTGTACCCTTAGGGAAATGTCGGGACAACATTTTTCTAAGGTGGGGAGATTGTGAGACCTCGTTCCTTTGCTGTAGCTGCTGGGAAAAGTGATTTTTTCCCCAGGATTGTCCAGGACGATGTTTAGATCGTCCAGGCCGATCAGTGCATTGAAAACAGCTGATTTCTGGAGTGTTCTGGAATGATTTCTGGACAGGATCGTCCAGGACGATATTGAGATCGTCCGGGACGATCGGCACTGTTCACAATACCGTTCTGATCATCGCCCTGGGAATGGTCCAGGACGATCAGAATTGATCTGATCGTCCCGGGACGATCGGGCGATCGGCTAGGCCAATCTGAGTATGATATAAGAAAAATCAGCTCGTTTTGAAGAGAGAGAAATCATTTTTTATAAAACAAAAATATCTGAGGAGAGAGAAAGAGCAGAAAAGCAAAGGAAGAAGTCCGATTTCCGGGCCCGCGGAGCGATTTTCGTCGTTCATTGCTGTTGGATATTTTGTTTGTCTCGTTGTAAGGACTCCGAACCCTACTTCTGTTTTCGAAGATTTTGAGGTTTTGTAAAATGGTGCTCAGATTTGTGTTCTTGTAAGTGATTTTTGTACCCGGTTTGGTACTGGCGAAGATTTCACCGCATAAATTTTGGTATAATGTAGATGTGATTATTCTACACGTTTTGATTATTTTATGGTAGATTTCGTCCGGTCCGTTTTGGTTCTACGGAGTTTTATTTTGACTGCAAATTATTATGATGTCTGATTTGGTTTGAGCAGTAGAAGAATAGTGTTGTAATATTGCTGTGCACGTTCTGTATTAATTTGGTGAATTGTGATTTTTGGAGATTTTTGTGTAAATTCGATAGACTGCCGTTGCTCTGCCCGATTTTCGTATGATTTCTGATTTTCCCAGAATTGATAGATTGAATTGATATGTGTATGACTATTGATATGATCGTTATAGATTTCCTTAATATTGCTTATTGCATCGATTATTGCGTTGATTGATTGATTCTGAAAGACAAGTGGAAACCTGGTTGAACGTTGGTTATAGAAACCAACATATGGATAACTACAACAGCATCATTGAACGATTGATAACTACAACAGCATCATTGAACGATTGATAACTACAACAGCATCATTGAACGATTGATAACTACAACAACATCATTGAACGATTGATAACTACAACAGCATCATTGAACGATTGATAACTACAACAGCATCATTGATAATGACTAGTGTTTGTGCTTGTCGAGTAAGACCATTGTATGAAATTGCATGTATATGATATTGCATCGCATGGATTTCCTGATCTGTATTGATTTATCAATTTCTGCTTTATTGGATTTGATCGGATTTACTGTATCGTATGATTTCACTGATTTCATCGATTGATTACCGAGCATTGATACTACTGAGCATTGAAATGGATATTGTATAGATTCATTATTTCGTATAGCTTTTCTCGATTGATTTCATTGATTAGATCGTATTGATTTGATAGCATCGATTTGATTGACGAATATTGATTGATTGAGTTGATTTATCGATTTGCCTGCCGCTGCATTGATTGGTTTTATTGACTATTGATTTTCGGATTGCATTGACTCATTGACCATGTTCGACTGATTGATTTGACTTGAGTTGATTAACCTGCATATTGTTTTCAGTGTCGTGCTTTGATTTCAGTTGTAGGCTTTGGTGACCTGCTGGGCTTTATAAGCTCATTATATGTGGTTAATGATTTCAGGTGCAGGGCCTCCAGCTTGAAGATCTTTCCGCCGAGTTCTGTAGTTTTTTTTTTCTTTTGTAGCCTTGGTAGGCTTTCTTTTGTAGCCTGTACGGCTAGTGTAGTATTTTCTTTTGACTGTACTTTGACCGTTGTATTATTTGTAAATTATTGTATCCGCTGCTATTTCTTTTCTGTAATGTAATTATCTCTGGCTCTTGATATATGTATGTATGGATTGATATGAACAACAGATGAGGAAACCGATAGAAAGAAAAAAAAAAAGAGGCAATAGAACAATCAGATGAATCCTTTCGCTACACGGATCTTGGGGTCGTTACAATAAAGTATTGATTTTCTGACACTATACTAATTTATTATTACCATACTATTTACTATTACTATTATAGATTTTATTGATAATGATAATCCTATTTATTCACTATCACTATTACTGTTATTGGTTTATTATTATTAAGCATGTGATTTCTATTTCTTAGTAAGTGATACAATATATTAATTTGATACTGGTATAGAATGACATAACATCATGTGTATACTTTTTTGATAGTACTGCATTATTATGGATTTTGATAATCTTCATTGATGCTTCGATTTTATTATTTATATAATTTTCTTGTTAATTGAACCTCATTGTTATGTTGTACGGATGACATATACACATCATTTATAGGTTTATATAATTTATTATTTCTGTACTATATTATTTTACTTGCCTTTATATCGTATTGGTTTACTTGTTCACATATTTTATTAGATAGAATGAGTTTTACTATTCTTGCATAGATACATTATCATATTGGTTGTTATTATTATGAATTAAATGAGTATATGGATATAATTTTTTTATCATGCTTTGAGTTTAGTTATATGATTTTAGTGATCAACTGGCCTATTTAGTTTTTTATATGTGATTTAAAATATTTTAGATCAAGGAAGATGAATGAGAGTATGAGACTAATCCGTTATAGGACTCCTTAAGTTTTATTCTTTATTTTTGTTCTTTTTATTTCAATATATTCTTCTATGGTGAGGAGTGGATAGATCGTGTATTGAATTTGTATGACTTCTTGCTATTATGCGTGATTTTTGGATAGTGATTATATATTTATATTAATGTTTGGATCTATAGATTCATTTATGTTGATAGTATTTTATTGAAAGAAATTTGATATCTTTGGCTACTATATAACATATATAAGATATGATTCTTTCCAATATAGATTTGGGTCATGGTGCTATGGGGTTGAACACTAAAATGAGTATATATATATCACTCACACCCTTCATTACTACTGTCTTGGATTTCCATGGAAGGAAGAAGAGATAGTGAAGGATGGAGGCGATAGAAAAGACAAAGATGGGTTTATGACTACCAGTTCATTTTAATTATTTTATAAAAATTCTTTAGATCATTTTGGGTATCTTCATTCCTTTTTTTGTTTTCAAAGATTTTTATTTTGACCATTTGATTCCTCCCAAAATAAATGAAATTACATTTTTTTCTAAATTTAGTCCACTTTTACTTTATAAATTTTTATATGTTATAATATTGATTATTCTTGGTGTTTTGATTAAATGATTTTATAATTTTACTCGTTAAAAGTATAGTTATTATATTTATATGATTTAATAAGAATAGTTATTTTGACAATTTAATTTGATTATAATGTTACTATAAATATAATGAATGAATACTACCAAGTGATTGGGTGTTTGATGGTCATTATTCCTTATATAATATTGAATAATAATATGTGTAAAATTAAGTAAATGTTGGTTACTCATTGACATTGGGTGAAGATTAACTGATTTGAATAGGACTATGATTCAATGATCTTTCTTTTAAATATTGTGGTTTGGTGTTATCCTCTACTAATTCATGTGATTCACTGATTAGAAAATATTGTGCCAACGGACAAAGAATGACTACTCCACTTATTGATCCAATACTTTTTTTATTACTAGAAAAATACTGTAAAGTAGAGCTTTTCATTTGTTTAGTGTGATTATTGGGGTGTATTAATAATTTATTATAACTATACTGATTTATTGTTATTGTACAGTCTTACTATTACTAGTACAAACTTTACTGATTTAATGTTACTATTATTCACTACAAGAAAATAGGTAATTAGTGACCAACAAAATTGGTCGCTAAAAATGTTAATTTGGACGCTAAAGCAAATAGCGACCAAAAATATTTGGGTCGCTAATTTTTCACAGTAGCCTCGTCGCTGAGGCTTTTAGAGACCAAAAAAAAAATTTAGGTTGCTTAATTAGCAACCACTAATTAGTATTGGTCGCTAAAATTGGACATATTAGGGACCATTTTTTTGGACGCTAATGAATATTTATTTGAATGCTATTTAGTAATTTTAATAATTAATTTTATTTATTACATTTTCTCTTTAGCGACCAAAATAAAAATTGGTCGCAAAATGATCAACCTAATAAATCACTTGCCCCTATAATTTCATGAAGTTTTGACATATATTTTTAGATATAAAAGTTATGATATTTAGTAAAAAAAATTATTATACAATTATTATGTCTTGGTTATAGCAATTAAGATCAATCCATTACTCCTTTATATTGCAACTAATTAGATAAATTGCATAATAGAATAATAACACATTTTATTAACTTGAGGTAACAATAATAAAAACCATATACACTACTAAAATAAAAGCTTTCATTCTTCCATTTAACAAAAGAACAAATTTAAAAGAAACAATAAAAACTAGTAGTAGGCCCACTTTTCAGGAGAAAATAGTTAATCCAATATATTTTTACACAAAATTGGCTTGAATTCAAACCAAAAATAAAACAATATTTTTCTTCAAGACCACCTGTAGAAAATCTTCCTCTAGCTGATGAAATATCAGGACTCACGGCGCTTAGATACTTCAAAATTAAAAATTGCCCCAATCTGATCTCTCTCGGAAGACATCAAGTAGTGCAGACAACTAATAATTGTCATCTCATACTCAACATCTCAGTATAAGTGGACCATCGGTGTTGCTAATGGAGTCATTGAGAAGAATCACCTCCGTCCAAAAGCTGTGTTGAGGAGAATGATTAGGTAGTTTCATTTCCAAATAAGGTAGAGCAGTGGTTTCAAAAAGTTAGAAAATTCTTACATCTCTTGTGAGCTGAAATTTACTTACGAGAGAAATGGAATGGGATGACGGGCTACTAAACTATAAAAAAAGTGAAACAGATCAAATGGTGGATGAAATATAAGTGAAACAGATCAAATGCTACTCAACTATCAAAAAAGAAACTTGAAAGATCATGATTTGCCTACAACAATATGCTTGCAAATATAAACTTGACCAAAGATGCTTAGCAGAAAAATAAATTATTCAAGACAGTTGATTTTTTTTTTTTTTTTTGCATGGAGTAGTTGCACAATATTATTCAAGTCAGTTGATATTAAAAATATGTTCCTAATTTATTATGGTACAATTAATAGAAAGAAGGGACTCTTACGTTGCTTCTTCGCACTCGCCAATGTAAAATCAATGTAAAATAGCTTTTTTTTTTTTTTGGTAAATAATGGCAAGAAACATTATACCTACTAATAATAAGGCAAGAAAGAAGAGCTCACCTGAACAAATGAATCATTAAATTCAGATCGGGAAAAAGTAAGAGCCCAATGCTCGCATTTCATTTGTTCATATCCAGCTTATCTTAGGCTTTGTTTGTTTGAGCGTTTTTTTTCCTTCTCTGTTTTCGGAAACGGATGATTTTTTTTGTGTTGTTTGGTTCGTCAAATCACGTTCCCAATAACTCCTTTTTTTCATTTTTCTACAGTTTTGAGAAAGTTTTTTATATGTGTTTCTCCCTTAGAAAACTCCATTTTCTGAACTAATGTTTTTTTAAACTGTCTTTTACAAAAGCACAAAAAAAAAACAAACGAAGCCTTACACAACTTGCTAAGCTGCTTTTGTGCTGAACTTGGCATCCAGTCTGCAAAAGAATAGTACGCTCCTAATAAGTAATTTGATACCAGAGTTGTTTTTAAGCTTAACTCAGGAAACTTGCATTTTAATAAGACTCTGATTTCCAATTGTTCCACATGTACGTCTAGTAAAGTTTAGATATATCATGAATAGCCTAAGGATACCCTCAATAGCCATTAAGAAAAGTGGATGCAAATGAACTTAAACACTATATTTTGTACAGCATACTATAATGAAGTCATCGAGGGACATAACGATTTACTTTTCAAAATTGGAGAGATTAGAAGTGCATCATAATTAAAGTTATCATATTCTAGAGTAAGCAGATTGGATTCATGGCAAGTGACTAACTTTCCAGAACTGCATATAGACAAAATTGAGTATGAATCATGAGGTGCAGGTGTGCTGATATGCTTCCTGAATCTGATCAATGCCACCTGAAATCAATCAACCAAGTCCAAACTATTAAGACTAAATAATATAATAAAGCATGAAGAAGTGGCAAATTTTTGGAGAAAATCATTCAATTTCATTTAACGAATGCAAGGGACTCTTTCTCAATCATATAACACATTATAAGCCAAATCTTAAAATTCACATCCCGTTTTAAATTCCTTCTATATTGGCATACGTCCAGTAAATATTTTTTACCTTCTTACACAAAAGGAGTACTAGCACACAATATTTTTTCGATTTACAAACCCATTGCTCATCTTAAAATCAAAGTTCTACTATAGTTTAATTTTATAAGAAAAATGTCTAGCAAAGTATTTATTTGTCCTAAAGATATTATTAACTCTACACTTTGCAAATAACTCATTGACTTGAGGGAGCAAAACTTCCATATTTTTTCATATGTGCATATACATCTATCTTTTGCAAGAGATTATAAAATATTTTTAATATCCCCTCACCTATTGTAAGCTTAGATATTACTTTCATCTCATGAAGAAGCACTTTCACTAAATATCAATTCAAGAATCATTGAGATATCTTCTACTTCTACGTTTTCTACTTCTGCATTTAAGTGGTCTGAATTGAAGAACTATTAGATATTTTTCTAAAATTAAGAATGAAGATAAGTGTATGTTGTCAACATTATTCACTACAAAATATTTTAATTTTTTAACAATGGATAAATTAGCAAAAACTATTAAAAATCACTAAATATCCACATTAGCGTTGCTTTACATAAGAAAGTTATTTTTCAAGAAATATTATAGGTGATAACAGCTTCATCCCATAATATTTTCAATAGATATATCAGTAGTTGTAAGCACACATCTATTTTTCCCCTAAATTGTATGGAACAAGAATATGATGTTTGAGAAACATATAAAGGGTTGATATATATATATATATATATCTCAGGAGAGATTACAAGGCAGAATAATTACTAATTAGTATGAATACAATGATATGGTTTGAATATATGGCATGAAATCGTCAAGAACTAAACTAAGTATGACATTTTGTAGTTCTAAAGCAAACTCTAAATATACAACAACAACATCAAGCTTTTATCTCACCATGTGGGGTCGGCTACACGAATCCTTCTTCTCCATTGTGCCCTGTTAAAAGTTAAAGTCTCATTCAAATATAATAAAGAAATGTCATTTTTAATATTTTCTAACCTCTACCCTTCTTAACATAAGTCAAATCTAATACTTTAGCATCTAATGGATGACATACATTTGGCTCACACATTCTCTCATGATGCAATCTCATATATCCAACATAACTCATAAATACAAACAATCTTTTTAATTCTAGAATAAGAGACACAATCATTTATAGGATTAGTTGTTTTTAACAATCGTATAAATTGATTGAAAAATTCATGTAGCATATTAAAACCAAAATAAACTTTAGATATATAAATATGCACATATGCAAAAATATTTTATTTTTATTAGCATACTCGATCATCTACAAAATAATAAATTTGATGATATCAAGAATTTAATATTAAAATTAGGATTATGTATGAATATGCTTAGATTTCAAGATCATTGGCCACAAAAAAAAAATTGAAAACTCAAGCATCCATTTATTCAGAAAGCCAACGGATTTTCATCATTTTGATTATCAGTATATCTCTCGCACTCCAATAAGGATTGAAAATTTAAACCTCACAATTCAATGCTCAGATTATGGATTCAGGGGACTAGTAAAGGTAGTCCCATGTCCATCATATTAAGTTCACCACCCATAGATAGCGATGGTTTTCCCCAAAAAAAGAAAGTATACATCATAAAATGGTTTCCTTCACAAATAAATGCATCCAGAACAACATTAAAATTTGAATAAAAGATTTCATTTCCAGGATACAATTTCCCAGCCACGGATGGACCGAGGCATCATTGAACATAAGGTTTTTAGTTGAATAAGCTCGACCAAAGTACCAAAAAATAAAGATCAGTAACTGATATAAACAATAGATCAAATAAAGAGCATTTAATACAAAAAATTTAAACACTTAGCAAGACTGCTTCCTCAACATTTTTTATGGCCATTGCACACTCGAAAGCGTATCTCCATCGACAAGCAGCTCATCCTATCTTTCCCTTCGCATTCAACTTGTCCTTAGTGTAGCATCCAACACTACCTGAGTGTTTACCATGTGACTTGTCCTAAGCATAGCTACCCTTCTTACATTTTGTTTTATCATTTTGATTGCTATTGATTTTAATCATAATTATTTTATCAAGAAATCATACAAGTTCTTATCGCATGCATTTAAAAGCATTATAGTCCTTCATCAGGAACTATGTATTACCCAAAAAAAACACTCAGGTAAAAGAGAAAAATAAGGACAAAGACAGGAACAAAGACAGAAATCTCTTGGATGCTATTAAAGCCAAATAATTATATAGATTAGAGAAAATCAGGATTGCATAAATCCGGATTCACTTTATCCTACTTCCAACCAAACAGCCTCGGAAAATCAGAACCTGAACAAACATAACCAAAAAGAAATCAATCCAGAAGGAACACAAATACTATCATCTTTGAAATAATACTACCAATATTAATAGGGGCTTCTAACATCCTAAGATAGGATCAATCACATCACAAACTGCAGAAAATAAAGACAAAGTTTGCCAGCGGTAGAACCCAACCGCCATAAGAGTTCCTCCAAATTGGCAAAGTGATATTGTTCAGAAAAAAAGAAAAAAAGACTGAATGAAAAATAATGAGAGGAGAGTGAAAATCCTCACAGAAATAGCCATTGGATCTTTTCACCTCAACCATTGAAAATCAAACCTAACATCTTAAAGCAACAATAACAATCAATAATGTTGAATGATACCATAAAAATGAGAGGCAAGCACAGTATAAAGAAGATCATAGAAATTTTGAAATTAAAATTGGAAGAACAGTATTAGGGATAACCTGAGAAGGAGAAACCAACAGAGACGAGTTTGCGGGATTGTCTGAAGAATTGTGAGTGTAGAAACTCATATCAACGTGCGAATGAGAGAGGTCGTGGCCGAGAGTCCGTCGATTTGTAGTTGGTAATTATAGTTAGCGATTGCAGTTTGAGGTTTCTAGGGCAAAGGGTAATAGCGAAAACCAAAGAGGTCACGTGCGTGCGTGAGAATGAGATCGGGAGACTAGGTTTTGGCATTTTGCTATAATGTATAATTTTATTTAAGTAATTAATTGATAAAATTTAGATATTATATATTGTAATTTATTTCATCAATAAATTATTAGATTTGTCAAAATAAAAATATAAATATTTAATTGAATTCATCTTTTTATTTATTAATTTGAATTTCAAAAATATTATTACAATAAAAAAATTTTCCGGGGGCGCTGCCCCTGAAAATCCCCGCAGGGGCGCTGCCCCTTGACCCCGCGACCTGACCGGGCAGGTCGAACCCCATTAGGGGGTGCTACTCCCTTGGACCCCTAACATATCTGCGAACCGTACGATTATGTACATAATTAAAAAGAATAATTATTCACTACAATGACATGCATATATTTCAGAAAAAAACATTCTTTGAATTTTTAGCGACAAAATTAACAGCCACTTTTTTTATGGCTAATATCAAACTTCATTATTATTTAGAGGCCTTTATAATTTTTGGTCGCTAAAAGATATCTTTAGCGATCAATTTAGTTTAGTCTCTATTTTTTTTATCGCTATTAGTCTCTATTTTTTTTTTATCGCTATTGACCCATTTTCTTATAGTTATTGTTACTACAATTAATTCACTATTTAAAGATTTACTTTTAGCATTTAATTCTAATAACTTAGCATCTTATATAAGATATTAATTTTATATTTATATAGAATGACTTAACATTATGTGTATATTGATTTAATATTGCTACATTATATGCTTTATTTTTACTAATTTATATGATTTTCTCATTGTTTGAATGTCACTTCTATAACGTATGAATGACACTTGTACTAGGTTTTTTGGTTTATAAATTTTACTTTATTTTTACTACACTATTTTACTGGCATGTATATCATATTGGTTACCAGTACATGAGCTCTCGAAAAAATTCTTTTCGCAAAAAACCCTAGCCGCCTCTGGCGATTTGGAGGTGATTTTGGTCGGCGGTGGTTTGGTTCATCTTCTCCTCTCTGATCTTTCAGTTAGCCTTTGGTTCTCCTTCGCTTAGTTGGTAATCTCGTTCCTCTCTCTGCTCTTTCGCTTTCGGTGGTTTCTCAGTCTTTTTTCCCTGTTCGCCTTGGTTTTTCTCCGCTGGTGTTTTGTTTTGTTTTTGGATTTTCGTTGGGTGGGGGGTTGATGACGTCTTCGACGTCGTCTTCCCCGGTGGTCCCTCCGACCTTAGCCGGTAACTCTCGGTCTTTTAAGGATGTTGTTTCGGGGGCCTCCTCTTCTTCGGGGCCGAAAATTCATTTTGTTCACTCCTCCTATAAAGGGTGCCCTGCTCTTATCTTTGAGGATGCTGTGGTTCAGAAGTTGGCTATTCCCTTTTCGTTTACTCTTGTTGGCAAATTCATGCTCCGTAGACCTAATTTAGACATCATTCGAAAATTTTTTTATGGGTTAAAACTGTCGGGTTCATTTCATGTGGGTTTGTTAGATTCAAAACATATAGCTATTCAACTTGCTAACGACTTAGATTATAGCCGTATTTTCTCTCGTCGGTCTTACTATATCCAAGGTTGTCAAATGAGGTTGTTAAAGTGGTCACCGGATTTTGATGTGAGGGAGGAATCTCCCATTGCCCCGGTGTGGATTTCATTTCCTAACCTTCGATTGCATTTTTTTAATTCGCAAATTCTATTTGGTCTTGCTTCTATTTTCGGTAGGCCTCTGCAGACAGATCAAGCTACGGCTGCTCTGTCTAGACCCTCGATAGCTCGTGTGTTAGTTGAATTGGATGTCACGAAAAAACATCCTCATGAAATTTGGCTGGGATCTGAAATTAACGGTTATTTCCAAAAGGTTGAAATTGAAAATTTACCTAATTTTTGTTCTCATTGCAAAATGCACGGTCATGGTATTAATGAATGTTTTCGTTTACATCCTAATTTGCGTAAGGAGAGAAATGTGCCTAAAGAGAAAGTTTTTGTTGATAGCAAGGGTGTGAACTCTATAACTCCTATTGAGGAGATGGGTACTGCTAATGCTATTCAGGAGTTGGATAATGAAAATGGTGGTAAGGAGGGTATGGATGATTTGAATAATGTTGCTGTGCATAGTGCTCATGTTCCGGGTCACATTAATGTTCTTCCTTTAAACAGTGAAAATGTGTTGCAAGAAAATGCTGTTCAAACTCAGTCTAGTAATGTGTTACATAGTGACAACAGTATTCTTCATCAAGAAAAGTGGGTTAATGCGGAAATTATTAATAGCTATAATGATTTGGTTGTTGTTTTAGAGGAAAGTGATGTTGTTTCCTCTAAGAATTTGGAAAATTGTCAAAAGGAAGATAATATTATTCAAGATGGTGACCCTTCGGGTAATCCTATTGATTCTCAAAATATTAATGTTGTTTCCCATTTTTCTTTGGTAGATCAAAGACAACGCAATTTTTCTACAGTGGAGGATGGAGTTCTATTTGTTGGAGATGACACTACTGGTTTGGGCCCCGCAGGTGATGATATGAACAATGAATTCCTTTTAAATAATCATTACCAATGTGATGCTTATACTGATACGGAAATAGAAATTAATGCTAAATGTTATGCTAGACAGGACAATGATATGAGTTTTTCTAAAGGCCGTGGTAAGAAAGGTAGTAAATCTAGAAACATTATTCTGCAATCTCCTAGGGCTACTAGATCACATACTTCTAAATAATTTCTTTTGTTATGTTTAATACGATTATTTGGAACGTGAGGGGGATTGGTTGTCCTTCCTCTAAGCTTAGGGTTAAGAATTTATGTCGTATTCATAATATTTCTGTTCTTGTGCTTCTTGAACCTCTCATTTCTATGGATAAGCTAGTCAATACTGCTAAAGTTTTGGGTTTTAAACATGCTTTTGCCAATGTTGCTAACAAAATATGGGTTCTTTGGAAGGATTTTGTTAGGATTGATATTATTGGAGATTATACTCAAGTGCTTCATTGTAATATTGAATCTTTCAATTTTCAATGTGTTGCTTCTTTTGTGTATGCTGCTACTTCTCGTTCGTCTAGGAGAAACTTGTGGGATCAAATTGCTAATTTTCATAATATTTGTACGTTACCTTGGTTGGTTGGTGGAGATTTTAACACCATTATTAACCCCTCTGAGCGTGTTGGGGGTCTTCACCCTAATTATCATTCCATGGATGATTTTAATGATATGATCATGAATTGTAACCTCATTGACATTGGTTTTACTGGCAACAAATTCACTTGGAACAGGGGTCACATTTGGCAACGGTTAGATAGATTTCTTTTTAATAATGCTTGGATTAATGTTTTCAATTCTACTAAGGTGGTGCACTTGAGTCGGACGCTTTCTGATCATTCTCCATTGCTTATTAATGTTAACTACAATTCGGCTGGGTTTAATTCTCGTTTCCGTTTCCAGAACATGTGGCTCTCCCATGAATCTTTCATTAATGTTGTTCAGAATAATTGGTCTGCTCCGATTTTTCCTGATGACTCCATTACTGGCATGCTAAGGCTCTGGGCTAAACTTAAAAGGTTAAAAATGGTTTTAAATTGGTGGAATAAAAATGTTTTCAAAAATATTTTTTCTAATATTAAGGAGATGGAAGAGAAGATTAATGCTCTTGAGGACTGTTGCCAAAATGACCCTACGGTTTCGAATTTTATTGTCCTTAACGAGGCTAAAATTTCCCTTAGTAAACTTCAAGGTCAGGAAGAGATTTACTGGAAACAAAAGGCGGCGATTAAACACTTGGTGGAAGGGGATAATAATACTAGTTATTTTCATGCTTTGGTTAATAAGAAACGTGCTATCAATGGTAATCACAAAATCGACCGTGGGGATGGTTCGTTTTCTGAGAATGGTGATGAGATTGCTAATCTTGCTGTTAACTTTTTTCAAAAACATCTTAATAAAGATTTTACTCCTATTCCTATTGTGGATCATTCTTTTATTCCTAATATTGTGATGCCTGAGGAAAATAGGGCTCTTATTTCCCCCCCCCCCCCCCCCCCCCCCTTTTGGAAGAGGTTAAGATTACACTCTTTGATATGAATGCTGATTCTGTGGCTGGCCCTGATGGTTTTACTGTTAAGTTCTTTCAACATATGTGGCATTTGATTTCAGATGATGTTTATGCGGCGGTGTTGGATTTTTTTAATGGTAACCCAATTCCTAAATTTTTCACCTCTACCTCTATTGCTTTGATTCCTAAGAGCAATATTGTGAATTCTTGGAATGATTTTAGGCCCATAAGTTTATGCACTGTTTTCTATAAACTTATTTCTAAAGTTTTGGTTAATCGGCTTTCTGTTCTTCTTCCTAAACTTGTTTCTTCTAACCAAATGGGGTTTGTTAAAGGTCGTGCGATTGTTGATAATATTTTGATTGCCCAAGAATTCTGCCAAGATTTGGATATTAAGACTAGAGGGGGGAATATGATTTTGAAGTTGGATATTGCTAAAGCTTATGATAATATTAATTGGAGCTTTATTTATAACATGCTTAGATCTTTTGGTTTTGATGACAGGTTCATTTCTCTTATTACTTCTTGCATTGAAAGTCCTTACTTTTCAATTATTCTTAATGGTAAATGTCATGGTTTTTTCAAATCTTCTCATGGTTTGCGTCAAGGGGTTCCGATTTCTCCGGCACTTTTTATTCTTGCTGTTGACTATTTTTCTAGAGGTATTGCGAATATGTTCTGTAAGTATCCTAGTTTGTATTTTAGGACTTTAGGTGGCATCAATATTTCGCATTTATGTTTTGCGGATGATTTTATTATTTTTATGAACGCTGCTAAGAACAAAGTGTCTAAAGTTCTGAGTTTTTTTGATCATTTTGAAGATGTTAGTGGTTTAGTCTTTAACAAATCTAAAAGTGGTTTTGTGATTTCTAAGAATGTTAATCATAACAGAGTTGTGGATATCATAAATTTGACGGGTTTTTCTCAAGCTGTTTTACCTTTAACTTACCTTGGCATTCCTTTGTTCAAAGGTAGGAAGAAGATTTTTCTCTTTGATGATTTAATTTCTAAGGTTCATAATCGTTTATCTTCTTGGGATTCTAAGTTTTTGAGCTTTGGTGGTAGGCTTATTCTTATCAAAAGTGTTCTTGCTTCCATTCCTGTATATTCTTTTCAAGTTCTTTTTCCCCCTAAAACTGTGTGTTTGAGGATTGATAGGATTCTCAACAAATTTTTTTGGAGAGGGTCTTCTAGCAATGCTAAAATACACTGGTCGTCGTGGGAGAAGTGTTGTGGGTTGAAGCAAGAAGGTGACCTTGGTTGTAAATCCATGAATGATATGGTATTAGGTTTTTCTTTTAAATTGTTGTATAATTTCAAGGCTAATGAATCATTGTGGGCTAAGTTCATGCAGAAAAAATACTGTGGTCATCATCACCCTTCCACTTGTCATTATGCTAAAGGGAATTCTCGGGTTTGGCAGCGTATGGTCCAGATTAAGTGGAAAGTTGAGCCTTTTTTTGCTTGGGGTCTTGGGGAAGGGAATATTTTTTTCTGGCAGGATCGTTGGATTAATGGTTGTTTTCTTGATACCCTCCTTAATACGACCTCTATGAGTGTGGTTAAGGTCAAGTCCTTTTTTTGTGAGTATGGTTGGGATGTTGTTAAGCTTTCTTCCATTATCCCTTTCTCTATTGTTCATTTGATTACTCAAATTAATCTTAATCGTGAAGCTAAAGATATTCTTCTCTGCACTTTTTCTAAAGATGGTCTTTTCAGAACTAAAGATGTTTGGCATGTTTTCAGAACTATTAAAGATCCTACCAAGGTTTTTAAAATGATGTGGCACAAGAGCATTCCTACTACGGTCTCGGTTTTTTGTTGGAGAACTCTAAAGAAGTTTATTCCTACGGATGAGCTTCTTAGGAATAAAGGTTTGTTGATTACTTCTAAATGCCAGTGTTGCTCTAATGTTGAAACTTTACAGCATGTTTTTGTTTCTTCTCCTATTGCTGGTAAGGTGTGGAATTTTTTTGAAGGCATTTTTCGTGTTAATTTTTGGGGTCCTAATTGCCCTATTTCTCATTTGTTTGATTCTTGGATGGTTAGTTTTAAGGGTCACATCAGGAACATTATTCCTCCTCTTATTATTTGGTTTATTTGGTTGGCTAGAAACGATTCTCGTTTTAATGGGAAAAGGATGGATCATAATTTCATCATTTTTAGAATCAAAGACAAGGTTAATTCTCTTTTCTCTGGTAACCTTATTTCTTATAAGAGTTTTAATAAAGTGGTGTTTACTCTTGAGGAGTTTGGGATTGCTCTGGATGGTTACTCTCAAATCAAGCGTAGCACTGTGTGTGTGTGGTTTAAACCTCCTGCTAATACTTTTAAATTGAACATTGATATTATGAGGGATGGCAGCAACTGGTGCATTGGTGGTTTAATTAGAAATTTCAATGGGGAGTATGTCTTGGGGTTTGCGGGTAGAACTGTTGGAACGAATCGCCTGGGGGGTTTTTTGCTGGCTGTCCTCCATGAGCTCCAATTGTGTGTTGGGCTGGATATTGATAGTATTATTTTGGAATGTAACTTGAATGAGAATCTTGAAACCTTGCTTGAGGAGGATGGTTGCAGATGTGGTCATTCCTTCTTCTACACGCGTAGGGATATTAAGTTTATCTTGGATGCTATCATTTGTTATTACAACGTGATTCCCTCTGAGGTTAATTCTGCGGCTAGGGCCATGAGTTTGCTTGGGAGTAATTTTAATGTTATTTCTGATGTTCCCTTTAATAATCTTCCTGTGCAGATCAAAGGCTTGATTAATTTAGATAAAAACAATGTCCCCTATGTTCTGGGTATCTAATTTTTGGGTTTTTTCTTGGGTTTTACCCCTTTTTTCTGCTTGTTCTGTCTGGGGGGTTTTTTGGTTTCTGGTTGCTGGTTCTGTGTTTTTGATGCTGTGGTGGTTGTTTTTTGGCTGGATTTTTCTGTCCAGTTCTTTGTGGGTGTGGTCTCTGTGGTTTCCTGGCTCAAGGGGGGTGCTGTCTTTGGTCGTTGCTGGCTCTGTCAGGGTGTTTTTTTCGGGTGATGGTTGCTGGTGCTGGGTGTTTGATACTGAGGGGTTGTTTTTTGGCTAGAATTTTCTGTCCAGTTCTTTGTGGATGTGGCCTCTGTGGTTTCCTGGCTCAAGGGGGGTGCTGTCTTCCCTTGTTTCTCTGGTCTCTTTTGTGGTTGGTTGTTCTTCTTTTGCAAAGCTTTTCTCTGGGGCCTGTCTTTGGCCGTTGTTTTCTCTGTGGTTCTTGGTGAGGGTGATGTCTGTTGGTTGGATTTTGCTGAGGCTGCTCCCAGTTGGGTGGTCTGGGAGTCACTTTGGTTGGCTTATCCTGCTGTTATTTTCTCATTTCTATTCTTATTACAGGTCTCTGTTTTCTGGCAAGTGTCCCGGCTTGAGGGGTCTTCCTTTTTACTGTCTTCTTTTTCTTCTTTCCTCTTTTAATTGCTTGTTTAGTTGTTTTCCTAGTATCCTTGCAGGCCTCTTTTGCAGGTTTTTGGAGCTTCGCGCTCGTTTTGTGCAGGATTCGTGTGCTAGTTGTAGGGCTTTGCTGATGTATTATTACAAGCAACAAGGCAGAATTTTTACCAAGGTATGTTATTCTAATTTTTGTTTTTTCATTTTGCTATATAGTAGAATTTTTTGCAGGAGAGCGGTGCTGAAAGTATTAAAGATTACTTGGTCTTTCCTTTTTTGGGTGTTATTGCTGAATAGCCCGATTTCTTTAAGTTCTTTTTGTAATGCTAATTTAAGGATTTGCCGGCTCGTAGGAGTTCTTTTTTCTTTTTGGATTGTAGCTCTTATGAGCATTAGGGAGCTGGTGGAGCCTTTTAAGGATTTTGTAACCGTTGTTTTAAATGAACACGTAGGCCCCAATCGAGGGTTTTAACCAATATATATATATATATTGGTTACCAGTACACAAATTTTATTATACAGTATCTCTTTTCTTATTTCTACATAGATTCATCACCATATTTACTATTATTGTTATGAACTGAATGATTATAAGCATATTATTTATTTATTGCTTTGAGTTCAAATTTAGGATTTTAGTGACCTTCTTACATTTTTAGCTCATTATTTGTTGTTTAAATAATTTCTAGTTAGAAAAGAGGATCGGGAGTGTCATCTTGATCAGTTATATAATTAATCAGGTTAGGGGTAAAAATGAGCTAAGCCAAATCGAACTCAACTCACAATGAGCTTGCGAGTCAAGCTTATCGAGGCTTGAGCTCAAGCTCAAACAGGAGCTCAAATACCAAACAAGCTCAAGTTCGAGATTAATTAAGCTCTGCTTGTAGGCTCATGATTCTATTTAAATAATTTAAATATTAAAGAATATATAGTTTAAGGAAATAACTATTAAAAATAATTATTCAAAATTTATATGTTTAATAATCACATTTAAAATTGCACAGCAACTTTTTAAAAAATATATAAAAAGTTCTTTAAAATTAATTAATTTTCTATTTCCAAAAATATGTACACTTTGTCAGCTTTTTCAAAAGAAAAAAAAAATCTGAATGCTTATTCTTCTTCAATCTCCATCTATAAAACTCTACATCACATGGTCCATGACTTCATTTAGAAAAGCAAAAATCCCACTTTGACATTTGTTAAGTCAAGCTCTCAAGCCTGAGAATGAATACTAGAGTCAAGTTTGAGATCATTCTTTGGGCTTTACTTAAGCTCGAGCTTTACTTCGAGTTCTTTAACTAAGTGACAAGTCGAGCTCAAGTTTTTTGTGACTCTAGATAGACCCAATGTGTTTACACCCCGACCTAAGGTTTTAGTATTATTTTGTTTCTTTTTCATTTTTAGATATTCTTTTGTAATCAGAATTGGGTAGATAATGTATTGAATTTGTATGACTTTTAGCTATTATTCATGACTTTTGGATAGTGATTATAAAGATACATTGATGTTTTTATCTATCAATTTGTCCACTTGTATTTATTTTAATAAAAGAAATTATATAACTCTAGTTGAAATATATACATATAAAAGATAAATTTATTTCCACTTTAGATACTGGTGCATTTCAAAGGACCTACAAGAAACATAACTCTAGTACCTCTAAATCTAATCCCATAATTTTGTATAATTTATAAGAGAACTTTTGAAAGTATTCATTTAGGTTTTCCTATATTTTGGTCAATCACAAAAAATTGCGTGGGGATTCCTTTGTGATTCTTTGGTTAGCGATGAATTAATCGATGAAAATATAGCAAGTAGGGCAGGTATGTAAGTAATATTGCAAGAGAGAATATAATTGAGTATGTTCTTGATGTTACGAATATAGATTCAGATATTATAATTTTGATAATATCAAACATTTCTAACACTTTCATTCTTCTATGATTATCCTGTATACTAACGTTTTAAGGTCAACCAGGTCAATTACAAATCAAGCTAGCTCAAGATTGGATAGATTTAGATTGAGTCAGTCTGTAAACTTTATTTAAGTGTTTTTACCTTTTCTTGAGTCAAATCTAATAAAGTGGGTCCCGATGCTAAGTAACCTTGCACACACACTCAAGGAGAAAATTTCTGTATATTTTTAGAGTTTTTTATTTTTAATCATACCATGTGGGATGATCCAAAATCATCCTAAATGATCAGCTAAAAATAGAAATCCTAATTAGGGCATTTTGATTAAAGTAGCCACAAATAAGCAAATCATCATGGATAATATTATCATTGTCCTGGATGATAGGTTTAAATTAGAAAGAATCAACTTCCAACACTTTTAGGCATGCTATTATTTTTTGACATCATATAGGACATCATCCTGGATGATGCATTATAATTAAGCCTAAATTAGTTTGTTGATTAAGGAAAACAATTAAGGTTTGATTGATCGATCATATAATCATAAACGATAGCATGATTATCCTGGATGATTAGTTAAAGAAATCTTAGTTTCATCCTGGATGACCAGAGCGATTGCCTGGATGATCTTTGACATTTTAAACTAATCATACAGGATGATCCCATAATCATCCTGGATGATCAATTATTTTTCCATCATCCATATAGGTAAAGTCTGGCCGAACAGAGAGATTATATGGATGATACTCTATGATTTTGAACTAGTTGTATAGGATGATGTCCTATCATCCAAGAAAATCAAAACAAATAAGACTTTTAATCATCCAGCCTCCTCTAAATCATCTTGGCTGATTGAGTTGAATTTGTACTGAACGTACAGGATGATCCGTCAATTATCCTGGATAATCTTTGTTAGTTAATATCAATTTAAGACAAATTTAAAGCCCTTCTTTATAAGATCTCTTGTTTACTCAAGAGGTGCTCTTTTGGTACTGTCCTGACCTGAGAGAGAAAAGAGGAGAGGGAGAGTAAGGGAGAGAGAGAGAGAGAGAGGATCTTATGAGGAGCAGTTTATGATGGTTACACAAAGATTTCTCCAAGAAAGGATCCAAGTCATCTTCTGTGGTCATCATCCCAAGTTCATTGGAGGTTTGAGAGAGGTCTACTTCAATAAATTGATCAAGGTTCTCTACCTTCTTCAGGAGGAAGTGAAAGGAGTCGGGTTCTCTGCCTGCTTCAGGAAAAAGAAAAAGAAGTTTGGTTCTGTGCCTCACTGGAGTCGGTGGAAATAAGGTTTGTACAAGCTTTTCCGCCTTACTATAGGATCAAAAGAAGAGTCACTGAGTTTAGTGAAATACCCGGAGGAGAGGCTCCAGGTAGTGGATGTAGGTCAAATTGACCGAACCACTATAAAATTTTGTATTCTTTCTTATTGCTTTCCCACATTTAATTTATGCACTTTAATTTTTGTGATAAATATTAGTTTGGTTTAAGATCATGAATTCTATCTGAGAAATTTTAAAACACCAATTCACCCCCCCCCCCCCTCTTGATTAACCTCGGGCTGGTTCATAAGGGCTTAACATCGCTAACGAACTTTAAAATGGTATTAGGGCGGGATTCATAAAATTTAGTTTTTGAAAACTTTTGAATTGCAATCCATGACTAACTCTGGTAATCGTAATACTGCGTAAGGATATTATATTATCCGATCACCTTTCTTTGATAATATACCTTTATTTTCTGGAAAACTCATATGTCCATATTTTTAGAAATGATTGACTATCGCATGTGGATGCTTGTTAAAGAAGGTTATTCACCTCCGTCATTTGAAGCTAATGGCATAAAAACTAAACTTTCTTTTACATAATGGACATTTAATGATAGGAATTTACCACAACTTAATACAAAATAATTAAACTTTTTTTATGTGCTTTTAAATTCGAAGATTGCATGTGTGTTTCAACTTCTACTACTGGTACAGAAATTTAAGATAAATTATATATCACTTATGAAGGCACAAATGAAGTTAATCAATCTAGGTTGAATACCTTACTGCATGAGTATGAACTTTTTTCCATGAAACCTACTGAATTGATATCTAACATGTATACTAGGTTTACACAAACCGTCACCTCATTGCATGCCTTAGAAAGAGAACTTACTAACTATGAAAAAGTAAATAAAATTTTGAGATGCTTTCCTTCTTCCTTTGATGCTAAGATTACTGTAATAACTGAATCTAAGGATTTGAATACTTATTCTTTTGATAACTTACTTGGATCACTCATTGCTTACAAGCAAAGAGTGAACCATAGGCAACTTGATGTAGGTGAAAAACAAAAGGAGAAGACTGTGACATTGAAGGCTAACGATATGGATACTGATTCTTAGAGGTCTGAAGGAAATGATGTTGCCTTAATCACTAGGTAATTCAAAAGAATTCTTAAGAAGAAGCAAAATCTCCATCAGAAGTTGAATGAAGGTAAGGGTAGCAAAAATTTTAAAAGTTTTACTAATATGATTTATTTTAAATGCACGAAGTCGGGACATGTTAAAGCTGATTGTCCTACACTTAAGGCTCACCCAAGCAAGGAGAAGGGTGAGGACTAACCCAAGTTTAGGAAGGACAAAAAGTGGTTCCAAAATGCATTCTAGGCGGATTCTACATCAAACTCCTCTAAGACTGAAGCTGAAGAGGAGACAACAAACCTGTGTTTGATGGCTAACGATCATCTTAGTCAGTCTGACCAAGAAGTGGTATTTGAACTAACCTGCAATCAACTACTTGAAGTTTCTTAGAAAATTCATGCATCAAATAGGAAACTTAAAAAATTACATGCAAGCATAAAAATGAATTTTTAAATATGCAAATCGTGCATAAAATATTACTTAAAGATCACTCTATACTTGATAGCAATCACATGTCATTAGTTGATAAGTTTGCTGAGTTAAATAAAAAAATATTCTGAGTTGGTCATAGAGCATGATTCATTGAATGAATCCCACACTACACTTGAAACTAATTTTAAAACATATATTGATGAAGCTGAAAGTAGGTAGCACTATTTAAAAGTTGTTAATGTTATTTTAGAAAGTGCTAATGCATTATTAATTTAAAGATGAATTAAAAGCACTTCAGAAAAATAGGACTCCACCCACACTTGAACAATTTTTCGACCCTGATCGAAAGCCAAAAGTTTTGATAGGAAAATGCACTATAACCCAAATAGATTAATAAACCTCTTTCTTGGTGTTAGAAGTTTCACATGTGGCATGCTATAACATATTTCACAAACTTAAACTTACTGTAGTATACATTAGGTATAGAGACCCAAATTACATAATTCAGAGTATAACACACATACATTGCATTCTTCCTTTCTATAAAAAGGGATCCAAACTTGTTTGGGTTCCTAAATCTGATGTTTGATGATTTTATTGGTGTGCTCTCACAAAAGATGTTGTGAGAGCATGTGGTACCTAGGTAGTGGATGCTCATGACACATAATTAGAGATGCTAATCAATTCATTTGGTTAGAGGCCTGGGCTAGAGGCAAGGTTACCTTTGGAGATAACACCACCAAGAAAGTGGTGTGTATGTATAATCAGAAACTCTAAGAATCTTTTGATTAAAAATATTTTGCTTGTAGATTGACTGAAACACAACTTGCTCAGTATTAATCAGCTTTGCTATAAAGGCTTTATCATAAATTTTTATGTAAATATATGTATTATTCGCTTGAATAACAATACTATTTTGCAGAAAAAGTAGATTAATAATATTTATATGTTTGATTTAAATAACATTGAATATGCTGCTTCATTTTGCTTAAAAATTGACACTGATAAGTCTTAGTTGTGGCATAGGAGATTATATCATACCAGTAAGAAAACCCTTAGAAGAGTGATCTAAAAAGATCTGATTAGAGGTGTCCCCAAGCTTAAGTTTAATAAAGACCACATATGTGATGCCTGTCAACTAAGGAAGCAAGTCCAATCCTCTTTCCATTCCACTAAAGACATTAGTGCCTCTAGACATTTAAAAGTCCTTCACATAGATTTATTTGGACCCATTAACACAGGTAGCTTAGGGGAAAAAGTCTATAGATTTGTGATTGTTGATGACTACTCGTGGTTCACTTATATTAATTTTCTATCACATTTGTGATTGTTGATGACTACTCGTTGTTCACTTATATAAATTTCTGTAACATAAGAGTGAGTCTTTTGATAAATTTAGATCCTTCTTTACTTAGATTAAGAAAAAGCTAGGTTTTGAGATCTTAACCATCCATAGTGATCATGGTGGAGAATTTGAAAATGAGAGATTTGGAAACTTTCATGAGGATAAAGGGATTAGTCACAACTTCTTAACTCCTAGGATCCCACAGCAGTATGGGGTAGCTTAAAGGAAGAACAGGACCTTAGTAGAGGCTTCTAGAGCCATGCTTACCGAGTATTCACTTCCAAAATAATTTTGGGTTGAAGCAGTAAACACAGCCTATTATGTGTTGAATATGGTGAATGTTAGAGCCAATTTAGATAAGACATCATATGAGATCATTAAAGGTAGGACACCCAACCTTTCCCACCTCCATGTCTTTGGTTGTAAGATTTTCATTCTTAACAATAGGAAGTCACCCTTAGGTAAATTTAGCCCAAAATTTGGAAATTCACCCTTAGAAAAATCCTTTAGGGTGTTTAATAAGAGGATATTGGTGGTGGAGGAGACTACTCATGTAGTGTTTGATGAATCTGATCCTAGAAAGTCTAGAGTTGATAATGAAGATGAAGTTGGAGAGATTATCCAAGGATTTAAAAATTTTTAAGAAGAAGGTAGAGCCCCAAAACCCTGAAGGAGTAGGTGAGATTACCCAAGGAGTAGAAAATACAAATATGGAGGAAAGGGTAGAACCTAGACACACTTTGCCTATATATTGGAGATCTTTTTTGAGTCATCCTAAAAAATTAATCTTAAAAGACCCTTCTAATGGTGTTAGAACTAGGCATGAACTTAGAAAGAAAGTGAACCACTCTGCCTTTATCTCAATGACTGAACCCACCAACATCAATCAAGCCCTATCTGATGAGTTTTGGATATTAGCCATGTAAGAGGAATTAAACCATTTTATTGGAATGATATTTGAGAACTTGTAAAAAGACCAAAGGGATAAAATATAGTTTGAACCAAATGGGTCTTTAAGAAAAAGATTAATGTTTCTGGTGTAGTGGTTAGGAATAAGGTGAGATTGGTAGCTAAGAGGTACAACCAAATAGAATGGATTGATTTTGAGGAGACCTTTGCCCCTATAGCAAGATTGGAAGCTATTATAGTGCTACTAGCCTTTGTTTGTTATAAGAGATTTAAGCTTTTTTAAATAGATGTCAAGAGTGCCTTTTAAATAGGGTAATAAAAGAGAATGTGTTTGTAGAGCAATCCCTAGGTTTTAAGAGTCTCCAATTTCTAAATCATGTTTATAAATTAAAGGACTTATATAGATTAAAATATGCACCCAAAGCATGGTATGAGAGGCTTAGCACATTCTTACTAGAGAGGAAGTGTTAAGGGGAGCATAGACACCACCCTTTTTCTAAGAAAAGTATGAGATGCGTTACTCATTATTCGGATCTATATTGATAATATACTTTTTGGTTCTTTTGATAAAAAGCTATGTGATAATTTTTTTTAAATAATTAATATGAAATTTGAGATGAGTATGATGGGAGATTTGTCCTACTTTTTGGGATTTAACATAAGATAATTTGATTATGGAACCTTTTTAAATCAATCAAAGTACATTAACGATATTTTGAAGAAATATGAAATAGATAAAGCCAAGCCAATAACTACTTTCATGACCTCTAGTGTTTAGTTGGATAAGGACCAAAATAAAAATATGTTGATCAAAAGAAGTACAGAGGAATGATTGGATCACTACTTTACCTGACTGCTAGCTAACCTGACATAGTGTTTAGTTTTTTCTCTATGCTAGATTTCAAAATGATCCTAAAGAATCCCACCTGACTATAGTTATGAGAATTCTTATATATCTCTTAGGAATCCAAAACTTAGAAATCTAGTATCCTAGGCACAACACTTCTTTTGAGATTATTAGATATTCTAATTTTAATTTTGCAGGATATAGGATGGATAGAAAGAGCACTTTTGGGACTTACCAATTCATAGGACAATCTTTAGTCTCCTGGTCTAATAGAAAATAAAATTTTGTTGCACTCTCTATTGCTAAAGTTGAGTACATTGCCTTAAGAAGTTGTGTGGCCCAAATCCTTTGGTTGAGTAATAAATTTTGGATTTATAATTACCTATATGCACAATTTTAATCCTTTATGATAACACTAGTGTCATCTGCATCTCTAAAATTCTTATCCAACATTCAAGGACCAAATATATTGACATAAGACATCACTTTATTAGAGGCCATGTGACCAAAGAAAATATTTAGTTACATTAAGTGGCAACTGAGAATCAACTGGATGACATCTTTAGTAAACCACTGGCCTTTGACACAATCAGCATCTTAAGGACCAAATTGGATGTAATTGATATAAATGTATGAACTTGATGTTTATTGAATTCTTAATTTTATGTTCTCTTATTTGTTGTTGATTTTCTACTCTTTATTTTATTTCAGACTTTTTTTCTTTTTTTATTATTTTTAATGTTTTTCATTTCCATTGTTTTAATTTTCTTCTTTTTTAAAAAAAAAAATTTAGGTCACTACTGAAATGATATTTTATACATTATTTTTGTTTTAAAAATTTATAGTCAATATTTAACATCCCTAAATAAGTTAAAGGTAGAAATACCGTTGATTATTTCCCTTCCTCTAACTTCTTTTGGTGGTATAATTTTTTTTTTTTAAAAAAAAAAAGTCTATTTCAAATTAACAACTAGACTTTACGATTGAGATATTTTTTATCTTGCTACAGTAATCTATCTTATATATATAATATTCAAAGTCATTAAATCACTTTCAAGCTTTCATAATCTTGTCATTGTATTTATCATATGAATTTGATTATGCTTTGTGGTTTACTCTTCCTTATATTAGATAGTGAGTTTTTTTCCTCTAATATCTTGAAGATATTCTCATAACTCAGAGTATTTAAAAGTTTTGAAAGAGATCTGACTTGCAAAAATAACAAGAGGTGTAAAATGAGCCCAAAAAGGAGAAAAAAATGAAAAGATGCGTAATGACCGACCAAAAAAAATTAAAAGATACATAAAGTGTACAAAAAAATCAAAAGATGCGTAAAGTACGCCAACTAATTGATAAGAGGCATAAAATGAGCCCACAAGAAAGAAAGATTCATTCTCTTTCAAACCTTTAAATCTTAGAAGAATTTATATGTCACTTGATATTTTTAAATACTTAATTTTGAATTTCATGATTATGACTAATTACTTTGGTATATTATTTTATAAGATTTTTTTTTTTTGAAACCAAGTTTTGAATGGATCTCTTTTTCTTATCCGATTAATTTTTTCTAAGTTAGAACTTTATTTTCAAAAGATGGTTTGCCCTAAAAGAAGTTCGAGCTAGAGCTAAAAGGATCAATTGTTCTACTAATTTTTGGATTTTGATGATGTTAACTCATTGATTCTTACAAAATTTTAATTTAATTACATGGAAAATTTATCATATTTATGTTTTGATAAAAAAACACTTTATGTTTATTCTTTTTATCATTTTTCTTGTCCTTTTTGTTATTTTATTTTTATTTTTTTCTTTTTTTTTTGGGTCTTCTCTAATCATCTCTATCCATCCAAAAAACTCTTTAATTTTTTTATCACATCATCTTGGATGATATGACTATCATCTTGGATGATATTTTCATACCACCCTTCATCTTCCTAGACAATCTGATCGTATTCTGCTTCAATTATTTGTGATCGGTCGGGACGATCCTCCTCATCCTGGACGATCTTCTAAATTTATGCTCAGTTATTGGTGATCATCCTGGGCGATCCACATGTTCATCTTAGACGGTCCATATGGCAAAGCGATTACACATTTTAAATTTGGTCGGCACGATCCATTATTGTCAATCATCCTGGACGATCCACCTAATTGTCCTGGATGATCTGCATTTTCAATGGTCATCCGGCATGACTCCTTGGGATGATCACCTATGTCTAATCATCCCAAATGACGTCTGATTATTATGGATGATATAATCACTTTTTTGACCAATCGTCTTGGATGCAATAATTTTATCTGATTGTCTTGAATGATTCTACGATCATCATGAACAATCAAGCCATTTCTTTATAAATAGTAGCTTTTAAATGGTTTTCTCAAAACAAATCCTTTTATTCCTCTTTGCTCTCACTAATTCTCTAATTTCTTATTTATGGTAAGTGGCAAGAGATCCAAAATATCATCCAGAAGTTCTTTGAGGGCCACTATTGACCCTTATTTCACTGAGGCGGCTGACCAAGCCGCCTACCTTCGCTACAAGATAGCCAGAATCATTATGTCCAGTATTGTCATTCCCCATATGCATACTTATCCTGTTCTTAATCTTTTTGTGCACACCTCCCTCACCCTCATCTTTACCATCGCCTTCCCCTTCAATTTTGAACTGCTCTTTAAATTTGTTACAAGTCTTAGGATCAACTCTTCTTACACTACACTTCAATCTTACATCAACAAATGCCTTATTGAAATCACTTATCAAGACTATCATGAACTCCTTCAATTATCTATTACTGGAGACAAGCTTTATATCTTATCTCAAGACCTTGACTATGATTGGGCCCCAGCCAATCACCTTTTAAGAAACACTCTTGTCTCCTTTCATGATGGGGTGTCTAGCACCTTAGTCAAGGATGCTAGGATAATCCAACATGTACTTCATGCCTCTATTATTCTCAAAGTTGGTGATCATGTCCATAGCACTCATCTCCTTTCAATCACCACCTTCTACATCATGGCCCATAGAGAATTCAATCCTACTGATCTTCTTTTCCATTATATTGAGCATCTCACTAGTATTAGGGATCTAGGACACATAAGAAAGCCCAACCTAGCCTCAGGACATATCATAGACTATGTCTTCAAAACCAAGTTCAACTTTCAATATCCAGCCTTACCTAACTTTCAACATACCTTCTACACCAACAGCTCCTTCCATATTCTTCATAGTACTCGTCTCCACCCAGATCATGAGAAAGTTGAGGGAGTTGAGGAGGAAACTGCTCCTACACCTGCTCTGATCCGCCAGCACTCACAGCTAGATTAGATTATGGAATGATTCGACTAGTGGGAGGCTAGGTTCAACTCTTATATTGCTGCACAGGAGTAGCATCATGCATAGGATATTGCTAGATTTGATGCTTACGTGATTCACCAGCAGCAGCAATATGATCATGACATAGCATGGTTTGTGGAGCAATTTGCTACTTTCTCTAGCTTCTTTTAGCTGCCACTACCACCTCCTTCTGATGATCAGGGCCCGTCATACTTGTAATTTATTTCTTTTGCATCGTGTTTTATGATGTTGTTTGTTTCCTTTTGAATTTTTTCTGTTCTTTTTCTTTTCTTTTCTATTATCCTCCTCCTTTTTGCGATGCAAAAAGAGGGAATAGTTATAGTGTTTATGTTGTTTCATTGTATTTTTTTACTACTTTTGTTTAGTGTTTTGTACCATCTATTTGACTTCAGTAAAATTTAATATCAGTTTTTTCTTCATGTCATGTTTTAATTAACTGCTTAAATTGATTATTCTATCAAATATTTGCCATCATTTAAAAGGGGAGTTTGTTGTAAATTTGGATTCATAGATTATAATTATCATGATAGAAAACATTTTTTATAATTCTATTTTTCTTTGATTATCCTGCCTACTAATATTTCAAGTCCACAAGATTAATGGAAAATCAAGCCAGCTCAAGATTTGGTAGATTAGGACTAAGTTAGTCTGTAAACTTTTGTTATGTGTTTTTATCTTTTCTTGAGTCAAATATAATAAAGTGGGTTCTCATGCTAAGAAACCTTACTCACACACTCAGGGGAAAAAACTTTATCTATTTTTAGAGTTTTTTATTTTTGATCATATCGTCTAGAAAGATTCAAAATCATCTTGATCGATCAGCTAAAATTAGAAACATTAATTAAAGCATCCGAGTTAAGGCAGCCGTAATTAAAGCAAATCGTCATGGATGATATTATCATCATCCTAGCTAGATGATAAACTCAAATTAGAAAGAATCATCCGCCAACTCTTTTAGGCGTGTTATTATTTTTGGACATCATCCAGGACATTATCCTGGATAATGCATTATAATTATGCCTAAATTAGTCGGACTATTAAGGAAATCAATTATGGTTTGATTGATCGATGATATCATCATGATTTGTTAAATCAACCTTAGTTTCTTCTTGGATAACCAGAGCAACTTAATTTCTATATGATTTTTAATATTTTGAACTAATCGTACAACACGATCCCATAATCGTCTTGGACGATCAGTTATTTTTCCATCATTCAGACAGGTAAAGTCAAGCCAAACAGAGCGATTATCTGGACGATGCTCAATGATTTTAAACTAATCGTACAGGATGATGTCCTATCATCCTGGATGATCAGAACAAATAAGTCCTTTAATTTTCCAACCTCCTCCAGATTGTCCTCGCTGATTGAGCTGAGTTCATACTAATTATACAGGACGATCCATCGATAATCCTATATAATATTTGTCGATCAATTGCAATTTAGGAAAATTTTGAAGCTCTTCTTTAAAAAATCTCTTGTTTACTCAAGAGGTGATCTTTTGCTACTATCCTGACTTCAAAGAGCCAAGAGGAGAGAGAATAAGGGAGAGAGAGAGAGAGAGAGAAAGAGAGAGAATATTATTAGGGGGAGTTTGTGAGGGTTTCATAAAGGTTGCTCCAAGTAAAGATCTGAGTTGTCTTCTTCGGTCGTCGTCCTTAGTTTCTTGGAGGTTCGAGAGATGTCTACTTCAGCAATTGATCGAGGTTCTCTGCCTACTTCAAGAGGAAGCAAAAGGAGTCAGTGTCTCTGCATGCTTCAAGAGTAAGCGAAAGGAGTTGAGTTCTCTGCCTCACCGGAGTCGGTGAAAATGAGGTTTGTAAAGGCTTCTCCGCCTTGCTATGGGAGCAAAATGAAATTTACTGAGTTTAGTGCATTACCCAGACGAGAGACTCCAGGGAGTGGACGTAGGTCAAGTTGACTGAACCACTATAAAATTTTGTGTGTTCTTTCTTATTACTTTTTCGCATTTAATTTCTGCACTTTAATTTTTTGTCCTAAATGTTGGTTTAGTTTAAGATCGTGAATTCTATCTGAGAAATTTTTAAAACACCAATTGACCCCCCTCTTGGTTAGTCTTAGGCTAATTTATAAGGGCTTAACATCCCTAATGAACTTTCACTCTACCCTTGAGTATGATGAGGAATATTTGGTATAGAATAATATCATAATCTTATTGAATATGTATAATAGTTCTATAGTGATTCATATGCTTGCTATGATAAAAAATCTTATCATATAGATCAATTGGAAATAACTTAAACTCCACTAAAATAGGATGGTGGAGAATTTTATTAGTTAGAGGTGAAGTTTTTGAAAGTTATGGTGTGGTTAGCTTAAGTCCTTCATTACTTCTGGAGGATTACAAGTAGTCTTAGCAACATGGAAAGGATGTGTTAAACTACTGTTGAACCTAGTGTGTATACTAGGATTTTATTGATTACAAATATTATTATTTATACTAATATAATTTTCAGTTAACTATGTAGATTTTTGGACTAACAATTCATGATAAAAGAAGCAGCTACCACACAAGAGACCAAATTAGAAAGAGGAGCTAATTAAACCCATAATTTCAAACATGAAGACCAAAAAAGATTAAGAAGAAGTTAGAAAGTAAAATTAGAGTGTCAAAATTATATTTTTTACTTTTATTGAGTTTTCTTTTATGTGAAAAGATTATATTTGCTAAACAAAATGTGCACAAACATACACACGGATTAAGAACTTAATAAATGATGAACTTGTAATATATTGAGGTGGTGGCCTTATACAATGCAACACTGAACATGTTAGTTTTTTTTTTTTGCACTTCTTTTATTAAGCTATATTTTCTTATTTCCTTATTTTATTTTTCTATATAATGATCGCTAGACTACTAAGCATATGTTGTTACATAATAGGAATATGTTACTATTAGTGGTTCCAAACATTTAGTACACGAATTTCTTACATAAAACTATGTTCTCAAATATATGAGATGTTCATAGCATCTTATTTAAAATGACTTTATGTAGCTTTAATTAACCTTACAAGCTATTGGCACCAACTCCAACTTTTGTTTCCTAAAAGAAATTACTTCGCCACCTTCATCCATGTCCATATCTTCAATAGTGATGCCACTAGGAAGACTCCAATCAAAGCGATGCAGAAGATTTGCCAGAGTAATCTCAATAATCACCATTGAAAAATCTATTCCTGGGCAAATCCTCCGACCAACACCAAATGGAATGAAGTAAAAATCTTTACCATTGTAGTCTACAGTCGAATCAAAGAATCTTTCTGGCTTGAATTGTTCTGGAGCTTCCCAATAAGATTCATCTCTCCCAAAAGCCCATGCATTGATGATCAGTCTTGTTTTCTTAGGAATATTGTAGCCTTGTATTTGACACTCTTGCAATGACTCTCTAGGAAGCAATAATGGCGCTGGTGGATGCAGCCGAATGACTTCTTTTATAAAAACCTTCAAGTAGCTTAGTTGGCCCAACAATTCTTCACTAATCATGTCTTCTCCATGAGCCACTTTTCTCAGTTCCTCCTTTACCTTCTTCATCACTTCAGGATTTCTCACAAGTTCTGTCATGCACCAATCCAAAGTTGCGGATGTTGTCTCTATTCCAGCAGCAATCAAATTCTATTTCAAATAAAGCATGTTAAAAGAAAGTTTTATTTGGTTCAATAGTATTTAGATAGTAGTTTAATCTAAAGACAATCATATTACATTGGGACTTTATCATGAATCATGAAAGTCTGTTCGAATAGTATTATATTATTTAACCAAATAGTATGATATATAATGATAATATTTTGAAAATATCAATAGACTGAACTGTAGATATCAAAGTAATTGGCCGGAAGCTAGAAGAGAATCAAATAAAAATTAAAACACAAAACAAATTGTTGATTTAAAAATGTTAAACAATGAAAGACTTTTAATCTGAGTTGATATCTACTAGGAACATATATTTTACAACAAAGGTATTAGAAAAAAACTCTTGAAATAATTACCAATGTGAGACCCCTGATGTGATCGTTTGTGAGGACAAAACCCAAGCTCGAATCATTCTGCAAATCAAGTAAAGTATCCATGAAGTAAGTGCTGTTTTTACCGTTTACCTCCTTTGACTCATGTCCACGGTTCTTAATAATTTCCTCAAAAAGAGCATCCCGATTCTTCTTGTAATTCTGGAGCTTTCTATGTGTTCCACATAGCACATCGAGCCATTTTAAATATGGAAAAAAATCCTCAAAGAAAAATTCATAAACTAAAGTTGAAGACTCGTGTGAGATCTCATACAAAAGTGCCTTTTTCTCTTCAGTTATCCATGATCCTAAAATCACTCTAGATATCACGTTGATTATGTAAGAATTCAATATATCTGTGAGGCATATAACTCCATTACCACTCGAAGTTTCATCAGCAACTTTTTCAAGCAAAAGAGACACCTCCTCTGCTCGATCGAAGCTCATTGACTTCACTTTTTGTGAGCTAAGAAGGTGGGTTCTGGCAAGCTTTTTCATTTGTCTCCAACTCTCTCCATATGGAGCAAAGGCTATATCATTCTTGTTTTCGGACAAAGCATCCGTTAGCTTGCTCATGGGACGAGTTGCAAATACGAGATCATTTTTTTTAATCACCTCTTCAACAATTTTGGGGCTTGAGACTACTAGAGTTCGAACAGTACCAAGATGAAGAAGCATCAGAGGTCCATGCTGCTTTGAAAGCTTGTAGAGCGAGCGATGGGGAATCGAGCCAAGTTGGTGGAGATTACCTATGAAAGGAAGTCTCGGAGGTGAAGGTAAGAGAGCTACCTTCTGTGAGATGACCTTCCTTCTTTTTAGTAGTAGGAAGAAAAAAGAAATAATTGTAATAGCAGCAAGCAGAGTTGGATTCATCGTTACCTCGTTTTAGTTACTTCTGCAATGGACGGTCATTCAAACTGAAATCCACGATTATTTATAACCACAAAAAGCTTTGGGGTGCAAAGCGAAATAATAAATAATTAAATAATTTAGAAAAAAGAAAAAAAATAATAAAAAAAAATTTAAGTTCAACGCCGGGTAAGGCCAATTTCCATGTGAAGGATGTCATCCTTAACCCAAACGAAAAAGCTCCGGCAAAAATAAGGTCGAATTTTGTAAAGGTTCAGCTTTCCTACCACTTCGGAGAAAGAACGCCATGCAAAATAAATTTAAAAAAGATAAAGAAAATATAATTAATAATTGCGTATCTGTAAAAAAAAAAAATTATGTTTTAATAGAAAACGTAAGAAAAAAAAAAAAAAAACTGCCTTAGCTGCTCAAAACGTAATTTTTTTTTTTTTTGCCGTTTTTCATTTAAATGGCTGGAAATAAACGATTTTTTTTTGTTTTTTAAGTTAAATATAAGTATTTTTTAAACGTTTTTTTATTACAGGTAAGGGCATAGTACTTTTTTTTAAAACAATTTCTTACATTTCTTTTATGTTACGCATTTTCTTCAAAGCGTATTTTTTTATTCAAACATACTAAGTTTTGATTATTTTCTTCAAACTTACTTAAAAATATGATAATGTTTTTTTAATTTTAAATTTTATCGTTACTATTGATATATCACCCAAAAAAATTATCTTGATCGGACACGAATCTCAAGGCAAAATCAAGTTGAAAACTTCAAAAATTAAATCTTGAACCATTTGAACTTCAATTTCAGCAAACTTATAGTCAAATTGAACTCCGATTTCAGCAAACTCCGATTTCAGCAAACTTCAAAAATGAAATTAACTATATATTGTGCAAACTTAAATTAAATTATATGATATATAAATTAATTAAACATAACTTTAAAATGTTTAAATTTAATTTAAATAAATTTTACTATAAAAATAACTTAAATAAATATAATTTTTAATTAAATGAAATAAAAATATAATTTAAAATTAATTTAAATTTAATATAGTTAATATTTAAACTTTGTAATACAAATTTTTTAAAATTAACTTTAGTATAATATAATTTAGTAATCTTCAACGACATATATAATACTAAAAGTTTATATATTTAATAATAATATATATATATATATATATATATTATATATATATATATATATATATATATATATATATATATATATATATATATATATATATATATATATATATATATATATATATATATATATATATATATATATATATATATATATATATATATATATTAGTTTAATATTAATATATTTTAAAATTAATCAAGTAATCATATGTAATATATAAAAATAAATTCTCTCTCTCTCTCCTCCCCTTTTCTCTTTCCCTCTCCCTTGCCACCAGGAAAACTAGGAGTGTCAATTCAGGTTAATGGGTCGGGTTCGGGTCGAACCCGACTTGACCCAACCGTAAATAGATTGACATTAACCCGACCCAATTTTGCAAATGGATCAGGTTTAAGGTTTAGTCAACCTGCGCAGACCTAACCCGTCCGAATTCCTGGGTTAACCCGACCCATCCCGCGAGCGAGGGCGAGTGTTATGCACCTACGTGAGCTTGCAGCGTGCATGCGAGGCTATGACGCAGGGCTTTAAGCGCGATGCGGATATGACCAAACCACGCGAGCGCTAGGGCGAGACCCAAAATCGGTGAGTGGCGACTGTCCCAAGTTCTCACTGGGCAGCGCGGATGCTTCTAGACCACGCAAGGCAGCGAGGGCTCGTCGCTAGGGCTAGAATTGCGGCTGCGACTACATGACACAGGGGGACAACAACTGGTGCGCCTCCGCGATTCGACTACAAAGTGTGAGGCGCTGGGCGAATTAGTGACTGGTTAGCACTTGGTAGCCAGGTCAATTTCGAGTTACCGGGTTAACCTGGACCCGACCTGTTTTTTAAATAGGTAAATACTTGAAACCCAAACCCAACCCGTTTGTTAAACGGGTCAACCCTAACCCGAATTTTTCGGATCAGGTTTAAGTCGGGTTATCGGATCGTGTCAATAATTGACACCCCTAGATAAAACGAAAAAAAAAAAAAACTTTGAAAGTGAAAAGGCAAGAAAAAAATAGTATTTCACAGAAAAAAGCAAAGAAAAAAAATTTCGTTTTTCAAACTGAACTCTTTTTTTTTTTTTTTTTTTGCGTTTTCCATTAAAACACAAAACTAATTGAGTTATCACGAAAATTGTAAAAACTAATTACATTTTTGATACTTTTTAAATTTAAATGGGTAAATTTTTAAAATGATTAAAGTTAATGGGTCACTTGCTCAAGTTATAAAAATATTGAAAAAAGATAGGATAGAGAAATTACTAAAGAAGGAGATAGAGAAATAAAACATGAGAGATAAATAAAAAAATTTAAGACATTTTTTATGTTGTGATTAAGAGCTGCTTCAGAATTTTTTTTATTAAAATCTTAAATGCAAATATGTTTTCTTATTTATAATAAATAATTTATAATGAAATTTTTTATAAGATATTATGTTTTAAAAAATTTCACAACTTAATTTATCATAATTAATTTAAAAATACATCTTTTTTTTTTAAATTTTTATTCATAATATATTATTATTATTTTAAATTTATCTTGTTTTAAGGAAAATAATATTTTATATGAATATTTATATTATTTTTTAATTAATAAATTAAAATGAATTTCATAAATAATACTAATAAATACTAAATGTAATTTTAATAAATATAACCTAATTTTAAGTAAAATTATATTTTAAAAAAATCAAGTTAACTTAATTTTTTATTTATATTTACTAAAAAATAAGTTACTCTATAAATTTAATTCAAAAATAAGATAAAAATATATTTAAAATAAAAAAAATTATGAAAAAGATGTATTTTTAAATTGATTATGATAAATTAAATTTTAAATTTTTTTCAAACATTATAACTCATAAAAAATTTTCATTTTAAACTATTTATTAAAAATTAAGAATAAAAGAAAAAAATATTGAATTTAAGATTTTAATTAAAAAAATCTGTTTTACGACCTCTCCAACCCAAGATGAAAAAATATATATATATATTTTTAAATTTTTTTATTTCTTTCTCCTACTTTATTTCTCTATCACCTCATTTAATTAACCATTCTACTTTATTTCACTCTCTTACTTTCTCTCTCTTGAAATCTTTTTCTAATATTTTATAACTGGAGGAATAGGCGACTTTGATTAGTTCTAATTTTTTTAATTATTTAATAGCTAATTAAATTGTTAATAGTAATTACTTAAAAAAATCACCCAATTTAAATTACTTAACGATCTTTTTGCTTATTCCGTCATAAATGGCGATCCTTTTCAAATTCGGCCCAAGAATAATCTTCCCATGATGCCGTCTGTTTATAGCTGAAACATAAATGTCATAATATTTGAAATACTTGGGAGGAAAATTGGAAAAAGATTACGGGTCAAACGAGTCTTTTTTTATTTTCATTTATTATAGGATGCCATACATCATCCTTTGAACCATTGGATCTTCACCACCTACACTAGATCTTACCTACACAGCAACAATTTTAGAGATATATATTTATATTCTTTAAAATTTAGAGATATTAAAGAAATAATTAAATTTTTAAAAAAATAATCATGACATATATAAATTTTAATTAATTTTAAGATAATATCTATTATTTTAAAAATAATGAAATTTATAATAATTTTTCTTGAGCTCTAAACTAAATTATGCACATCAATTTAAACATAGTAATATTTATATTACTTTTAAATCAAAATATGAAAATGTAAATTTCTATAATCTTTAAAAGAAAATCTATTTTTCATAATCCATATACGAAAATTTATTTGTTCATATTCTATATATGAAAGTTTTTTCTTTTTTATTCTCTCATTTTCCTAAATATTTTCTAATTAATTAGGCACTTTCTGCTTGATTATATCTTAAACCCACTTCTCATAAATTGGCACTATTTGTTGCAATTGGAGTAAAATTTATATTATTATATCAATTAATAAAGCTAACACCACAAAAATTTGGGTGTTTATACCTACAGATTGACCGCCGGAAATTTTAGCGATCCTACGGCCACCGAAAAATTAGCTTGTTCTACATAAATTGGAAACCTTTGCCAGCAGAATGCCAACAAGCTTTAAGTTAAATTATTTTCAGCGGTCGTAGCCATCACCAGTATTTGCCCTATTTTGCCCAATCCATTCTTTCTTATTCGTTTTAATGCATCTCCTCCGACAGACGAAGCCAAAACCTACTATGCCCCCTTCATTGATCTAGGCCATTTGTATATAGTTTCTTTTTATTTCTTCAACATTTATGAGGTAAAACTAATTCTCTTCACTCTTTTTTATTTTTACACAATTTCAAATTTTGAAAAATATTTTATTTCAGTTTTGAGGGAAAGGTTGAAAATGTATTCTATTTAAATAAGAAAATGTTAGGTAAGAAATAATATAATAGAGTAAAACCCTAAAATCTCATGGACATAATTAGAGTCAAGAAATGGATTGTTATATGCTTAGAGGCAAGAAAATTTGTTATTTTATTTAGGGAAAAAATTTCAATATTGACTTGTTTATCATGATTAGAGGCAATCAATGAACTTCTATATCCATAATTCCTTGCTACATAAATTTGTAAGATTTTTGTAAGGGTTGAAATTAGCAAACTATGTATTTTCTTGACAAAATATCGGAGATGCCTATAATACTTTAGGCTAAATTATAAGAGGAAAAGATGTATATTTATAATCATAAATTTATTTTCTTAATTTATAATGCTGAATTTTTATATATTTTTTATTTTAGGATTATTAAATTAACATCCACATGGATATATAAGAGGAGAGGAGAGATATTTGATGTATAACAAATTGTTATTGGGACGAAAAGGAATGACAATAAATTTATTGACGGAGTTAAGACTTTCATTTAAGTTGCATATAAACTACCTTTGTTAAATCTGATAGAATGTTTGGATGTCCATGCTTAGAGCAAAAAAATCAAGCTTTTTTAAGCCTGATGATGTTGATTTGTATTGTAGGAGATTTTATATTTGTTTTAGGATATTGGTTATGGACCTCACATGGCAGGTACCACATAGAGGTATTCATCTAGGTCCATCCATAACTTCTAGAATAATATATGAAGGTTAAATGAATATACCACATGAAAAACTTATTTTTGATGCAGTAGTTTCAAATTTAAGAGTAAACATTGAAGAGACACCAAACTTAGAAATAATTTTTTTTTTGAATTACTACACGTTGCTGAAAAAACTAATTTGGGATAGTTGTATAGCTCATTCAGAATTATCAGTGGCTGTTAAGATACTCAGTATCAAAATTAAATATAATTTTTATTAGGAGTGCTTTAATGACTTCATTTATCTTCTTAAGGAAATAAATCATGTAGATAATTTAATCTCCATAGATTTGTATCAAACAAAGAAATTAATATCAAAGTTGGGTCTCACTGATATGAAAATTGATTGTTTTATAAGTGACTGTTTGTTATACTATAAGGATGATGCGATAGAAGTTTGTTATCATACATACAATGCACCTTGATTCAAACCTAACTATAAAAAATAATGTGGGCAAAAGAAAGATGTTCCATATTCTCAACTTTTTTATTTACTGATTATTCCAATACTTCAACATCTCTATGCATCAATGAATTCAACAGGTCATATGAGATGTCATAAGGAGAAATTAGCTCACAATGATGTTCTTTCTCAAATATCATATGCTAAAGTATGAAAATATTTTGATCAGACACATGCTTCATTTGCTACCAATCAATATAACATAAGATTGGGACTATGTGTTCATGGTTTCTCTCCATACAATCATGCATATTCACCATATTCTTATTGGCCAAACATGCTAACACCATAATACCTTCCATCAATAATGTGCACGACTACCTCGTATGTTTTCTTAACACTTATAGTAACAGAACCACATATTCCAAAAGCAAAAATTCAAATTTTTTTTGCAACCATTAGTTAATGACCTTAAGTTCTTATGGGAAGAAAGTGTCCTTACGTATAACATCTCAACCAATTAGAAATTTCTTCTTAATGTTGTAATGCTTTGTACCATTGGTGGTTGGGACAAAAGAAGAATGTTATCTTACCCTTATTGCATGGAGAATATAAAATCTTTCACACTAAAATATGGAGAAAAGAAACTTTGTTTTCTTATTATCGTATGTTCCTACCTTTTGATCATCCATTTAGGATACAAAAAAAGTATATATGTTAAAAGGTTGTAGTGGGTCATGTTGAGATTGTTACAACTTAGTTGTTCAATTATTAAGATTATTGCAACATATGTGTTTTTTTATGATTCCAAATATTATTATTTTAATTACAAATTATCCTTAAATATATTGGATATATATTGCTTTTGGTGTAGTGTACTAACATTTCAAGAAAATCATACTCCAAGCTATTGAAGACTTTAAGAAAGAATAATTAGGGTTTATTGTAAATGGAGTATGTAAATATTCACTTTTATTCAGTCTGAGAGAGTATGATTATAATTGAGTAATAGTGCACACACACACACTGGGGGAGTATTTTAAAATTATAAATTTTTAAACTAATCATAATGTACTATTTAAATTTATATGGGATGATTTATTCAATTATCTCCTCCTACGAGCAGTTAAATAGATTGTGGGAAGACAATTTTTCTAATTACTCATCGTGGTATAGACATGGTTATAATTACAACTTATATTTTTTATATACCCTATCAAGATTGTTTAATAAAGAGCAAGTCATTCATTTAATTTTGAGAGATACTTTGACTTATTCTATTTACCTTTCATACTATTATCTTCTTCTTTGTCTATTATTCTATCCAATGGAGATGGTATGATATCTAAGAAGGTGTGCTTTAATAATTTAGAGATATATTATAGGAAATAAATATCTAGTAATTAATTGTGGCACCTCTCTGAGTTTAATGTTATTATGAGTATACATTTGCTAGCTTGATATATAGCTCAAATTTATTTTTTGAAGAAGTGGTTTATATTATTTTTGGGTAATGAGAGTTGCTTATTCCAAGGATGTATAAGGAGTTCTCTATTATGTGATATATGTTGTGCAAGTAGAGAAATTATGGGAGAAAGGTTGTGTTATATTTCTACTATTTATTTAGGATATGAGAATATAATATAGATCTTTGCATGATGTTTTAGTAAAATGGGAATTTTCTGATATCTTCTCTAAGAGCATAGTGAGTTTACAACCTAATAATGATATGAAGTTCTATATCGATGTGCTTTTGGGTACCACTATAACATATAAGTTATCATATAAGATGGCACCTACGGAGCTACAAGAACTGAAAGTGCAGCTTCAACAGTTAGTTGATTATTTCTTTATCACTCGTAATGTGTCTCCATAAAGAGCACCTATTCCCTTTATGAATAAGTTATATATTAGATTCAATGGAGTGCTGAGAGTGATAGTTTAAGATAGAGATGAAGAATTTACCTCAAGATTGTAGAAAAGATTTCAATAAGGTCTAGCTACAGGTTATACTTTAGTACTAATTTTAGTCTACAAATGGACGGACAGTCTAAGAGGACTACTCAAATTCTAGAATATCTTCTAATTATGTGTGTTTTAAACTTTGGTGGAAGCTGGGAGGATCGCATTCCCTTAATCAAAATTTCTTACAATAATATCTTTTAGTCAAGTACATATATGACCCATTATAAAGATCTATATGATAGAAAATATAAAAACCCATAATTTTTTATAGAGGTGGGCGAAAGAATTTTGATTGGGTTACCTTAGTTGATGATTCTACTAAAAGGATTTATTTGATTAAAAATAGATTAATTATTGTAAAAGAAGAAAGAAATAGTATTATGATACAAGACATCTAGTTGTAGATTTTCCAGTTGGAGATTTTGATACATGAAGATTAAACCGATGAAAGGTATAAGCAGGTTTTGAAAAGAAGGGAAGCTAAGCGCAAGGTATATTAGACCTTTTCATGTAGTTAAGATGAAAGGAAGGTTCACTTATAGGTTGGTATAGATTGAGCATATGTTTGATATTCAGAATGTATTCCATGTGTCATCATTGAGAAATTGGGTTTTTGATTATGGAAGTATAATATTAGTTGATTATTTAGGGGTTCGTAAAAAATTGAGCTACCAAGAGGAACTAGTAAGGATTTTAACATATGATGTTAGAAGATTATGGAATAAACACATCCTAATAGTCAAGGAATAGTGAAGGCACAAAACTGGATGAGAAGCTACCTGGGAAATAGAATTTGATATAAGGTAGTTATAACACAGACTATATTTGTTTAACTTAAGTGTTGAAATATTAATGATTTCTTTTTTTTGAGAGAGGATGGTAATACCCATAGTAATAGTACTACACTCATTCAAACCCAATATAAAAAGTTTGATATAATGACATTTTTATTTTTATTTTAATTTACATGAATTTAGGAATGTTTTGCAAGAACGAAAGACTAGAATTCTATTTTGAGGCATTTCTTGAGGGTTTTTGTGCCTGAAACTTGGTGCATGGAAAATTCCCTTAAGAGTACCACAATGCTGGGGTTGATGGTGCTTTAGCATTGAACTCTTTATCTTTAAGAAAATTTGGAGTAAACCTGTAGTGTTAGATGGTGTGCTATGGCGTTGGATGGAGTGTTATAGCACCATGCTATCTCTTGAGAGCATTTTAGTACTATGCCTTTTAGTACCATGATGTTAGACCTATATTTTAAAAAATATTAATTTCTACTTCAATTTAATTTTGACCAAAATAACCCCCTAGGATGGTTTAGAGAGAGAAAGGATGCATCAAGTTAGAGAAAGCTAGGGTTTATCTACTTCAATCCATTTTTTTATGTCGACTTAGTTTTAAAAATTATTCAGTTTGAGATAGGTTACGTTATACTTGTCTCATTTTTTAATATTGTGAAAATTTAAGGGCTATTTTTATTTAAATTATAAATTTATAGTACAAAAATAGGGATAACTTCACATTTGTTAAAAATATAACTTTTTGTATGTTATTGATATGAGTATTCTATATATTTTGGTAATTTCTTATGAATTTTATTGGCAAAATTAAAAAGAGCTATAATTTTAGAAAATTAGAAAATAATTTTGAGGTCAAAAAATAATATTATAGTATATTTAAATTTTCTAAATAGTATTCTAAACAATCTTTAATAATTTTATGAAATTTTAAAAATAAGAAACTCAGTTCTGTAGTTGAATCTATTGGCTATTTGTATAACCTTATATGAACTTTTGTGTCTTGATTATTACCTACTAATTCTTTGAAATACAATTTTATATGTTCTTATGTATTTTGAAAAATTTGATTCTAAGGAGTTCTGATGTTAGAGGAAATTCTCCTGTGCTAAATGCACTGGAAGTTATATTGGTTTAAAGGTATCTTGGGTTTGGTTTGTCACCATTCAACATGATATGACCCATTATGTCTATGAATTATATTGGGTTGGGTTGCAAAAATATGATGTAATTTTATAAGAGATCATTCATTTATAATATGTTTGTGATAGATAAAACTAGTTTGACCCTATTTCTATCAGAGTTATTAGCTAGTATAATCTCTGTGGAATCTTTGAAGGGAAGCAAAAGGGTGATATACAAAAATTTTATCTTTTTATCATATCACACTATACATCTTGGGCGTATTATGTGAAATATCCTACAAAATTAAGAGATAAATAATACTAGCATGTGTTAGTTAAAACTAAACCCTTGGAAACTAGGAAATAATAATTATATTATAGGATATATATGAAGAAGAAATATCATAATTTAGGCAAACTATTTTGTATGTTGACCCAATACCTAGCATACTTGCTAGTGATATCTAATGGAAACAATTTGATAGCTTTAGTGATGAAAATAGTGATTATGAGTGAGATAATGAAAAAGTATAAATTTAAGCGGAATTAAATCAAATGATGATCTTGAATGATGTTTTTTCTTACTTATTTTAACTTTATTTATTGTTGACTACTATATTATGATTTTATTCATTTTGTTATTTGCAAATGCATATGGCATATGTTTACAAGCCTTCTTATTGGTTGATCACATCAATTATTGTTTAATAAAATAAGCTAACTTTGGGCTGAATAGAGTTGAGTCATATTGAGCGGCCATATGAAATATAAACATTTAATTCCCACTCACATTTGCAAAACTTTTTCTTAGGCTTGTAGAAGCACAACCACCTTTCTCTTCACCTGATCCTATGCATAACACCCCATTTTATCTATACCAACCATCACCACCATCTTATGTAGGTCCTTCTACATAAATACAACCTCCATACTCATGGCCTACTTATTACCACCCTCCACCACAACTTCATTATGATTGGTTTGTTCTATTTACACAGTTGAGGTGTTAGGGTGGTTCAATGGCATTAAGCTTGAATGTGACATGTAAATATGCATTTTATGTTATTTTTATTGTGGTGATAGTTAAATTTAGCTAATATATGTGATACATGGCTTCATGAATTTGAGGAAATATAAGATAACCTACAACAACATCATCAAACCATTATCCAACTAAGTTGAGTCGACTGCTTGAATCTCTTTCCAATTGTGTTATATTAAGAGTCAAATTCTCATTTAATTCTAATAAAGAAATGTTATTTCTAGTATTTTCTAACAAAATAATTTTAGGTTTACCTCTACCTTTCTTAACATAAGCCAGATCTAATACATCTACTCTCCTAATTAGGTCATTGGAAGGTTGTTGTTTTATATGACAAGACCATCTAAAGAAACTCTATCTAATCATATCTTCCATTGGACTTGTAAAGTAATGATAAGTTTTTAAACCTATGAAACTGTCCCAAGGCTAACCAAGAGGGGGGGGGGGGGGGGGGATGAATTTGTATTTTTTAAAAATCCTCTTGGAAATTAATGAAAACTAATTTTTATATTTTATACAAAAATAAATTTTCAACCACAAAAAGTAAAATGCTGAAAAATAAAAGTACAAAAATAAAAATGAACACATGGATATATAGTGGTTCAGTCTGACATGACCTATGTCCACTCCTTGAAAACTCCATCTTCAGGTATTACACAATTACCAAAATGACTCTCCTTTAGCCTCCAGAGTAAGGCAAAGAAGCCTTTATAGTTTTTCTCTCTTCCACCAATCCCCAGTGTGGTAGAGTATCATAATCCTTTCACACCCTCCAAATGTCGATAGAGTATCATCGTCCTTTCACACCCTTTAAGTATTGGTAGAGTGCCATGTCCTTTCACACCCTCCAAATATTAGCAGAGTACCATCATCCTTTCACACCCTCTAAGTGTCAGTAGAATATCAGATCTTCTTCAAAGATCTTCTCTCGAGCAACTGTAAAGAGGAAAGGAAGAGAAGTAATCAAAATACAAAAGAGATTCTTACCTTTGAGTAACCTTGTGAATCATTCACACTCCACTTGCAAGAACTCTCTCTGAAACACTCTCCCAAAATACTCTTTCACTCGATCTCAAAGAAATCACAAAGAACAACATATTTCAAGTCAGTTTCTAAGGACTTTTTATATGAAAGACATAAAAAATTGTCCAGAAAACTAAAATTTATAATTTTGAGTGAATACGATTGTATAGTATGATCATCAATCGTATGTATGAACAATTCAAAAATTGCTGCATATGTACCTGTATGAAATATTTTCATACATGATAATCATCCATTACGAATCTTGTTCATATTGTATGAACGATTGAATAAATTTTCTTCTTCATCGGGATGAAAAGATACCCCACATTTTCTTACTCTAGACGTCGTCTATATGAACCATGTATCGTACAGTATAATTAGTTCAGTAAAATTTTATATTCGTCGGGATGAAAAGGAACCCGTTCTTTTCATACTATGGATGTCGTCTGCATGAAGCTTACTTCGTACAGTACGATCAGTTCAAAAAAATTTCAGGAATCATCGGGATGAACAGGGATGTATCTATTTCGTACTCTGGACATCGTCTAAATGAATTTCTCTTTGTACATTTGTAAGTGAGAGACATAAGGTTGGGCCTAGAGCGCTAAGAGAGGTGGACCATTTGTATATCAATTTCTAACAATGATTATGTTGTCATTCATGGAGTTTGTATGAGTGGAACACTAATATGCGAAAGTTATAGTAGGAGACGCCTGGGATAGTGTTACTAGAAGATTGGTTGGTTTTTTTAATGTGGTTAGACATGAAACATGCATGGTAGTTGAGTGCCCATAGAAAGGACATGTTAGACGTACATTTTGAGGATAGGGCTCTATTAGACTTGTAGGGAGATCAAGGATAGTTTCCTCACATGTATATATCAAGGTTCCATCACATGCATGTAATAAGGTATCTTCTTATAGAAGCAAGTGCTCTATGGTAGGGCTACCATTTATTAGTGGTTAAAGGGAGGGAGTCTTGTAGTTCTATTACCCCATCTCCAATTCAAGCAAGCCTCACTACAAAATATTTTCCTATTATTAGTCGACCAATATGGAGTAGCCGAAAGATCATTCTCAATCAGATGGGCCTTCTTCACCAGCTCAAAAAAGTTAGAAATTGAAAATGGAACCAACGCTATCTCAAACTATCCCAAAGTCCTCTTAGAAATCTATAACACTTCTCCTTAACAGTGCAAACTAACTACAAAGTGTACCCAGATGTTATAGTAAACTCTTACTCGTAGTGTATCATGGACATGTTCCCCTGAACTAGCCTAAAAAATATCTCTTGCATTAGGTGGATACTTTATACCCTCAAATGTTTTCTCTAATCTCATTAGCCAATAATGTTCTACTTTGAACGCATTAATGTCCTCAAACCTCAGAGGTTTCAACCTCAAAAATATCTTTAGTGTTTATCCACTTCATTAGATCTAATAGATGATATTTTGCTTTGGACTTCACCCATCAACTATGCTACCAGATTGGCAAATGGAAAAATCAAATGAAAACCAATAGTAGAAGCGATACTTTTCTCTAGCATAGCTTGTTTGCATAATAGGTGTGAGCCAATACAACTCAACAGGTCACATCCACCAATCTAAATTTGAATAATTAACTAAACAAATATTTAATGAATAAAAAAGAAGTCAATAATAAGCTATTGTACTAGATAAAGTGGTGCTATGGATAAAATTGATTAAATACACATTGAATAAAATACAAATAAATAAATAATTTAAATAACATAGTAAAAATTAATAGAATTCCCTCAAACTCTTATGTCCCCCAACAAAGACGATATTAGAATAAAAGCCCGTCGGACTTCTTAATTCTTAGCACATTAGATATTAAAAAATTTAGGCTATTATAGCTCCCAATACAATCAACACAATTGAACTTTCTCCAACATTAGAACTCATTAGAATCATATTTTCCAAGTACATAGCCACTTATATAAATATATTTGAAATAATTAAATGGAATTAATCAAAATTTAGAAATTTACATGAATGTTAAATAGATAACTAACCAATTTTACAACTAAATAGAGTTTCATATTTTTAGAAATTCACCAAATTATTAGATATTGTTTAAACACTATTTAAAAGCTTTAAATGTAACACTTCATTATTTTTCTGAGCTCAAAACTATTTTTTAAATTTCTAGAATTAACACATGTTTCAATCTACTCAAAGAAATTTTTTAAGTAAAATACCAACATGCCAATAATACTTATATATATTAAACAAAAAAGCTACTTGCATGGTGAATTTTTAATAAATGTGAGGTTTTCCTATTTTTGGATTAAGAATTTATAATTAAAAAAAATAAAACTTTTCACAATATTAATAACTAAGATAAGCATAATATAACCTATCTCGACTCAAATAATTACTTGAATTATAAATAAATTAGAAAATAGATCTAAGCATCCTAAACCATATCTTTCTCTCTCTATAATTAACCTCTCTCTCTCTCTCTAAATTGGCGTATGGGAGTTATTTTGGCCAAAATGAAAATGTAGTGGATATTGATATTTTTATAAAGTATCATTGCACTAAAAAGTACAGTGTCACAGGGCTCTCAATAGAGAGCATGATCTCAATAGTGAGCATGATACAGAATTCCCCCATCAAGCACAATAGCATCACTCTAAATTTCCTTATGAATAGAGAGTTCAAGGCATGCTGCCAACGCTAACATTGTGGCACACCTAAGATGCAATTCCAAACTTCATGTAATCATGTTTTATGCACGCAGACCCTAAAGACAAACTTCAAAATAGTATTCAATCATTTCATGCATATAAAATATTCATATACTCACACAGAACCCTAGTCGTTCTGCTCTGGATTTTCCTGGAAGATTTTGTGGTGCTCCCTCTCACGGCTTCTATTCAGTTGCTTCCGACGTTCTCCTCTTATGTTGATATGTTTTCCTGTGGTATCTTCATTCCTTTTCTGGCTCTTCCCCTTCTTCAGGGCTCTTTTCATTCCTTCCTCTATGTTTTTTTCTTCTTGCCGGTGTGGTGTTTTGTGGCTCGGTTGGTGGTTGTGGGGGGGAGATGACGTCTCCTACATCATCCATCCCTTTGGCATCTTTGGTTCTGACTGTTAAGAATCGTTCCTTTAAAGATGTTGTCTCGGGTAGTTCATCTTCTTCGGCTGCTTGAGTTCCTTTTGTAAGATCCTTGTTTAAGGGTTGTCCTGCGTTGTTTTTCGAAGATTCTGTGGTTTCTCAGCTTGCTGAGCATTTTGCCTTTACTCTTGTCGGTAAATTTGTTCTACGTCGCCCGAATTTAGATGTTATCCGCAAGTTTTTTCTTACGCTTAAGCTTTCTGGTTTGTTTAATGTGGGGCTTTTGGATCCTCGTCACATAGCTATACAACTTACGAATGACTTGGATTATAGTCGTATTTTTTCTCGTCGTTCGTATTATGTTCAGGGGTGCAAATGAGGTTGCTTAAATGGTCACCGGATTTTGATGTGAGGGAGGAATCTCCTATTGCCTCGGTGTTGATATCATTCCCTAACCTGCATTTACATTTTTTTAATAATCATATTCTATTTGGACTTGCTGCTGTGTTTGGTAGACCCTTACAAACTGATCAAGTTACTGCTTCATTATTGAGACCATCTATGGCTAGAGTTCTGGTTGAGCTTGATGTTTCCAAAAAACATCCTCAGGAAGTTTGGTTGGGCTCAAAATTGAAGGGTTATTTCCAAAAAGTGGAGTTTGAAAACCTTCCTATATTTTGCTCTCATTGTAGGATGCATGGGCATGGTACTAATGAATGTTTTTGGTTGCACCCTAATCTTCGTAAGGATAAAGGGCCTTCTACTTCTAATGTTTCTTAGGTTGGTGGGGAAAAAAATGTTGAAAGAATCTAATGACTTAGGTGAGGGGTCTGGTTCTAGTTTTGCCTCTAAGGAACCGTTGATTCAAAATGTGGAGGCTGTCATTAGTTCTGGCTCTAAGGATCTCAATTCTGAGCTTGGGGAGGAGCCCATTCCTCCTAATGAGTTAGTTGGTATTACTGTTGAACCATAGCAGGATTGTATTCTTCCTCGTACTAATGAGTTGGATTTGGTTATAACCCCTAATGTTCCTACTATTCCTGTTAATGCTATATTGGTTTCTAATTATCCTAGTTTATCTCCTAATAATGTCCCTAAGTCTTCTCAATTGTTGGTTCAGGATGTTGTGCCTACTAAAAAGACTCTTTCTCCCTTATATCAAGCTAAATGGCAAGATGCAATAATTGTTCATAGTACGGATAACCTTGAAGTTGTGCTTGATCTTGGGGATATTAATTCTTCCAAGGCTTTGGAGCCTATGGTTGTAAGTGCGGTTTCTTCTTTAGTTACTTCCAAACCTCCTTTTGGGGGTTTTTCGAATAATTTTTCTACTATTAAGGATGGTGTGCTTTCTTAGAGGGTGATTTTCCTCCTTCGGTGGGGCCGGTTGATTCCATTATTGATGCTCAGTCTTTTTTAGTATATCATTATCATTGTGATGCTTATACTAATACGGAGGTGGACATTATGGCTAAATGTTATGCTAGAGCTGATGATGTCTTGAGCTTTTCTAAGGGTCGTGGTAAGAGGGGTCGTAAGCCTAGGAATGTTTTTTTGTCGCCTAGAAATACCCGTTCTCATACTTCTCATCAAGCTTGTTTTTTATGTTTAATACTATTATTTGGAATGTGCGGGGTATTGGTTGCCCTTCTTCAAGATTTAGAGTTAAAAATTTATGTCGCATGTATAACATTTCTATTCTTGTTTTACTTGAACCTCTTATTTCTGTTGACAAGCTATGTGGCACTGTTAAGTTTTTGGGTTTTAAATCTTCTTTTGCTAATATTTACAATAAAATTTGGGTTTTTTGGAAGGATTTTGTTAGAATTGATATTATTGGGAATTTTACTCAAGTTCTTCATTGTAATATCGAAAGTTCTAATTTTTAATGTTGCTCGTCTTTTGTTTATGCTACTTCTTCTCGGTTTACTAGAAGAATTCTATGGGAGCAAATTTGTCAATTTCATAATATTTGCAGTCTTCCATGGATTGTTGGTGGGGATTTCAATACTATTTCTTATGCATCTGAACGCATGGGGGTTCTCTTCCCATTTATCAATCTATGGAAGATTTTAATGATATGATTTCGGATTGTAATCTTATTGATATTGGTTTTTCTGGCAACTATTTCACTTGGCATCGTGGTCATTTGTAACAAAGGTTGGATAGAGTTCTTTTCAATGATTCTTGGCTTAATGCTTTTCATTTGACTAAAGTTGAGCATCTTAGTTGTACTCTCTCTGATCATTCCCCTATTCTTATTAACATTAAGAATGATTGTAGAGCCTCTATTTCTCACTTTAGGTTTCAAAATATGTGGTTTCTGCATTCATCTTTCCTTGATGTTGTGAGGGATAATTGGGAGGCCCTTCTTTTCCCTGATGACATTATCTCGGATATGGATAGATTGTGGCTTAAACTTAAAAGGCTTAAACTTGTGTTGAATTGGTGGAATCATAATGTCTTTAAAAACCTGTTTACTAATATCTCTTCTGCTGAAGCTAAAGTTAATTCTCTTGATAGCCTGTGTCAATTGGATCCTACTGAGGTTAATTTTGCTTTGCTTAATGAGGCTAAAGTGGAGCTTTTTAAACTTCAAGCTCAAGAAGAGGTGTTTTAGAAACAAAAAGTGACTGCTAAGCACTTGGTGGAAGGTGATAAGAATACTAATTATTTTCATGCCTTAGTTAAGAAGAGGCGTTCTTCTAATTTTATTCATAAAATTTCTCGTGCGGATGGGTCCATGGCTGAGGATAATAGGGAGATTTCTAATCTTGCTGTTAATTTTTTTCAATGTCATCTTAACAAATCCTTTTATCCTACTGGTCCACCTAATCATGCTTTTATTCCTCAATTAGTAACGAGTGAGGACAATGCTTTGTTAACTTTTCCTCTGTCTCTGGAGGAGCTTAAAGATGTCTTATTTGGTATGAATACTAATTTTGTGACGGGTCTTGATGGTACACTACTAAGTTTTTTCAGAAGAATTAGCTTATTATTTCCAATGATTTGTTTACTGCTGTGAATGATTTCTTTAAAGGTTCTACTATTCCTAAATTCTTTTCTTCTACTTCCATTATGCTTATTCCTAAGAATAATTCTGTTAACTCTTGGAATGATTTTAGACCTATTAGCTTGTGTACTGTCTTTTATAAAGTGCGTTCTAAAATTCTTATGAATCGATTAAATGTTCTTTTACCTAAGCTCATTTCTCGGTACCATATGGGTTTTGTTAAAGGTAGAGCTATCTCTAACAATATCCTGTTGGCGCAGGAATTTTGTAATGATCTTGATGTTAAGTGTCGTGGTGGCAACATGATCATGAAACTGGAAATCTTGAAGGCTTATGACAATATAAATTGGAATTTTATTTATAATATTCTGATTCTTTTTGGATTTGATGTTTCTTTCATTAGACTCATTAAATCATGCATTGAATCTCCCTACTTTTCTATTCTTGTTAATGGTAAGAGTCATGGTTTTTTTAAGTCGCCTCATGGGTTGCGTCAGGGGGATCCGATCTCTCCTGCCCTTTTTATCCTTACTGCGGATTACCTGTCCAGGGCTTTGGAGGATACCTTTAAAAATTGTTTTAACCTTTTTTATCATACTCTTGGTGGTATTTAAATCTCCCATTTTTGTTTTGCAGATCATTTTATTATTTTTTTCTAATGCTAGCCTTAATATGGTTGGTAAAATCATGAACTTGTTCGAGCATTTTGAATTTGTTAGTAGTTTGTCCTTTAACAAATCCAAGAGTTGCTTTATTATTGGTAAGAAGGTCACTTCGGTTCGTGCTTTGGAGAATAAAAACATTACTGGTTTTACTCAAGGTACGTTACCCTTTAAGTATTTGGGTATTCCTTTATTTAAGCGTAGGAATAAGTCTTCTTTGTTTGATAACTTAATTTTTGTGGTTCATAACAAATTGTCCTCTTGGGATTCTAGTTTTTTAAGTTTTGGTGGCCCCTTAACTCTTATTAAAAGTGTTCTCTATTCTCTTCCTGTTTATTGTTTTCAAACTCTTTTTCCTACGAATATTGTTTGTCAGAGGATTGATAGAATTATAAATAAATTTTTTTGGAAAGGCTCTTCTAATAATTCCAAGATTCATTGGACTTCTTGGAATAAGTGTTGTGGGTCTGTGAACGAGGGAGCCTTGGGCTGTAAAATGACGATGGACTTGGCTTTGTCCTTCTCTTTTAAGCTTTGGTTTAAGCTCAGGAACAATGACTGCCTTTGGGCCAATTTCATGATGGTTAACTATTGTGGGTGGAGGCATCCTTCTTTATGTGGTTATGCTTTTGGTAACTCTAAAGTCTGGAAAAGTCTCTGCTTGGTTAAGTGGAAGGTTGAGCCCTTTTTGGCTTGGGGGCTTGATTATGGCACCATTTCTTTTTGGCAAGATTGTTGGTTTAATGGTCAGTCCATTGACTCCTTATTAAATACTATCTTTACTACAAATGTGAAGGTTAACCATTTCTTTGCTGGCCATGGTTGGGATTTTGAGAAACTTTCCGTTATTCTTCCTAATAGTATTATTCAGCTTATTTTAAAGATTCCTTTAAACATTTTCTCTAAGGATGTGTTGCTTTTTTCTCTTTCTAAGGATGGTAATTTTTCAGTTAAAGAACCTTGGCATTCCTTCAGAATTAAAAGGCTCCTTCTAAGTTTTTTAATTTAATTTGGCATAAGTCTATTCCCTCTACTATTTTGGTTTTTGTCTGGAGATTTCTCCATAAGCTTATTCCTACTGATGATAACTTGAGGAAAAGAGGGTTTATCTTATCCTCTAAATGTCAATGTTGTTTCCATATTGAGAATATGCACAATGTCATTATCTCTTGTCCTGTTGCTGTTAAGGTTTGGCTTTATTTTGAGGACATGTTTCAGTTCAATTTTTTCTCTGTAAATTCCACTTTATATTCTCTTTTTGATTGCTAGCTGGTAAATGCTAAGGGGCATATTCGTAATGTCATTCCCTGTTTGATTCTTTGGTTTCTCTAGTTGCCCCGAAATGATTCTTGTTTTAATGGTGTGTCGATGGATTTCAAGAAAATTATTCATAACATTAAGGATAAAGTGGTTGCCATGTTTTCTGTTCAGCTTATTTCGAAAAACAATTTCAAAATATTCTTTTTGTTGGCCAAAACCTGGGTATCAAATTAATGGGCGATAATCCCGTTCTATGTTCTAGATGTATTACCTGGAAGAAGCCTTCTTCTTGTTCTATTAAGATGAATGTTGCTAGTGCTATGTTGGGTAATTCTTTAGGCTTTGGGGGTGTTCTTAGAGATCACAATGGCACCCTCATTTGCGGTTTTGTTGGGCCTGTTCACTGGGGGGATACTAACCTGGCTTTCTTGTTGGGGGTGCTTCACGGTTTACAAGTTTACATTAATCTGAATCTTAAAGATGTTGTGTTGGAATCTGATTTTGATTTCAGGATGCTCTGGAGTTTGGATGATTTTAATTGCTCTTCTATGGTTTTTTATACTTTGAGGGATATTAGAGCGTCCCTTAACTTAATTAATTGTAGTTTTTCCATTATCCTCAATATGGCCAATGCGTCTGCCTTTTGTTTGGCCTACATTGGTTGTGATTTTAACTCTGTTATGGATTTGGACTTTTTCTAGCTCCTGCCTCATATTAAGGGTCTTCTTAATCTGGACCGCCTGGGGTTTCCTTATGTCAATGATTAATCGGTTGTTCTACCATGTTTCTGTTTGGCTGCCTTTTGTTACTGGCTCTGGTTTCTTCCTTGGTCCTTGCTGTTTGATCGTTGGTTTTACGACCTCCTTTTCATTTTCTGTTTTGCTGGGTGGTTCTGCTTGGCTGACTTCTTACAGCTTTTTGCTTGGTTCTTTGTTATATGGCCTGTGTGAGGTGCCTGCTGGTTTTTCTGGTGTGGGTCTATCATTCTAGGATCTTATCATGAGCTCTACTTGGAGTTGTTCTTGTTGGCCTGGGACCTTTTCCTGCTTTGTGTGTGTTTGCCTGAGCTCATTTAGGTGTTGTTTTCTTGTGGTCTACTCCTATTGGGTGAGTTTGTTGTGGCTTCAGGTTTGTTGCTGGATTTTACTGACTGTTGTTTGTTCTTTGTTATTGGGCTGGTTTTACCATTATTGGCTGTATCCTTTTTGTAAGTTCCTTAATACTTTATTTAGTTTCGTCATTTGCTTTAATTTCCTTTTGCAATTTTTGGTTTATTTTTTGGGTGTGCAAGATCCTGTGTGGGCGCTTGATTGTCAGATCTTTGCGGATTTCTGCTGCTGGGAGCATTTTGGTTGTTTTTTGTTTACTCCCTTTTTTTGGGTGCTTTCGCTTAAGCACCGTAGCATGTTCCTAGGTTTCTTTGTATTGTTTTATAGCGGGGTTCTCGAGCTCGTAGGTTTTTCTTTTCTTTTCGATTTTGTAGCTCTTTGAGCGGTTGTGAGTTTGAGATCCCCTTTAGGACCTTGTTATTTTTTCCCTATTTTAACGCGTAGGCCCCTCTCGTGGGTTTTAACCCAAAAAAAAAATTTATATATATACTCACGCAGAATGAAAAGATAAAAGATCCATTAAATAAAACTTACCATGTCGTATTAGAATGGGTGGTACACTACTCATTTCTTAGTAATGCCCCTTATTAAAATATGTGAAGCACAAATCATTAAAGAAAATGCTAAATAAATTTAATATTACCTCTGATAAAAAATTAAATGTTGAAAGAATTAAACATTCCAGAAAAAATATGACAAATATGATTATTTAATTTAAGTAACTTCATTAATTTCATATCAACACATCTATTTTAATTTGAGGCATATCCATCTGGCATTTTTATTATTTCACACGCTGGCCTTCAGCTTTAACATTTTACTATTTCCTTCCTACTAAGGCTCTAAAATGTATTCTTTTGTAGAATTCTTGTAGTTTCATTCTTGCTTTCAAATTATCCTTATATCAAGTTGATCTAGTAGGATAAATCCCCGAAAATATTCTTCTTCATTTAGTTTTGACTAACTCCGTTATTTGGAAGTCATTAATATGATAACATTTGAGATTTAATAATTTTTAATATTATGAGCACTCTTTCACATTATTGCCCAACTTACTCTTGGTGGAGGCATTAATTTTTAGACTGTATATTCTTTCACTACAAGAAAATCAATCATTATCGGCGAATTTTTTGGCGACTTTCTGGGGGAATATTTGCAGGCATATTTTTCATTTGATTTCTGACGGATTACGATGAAATATTTCGGACTAATTTTCAGGTATGTTTTCAGCCGAACTTCTGACAGATTTTTTTTCCAGCGGCTTTTCCTATGAATTTAAAAATTTCTAAAAAAATATTCTTAATTAATTATTTTATTTCTTATTTTAATTAGTTATAAATTTAATATTTTATTATTAATATGCTAAATTATTATAATTAATTTTTAACATAATAACTTATTTTAATTATTAATTAAAATAGTAAATTTTAATTAACTACTATCTATATATTTTATTTTAAAGTATTTCAAAATAATATAGAAAATTATTAAAATAATTATTAATTTATTATAAATTTAATAAATTATGTTAATTAATTATTAATTTAATAACTTATGTTAATTAGTTATTAGTTTAAATTTTATTTTAATTCTTTTTAATTTTTAATTTTTTATGATTTTATTTAAATTAAAAAGGGTAAATTTTAAAGTAGATTTTCCTCCACAGAAAAGTGGTTGATTGTTTGCTAAACACCACATACTGTCTTTGAATCCCACGGGCATAACTGGAAACACGGGTGAGCCTAGTGGGCCAGCATTGGCGGGGTCTGGCAACATGGGCGGGCAGTGCAGGTCGATTCGTGGGCTTGCAGGCAGGTGTGAGGGCAGTTGCTTTGATTTACCTTTTTTAAATCATTTTTTAGTTATTACAGTGGAGTTTTCCCACTGAACAGAAAGACAAAATTTTTCTGGCAGTTATTTTTTAATGAAAATTTTTTCCGATGTTTGATCTATTATTGAAAATGTTTTTTCCAGAAATCTTCCAAAATATTTTGAAATCCACTGTAAAATTTTGAATTTTCCGGTAATTCATAATTTTTCGTCGGAAAATCCGCCTGTAACACGTGATTTTCATATAGTATTTATGAAAGCATTTTTTTTGTTTTTGTTGGAATGGATAATTAATAGACAATAACATACAGTGGAAGTCAAATCATGTATTTTTTTCTTCCATTTTTCAATGTGGATGCTTTACTTAATTCTATGCATTATAAGCAAGTAAATTTCCTTTTAGTCCTCCTACTTGATAACATCTCATATGCTAAAAAGCTATCAATTATCAATAGAAGTACAACTTCATTTGAAAATTTTATTTTCCCAAAATATCAAATGTTAGTACACATTGTTTCCACATAACTTTTCGGACATCTATCAACATTTGTAAGAACACATCAATTTTATCGTTTGGGTTATGTAGTCCAAATATGATAATATGGTCATATTGATCTATTGTGGAAGATTATATGGTGTAAGTACTATTGGACAACATGAGTAAGGTGAAGCTGCTTTACTGCATTAACTAGGCCTATTTGCATGTAATCCCAACATGATATTTCAAGGTTTGATCGCAAAATATGAATGTGGACGGTCATAGTGCTTTTACGTTTCATCTTCAGCTCAATGAATGAGAAATCCTAGTTTCAAAACATTTTTAGATGTCATCATGGATAAATAAAATATTATACTATATTGAACATCATTCAACTTCCATTTCTACCCACTTTTGGTTTGAATTGAGGTGCATTGCAATGCCTACATTCAAATTTTATTAAATCAACTTCATAATACAACTTGCAACCATTAATGTGACAATCTATTTTTTGAGCACGTAAAACTAGTTTATATATTAGCTACTTTGTCTTGTATAAACATTTTGACTAAGTTGTTTACTAGATTAGTTGCCTTTAGCACTCCAATACATTGATTGAATTATTCAAAAGGTATAATATATTCTATTTAAACGCTTAGAATTCTAGCAACAATTGATAACTCAAAGTAAGTGGCACAATCATCCCAATGTGATTGTTGAGCTACACATAATAATTCATAGAGGTTTTGCACTTTTATGTTAGGCAGCTCTTACATACGTTCTCTAAATTACAAGCCAATCATATTGAAGACCAACTCTCCATATCTCCCAATATTTGTTTTATTCACTATTGTAGGAGAGTAGAGGTATTAGATTTAACTTATGTTAAGAAATGTAGAGGTAGACCTAAAAAGTCTTTGTTAGAAAATATTAGGAATGACCTTTCATTATTAGATTTAAACAAGAATTTGACTTTTAATAGGACACAATGGAGAAAAAGGATATGTAGCCGACCCCACGTAGTGGGATAAAGGCTTGATGTTGTTATTGTTGTTGTTGTATTGTATTATTTATCACAGGATTGTATTAATTGTCAAATTATAGCTTGTACTCACCATGTGATGTTTAAAATTAGTAATTAGATTGGAATACGCTATCACACAAATGAAGTATAACCTCATTAATGAGAAGGCATACTTAATTTTATGCTTAGAGCATGGACAAATAAAGTTTTTTTGGACATAAATGAAAGCTATTGAGATGGAATGCAAGCAACATATTTAACTTCTTTGATGTAATCATCTAGTAATCCTTTATGTCTAGGTAATTCTTGAGAGTTACTATAGAACCCAATAAGGAGAGAGAGAGAGAGAGAGAGAGAGAGAGAGAGAGAGAGAGAGAGAGAGAGAGAGAGAGAGAGAGAGAGAGAGAGAGAGAGAGAGAGAGAGAGAGAGAGAGAGAGAGAGAGAGAGAGAGAGCGAGCGAGAGAGAGAGAGAGAGACAGAGAGAGAGAGAATTTGATGATGTTTTAAAAAAAATACTTATAGAATAAACATATTAATTTTAATTTGTAGAAAATAAATTTATGTTAAAATGATAATTGAAAAAATACAACTAAATATAAGTGCAAGGAAAAAGTAAAAAAAGGAGAGACAACAAATATGACCTTGTAATGAAAGATATCATCTCCAAATCCTCTCGTTTGCCCTAAGCCACCGCTTGGGCGATTTTAGGGTTCCTTTCATCCCTTCTCTTTACGTTCAATTTCCTCTAGTTTTTGAATTTTCTCTTCAGTTTTCTCTCTATTATTTTCTCCTAGTGTCGATTTAGCTTTTTCGCCTTGGTTGGGGCTATTTTGATGGCGGGGATCTCATCTTCCACTCTGTGGGGGAAGGTTTCAAGCCCGATCCACGGGAAATGCAAGGGGTTCTATAGCCTGGATGGTGAAGAGCCCTCTAAATCGCCTTCTAGATCTTTCAAAGATGTTCTTTCTGGTAACCCGATGCAAGGTGAAAATGTCCCTAACTTAACTCAATCGGTTTTTAATGGTGTGCCAACTAGGCTTCTTTCCTATGAGGATGTTCTTAAGCTTGCTTTGCCATTTCAATTCACTTTAGTAGGGAAATTTACTTTGCATAGATCAAATCTTGATATGATTCATAGCTTTTTCGATAATCTTAAACTATCTGGTTTTTTCTCCGTGGGTTTATTGGATTTCCCGTCATGTAGCGATTCAACTCTCGAACGATCTTAACTATAGAAGGGTTTTTGCGAGAAGGGCTTATTTCATTAGTAACTGCCAAATAAGAATTTTGAAATGGACCCCTTTTTTCGATGTTCAAGAGGAATCTCCCATAGTCCTGATCTGGATCTCTTTCCCTAATTTACGATTACATTTTTTTAATCCTAAAGTCTTGCATGCGCTTGGATCCATTTTTCAGAGGCCTCTACAAACCGACCAGGCGACTGCTTCTAGGACCCGTCCGTTAGTGCTAGGGTTCTGGTTGAAGTTGATATCTCTAAAAAACATGCTAAAGAGATTTGGGTGGGATCTAAGGCTTTTGGGTATTTATAAAAAGTGGAATTTGAGAAACTTTATGAATTTTGTTCTCGTTGTAAGATGCACGGTCATGCTTTATCTGAATGTTTTAAATTGCATCCTGAATTAAAAAAAGCTGCTAAGCCCAACTTAGAAAAGGTTGAATTATTGTTAAATATTCCTATTACTCTGGATAATGTTGTGCCGAATACTACTAATGATCTCCAAGAAACTGCTACTGCTCTTAATTTTGTTTAGTCGGATAATAGAGTTGACTTAAATGCAAAAACGATTATGGATGGTAATACTTTTTGTAATGAAGATGACAAAGTTCCTAATATGTATGTTTCAATTGACTCTATGCTTCAAAACACTAGTGATTCTCACTTACCCGCACCTAACTCTATTCCTAATCCTAATATAGTTGTGAGTGTTGAATCTGAAATTATATAGAAGGAGGGTTGTGAAGAAGGGGAATTTATTCCCATAATGGGAATGGATATTGTGAAGGAGGATCAATTGCATAATGCTGAAAAAGGTGATTCCATGTCTTCCAATATGGAGGTCTCTATTTCTAAAACCTATGAGGAGGAAGATTATACCGATGTTGATAGAAAGAAAGGGAAAAATGCTAAAAATTCTTATCTTACGACGCCTCATTCCACTAGAGCACAAACTAGTTCTAAAGGTTGTAATGGTTAAGTCCCTTATTTGGAATGTGAGAGGTGTTGGGGGGAAGGATTCGAGAACTAGAGTTAGAAATCTCTGTAGAATTCATAACATTCATATGTTAGTTTTAATTGAACCTTTGATTTCCTCGGATAAACTTGATGTTTCTACTTCTAAATTACAGTTTTCTATGAAATTTGCTAACTGTTCGAACAAGATTTGGTTAATGTGGAATAATGCTATTAATGTTAATATTCTTGATGATTTATATCAAGTTGTTTATGTTCAAATTTCTCTGTTTATTTTTAATTATAATGCTTCTTTTGTTTATGCCGCTTTTTCTAGAGTGGGTCGGTTGGCCCTTTGGGGTCAACTTAATACTTCTGCTTTCAATTCTAATGGCCGGTGGTGTGTGGGAGGTGATTTTAATATTATTTCTAATGCTAACGAGAGATTGGGGGTAATTAGCCTAATATTAATGCAATGGAGGATTTCAATTCTATGATTTCTGATTGTAATTTACATGACATAGGTTTTTTTGGAGGTGCTTATACTTGGACTAGAGGCAACCTATGGCAAAGACTTGATAGAATTTTATTTAATAATGATTGGAAAGCTAATTTTCATATGACTCATGTTGAACATTTAAGTAGAACTGTTTCTGAACCTGGCCCTTTACTTTTAACTATTAATGCTTATAGGAATTTTGTTCCTTCTGCTTTTAAATTTCAGAACATGTGGTTATCTCATCATGATTTTTTAAATGTGGTTCATGATAATTGGCTTGCCCCTATCTTCCCTGATAATAATATTTCGGGTATGGCTAAATTGTGGACCAAGATTAGTAGGTTGAAACAGGTGTTGAGATGGTAGAATAAAAATGTTTTTAAAAATATTTTTCCTAATATTAAGGAGGCTAAGAATAAAGTGATTGAGTTAGATAAGGTGTATTTGCTTATTCCTGATTATAATAATCTTTTTGAGCTTAATAATGCTAAAATCAGACTCTTTAATTTGCAAGATCATGAAGAAATTTATTGGAGGCGGAAAACAACTACTAAAATTATTGTGGATGGTGATAGGAACATTAAGTTTTTTTGTGTTATGGCTAATAAGAAAAAAATTAGGACCATATCTTTAAAATTACAAGCAATGAGGGAATGGTGTTGGACGATGAGGATTTTAATTTCACTTCTGGGGTTGAGCATTTCAAGAAAATTTTCAAACCATTCCCATTATTAATCCTCATATTGTTCCTTTCTGTATTATTGATAATGAAAACCATATGCTTATTCAACCTCCATTTGAGGAGAAAGTCTGGAATATTATGCAGGATAAGAATAGTGATTCTGTTGCTGGTCCTAATGGCGTTATCATTAAGTTCTTTGTGAAAACTTGGAATATCACCAAGTTGGATATTTTGGAAGCTGTTAGTGAATTTTTTTTGGGTAAACCTTACCCTAAATTTTTTTTTTCTACTAACATTATCTTAAGTCCCAAGAAGGAGCTTACTAATAATTGGAATGATTTTAGACCAATTAGCTTATGTTCTTTCTTCAACAAGCTTATTTCTAAAATTATTTCTACTATATTGGTTAATATTTTACCTAGAATTATATCCTAGAATCAAACTGGTTTTTTGAAAGGTATGAGTATTTTTTATAATGTTCTTCTTGCTTAAGGAATTACTCATGATATTAATGCTAACTTAAAGGGGGAAATATCATTTTTAAACTGTACATCACTAAAGCTTATGATAACTTAAGTTAGAGTTTCTTATAAATGTGTTATCCTTATTTGGTTTTAGTCAATATTTTATTTTGCTGATTAAAAATATTATCGAGAATTTTTTTTTTCTGTTATCATTAATGGGAGGAATCATGGTTTCTATAAATCTTCAAGGTTTGCGTCAAGGTGATCCTCTATCTCCCTCTTTGTTCATTATTGTTGTTGACTATTTATCCAGGGGTCTGAAGGAATATATAAAAGGCATCCTAATCTTTTATACCGTACTATTGGTGGTATTCTTGTTACTCATCTAAGCTTTGCTGACAACTTCATCATTTTCTCCAATGGGTCTTTAAATAATATTAAAGTTTTAGTCAACGTTTTAGATGCTTTTCAGAATATGAGGGGCCTATCGATTAACAAGGATTAAAGCAATTTTATTATTTCTAAGTCTACTAACCAGGGTAGGATAAATGATATCAAAAAAAATATGTGCTTTTAATTGCTCTTCTTTGCCGATTAAGTATTTAGGTACCCCTTTTTAAAGGTAGAAAAAGATCTCAAAATTTTTAGGATATTTCACGATTTTTCAAAGGAAGATTTCTAACTGGACTTCTAATTTCCTCTCATTTGGTTGTAGATTAGTTCTTATTAAAAATGTTTTAAACTTGACTCCTATTTTTATTTTTCATACTCGTCATCCCTCTTGTTCTACTTGTCTTAGATTGGAGAGATTGATTAATAAGTTTTTTTGGGGTTCTAAGAATAATAGTTCTTGCATTTATTGGGCTTCTTGGCATAAAATGTGTGGGGCTTTAAATGAAGGTGGATTAGGTTGCAAAAATATTTTGGACACGGTTCGAGCTTTTTCTCATAAATTATGGTTCTCTTTTAGAGCTAAAATCAATTTATGGGCTCAATTTATGCATGTTAAGTATTGCAAAGAGGTGCATCCTATCTTGTGTAATTTCAAAAGAGCTTATTCTTTGGTATAGAAAAAGTTATGCAATATTAGTTAGGAAGCTGAGCAATTTATCTAATGGGGAGTGGGCAAAGGAGATATCTTTTCTGGCAAGATAATTGGTTAGGGAATGGCTCTATTGACAGTATGCTCAATTCTCATACTTTGCTCAATAATAAGGTTCATTACTACATAGAGAATGGTAATTGGAATGTTAATAAACTTAGAGAGATGATACCTTGTGAGCTTATGAATCTGATTTTTAGCATTCCTTTAAATTTACATGATAATGATCATATTTTATTTAATAGTTCTTCGACTGGTCTTTTTAAACTTAAAAATGTGTGGGATTTGATTAGATTTAAGTATGATAGTTCTCTAATTTATGCAGCTATGTGGCACAACAATATTCCTATGTCTTATTCTATTCTTGCTTGGAGATGTATTAAAGGTTATCTTCCGGTGGACACTCGTCTGAGGAATAAAGATTTTTATCTCTCTTCTAAATGCCATTGTTGCTTTAATATTGAGAGTATTAATCATGTTTTTGTTAATGGTAGCATTGCTCAAAAAGTTTGAAAGTACTTTGCTATTACTGTTAACAAAGTGTGCCCTGATTCTTTTAGTAATATTATGTCTATTTTAGGTGATTGGATGACTAATTCTAAAGGTCATATTTAAATTTATTGCCCATCCTTATTATGTGGTTCATTAGAAGGCTCGGAATGAAGCGAAGCACAATGGAGTTAAAATGAATGCCAATAGTATTATTGCTGATGTGAATAACAAAATTCTTCAGCTTTTTTCATCCAATCTCATCTCGGGTAAGCATTTCAAGAACAGTGAGAATTTGGTTTCTAAATTTGGCATTCTTTTTCTGCTGAGGCTTTTGTTAAAATTGAAAGTGTTGTCAGATGGTTAAAACCTATGCCGCCTTTTCTTAAACTAAATACTGATGGTTCTGTGGGTATTTCTGTTGCGGGGATGGGGGTATTATTCGTGACAATTTAGGTGAAGTGATTGTGGCTTTTGCGGACCCTTTGCATCCTTGTAAAGTCATTTTTGCTGAGCTTATGGGCTTATCTAAAGGGTTGGAGATCTGCCAGAATAGAGGTTTTGCTAATGTTGCGATTGAGGTGGATACTTTATTGTTAATTCAAATTGTTAAGAATGAGTATGTGGGATGTCCTCAGTTATTCTATCTTATTAGAAGAATTCGACTGGCTTTCTACTCTCAATTATACTATTAATCATACTTTTCAGGAAGGTAATGCTTGTGCTGACTGGTTGGCCAAATTTGGCTGTCAACTAGAAGCTAATGTGGAGTTTGGGACTACTAATTTACCTCTTATATTAAGAGATTTGGTTAAGTTGGAGAAAATTGGTTTACCCTATATTAGAATTGGTTGAAGGTGTTCTATTTTTGCTTTTGAGGTGGTTGCTATATTATGTCGGTATGGTTTTTGTGGTGCTAGATATTGGGTTACTGGGGTGGTAGCTTATATTTTTTGGTTTGGTCTCTGAATACTGGTGGAGCAGGTGTTTCTGCTTTGGTTATGGGGAAGGTTTCTCTTCTGTTGTGGCTTAATTACTGGGCTTATTTATTAATGCTGATCCTTACATTAAGTTTTTTCAAATCTTTGTCGGTAATTTGTATTTTTCTGAATGTTGTTCTTATTTTTAGGTAGTTTTCTAATCTTATTTTACCATTATTAGTTGGGGTTTAAATATGTATGTGGTTGTTAAGTTTGATAGCTATAACTTTATTAGTCATACCTGGGACTATTTGCCTCTTACTGCACTGGTATGGGTTCTCATCAATTGTTTTTTCTGTTTATCTTACTGCTAACTAAGAAATTTGCCTTCTAGTCTCTTGTTTTTGGATTGGATCTTTGCTTTTTTGCAAGTCAATTTTGGCTTCCAAGCTATTTTTTTGTAGAAAGACTGGGAGAAGGCTATATCTTTGTTCTTTCTTTTTTGTACGTTTCCTTTGCGTTGTCTTAGATTGTATCTAGCCAAAAAAACAAACTTTTCTAGTCTCCACTAATAAATCTCACCAAAATACAAACTTTTCTTGTATAACTTGCTGACTATAACCCAAATATTTCAAATACAAAAGAAAAAAAAAACCATAATATTTTTTCTTTCAAACTTTTTCAAAACAGACTTTGCTCACTTACACATGTATTTGTAATAAAATAATAACTTCAAAATTGTCTCACAATAATTGTATACGAATATTCGAAAATATATATTGCAATTTAAAATTGGAATATATGCAATAAAAATTATTAAAGTTTTATGAATACTGAAAACACACAAGGTGAATTATCAAATAAAGAATACCTTCATCAACAAAAAAAAGGAAAAAGAAATTTTTAATTTAATCGACTGTAAATGCAAAGAGTGATTTTAAAATATATGTCGTAAATAAAAATACAACAACTTTATGTTCAACCAAACCATGAAAGAAAACAAAAATGATTTAAATTGATTAAAGAAATTCTTTAATCAATTTTAACTTTATAGAGAGATGAAAAGTTCCTTGATAAAATAAATTAAATTATACACAAAATTATGGGAATAAATTAATGATGTGGCCAAGCATGCAAGGATATTTCATGAAATAAATTAAATTAAATTCATAATTATGGAAATTAATGCAATATGCTAATTAATTAGGGAATTCCCCAAACTATTTTATTTTTAAAATTTGAATTAGAGATAAAAGAGTTATATAAAATATTTCATGAACCTAAATCTAATGTTTATATGAATTTATTTAATGCTAATTTTAGCTAAAATAAAATTTTAAGTGATGAAAATATAAAAAATAATATAGGAGATTGAAAAATAATAATGATGTAGAAATTTGGATAAAGAATAGGTAAGTAAAATGATTTGTATTAAATAAATCATAATATGCTCATTTAATGCAAGTGATTAAACTTATCAATTAATAATTATTGCAAATTATATGCAAACAATTTTTGCAAAATACTTTAAATAATTTGATAATGAAATATATTTAGTTCGCATTTAATTTTATTGTTAGTAAGAAATAATTTTTTCTTCTACGTAAAATGATATAATTATCGAACAAAGCTGAACTCATAATGATTTTGGTGTTCTTGAGTTGTTTGATCAAGCTAGGCCGGAAATTTTGCCTGCAATACTTAATATTAAATATCAGTAGCTTCTAATTATATGTTTGTTAGCAAAATCAAAGTATTAAACATGTGGTTAATCGGGTTAACAATTATTATATATATTCCCATGACCTTGGGTTTATAATATGCATAGATACATTATATTTATTATATGACCATGACAAAGTTTGCATTTGAATTGATAATGATAGTACAAAATATTTTTTATAAAAAAAAAAAATTATAGTAGTAATCTAAAGTATTATTAAAAAATATAAATCTACCACAAAATAGTTCAAACATCAGAATAACCTAAATTTTTCTAAAAGATATTTTAATAAAATATAACATTAGTTTGCATGAATAACTTTGATACGTCATCATGAAATTATCTTGATTGGGCACGAATCTCGAGGCAAAATCAATTCAGAAACTTCAAAAATTAAATTCGAGAGCATATTATATTTCGAACGGTGTATGATCAAAGGGTTCGATATCAGCCGTCCATTCAAAACACTCCCAATTTGCCCTTGATCTCAGTCCTATTTACGGGTTATGCCACTCCAAAAAAACTATAAATAGAGCCCTCATTCTACACAAAAGGAGAAAAAGGGAAGAGAGAGAAGAAAAAGAGAAGAAGAAGGAAAAGGGGAAAAGGTGATTCCTCTCCTCCTCGACCACCGCTGGAGCTCTTTCCGCCGCCCGAACACACCGGGATTCTGCCGGATATTTGGGAGAACGCCAGAATTCTCTCCCAACTTCCACGGGATGTGGAAATTCTTCTCAATTTACAACAGAGTTCCCTCCTGACGCCGAAACTCCGCCCAAGTGAGGCCGGAGTTCTCCTCTACCACCAACAGACGTCGGATTTCTACCCAACGTCGCAACTTCGCTCTTCGCCAAGTTTCTACCCGATGCAGGACTTCTACCAGTTATCGGACTACGCTGGACGTCCACGCAAAGATGGATTTCCTTCCATTGTTGAACTTCTACCTGACGTTATCCTTCTAATCTTCGTCGTCAGACAACAGTTCTTCTGACCTCCGTCGCCAGCCGACTACGGTCTTCCTGACTTATGTTGCCCACCGAATACAGTCCTTCTGACCTCTGTCGCCAACCGACTACGGCCCTTCTGAGTTACGTCGCCAGCCGACTACGGTCCTAGTGACTTACGTCGCTCACTGACTACATGCCTTCCGACCTCCGTCGCCCGCCGACTACGGCCCTCCCGACCAAACGAACATGTCAATAGTGATTCTTTGTATTTACATCATGTACTGTACTCCAGAAGATGTACATCAAGCTAAGACCTTCCACCAAAGAAGGGCCTCATTTGTAATCGACTGCAATAATAGTGGATTCATTCAAACTAGGCTAGGCCCCGTGGTTTTTCCCCCTTTTTTTCATGGGTTTTCCACGTAAAAATCTTGGTGTATCATAAATGCTAGACCTTTTCTCTTATCTGATTGCGTGCTGGATTTTCGTACAATGCTATGACGATAAACTTTATATTTCTCTACCGCCGCGAATACTCTGAACGCAACAAACTTTAATGTTATATAAATTTAAATCTACCATAAAAAAAATTTAACTTCAATCTAGTCTAATTTATTTAAAAAAATTCTAAAATCTAACTTAACTTTTCACATATAATTTGAATCTTATCAAGTTTTTCACAATTGTAGTAGTAATCAAAAGCAAAAGATAAATTTAACCAATTTTTCAAAAAAATATGAAAACCCTAAACTCAAATTTAAGCAGGATATTTCACAAAATTGGATGGATTAAATCTAAATTTGATTAAAAAATATGATAAATAAAGATATTTACCTTTAGATTTATAGAATAATAAAAGAAGTCCAATTGAAAATATCCCCTATCAAGCGACAACAGTCTTCCATCACTCTTGCGTTGGTGTTACTGACGATGCCATGTCGCTGGCAGTGTTGCCAAGCCGCTGCCACTGCCTTTGCCATTGCCATGTCCATGTGTCTGGTCGGGTAAACCGAGTAACTCGTGCGGATCAGGCTTGGATCTAAACTTTTGACCCATTTATATAATCAATTCGGGTTAAGGTCAACCCATTTGAACCCCGCTCAGTTTCGAGTTCCACCCGAAACCGACCAAATATATAATTTTGACACGCCTAGCCTAATGGCAAGTAACAAAGGACCCTCTTTAAATTTTCTAAGTTAAACGTCCCACCAATCTTTTAGTTTAAAGCAATGCAAAAAGCATCAAATTAATTTGTTGAAAAAGAAAAAAAAATTTAAAAAAAAACCATTAAATTAAATTGTTCTCTCATAAATGACTCAAAATATTTGACACAAGTGTGACTCAACTCGAACCTATTTTTTATTATATAGATCATAATATTTTTCGGTTCAATAGGACTATTTTATCCATAACACAACTCAATAAACCTATGACATAGTGACCTATTTAACACGAACTAATTAGTAATAATTCGATGAATTTAAAGTCAATTTTTGTTATCCATATCAATCAAAATTCGACATAAAATTTAATAAGGTCAAAATTTCATCCTCAAATCCCAATCAAAATTTAATTGGGTCAACTATAACCCAAAATTTCCCAATCATGTCTGTGTCAGATTGTCAAGTGGTTCATTTATTTACACTTATGGTAACAGCATGAGAATCTTTTTTAAACATTTTTTCTCCCTTATATATATATATATATATGTATATATGGTTTTTACCATCATATTGTATCATAATTATATATATACCCAATAAAACAAAAAAATATTTATTAAATATATTTTTACTATCATAATTTGATTTTTTTTTTTTCATTTCCACATGCAAATTTATATTCATTACAGGAAAACGTCATTTTCCGACGGCCATTTTAGTCGGAAAATGACAAAAATTCGTCAGAAAATTGCATTTCCAGTGGATTTTCGGCGGAAATATTTTTGCCGGTTTCACGCGCGTCGTAAACGAACTTCCGGCGCAAAATAATTCGCCAAAAACATTTCCAGCAAATTTCCGACAAAATTTCCGCTAGAAAAATATTTCCGTCGAATTTATAAGTATTAAAATCTTTAGATTCAGTAATTGCAATAATTTTAGCATCAAAAAAGGAAGGCAAGCATCTCAAAATTTTATTCACATTTTCTTAGTTAGTTAGTTCTCTTCCTAAGGCATGCAATGAAGTTACAATTTGAGTAAACCTTGTATATATTTCAAAAATTGATTCAGATGGTTTCATACAAAAAAGTTTATAAACACGCAACAAAATATTTAATTGAGATTGCTTGACTTCTTTAGTTCCTTCATAAGTAATACACAATTTATCCCAAATTCTCTTTACCAGTAGTACAAGTTGAAACACGCATGTATTCTTCAAAGTCTCAGAGGAGTTTGATGCAGAATCTACCCAGAACACCTTTTGGAATCTCTTCTTGTCCTTCTTGGACTTGGGTTTCTTCTTACCCTTTATACCAAGCCCTAGGTGCATATTTCAGTTCATAGTACATTTTTCAATTTAAACACATGATTAGGGAATTTAGAATTTTTAAAATCTAGAGGTTGATCAAATAAACATCCTCTTATATGACCCCATTCAAAAAGACACTTTTAACATTTATCTGGAATAATTTAAAACCTTTAAAATAGGTAAAGGATAATAAAACCCTAATTGCTTTAACTCTCACTACAGGGGTAAAAGCCTCTTCATGCGCCGGAATGTCAAGAAAAAAAAATCATTTACATAGCTGACCAGCCAGCTGCTCCCCCCCACCCGCGCTCCACCCAAGGTCCCCAGCCTGCCCGATCGAGTGCAAGAGTCACCAGCCCGCCACGACCGCCTGCCGCATGAACCGTGGACCTACCCGTCGAAGGCGGGGTTCGAATTCCGCCCACCTTCTCTCCTAAGCGCAGGAGCTGCATCTGCCAACAACTCATGAAACCAAAAACCGTTAAATTTATTATATTTTTTTATTTAACCTATTTTGTATTAATTCTTAAATCAGTTAACAAAAAAATTTAAAATTAATTAACTTAATTTAACAAAATAAATAATTTTAAAATTTTATTATAATTTAAGATTAAATTTAAATCATTTAACTTTTTGTTATTAAATAATTAAATTATAATTTATTTTATTATAATTTAAGTTATTAAATTCAATAATTTAAGTTAGTAAATTAAATAATTTAAGTTATATTTTAAAATAAAAAAATATTTAATTTAAATAATTTAATTTGACAATAAGTTATTAAAATATAACTTATTTTTTTAATTTCCTTCGTAAATCCGCTGAAATGTCTTCTGAAAAAATTTGTAGGAAAACCAGTCAAAAATTATGTCGAAAATTCGTTGAAAAATCCGTCGGAAATACGCCGGAATTTGTGACGAATTTACTTACGCCGAAAATTCTATCGTAAATGAGCTGTTTTCCTATAGTGATTTTTCTAACCACAATGAAATGGAGGGTTACCTGTCCACATTGTGTTATTAAGAGTTTGTTTGAGATTATTGTCATTTTTTTATGAAAGTATTTTGTTGGGAATTCTTGAAGGAATCTTGTGAGCTTTTTGAGATCTTCTTGAAAGAGAAAAGAGAGAGAGAGAGAGAGAGAGAGAGAGAGAGAGAGAGAGAGAGAGAGAGAGAGAGAGAGAGAGAGAGAGAGATTTTGCGAGGAGGAAAATCTATCCTAAAGATTTTTTAAATTTTTTCCCAATTAATACATCACATACAATGTCTATATATATGCATTTACATAGTTGTGGTAACTTGCATGAACAATCTTAACTAAAATTGGGTCAACACCAAACAATCTTCACCTTTCTAGGTTTAATTTACAATCAAAAGAATCATATGTGCACTTGGATCCCGACACTAACTCCATGAGCAATCCCGCCGAACCAAGACTAATCCCTCTCGCAATTGGCCTCCACCTTGTGTTCCAATCTACATCTGCAGCTCACGCTCCAGCACCAACTTGCTAGTCTTCCTCGGACACACGTACACGCTCCAACCTGCGACCTCGCACTATGCTATCCAATTCCGAGTTACAATTCCGAGTTCACAACCAACTTGTTGCTTAGGTTCTTTGATCTTACCTTTCTTAATCCACTACTCTGACACACAAAAACTAGCCAAATAAACTTATAGCTCCACCTCAAAAAAGATTTAAACTGATATTTAATCAAGAAATGTGAAATCCTGCTTTCATTCATCCAAATGCCCTATTTTTCCAAATTGATGTGAACCTCTCGAAGCTGCTCCAGTACCGAAATGAGCTTGATCATGACCTAGTCCTGCTTCTTGCTTGCATTTAACTGCTCAGCCTTCTTTTTAAACAGATCAATTTAGAGATTTCCAATTGCAAGGTTCTTCGGACTACCTTCGCCCATTCTACCCATAGCTCGGGCGATCTCCAGCATGCCTCCCGCTTGAACAACCCACCCAGACTCCTTTACGATACACCCAAGATTACGACCAGCCTAGGTCTGACAACCCGCACTATTCACGTCACCGTTCCCATGCAGCAATACCTAACAATATCTCAGTCTGCACAAATCAGTCAATACATAGCAATCACGGGTCCGGTCAGATCGGGTCGTCGGGCCGCGTGGTAAAAAGTAAGAGCACGTGGCACCATTTTACTGGCGTCTGAACGTAGAGCTATGTCAGGACACCAGACCTAATAAAAATTCGACGTGATGACCTTTACCCTTTGATGACCACCTCTAGTTGCTATAGCATAGTTGTGATAACATGCAGAAACAATCTTAACTAAAACTGGAAAAGCACCTTACATATTTATAAAGTTTATTTTGGGGAAAGTAACTTTTTTTTTTTTAAGTTATTATTTTGGACAAATAACATTTGATCATCCATTGGTATATACGATCTGTATGAAATTATTATTATAAAGTATTAGCTAGAACTTTAATAGGACCTATTAATGGGTTTTTTATGTTTTTGAAAGTCTCTTAACATTATCCATTATCCAGCCCAAATAAAATCTCTATCAAATATCATTATTAAGACCCGCTAAAAAGTATAATCAGCATTAGGTTGTTCAAATAAAATTAATCACCTTGTGATGACCCAGATAATGATTCATTAGCATTAAGTTGTGCTGTGCGAAATATAATTATTTCATTAGTTAGTTAAAATGTTTCTATTAGCCTTAGGGAATAAAAATATTAAAACTCCAAAACTAAAAAAAAATAAAAAAAAATTCATATCGACCGTAATTAGTCATGCGTATTCAAACTTCCTCTTACTTCTTAGAAGAAGCTTACAAAATACTGGTATGATCATTCCAGTTCATGTCAAGCATCACAAGAGATAGTTCATATTTTACCAATAGAAAAATCTACCCAGAGAGGTACTTTGTATGCAAGGTAGATAACTATTATTTATCTCACGAATCAAGAATTTAGTTTTAAACTTTAATCAGGATTTGAAAGATGTCCGGAGTTCAAATTTACCTAACTGATGCAATTTGAAATGATTTTTCCTTGGACTCTGAATCTTATACAATGCTTCTAGTGCAATCCAAAAATATGTATAGTATAACGGACAAACGAATAGGAAATAGTAGACTTAGTCCTGTCAGTTTGGCCTCCTCTTGCTTGCCATCGGCCTTTGTGCGTTGCTTTGTGTACATTGTAGGAAAATAAATCTAAGTGCATGTATACATGAATATGTAAAGATGTTGGGGTACTAGTATATATAAAACTGCAACATCTTGAGAGTCTAGTCTTTTGTATGGGTTTAGGCAAGGACACATACCTCGACAAAAAAGCTAAGAAAATTATTCAATTCCTAATTGCAACTCATCTATAAACCATGCGTGAATGAATATGTATGAATGAAGCAATATATAAAGAAAGTGGTAAATATCACTATAAGTATAACACAACATCTGCATGAAAAGAAAGGGGGCCAAGCTCTACCAATAACAATCTTAGATTTTTACAACTATAGAATGATGTAAAACTTCATGAACTTGGTTGCTCATTTAATCTTCTTGTCTTCTGGCATTGAGTCTTCTATAGAATTCCTGAAGATAATGTCTCTTAAAGGAAGAGGGATCACTTCGTTTGGAGTCCAATAAGTGTATATAATAAGCAAGCACATTTAAAATTTTAACAACTCTTATACATTTATAATTTAATCTACCTATACATTTATCTCTACAATTTACATTTACATTGTCATTTTTTATTTAAAATTTAAACTTTAGATTTTAATGTTAACATTTTGCAATTTATATTGACACTTTACAAAAGAAAGTTGATTGACTATATTGGTATAGTTATTTAATTATATGTTTTATGAAACATTGATGATTAATAACTTCAAGTGTGATTTAAAGTTAATAGCCAACAAGTCCTTAAACTTAAGAATTTAATGCATTTGTTTTCTCCTAAACCCTAAAACAACAGTGATAAATATAGACTTCAAATTACTTGAAATATTTAATTAATAAGTCTCAAGCTTATAAAATTAATGAATTTGTTTCCCCCGTAGGGGATGAAGTAAATGCAAGAAGCCTTAGATTTATTAAATCAATTTATAATGATTTAATTAATTACTTAAGTTCAATTAGTTTGGTTTATTTAATTAAATTGAATTAAATTTGATTTATTTTTAATTTTTTTAATTCATATCATTTGATTTTTATTGAATATTTTTTAATTAGTATTAACTTACTAGCTTTTCTATCTTTCTATGGCTTTTGCTCATGCGAGCGATCATTGTCGAGGAGTCGATAAACATTAAGAGGGCAGATGAGAAATTGAAGGAGGATTCACCAATGCAGCTTGGTTTAAATCAGCACAATAATGAGAAGCCATTGGGCGGTTACCTATGGCTTTCAACTTGATATAATATATCGCTAAAACGTCAAGGTTTTTGCCAAATTTTCTTACACTGAACCGTCAGAAACAAAACATTATTGCCAAATATTTCACTAGAAGGTTGTTTCTAAGATTCATTGAAAAATCAGTCAAACTAATTGATGGTAAAAATTTTTCAAAATAATTCATCGTTTTCTAGTGGTGCACATTAAGGATTGAGATCACAAAAAAAGAATTTTCAACTTATAATCTAGAAGAAAGTCCGAAGATTGGCACATAAAGATGAGAAAGCTTTTTAAGAGTTTTAATTTTTTTTTGAAGTTTTTACCAATAAATATCTCGAAAAGTTTATAGAAATGTAGTTCCAAACAATGTTTTAAAAATTGGAGGAAATTAGTTGGTTCAACCGGTTAAACCGTGCACCGATCTGCTAGCCGCCTTGAACTGGAGTTTCAACCAGTTAATCGACGTAACATTGTTGATTTTCAAAAACCAATTCGGCTAGTATTTAATTAAATAAATTTATTATTAAACATTTATTTTAAAAATTATTTAAATTTTATATATTTTAGTTAAATATAACATGGTCGATCATATCATATGAATCTTTTTCACATGTGAGTCAATTAGCTTATATAAACAAAAAACAATGCTAACATATCGTGTTTATGTGATATGGGAATAAAAAATAAAGGCGAGATTCTCAACTCTCAAGTTAACTATACATACATTACATATTTTTATATATAATTTTTTATATTAAAATAAAAAAATACAAATAAAATTTAAGTTTTATCTATTTATTTTTTTCATTTTTTTAATTATATAATATAATATTTTTATTTTTATTTATTTTTTAACAATAAATAATATTATATAAATTTGTAGATATTATTTTATAATGTAAAATCTGTACACTTTAATAGATATAAAGTATATCTAAACATAAAACATAAATTAATAAATATTATATTAGAATTTAAAATATATATGTAAATTAGTTTTATATTAAATATGAATTAAATTTAAAGATCAATATATATTTAATTTAAAATTTATAAATATTTTATTTATTTATGATTTTTCTTAATATATATAGTTATATCTATTAATTTTACACTTATTTAATTATATAATATAAAAATAAATTTTAATTTTTTTAATAATAAATAATATAACATGAATTTTTATATATTATTTTAAAATATTATATTGTATGTTATTCATTGGTATAAGTTATATTTTAACATATAGCATAAATTTAAAATAATTTACATTATATATATATATATATATATATATATATATATATATATATATATATATATATATATATATATATATATATATATATATATATATATATATATATATATATATATATATATATATATATATATATATATATATATATATATATATATATATATATATATATATATATATATATATACTAATTTTTTTAAAATATGAATTAAATTTAAAGATTGAAGTATTAAATTTAAAGCTTTCGTGCTTCTTTGAATTTTCGGTTTGGCGGGAATTTCGCCTTGCCTGATCATGGGCAATCCTGACCGCCGACAGCCTTTTACCGGCGGTATTGCTCAGAAGAATGTTGGTTTACGATCATTATCACCGATCAAGAATGTTTCGACTTTGGTAATCCGGGAGAGGGAGGGTTCTCTAGTTCAGAAAGATATTCTTGTGGAAGGGAAGGGCAAGAACCCTTTGGTGCCATGCTTACCAGAATTTGAATCTGCGAATTCAGGTAATGGTGAATCAGCTACGTCTGACATTATTTTGAGCAGCAGTAAATTCTCGGGAATTCATGATGAATGCGATCAGAATTTGATGAAAAAGAATATGAATGATAAGGTTGAAGAAGAGGTTATGAATGTTGAAGATATTTCAAATTTTTTATAAAAGCCTACTTCTAAAAACAGGTTTGTCTCTGCCTGGGGGAAAACACATCACATAAAGCTGGATTATAAGATGGAAAATATGCAGATGACTGATGATGGTATGGCGGTAAAGATGAATCTAGATCAGGAAATTGCTAACACGCAGATTCTTGAAAAGTTGCTTGCAGTAAAAGTCTTAGGGAAAGATATACCTTTCTCTGTTTCCAGCTTGGAATTACGAAGACAATGGAGCAGATTTGGGAAATTCCATCTAACGACTCCTGGGCTTGACTGGATTTTGTGCTCCTTCAATACCATTGAATCTATGAAAGAAGTTTTGAGCGGAGAAGGGCCTTGGTTTATTGGCAACCATATTATCAGAATTGATAAGTGGTCCAACTCCTTCTCACCGGAATCACTGAAAGGTTTGAAGTCCCCTGTGTGGATTAGATTTCCTTTCTTACCTTAAAGTTGTTGGGATGAGAAAAATATAGCTCGAATTGCTTCAACTATTGGAACACCGTTGTTCCTTGATGGGAACTCTCTTAGATGGGGGAAGAGAGAATATGCACGTGTCTGTGTGCGTATTAATCTTGACATGAAACTGTCTAAAGGTGTATGGATAGAAGGGATTCAAGGAAGATTTTATACAAAAGTAGAATATGAGAAAATGACCTCTCTATGCTACCATTGTGGAGTCATCGGCCATAGCAAATCCAATTGTCCGGAGGTTAAATCAGCTAAGAATTCTGATCAGTCTATGGTGAACCCCCAGGTTGATAAGAAAGTCGATAATAAAGCTGCAGGAATTGTGAAGCCACGTGATGATATTAATGAATTTGGACCCTGGATCCATGCTAAGTTCAAGAACAGATGGTTTAGAAACTATAAGAGCAACGGGGAAACTAACAACTGGAAGCAACAAGTTTATAGACCTGTGTTGAAAAATGCCTGGAAGCAGAACGAAGATATAGAGAAGAATCATATTGTTAATGAAAAGCCTGAAGAGCTACATGAAGATAATAAGAACCGGAATCAGTATGAAGAAGGCAAGGCGAATCAAACTGGTGCTGGAAAGGATAGTGTTAATAAAGGGTCAGGAAATGCAGAAGCTAGCATGGAAGACAAGAAGGCTAATGTCTGTGTCAACAATAAATTTCAAGTTCTGTTGGAAGAACAAGAGGAGGGAGAAATAACAGAAATGGATGAAATAGAGGTCATAAAGAGTTCAGGAAATGATGTGGAAATTAATATAGTTACAGATAAGCTGTTGAACTCTAAGAGGAGTCGGAGTTCAGGAGATCAAACTACAAATTCTGGGAAATCCAAACTCTCAAAGGAAGTTAGAACATTGGGTCCTGTTGAGGCAACTCATAGGAAGAGGAAAGGAGATAGCAAAGCAGGTAAAAAAGGCGAGGACTTTTCCCCTCTTCCTCATTAATGTCGTCTTTCATCTTTTGGAATTGTAGGGGGGCGATGAAGCATGAAGCCTCCCTTTATCTCAAGGAGATAGTACAAGACAATGGTGGTTATTTTGTTGGCCTTACTAAAACTAAAATGACAAATATTGAAAGGAAAGATGTGGATATTTTGATTGGTAAAAACTGGGAATTCTTTCACCACCCTGCTGAAGGAATTTCGGGCGGTATGGGATATGAATGTTGTTTCGTTTGAAGTTATTGAGCACAATTCCCAAACTGTAGTGGGAATTCTGTCCAACACTAAGTTGGGTAATTGGAATGTTGCAACAGTCTATGGTGGTAGAGATGTTCATACTAGAAGATCATTGTGAGAGACTCTTGAGAGATGTCTGCCTTATGATGTACCTTCAATCATTGGAGGTGATTTTAATTGTATCCTTTCAAAGGAGGATAAGAGGGGAGGTAAGAGGTTTCAATTTTCCAATGGACCTAAAGAAATGAAGTCTTATATGGTGAATAATGATTTTCATGAGATTGCTTTTGTGGGACAAAGATTTACATGGTGTAACAACAAAGAGGGTACTTCCAGAATCTGGGAGAACTTGATAGATGTTTGATGAATTCAGTTGCTCTTCAAAGAACCCCTATGGCTTTGGTTCGACATCTTCCACGGGTTGCTTCTGACCACTGCCCGATTTCTTATAAGGTGCTTGAACCAGCTAACAAGCAATCCAGGATCATCCGGTTTGAAGATATATGGAGAACGTATCCTGCAGCATGGAAAATTGTTCTAAATAACTGGAAGAAGAAGGATTACGGTAATAATGCTGAAATTCTCTAAAGAAAGTTAAGAAGAACTCTTAAATCTCTATACTTTTGGAACAAAAATAAATGCAAGGAATTGACTGTGTTGAAGGAACAGCTAAAGAAAGAAGTTTTGGAACTTCAAATGGAGGAAGACGTCAATTCGGGACTAACCCAGGAGAAGCTGATATTGCTTAGAGGTAAGGTTCATGAGCTCAACGTGATTTTGGGGAGACTTTCTACATGGTGGAATCAAATAGCTAAAACTAGATGGCATGAGGAAGGAGATACGAATTCTAATTTTTTTCACAATTATGCATCACCAAGAAGAATCAGAATCTTATTAGGCATATTAAAGATGAAAATAATAATGTCCTGGAGGATTTGAATCAAATTGAATCTGTTTTCCATGATTACTTTGTGAAAAAATGGAAGTCCAGAACTATCAGTTTGACGAGTTAGCTAAGCATAGTGGAAAAATAGAGGATTACAAATGCTGAAGCTGAGTTAATGAATGCAGAATTCACCAAGGATGAACTCAAGAAAGTTGTTTTTCAACAAGGTAATAACAAATATCCTGGTATAAATGGTATCACTGCATCATTCTTTAAATTATATTGGCAAATCGTTGAGTAGGACACTTGGAATGCGGTTGATAGTTATTTAAAAATAGTAAAATGCATGCTGAATGGAAAGATAAGTTGATTGTTCTTATTCCTAAGATAAGAAATCCTTTAATTCCTACAAATTATAGGCTTAAAAGCTTATGCCAAACAACGTATAAGATTGTGGCAACAATGATCTCGAATAGATTGAAGTATTGTATAAACAGAATTATTTCAGATGAACAGGTAGCTTTCCTTTCGGGTAGATCAATGTCGGATCACTGCCTTCTTGCATAGGAGATTTTTAATAAGTTCAGAATTTCAAAGAACAAGAAGGGAATGATGGCGGTAAAGCTTGATATAAAGCAAGCTTATGATAGCTTGAGTTGGGAATCATTGAAACAAATTTTAAAAATGTTTGGCTTCCCTAGCAAGATCTCGTCACTTATCATGGAATGTGTTAGTGATGTCAGATTTTTGTTCCTTCTTAATGGAAAGGCTTCGAAGTGGATCAATGCTCAAAATGGATTCCGTCAGGGATGTCCTCTCTCCCCGTATCTGTTTATCTTGTGTTCTCAGTTACTATCAAATGCAATGGAGCAAAGGGGAAGTGACTTAGGAATTCAAATTTCACCAAGAACTCATAAGATATCTCACATGTTGTATGCTGATGATGTTTTGATTTTGCTCAAGATACAATGAAAATGGCTAAAACTCTCTAATCAATAGTTACGGGATTCTGCTCTTGGACAGGTCTAAAGGTTAACGTTTCAAAATCTCAGCTTTTGTTTAGCAATGCCACTTGCCGTTCAAATAGAAATCGGGTTAAAGAAATTTTGGGTTACAAGGTAACAAAGGAATTTCATTACCTTGGAGTTAGAATCACGTTGAGAAGACTAGTAAAGGCTGGTTTCCAAGATGTTATGGATAAGGTTTTACAAAAGCTGAACTCATGGGGAAGCAAGAATTTATCCCTGGCTGGTAAGATTGTGCTAGCCAAGACATCTTTATTAGCTGTCCCAAGTTTTTTATCAGCTCACATGATCGTTCCAAAGAAGGTCTTATATGAGATAGACAAATATTGTAGAGAGTTTGTGTGGCATAAGAGCAATGGCAAGAAGGGATTACACTATGAGATAGACAAATGTTGTAGAGAGTTTGTGTGGCATAAGAGCAATGGCAAGAAGGGATTACACTATGTCTCTTGGTCTGAACTCTATAAACCACGAGATGCTGGCGGGTTAAGCTTCCATTCAGCAACTAGAAGAGCAGGTCCACTTAAGGCAAGATTGGCTTGGCGCTTCTTAAGTAATACGGAGTCTACTTTACACAAAGTTATGCTTCAAAGATATGGGAATAATATGTTCGATATATGTATCAAACAAGGAGCGTCTATGGCGTGGAAAGTTTTAAAAGGAGGAGGGAAGTTTTTGAAGTCATTGCTGAAATAGAGAGTGGTTAATGAAAGAAAGATAAATGTGCTAAAGGATATTTGGATACTTGATAAAAGCTTGGGGACGTGGCCTACTTTTGTTGATAGCACAAGGTTGGAGGATGCTATGCTTGACCAATTCTTATCCCAAAACAGAGACTGGAATGTGGAGAGGCTGCAGGAGGTGCTCAATGAGGACCTCATTTCAATTATTTTACATATCCCGATTAATCATAATGTTGATGCAGATTATATGGAGGCATCAAACAGTTCTCAGGAAAAAACTATTACAGCTATGGCTTATGAAAATGTTATTGATAATAATAGGGGAGAAGGAGATTTGGGATTTTCTATGTGGCTCAAAAAGCTAAACTTTAACCCCGTGTGGAGTTGTTTTGGTGGAGGTTGAGTAAGTTTGCAATACCAACTAATGAGTTTCTCCATTACAGAAAGCTTACTAATCATGTTCTATGTCCACGGGGCTGTCAGCAAGTGGAAGACATTGAGCATATTATGGTTCAATGTAAGTATTTAAAGGAGATTCTTTGAAATTGCAAAGCTGGGGATTTAAGATTCCAATTTTTTGTTCCCTTCAGTAATGTCTGATTGAGCTGAGAAGGCAGCCGACATCAAGATCTAGCATAGTTAGCGTGTATTGTTCTTCGGTTCATGAATGCTGGAAGGAAAGGAATAGAAAAGTTCATGGCAAACAAACTATGGGAAGCTCTATGATTGCAGCTAATATCTTGTCTATAGCAATGACAAAAGCTAATCCAATGCTAGATAGCTGGGGTGCTAATCTCCCTAGGGAGTCTCAATTGAAGTGGCACCCTCCACCTCTAGATTGGATTAAGGTAAACATTGATGCATCTTTGTTGAAGACTAATAATGCAGGAATTGGTGGAGTCTGTCTTGACTTCAAGGGCAGGTTATTGTTTGTATTCGGGGAGAGAAGAGTCCATTGGGACGTGGCTCAGCTTGAGATGGAGGCTATCTTGATGATCCAGAAATACATACAAAGGTGGATGCTAGAGAGCAAAGGTATTATAATTGAAGGTGATAATTACAACATTTTAAAATGCATTCAAAATTCTTTGAATAAAGATATTTGGAGGATTAATAATTGGGAGGACAAGGATCTCATCTTCCTAATCAACTTCAACAAGGTAATTTTTCATCATGTCCTTAGAAATTGTAACAAGGTAGCAGATTATTGTGCTACTTTGGCTATTGAGAATAATTTCTTCTTTGATAATTCTGATTTTGATAGCATCCCTTCTTCCTTATCTAGGTTATTGAAGAAGGAATGTGAACCCTACATTTAGTTTGTAATAGTTTTTTTTACCTTTGCTCTTTTTAATGCATTTTGCAATTCTCAAAAAAAAAAAAAAAAAAAAAAGAATAGTCTTAAATTTAAAATAATAAAATATTTTATTTTTTATGCGAATTTAATTTATTTTATAGTGACAATTTTATATTATTACATAATTATTATATTTTTATTATATTAATTAGAAAAAAAATTAAATAATTTTAATATTTATGACATCATCTAGTGTTCAATCCCAGACAAACGGTTGAATCTTGAATCTCTCCTTATTTTGGTTCTATGTTTGGTTCGGTTTCACAACCTTGCTTCCAAATGCTTTAGCAAGATATATGACCAAGGTTTCGTTTGATATAGCTTTTTTACTGCTTTCTAAAGTAGCATTTTATACAAAAAATTTTGGTTCATAAAATTTCTATACTAAAATGCTATTTTAGAAAACAATAAAAAAATTATCTCAAACAAACCCTTATCTCAAACAAACCCTGAATCACCAATGTGGTAAATGAAAGGGCTATTAGTCGAGTTGAAAGAGATATAAAATCCATTTCCATGCTTATTGTGGAGTTTGCAGTGCATGAGGTGGTTACAAGGCACCAAATATTGTTTGGCCTCAATGCATGGTGTGCCATCCATTCATTTAAGTCGTCCAGACTTCAGATGACTTCTTATGCATATTCAGCTATTTTTCTGATATTTATTTTCGCTTACAATTCATTACTTTTACTTTATTTTCGTTGTTTGTATTTGATGGACTAAATTTTTCCTAAATTTAGCAATGTTTTTATTACGTCATTATCATGGATGGTTGAAATGGAGTTAGGGAGGTTCTGAGGGAGATAATGCGGGAAAGGAGGATGGGTTAGAGGCAGGAAAGAGGTTCAAGTGATGGTTTTATATGAGAAATAACCGATTATTTCCCCATGTAGAAGTCAGATAAGCTGATCAACCCGAATAAGAGTTGCCAATAACAGTGCCATCAAAAAATGGAACGGCTTTCTTACTTTTTTCTGAAGCAATCATTTAGTACAATTTTTTTTTTTTAAGGAATTTTTTGTACTAAAAAATTGTTTTAAAAAGCAATGAGAAAACCATCCCAAACAAAACATAATTGTTTTTAAAATATTTGAATTTCTCTATTGAGTAATCGTTATACTCATTATTGATGTTGTACAACCATGGGGCTTTTAGCATCTCTTCCTTATTTTCTTGAAAGCATACACTTTTGTTTTAGGCATTAATTGACACTCCACTTGAAGTTTCAATAGTGATCTAATAAGAGGAGAGTAGGATAACACCGTTGAGGTCATACGTGAAAGATGGCAGTTAGAGGTGTCAATTTGAGTTAGCAGATCGGGTCTAGATTTGATACAAAATTGATGTGATCCAAATATGCTTGTGTCAAATCAAGCACCTTTATTATGTAAATAAAAAAATTTAACCCAAACCTAACTCAACTCGAACATATCTAATTTGACTCATTTAATATATAGATCATGCTTAACCTAAGTATAACATGTTTAACCCAAACATGACATATTTAATATGAACTTAATAATAATCGAATTAATTTAGAGTCAATTTAGATTTTCAGGTTAACCATAATCCAACACAAAATTTAATTAGGTCAAAATTTCGAACCAAAACCAACCGAAATTTAATTGGGTCAACTGTAACCTAGATTTTTAGAATCATGTTTATGTCAAATAGTGGGGTGGTTCATTCAATGATATCTCTAATGACAACTAATAGGATGTCAAGAAGATGGCATGAATTATTCAGTGCAAATGCCGAATGTCGTTCAGAGACTAAACAAAATGCGCCATATCACCCCTTCGCTATGCATCGCGGCTCGGTACCACTCGGTACCAAGGCTCGGTTCCGCTGATGCGGCAACACCTAATTACTCTAGCAAAAAAAATCTCAAAGAACACTTCTGAATATATCAAAGCACTCAACCTCCCTTATAACTTTTCTCTTTGGCGGCCCAACCACCAACTTTTACCTTCCCCATCCAAAAGAAAGAAAGCTAACATGATTCTTCTATCTGTCTGACATTGCATCCCCGAAAATAACTTCTCCAATCTCACAAGCTAATTTTTTGCCTCCCTGGGTTCCACTACACCCTTACCTCTTAGATGTTTCAACCTCATAAACATTTGTAAGTGCCTATCAAAATCATCAGATTTAGTTGTAAACATCTTGCTCTGAGTCTCATCCATCAACTTTGCTACTAATCTAACAAACTACGAAATAGAACCAAAACTAACAATCCTTGATGTACTCTAAACTTGACATTTTTAGCTCTAATGAATTCATCAAATATAAACACATAATGCGCACAACTGAATGATACATTCACATGAAAATAAAATAGAATGAACACATGATACTATCCTAAACTCTTGCCACTACAATAGCAGTTCAATCCTACGACCCTTACAATCAATTCCTTCAAATCATTACTCTAATGTCAAAAAATTCTATCACAACCAAATATGATATAACCCATAAAAAAAAATGGTTCATAACGTGTCGAATGATAACAAGACTTAGTCACTAGGATCCAATTGGAGAAAATTTTAGAAATTTCAAATAATTTGTTCACTACAAAGCCACTAAAATTTCAATAAAATAAATAAATACTCATCATCAAAAGTTCTTTTATCCATCTAAAAAATATTTACAAGCAAATAAATAACATACAAAAAGTATATGCACTACTAATAAATCAGGTTTTTGCAGCACTTTTTAGGACCTACGACAGCGGTTTAAACATCTACTAATTTATTTGCAGCGGTTTAGAAACCGTTGTTTTTGCTTTCACTGTAAAGGCTTTAGCAGCGGTTTTATAAGTGTTTTTATAGGAAAGCTTTAGCAGCACTTTTAGCATGTGTTAAAACTACTACTAAAGGGTAGAATAAATTAAAAAGAAATATAATGGCAAAATTTTTTTTTTATCAAATTATAAATATTAATAAAATATTATACAAATATAAATTAATTGTGTTATTTAATGGTTAACTAATTGTGTTATTTAAACTGTAATTTTTATGTGCTATGATGTTTCCAAAAAAACCAATCAATAAACAAAGAGAAAAAAAATGGAAATTTAGCAAGCATATATGATCAAATGACGGTCCTAGACGGACGAAAAGAGGAATCGCACAGAAGATCTGAGTGAGATGTCTAATGGGTCCGCAAGGGTTCGAAAAGAGAAAATATATTTATTTTTAACACAAGTGAAAAACGCTGCTTATGGGTATCAATTTCACCTGGTTTACTAACCGCTAGTATTAAGTGCTGCGAAAACTTCATAATTTTGGTAGTGATGGAATAGCCAATACATATCAGAAAAAAGTCATAACTATTGAAATCCAACTAACAAACTTATACAAACTTAGATCTCAGGACCTATGACCTGTTCTCTACTCATCCTAACCCTTCCCTTTTTACTAGCTTGAAATAGATGCAGAAAACAAGCATGAGCAACAATAAGTCAGGGAGCCACATTCAACTTATCAAAAATTTTAATAATTTTTAAAACCAATAATAAGCAAAAATATTAAGGCTGAATAAATTCATCAATAAAGAGGCCCAACCAAATTGTTTGGAACAAAAGAATATCTATGGAGCATTAAATAATATTTCTAACACATCAACTAAAACAACATAACATTAAGAAAACAGTACAGTGAACACTTCATATCCATATCTCAGAACAGATAAAATTTCTATCATGCCCTTATACCTCCCAACAAGTACAAAAATTTTGAATTATTGTCGATATTAATCTCTATGAAAACTTATTAGATTATAAGACATTATGACTCTCAATTTCATAGAACCATAGGTATTCGAAAAATTCAGGCTCTTTTGAATCCTGATAGATATACCACAATACTTGCTCAAATCATCAAAGTTCATCCATATTCACACATTATAAGACTGAAAATACATAAATAAATGTTTTTTTTTTTAAATATAGTACATAGTATCAAAGTCATCATAGGATTTCCTAGAATACCCTACTAGTAATCAAATAATACAAAAATAAGATTAGTGCCACACATGAAATTGTATATTTTCAAAATTTCACCAGATTAACACACATTATTAATAACTACATTTCAAAGTTTTTATTGTACTATGACAAGATTTATATGTATCAAAATAATTTTCTAAATCATTAAAATGGTTTCAAATAAAATATCAAAATATGCATAATATTGTTAACTACAACATACAAAAAACGACGGTATGAAAATATCAAAAAACAGAAGCTACCTTTCGATTCGATTAGGGACGAACAGGAGGCTATGTGAGAATTTACTGCATCGAGCAACGAATTAGAGCTGGACAAAACCCACGAACCTGTACACGAAGACAAAGCCATGTCTGAGTGTGCTGCTTCTTCCAACTCCCAAGGCCTGCAGGAGGATCGCAATATGGCCAATCGCAATTCTCTGGTCAACTGCGAACATCCCGTTTGGGGAGAATGAAACTGTTTTGGACGTTTTCAAAAGGATTGAGAGTGCAATTGGAGGTGGATTACATGACGCTCATGATTCAACCTAGTGTGTGTAAAACTTTCGATTTCAGCCACCTATGCACTCAGTGCTACAGGTTCATGCACTCAACTGTTTGTGCAAATGTCCCAACGCAGCAAAATTCATATTTTCACCCAAATGAGGTTCCAAACCTGCAGTCCAGCAGTCCTCTTCCTACACTGAATACTACAACTATTCATAATGCCTGGAAAAAGAGAAATTTCTTCAATATTTTGCCACTAAATAGAGTTGAAATTATGGCCGCTGATATTATTGAAGACCCAGGTGGCGAAGAGAACCGAAGTAGAGAAGAAGAAGAAACAAAAAGAGAAGAATATTGTATTGAATTGAAATTAACATAATGATGTGTATTTATAGACAACAGAGATGTAAGAAGACATGGTGGAATGGTTTAGTTTAAGCTGAACCGGTGACCTGTATTCGTGCACTAACAGGCCCCCTCAAATTAATCATTCAACGGATGAATGGTTAATTTGTTATGTAATACGCGAAAGTGGTTTGGTTAGAATGTCCGCAATCTGATCTGTTGTGCTTAGATGAATGATGGTAATGGCGCCGGAGTTGAGATGTTTCCGAATAAAAAGATAGTAAATCTCGATATGTTTTGTTCTTGCATGGAAGACCGGATTGTGTGCAAGAGCGAAGGCGAACGTGTTGTCACATTTATCTTTGTGTTAACCTTGCCAATGTGATAACACTATATTTATAAAGTTTCTTATGTTTTTTAATATTTTAATGAGATGAATTTGAATTAAATTAGATAGTATTAGTCCCCCCAATTTTATTGGTGTGAACAATTGTATGTCTTCTTAACTGTCATTGCAAGTTGTTGCTAGCTATTGATTAATTTGTTATCAATTTAGTGTAGTAATTAATAATTCTTGATCTTCACTTTGTTTAAAATGGTGCTATATTCTCTCTCTTAAAATGCATAATTATTATGTGAGTAAAAATAATTGATTATTTTTGTCACATATTTGAAATTATTGTGTAATTACTATATTTAAATAAATTAAATTATTTTATTCAACACCACTCAAAATGAACTCTTTATGTAAATGATTCCTTAATTGCAAATTTTGATTGGACTCTGCTTTTTATTAAATATGTAATGCTAGACTAGCATCACAGCACTCCATTAAATACTCAATCAAATAGAGAACATGATGCATAATGCATGAAACGGACAACCCAGTGCTCCCATAAATGCCTAAAATGACAGAGGGCTAATCATCACGAAACCACCACAAGTTCAAGTGAAAATTTCATAATTCAAATTTCATAGAATAAACTCTTAAGACGTACTCTTGAATAAAATTAATGTATTCACACACATACAAAAATATTCATAGAAGTAGAATACAAATGTAAAGAATTCAAACATATAAGCTTATTTAGAGCACTATTGTTATAGCTGTTACCAGGCTTTTCCATTACCCCTAGAATTTGAGGGGCTTCTTCGCTTACTGAAAGCAAAAGGAGTAAGTTAATTGAATTCTCGCGGTGAGAATTTGAGTGGATGTAAATCAATTTCATCAAACTAGTATAAATGGCTTGCATACTCATTTAAATTTTTTGCATTTACTTTACTGCAACTTTTATTTCGTGCTTGTGATTGTATGATAATAATGAAAAACACATTAAAATTGAAATCTAGTAAATGAGTTATCTTTGCTTGATAAAATAATTTTAAAAGAGAATATCTAAAAATAATTTATTTTTAAAAGAAAATTTTTATTTTGGTGAGAAAGACTTTGAAAAAAGTTTTTCATATACTTCGGCTCATGATGGCCATTCCTGATAAATTATTCAATAGATCGGAGAGATTCAGATAGTGAGTGTATTGACTGTGTACAAATAGTGTGTACATAATTTGAACATAGCATGGTTCAAATTATGTACATACTGTTTGTACACAGTATATACACTCATAGTCTAGATGAATTTTTTCCGTCCGGACTCCGCACAGAATAATTTCTTCATTCGTGGGCCGAATCTTTAAGCATCCTAGAGCTGGCTAGTACATCCTCCGGTTTGCTCCGCTATGGCCGGGCTTTTTTATATAAAGTTTAAATGGTTATGTTCAAATTTTAAGTGCCAATAAATTTGTCATTATGCGCTCTCCTAAAAAAAATTTACAAAATAATTTTCATATTTCATCACTTAATTTGAAATACAATTATCACAATATAATCAATAAAAAATATTATTTCTCCGCAAAGTTATGATCATATAATTTATATTTATCAATTTTATTTTTTAAAAAATAAATCTACTTTAATTACCTCAAATTTTATGTATGTATCCATTAACGCCCGTACAAATTTGTGTATATTATTTTGGAAATACAAATTGCAATTCTTTTATTTTTTCATATAGTATACAAAATTAATTAAATTAATCAAGCAAATAATATTGATGATTTTTTAAGAGTTTGAAACACCTAATTATTTTGGACAAAAAAATTTAGGAACTAGCTCTAATATCATTATAATTTCATTTTAATTAACTTATAATTGATAGTATGGTTTGATGCAATAAACTCAACAAGCTCCATCGCACAACACCGATCATCAACCAATGTTAAAAGTCGCTGCCACTGTCACTCATTCATTGTCATCCAACATCGATGCTCGTCATCATCACTGTCTAACATTAACCATTGATCAATATAAATGCTAGTTGTCGCTACCGCCTAACTCCTAGGGGCGGATGCAGTATGGGGCCCTTGGGGGCACGGACTCCCACATAAATTATTATTAATATCTAATTAAGTATATTTATGAATATTTAATTATATATTAAATAATATTAGAACTTTTTTCTTCCCAAATAAAAATCCGGCCTCTCAGCTTTTCACGCGCGTTAAATCTCGGCAATCGGTAAATCCTGCCCTTATTTGCCGAAATGAATGGAGGAATCGCTCCATCCCGTCGCCTCATCTTCTTCGAGTTGCCTTCCTCTCCGACACGCTCCTTCGTCTTCATTTGCACTTGCGAGCAGGTAACCTTTTTTTCTCTACTTCGTCTTCTTTTTCGTCCGCGTTGGCATCATCTTCATGTTTCTTCTTTTTTCTGCAATTAATCCAATTTGATGTGGATAAAAGACAGTGGAAAAGACTAATGCAGCGGAACTATTAATACCCCGCCTCAAGTTTGCTTCTTATCCCTATTTTTTTTTTTTCTGAATTTTCTATTTTTATAATTTGCTCATTTAGATGCTTGTCCTTTTATTCTACTAGTATTTGTTTGCTAGTTACGCAAAAAGTTCTCTAAAAAGCAAGGGAATAAACAAAAGGGAAATATAACAATTTTCCGATTATGATTTTCGCTATCATGAAGTCGCAGGTCTTAGATTGCTAAGTTAATTATTTTCAAAATAACTCATGCTATATTGCTCTGTTTAATTTATAAATATCATGATTATGCGGCCAACTTTAATCCACATAGTTAAACGGAATCTCTCAAAGTCCAAAACATCACAATCTCATGCTTCTAGGTTTGTAAAAAATTCAGTCTTTTGTGATGTTTCAAAAACAAGGTTGTTGTTTGGCATTGAAGCAACAACTATTCTGTACTGTGAACTTTTATCCTGTTTTGATGATCAATGATGAGAACAATTCTCTTTATGATTCAATAGGGAATTTTTTGTTGTCTTTTTCATCGATTGCCTCACTAATAGTATATATTAGATTTTACTTGCAAGATTATCTTATTAGAACTTTTAATTAATCTTTGATTGTTGCTATTTGGACTATCTTTTATTATATGATGTTATTGTTCTCACATTTTATTTATTATACTGCTTATCACTTCCATCTTAAAAGTTTCCATCCAACTTATCAAACTAAAATGTTTTACTTAAATAATTTGTGCTCCCACTTCGAAAAATTCCTGGATCCGCCCCTGCTAACCTCAATCATCAAATGACCAGGAAATAAGAAACCATGAAAGGCATGTAGAGGTTCAGTTCAGAGGAATTGGAAGCTAAAAATGTGGCTCGTAACAGTATTTTAATAAAACTAGGACCAATCTTGAGAAAATTAGTGTGTTCCCAAGAAAAATCTATTAAAAGTTAGAAAATTGGCGGGGCCAAGAGAAACTCAGGATGATATTAAATAACGCCTAAGAGATGACTAATTCTATTGGTGAGAAGACTATTATTGATAAGGTACAATGTGGATTGGATTTAGGCTTTATTTGGGACAACTTTCTTAATGCTTTGTAAAACAGTTTTTTATTAGAAAATTTTCTTTTCAAATAAATCTGAACAAAAAAGATACTTTATAAAACAATACAAAGCTGTCCCTAACAAAACCTTAGTAACATACAACATAAATGCTGAAATCAATGTCACCTTCTAATATTTGTAATCATGTTTTTCCATAACAAATTCAATACAGTGGTCAACGCCATACTTCAAATTTAATGTTTTCATAATTTCTCATTGTAACCAATAGTTCTTATCTTTATAAACGGCAATTATAAGAGGATTTAAAATTTCTAGGATGTTCAAAGATAGATATAAGAGAGTTATTGTTACATAGAGAGACTCTTATATGCATAGAGCTAATGGGAGATTAGGAAATTAAGAGAGCATTAACTTTCTCCTTCTTCATTTATTATTTAGTTCTTTGAATAATGAATTTAAATGTTTCCCACTTCAAGAGAAAGTCCAACTTAACTCTCACTGTGTTTAGCTTGATGTGTTGGACAAATCACTTTGCATGTGTAAAGCTAGTTGTGTAAATTAGGTGTTTATTCTCTTAGGATTAGTTTTGGAAATACTTAAGTGCATGATAATTGTTTGATCCAAGCTATCTGTGGAAGACTCCAAACATTATTAACAGGTTAAAATTATCAAGCTAGAAGCTATGAGAATGAAGAGTGGAAAGAAAAGAAAAAAACTATGAAATGCATAAAATAGCCATATATTTCAAACTGATAAATTATCCACTATTGGTCATAAGTCAACCAAACTAATTTTTATTATCTCTAATTTATAAGGTTATGAGGGCTATATGAAAGACAATATAAAGAAAAAAATTAAAAAACAATGCTACACATAGCAACCATACAATGCTACATACTAAAAGTTAAAAGTCGCTGCCACTGTCACTCATCCATTGTCATCCAACATCGATGCTCGTCATCATCACTGTCTAACATTAACCATTGATCAATATAAACGCTAGTAGTCGCTACCGCCTAACTCCTAGGGGTGGATGCAGTATGGGGCCCTGGGGGCACGGACTCCCACATAAATTATTATTAATATCTAATTAAGTATATTTATGAATATTTAATTATATATTAAATAATATTAGAACTTTTTTCTTCCCAAATAAAAATCCGGCCTCTCAGCTTTTCACGCGCGTTAAATCTCGGCAATCGGTAAATCCTGCCCTTATTTGCCGAAATGAAAGGAGGAATCGCTCCATCCCGTCGCCTCATCTTCTTCGAGTTGCCTTCCTCTCCGACACGCTCCTTCGTCTTCATTTGCACTTGCGAGCAGGTAACCTTTTTTCTCTACTTCGTCTTCTTTTTCGTCCGCGTTGGCATCATCTTCATGTTTCTTCTTTTTCTGTAATTAATCCAATTTGATGTGGATAAAAGACAGCAGAAAAGACTAATGCAGCGGAACTATTAATACCCCGCCTCCAGTTTGTTTCTTATCCCTATTTTTTTTTTTTTTTTCTGAATTTTCTATTTTTATAATTTGCTCATTTAGATGCTTGTCCTTTTATTCTACTAGTATTTGTTTGCTAGTTACGCAAAAAGTTCTCTAAAAAGCATGGGAATAAACAAAAGGGAAATATAACAATTTTCCGATTATGATTTTCGCTATCATGAAGTCGCAGGTCTTAGATTGCTAAGTAAATTTTTTTCAAAATAACTCATGCTATATTGCTCTGTTTAATTTATAAATATCATGATTATGCGGCCAACTTTAATCCACATAGTTAAACGGAATCTCTCAAAGTCCAAAACATCACAATCTCATGCTTCTAGGTTTGTAAAAAATTCAGTCTTTTGTGATCCTTCAAAAACAAGGTTGTTGTTTGGCATTGAAGCAACAACTATTCTGTACGGTGAACTTTTATCCTGTTTTGATGATCAATGATGAGAACAATTCTCTTTATGATTCAGTAGGGAATTTTTTGTTGTCTTTTTCATCGATTGCCTCACTAATAGTATATATTAGATTTTACTTGCAAGATTATCTTGTTCACTACAGGAAAAATGCCCAATACCGGCGGTTCTAACCGTCGGTTCAGATCATATGTGAGCACTTTTTTTTTATAAATTTAAATCTTATTTATTATAAAAAATACTAAAATTTAAAAATGTTTTTAGGTACAAAACCCTGATAACAAATGTTTCGATAAAGGTTTACAAGCATTAGCATGGGGTCCAATACGAAAAGTTAAAACTTGGCCAATATATATAGTGAATGGGTTCAGATTTCATACCAAATCGTGGCTTGAAGAAAGAAAAACTGAAAATTGTGTAGTATGTGTTAGAGGGAACACTCATGAAGAAGATGAGTGTGATTATTATGGTATTCTGAATGAGGTCATTGACTTGGAATACCCAGGCGAAGATGAGAATTTTGTATGCTTATTTAAATGTCAATGGTATGATCCAGTACAGAATAGAGGCACAAGGGTTCATCCTGCATATGGTTTAGTAGATGTTAAACATAGTAGAAGATACGGAAAGTTTGATCCATTTGTGTTAGCAAGTCAAGCTATTCAAATTTATTTCAGCAAATATCCCAGTGGTCGTAGAGACAAACAAGATTGGCTAGCTGTCATAAAAACAAAAGCACGAGGAATAATTGATCAACAATACATTGTAGCAACTGCACATCAAGAGGATGAGATGTCAAGTTGTATGCCTGTTGAAATTGAGGAGATGACAACTACAACCTCTACTATTGAAATGGAGTTAGAAGATGTGAATAATTCAACTAGTTCAGGCGAAGAAAAGAACGAGGATGAAAGTGAAGATACCCTTGAGAGTGATGAAAATAGTTTTGATGATTCTGATTAGTTTTTGTAATTTAGAATTGTAGAATTTTAATGTTTAGTAATATTTTAGCTGCTTAGAAATGAAATTGTTATTTGCCAGCTTGTAATCTTATGATGAGCTTGTGATTGTATTTATAATTTATGGTTCTTATGAATATAGCGACGTGTTGCACAACATATCTTGCTTTTTCTACAGGTTTAGACTTTAGGGTGAACCTCCCTCAAATAGAGGGGATGTTGTCAATTTTTTTTTTCAGGTGCTACAGGTTTCCGGCAGCTTACCGACGGTTTGGCCGCCGGAAACTACGATATCAGATGACCAATAACCAGCCGCCGGTAAATGCATTACACCGCCGGTTTATTACCGACGGTTACCGATGGCCACCGACAGTATTACGGTGGACATCCGACGGTTTAGAGTGTCGGTACTACCGACGCCTAGACCGCCGGCTATCGCCAGTAAACGAACCGGCGGTCTACCGACGCTTGCCGGCGGTTTAAAAAACAAACGACGCCCAACTAAACCGTCGGAGGACCGTCGGTAAATTGACCGCCGGTAAGCCGTCGGTCAAATAACCGGCTGCGTCACGGCCGGAAAACCGCCGGTTCAAAATCCGGTTGTAACCGGCGGTCTAGGCCGCCGGAAAACCGCCGCAAAAAAAAACCGCCGGTACAAGTTTCCTACGCGATTTTTTCCGGCGGCCAAAAAACCGCCGTTAAGCCGCCGGTAGTCCAAAAAATCGCCGATTAATATAGATTAACCGCCGGAAAAAACCATCGGATTTTAGCGTTTTTCTCGTAGTGGTTAGAACTTTTAATTAATCTTTGATTGTTGCTATTTGGACTATCTTTTATTATATGATGTTATTTCTCTCACATTTTATTTATTATACTGCTTATGACTTCCATCTTAAAAGTTTTCATTCAGCTTATCGAACTAAAATATTTTACTTAAATAATTTGTGCCCCCACTTCAAAAAATTCCTGGATCCGCCCCTGCTAACCTCAATCATCAAATGACCAAGAAATAAGAAACCATGAAAGGCAAGTAGAGGTTCAGTTCAGAGGAATTGGAAGCTAAAAATGTGGCTCGTAACAGTATTTTAATAAAACTAGGACCAATCTTGAGAAAATTAGTGTGGTCCCAAGAAAAATCTATTAAAAGTTAGAAAATTGGCGGGGCTAAGGGAAACTCAGGATGATATTAAATAACGCCTAAGAGATGAGTAATTCTATTGGTGAGAAGACTATTATTGATAAGGTACAATATGGATTGGATTTAGGCTTTATTTGGGACAACTTTCTTAATGCTTTGTAAAACAATTTTTTATTAGAAAATTTTCTTTTCAAATAAATCTGAACAAAAAAGATACTTTATAAAACAATACAAAGCTGTCCCTAACAAAACCTTAGTAACATACAACATAAATGCTGAAATCAATGTCACCTTCTAATATTTGTAATCATGTTTTTCCATAACAAATTCAATACAGTGGTCAATGCCATACTTCAAATTTAATGTTTTCATACTTTCTCATTGTAACCAATAGTTCTTATCTTTATAAACGGTAATTATAAGAGGATTTAAAATTTCGAATAGAAAGATCTAGGGTGTTCAAAGATAGATATAAGAGTGTTATTGTTACATAGAGAGACTCTTATATGCATAGAGCTAATGGGAGATTAGGAAATTAAGAGAGCATTAACTTTCTCCTTCTTCATTTATTATTTAGTTCTTTGAATAATGAATTTAAATGTTTCCCACTTCAAGAAAGAAAGTCCAACTTAACTCTCACTGTATTTAGCTTGATGTCTTGGACAAATCACTTTGCTTGTGTAAAGCTAGTTGTGTAAATTAGGTGTTTATTCTCTTAGGATTAGTTTTGGAAATACTTAAGTGCATGATAATTGTTTGATCCAAGCTATCTGTGGAAGACTTCAAACATTATTAACAGGTGAAAACTAGTAAGCTAGAAGCTATGAGAATGAAGAGTGGAAAGAAAAGAAAAAAATACTATGAAATGCATAAAATAGACATAGATTTTAAACTGATAAATTATCCACTATTGGTCATAAGTCAACCAAACTAATTTTTATGATATCTTATTTATAGGGTTATGAGGGCTACTTGAAAGACAATATAAAGAAAAAAAAAATTAAATAACAATGCTACACATATCAACCATACAATGCTACGTACTACCCTCAACGCCTGTTGCCACTGAATGACTAATAGAGATTAAGCAATGTAGAGTTCCATCGATCTATCTTTGGGTCAGCTTGGTAGTGCTGAGTGTGCACTAGGCAAGCAATGTAGTTAGGGAAAGCTTGGTAGTGTCAAGTTTGAGTAGGTGATCCTACGAGTGAATGTCAAAAGGTGTTTTGTAATGTCCATTATCTCAAAATTCAGATAATTACAGTTAATTAAGTTAAATACTCATTTATAGTTGATGTAATGTATTTTTATATGTTTTAGAATGTATAATGGAGCTTGAATGAATCAAGGTTTGGGTTAAAAAAGTGAATATCAAAGTTTAGAAAAAATATTTCATGGGCACCTCAACACCATAATTATTAGTGGCACAACATAAAGCTCTTAGGAAAATGGATTTTAAAAAAGGTTTTGGTTTTGCACTGTGGAATTGAGAATCATTGTTATGGCATTGAGTCTTAGGTTAGGATATAATAGGAGAATCTGGAAGATGCTCTTGGATTATAGCAGCTCTAAGAATGCAAGCTCATGATGCTAGATTAAAATAGTGGAGTTATAATATTAAAATTTCTTAAACCATCTTTTCATTCCATTCACCCAGCTATAGTGCTAGAGAAAAGAGAAGGAATAGGGAAGGAGAAAAGAGGAAAGATAAAAAGTAGGAGAGGATTTGGAGGCTAAAGCTTGAGTTTTGATCGTCGGGCTAGTTGGAGAAACTGTAAAGCACAAGGTAGACTACTGAACCCCTATCTCTAATTTTAATTTATGCTATTTTATAAATAGTTATGGATTCAAAAGGTGTTTATCTGAGATTTGTTGAAGCTTTTACCTAGTCATTTTTTATGTTATTGCATGCTCTATTTTGAACATTTTGTCTATAAAAAATTAAAGTTTTTCTAATTGATATTTATTATGTAAATTTTTAAGTGTTTGTTTTGATTGAGATTTTTCTGGCAATTACAATAGTTATTTAAAGTCTTCAAATATTCATGTGAATTCCCCTTTAAAATTAGAAGTTAAATAGAAAATGTTTAGTGGGTATACCAGCATATACGCAGCATGACTTTTTATAAGCAATTCATGCATTTTTTGATATTGCATTAGATTTCTCATTTAGTTGTTATTATAGTGCATTTTCATTGTGCATAACATGCCATTGGAAATGTTCTAATATGTGAAATAGTTCACTCTCTGTTATGTGACAAGGGTCCTAAATGTTCAATTTTGACCCGATCTACTCAAGGTAGATGTTGGAGAGATTATGGCCTCACTTGCCAAAGGCAAGTGTAAAAGATTATTTAACACTATAAGTACTCTTATGACCCATCTTCTTTCTATAAATATGGGAGGTATCCTATTCCCACTTGGTATATCTATGTGTGGGAAAGGAAGATGTAAGTGAAAGTAGATATATAAGCAAACATTTGGATATGTGTATGAAAATCATTGCATTACACTGATATTAATCAAATAAGTATAAGTATCAATTTGAAATGATTGTTAAAAATCTAATGAATGAATTCTGATGAAACATGAAAGGAAAATGCAAGTGAATCTTTGAGGATAAGTATTCTACCAAGGATTTGGAATTTTTTTACAAATTGCCTTTAAAATAAGTTAAAATATTAAGTATGCTTTGAAACCCTAAAATTGTATTTCCCTCTTTTAGTGTTATTGTATCACTTTAATGTTTATTTATTGCCTTTTTATTTATAATGCAACTTCAGCATTTCATTTAAATATTGATATATGTGACAGGTCAGGGTATGAAGTTAACTGAGCTAGTCATGCTCATCATATTCTTTTAAATGTTTCAAGAAAAGGGAAAGGTCCAATTTAGTAAAGGAGTGTAAAAGCAAGCTTCCATGTTCTAGTGTTTAAATTTCTATCATATAGGAGATTACAAGATTGTAATTATTATCTTAGATGCCGCAATGCAATTGAAGATATTGATCATGTGACAATCAAGTACGTGAAGCTGATGGAAGTATTTAATTACTTAAATAGATGGGGCTTTGGGATCCCTTCTTTTAGCACATTCGAAGAATGATGTAAGTGGTTGCTCCTTCTTAGTACGCTAATGTAATGTTAGTTAATTTTTATCATATTTCGGTTTATTTGTCATAGAAGGCTAGGAATAAGTTTATTCTTGAAGGTATTAAAGTAAAATCAATGATCATTATTGCTCATTCAGTGAGTTATTCTTTGGTTTCTGCATCTTTTGCAATTTTATTTCAGGTCACTAGGTGCCAATCAATAAATCATTGGCATCCTCCTCCTCCTCTTGATTAGATCAAAGTTAACGTTGATGCTTCATTATTATCTTCTTATAAAGCTGGTATTGGTGGTATATTCCATGGCAATAAACAGAGATTTCTTCTGGCTTTTTGATATATTTGTATTCATTGGGATGTTTCTCGATTCGGCGATGATAACTCTAATATTATTAATTTTGTTTATAATTCAGTAAGGAAGGGTGGTCAGTGGATGGATGATCTTACTTTTCTCAAGGATTTCAACCATGTAATTTTCAATTGTATAGATACGGACTGTAATAAGTTAGAGGATTTGTATGCCAACTATGCTCTTTTTACTTATTTTATTTGGTTTAATTTATTATAAATAAGGTTCCTCCTTAATTTATTAGTTTGTTAAAGGAGGAATCTTATAATAATGCTATGTAGGTTCTAATAATTTTTTCCTTTTAATGGCTAATGCAAATGGTTTGTAGCTTTTAAAAAAAACTTCTAGTGTTTGAGATGTTGGTTTTGTAATCAAATTTATTTGTTTAAATGTAATGACATTCCTGCTCAAGATTAATATTATTATATTTTTCTTGAATGAAATTTTGTTTATATTGGTCTTGAAAATTGAAAATTTAGTAGCCTAGTTATTGTTATTGATAGTTAAGAATAAAGCATAAGTTTAGGTAAACCAAACCTTCCATTAGATCCTTGGTCGTCACATGATGCTTAAATGTTATGGAAGCTACTAAGGACTTCTGTTGAGCCTTGAATAACCTAGGTGAGAAGGTAGGTGACTTTTGATGGTGGACAAGGTGGGCTCAACTATCGGCCAATCATAATAGGATGAGCTAATGGCTCCTTGTATAGGTTCTTTTATGTACCTAAATTTGGAGAAAGGGGTGACCACTCTAAATAGACTAAGTGAATATTATGACATCATAGCTGTTGAGAGAGTTGCTACTTAGCTTTGCATGTTTAACATTCTTGCAACTTGTATGTTTTGATGATTTCAAATATTATTGTTTTGATTATTATTTTCTCATAACACATTTTTTAAAAAATTGTTTTTGGCTCTTGTGTGTGCTAATGTTTCAGGAAAATCATACTTCAGATTGTTGAAGACTTCAAATCAAGTTCTGCTTAAAATGTTTTGTAATATTGGAGTATATATATTTTTTTCTTTATTTGAGTCTGAGAGAGTGTGATTGTAATTGAGTAACTTAACACACACACACTGGGGGAGAGTTAAATTCATATTTTTTTTAAAAAACTGATCGTACAGTACGAACCATGTTCGTACGGGATGATCTGGTCAGTTAAAACTCTCGAATGAGCAAAAGAACAAACAGAGAGAGCCTAAATTTTTTTAAGTACTATTCGTCTAGATAATGTTTATTGTTTGTCCCCGGAAGAAGTGTTCGTCTAGGTAATTACACTCATACTACACTCCTTGATTCTTCTTCTTCTCCATCAGCTATTAGTTTGAATTTTAAATAGTCCATTCTTAAAAAAGATAAAAAAATTTTAAGAATGATTCCTCTGGCTCAAAGCATGTTTTATTCAAAGAACTTCAAGCATTGGCACCGGTGAAAGATTTACCTAGAAGAAAGATGGCTGAACACAAAGAGAAAAACGGTGGGAAAGTTTCTTCTTCCCTCTTAGCTCTCTAATATGAAGGAGTCTTCCGTGAATAGCTACAAATTAGAGTTATTATATAAGATAGAGAATATTATCTTAAAGTTTGGTATAACTATACCAAATTTTGGAATTTATTATTGAAATGTAATTTTATTTTTAGATTGTATTTCCTCTTTCCTAATTTAATTTGTTTTTTTAAACTTTGCGTAATTGTTTATGAGATCTTTACTAATTCTTATTCTCTAACTGGATGGGAACTCTGGGATACTAATCAACCTTCGGGTTATCTTATATTTTGGTATCCCCTACATCTCAACAGTTTCAAAATAGGAGTTAGTGGATTTCATTACAATTACAATAAGTTTAAATTAACAAATTACATTTTAATAAGGTTCTTTTTATTGTTAAAAATAAGATCATTTAGTTCTTTTTACTAGTCTTTATTAGGTTATCTACTTTTTTATTCTAATGCAATTTATGAAATTTCTCAAAAAAAAAAAAGAATTTGAATGAATATTCTATTGATAATTTAATTGGCTCACTCATTGCCTACGAGCAAAGTTTGGGTCAAAGACTTTTAGATGTAGGTGAAATGATAGTACTAAAAGTTAAAGACATGGAGAAAAGTGGCTTAATAGATGATGAAAGTGATGAGTTAGAAAGCCCACTAAAGCACAAGCATAAGCATAAAAAAAGTGGAATATAAATAAAAATGGGAAGAATGTCAAGATTTCTTCTGATGTTATTTGCTTTGAATGTAGAAAACCTGGATATTGTTTTGATTAAAAAAATATGTTTATTTAGGTATATATATTTGTATGTATAGTTTTGAAAAATATATTTAATTATCTTTGAGAAATATTTAATTTTGAATTTTAAAATTGAACACATCATTATGAACAATATATCACCTCGAGAGATGATCATATCGTTCCCTAATGGGTTCAAATTTCAGAATTTTAAATTCATCTGAATTATCGTAGTCAAACTCAAGGGAAAATGACATATGATCTCGAAAGATCAAAATGACATTCAATCGATTATTTAACTATAATAATTCGGATAAGAGATCGTTAATTTCGTAATCAAAATTACAATAGAAATTGATATATCTCTCCGAGGAAAGAAGTTATCAATCGCTATTGATCGTTTGAAAATAGAGTTAACGATCGTTGAAATTTGAATTTTCCCAAAAATAATTAATTAAAGATTTTGAAATATTTTTGATTTTTGAAAATTAAATCTGGGTTTCTAAATCTCCTACAAGCGCAAGCCCTCGTAGTTAATTACATCGTAGAAAATCAGAATTTCCTACGAAAACTCTCGATTAAAATAGCGGTGTAAATTTCATTTTGGATTTTCAAAGTTTGACATCAAAGGAAGAAAAAAGGTAGGAATTTTCAAATGGGATTGGTTCAATGTTGAGCACTTATTTTCGGGGTCAAAGGAAGAGAAGTAAGAAGTGTTTTTAAGATTCTGAATTACTTCAGAAAACACTCCAATCTATCTTAAGTGTTGGGCTTAAATTTGATTGAAAGAGATTTAATATTTAAGTGATCAATTTTATTAGAAAGTTAGGATTCAATTCCCGGAGGTTGAGGTCTTATAGCCCGAGCCAGCCTCAGAACCTAAGTCTAAATTGGGTACTAAAAAGTGACCCGAACCTAGCTAGTGCAATGCGAATCTGGTCTTACCCCGGCCTGGATTGGGGAGCCAGCTAAACCACCTAAATGATTTAAAATCATGTGTCCGGTCTTTTCATGTTGAGTGGTAGGGACGTTATTTAAGAAAGGTATTTGAGAACGGGACCGACATCTAGAGCGGATCCTAAATGGTCCCTTAAACTTATGTTGGGTTTGATGCCTAAGCAAATGCAATTAAGGATTTAAAGGTTTTTTAAATTAGTTGCTAGTATGATGCATGCTAATCGACTCGATTAAAAGATTGAATTTGAATGAATGCTATGAAATGAGGACTCCCGGCGGTCCTGGGATTATTTCTTAAAACGTTAGAGTTTCTATGTGAGCTTAAAGTTTTTAATTTGATTTAAGTAGAAAAATTTTATTAAGTCCTTAAGAGCATACAATCGGATTCCAGGTCAAATCAAAATCGACATGCAGGTAAAAAGACTAGAAAAACAGGTAGTTCTACTGCGCAATCAATTAAATAAATCAATCAAATTAAATATATCAAATTGAATGTCCGTAGGCAAGTGCCCCTTATTATTACATCACAGAATTTTGCAGAAAAGTAAAGTGGTCGGGCACTACTGACTACAACCCGTATTTCTAGTCCTAAGACTCAAGTGACTTTGAGAATGGGTCTTCTCGTTATCCACTTCTTCGTCCTTCTGCTACTTCTTGGATCGTCGGGTCTGAATATCCAAATGAAAAGAAACTCCCCCTTAATCGGGGTGTTATCTTTCCTCTTTGGATATTTGAAGAATATCCAAACTTGATCTTCCAAATGGACGAAGACTCTCCCCTTTAGGGATGTCTTCTCCTCTTTGGAATTCAAGTTGGATATCAATATCCCAAACTCAAATCACTTTGAATACTTACAACCATAAATCAAATCAAATTTACATTAATAAAAAAAAAAGTCTAGACTCGATCCTGCAAGGTTATCCTAATAATCAACAGTTATATTTATAGTCCCAAGCAGTTAATATTCAATCTCAAGCAGTTAATATTCAATCTCAAGCAGTTAATATTCAAAATTTAAATGCTCAATTAATTACAACATAAAATGCAATAAATAAATAAACAATCACATCAATCCTAGGTTAGCAAACAACATGCAGTGAAAACTCGAAAATCCAGCACACAGCAGCAAAAAAGTGAACACCGGCCTAGCCTAAAACTAGAGTTGGTGCTCCTAGAAAATCATCTACAGTGTGTGATATAAGCTGTGTGGTTTAGATATGTCCTAAATAGGATTATTGGTTAGAGTTATTTAAAGTTCGATTAGTTGAAAGGCTTAAGGTATTTAAGTTTGAATTCAAATATTAATGGCTTAAGGTTAATTTTAAGATTTATTTATTCAAATATTCAAATATTAATAAAATATTCAATTTCACTTAAAATTAAATTAAGGTTTAATTTGTTGTCAAATAATTTTGGTTTTAATTTTCATTGGTTAAGGGTTTAATTATGGTCAGTTAGAGGGGTTAAACATAATTTTTTAATTTAAATTGGATTTATTATATTTCGGGAAGGTTTAAAGGCTTAATTAAGGCTTAAACTTAGGAAAATTGATTAGGGGGCTTAATGACTTCAAAAAAACCAGTAAAGATTTCTCTAAGGGTTGTAGATGTCACTATGTTCAAGTGGTTCAAATTTCATGTTCAAATAATGTATATCCCAATTCCTAAGATTTCTCTAAGTTTTCTAAACATGCCCTTAATTCTTGTCCTTAACGATGTCACTAAGTTAATTAGGTTCGAATCAAGGTTCCAACTAACCCTCAAACTTTAACATATAAATAAACACGCTGAATCAAACAAGTCCTTAGATCTAGGAGAACCTAGACTAAGTGGTGTGTGCTTCCTACACATGCAAATAACAAGATAAAGCTCATTTAATTGAGAGATTAATCAATGAACAATTAACGAAGTAATTGCTCATTGATTAATCACCTTTCCCCACTGATATTATTCAATCAAGCTTAATTTAAATTTAAAATTTCAAGGACTCTCAAAATTTAAATATTTAAATACATATAGTTTTAAAATAGTTTTGAAATATATATAATTATATATATAAAACTATACATAAATGTATAAGTTTTAAAATAGATCAATTTAAAAAAAATATTATTAAAATAATTTTTTAAAAGCTTGAGGGGTCCTCTAAATTTTTGAAAATTATTTGAATTAAATATTAACTAAATATTCAAACCTTAAGTAATTAAAATTATTTAACATATAAAATATATCAAATTAACTTTAATTTAGGTTAAATATTTTAAATATATTCTCTGAATATTTAAGAAAATAACTTAAAAATAAGTTTTAAATATTATAAAATATTTCAATAAATTTTAATTAATAATAAATATTTAATAATTCAAATAATTTAAAATATATATAATATTTTAAATCAAATTTAATTTTAAATTAAAGATCTTAATTTTCTGAGAAGTTTGATAGGTTATATTAAAAATTTGGACTTATAAATATTTTTTAATATTTTTTTGAAGTTTTCTGGTAATTAAAATAATCAAAATACTAATTAAACCTTAATTAATTGGATCTGGCGGCGGGATGCACACGTGGCCTCCTCTGGTTCGTTCAGCCAAAAAAACGGCGGCGGCAATCATTACTGGCTGATTGAGAAAACGCGTGGCCCCACACGTTTTCACTAATCCACGTCGGCAGCGGACATCCGTCGTTTGATCCCCCTCTCCTACGATCTGACGGCTGGGATCAAATCCCACTGTTTGATTTTGATCGAATGAAATCAAACGGCGGAGAGGCTATCCCGCCGTTTCGAACGGGCGGTTGAGATCGCGCCGGACGGATCCTGTCCGCGGATCAATCTGCTCGGCCGAACAGAGCCGCGGATTGGCTTAATTAGGGCCGTTGATCCTGCGATCGACGGCCCAGAAATCGTGCGGTTCATGCACGTTGCGAACCGAGATTCCAACCAAAAGAATGGCTCGTTCTCCTGATTGGATCGATTGTTTAACTTAAAATTTTAAACGTAAAATACTCTGATGAAGAGAATCAATGGGGATCTAGTTATATAGCTTAAAATGTACCATAAATGAATTTATTTAAGCTAGTGATTCTAGAACTAGGGTTTAGTATTTTTACCTCGATAATGGACGGATTAATCCGCTTTAAGATTTGTTGCATTTGTAGGTTGTCCACGCTCCTATTTGTAGAAGAAACCTCAAGCTAATAACGCCTGGATCGAACTCAAAAGAAGCTTGAACGGATCCAAGCTTGGTTCGCCGGGAAGCTCGCCGGAGAGGGCTTTGACCGGCGGGATTTGAGTGGGAATGTTTTGAAGAGTCTCTGGAGAGCTCAATAGAACAGAGATTCTGGCTTGAGAGATTGAGAGTGGAGAGAGAACGGCTAGGTCAAGAATGAGGGCTCAAATGCTTCATTTTCCCTATTCAAATGTCCATAGGATCAATGGACGGCTGGGATTGAATTTGGGAGCTCCTAGATAGTTGCCATCTGTCCTAGGGGTGGTTGGGAGCAGATGGAATCAAGGACAAGAGGACAGCCTATGTGGAAAGTGTCCCTTTTCCTCTTGCACCCATGTGGAGAGCATATGGATCATTTGATCCTGATCCAAGGGCTAGGATGGGCCCTAAGAAGCTTCTAGAGGTTGTTTAAACTGCTGGAGTTAAGTGGGTTTGAAAGGATTAATTTAAACATATGAACTTAATCATTTTAAAAGAGTTTTAAAGGTTTGTTGACCAGTTTGACTGGTCAACAGTCAGTTTGACTGCCTAGGTGGCATGTGGGAAACCCTTGAGTGCTGGTTGAGAAAGTTTGGAGAGGTAGGCTAGCTTGAGTTAATCCATTTGGTCATTTAAGCCTCTTAAAGGGGTTTGTTGACCATGTTGACCAGTCAACTGGTCAACCCAAGGTGAGGTGGCATCCAAAACTATTTGAGAAATTAATTAAAATAGCCTTGAAAGGGTTTGACAAAGATTTACAACTATTTGGAATTTAATTCAAAGTGAAAGGGCTTAAGGGTTGATTTTGGTCAAGCTAGGTTGACTGGGTCAACCAGGTGGGTCCTAGATTTGGAAACGGGTTCAATCAATTCAAAATAACATTTTGAGTCTACTGGATGTGATCCCAGGGTCTAAGGAGGTCATTTGGTTCAAAATGCCTGTTCGGACCCTTAAAGGGCCATTTGGGTCAACTAGGTTGACTTGGTCAACTAGGTTGACCCAAGGTCTGGGAATGAGTCCAACAAGTTTGAAATGACATTTGAAACTTGCTGCAAGTGATTGCATTCAATTCGGAGTTCATTTGGTTTGAAATCACCGTTTGAGCCCCATAGGGGTATTTTGGTCATTTTGACCCCTGATCAACTGGGGGTCAAAGTGGGTCTACCAAAATGCAGTTTAAAGTTCAACATATCAAGATTAAAGGTCTGAAAGTGACTAGAGGCTTTGGTGAAGGCTCTAGGGTCAGAATCTTCAAAGTGAAAGGTCCAGTGGCATAGGCTGTAAATATTTGAAGGTTTTACAGCCTATGGAGTTTAATTAAGTTTCTGAGGTTAGAGACCTCGGAATGGGCTCAAATTTGGAGGGTTGCCTCCAGACACATGTCCCATCAGTACGCAACTGACGGACTCTGAATCGGAGGTCATTTAACTGGGTTTCAAAGTGTTTGAAAATTCAATAGAAAAGGCCTTTAGGACAAAATCTTTGGACCTTGGATTTGGCTTGATTGACCTAAGATCTAGGTAGATCCTATGGTTTGAATAGATCTTAAAATTAGGAATCTAGAAGGATCCTATAGGCTAAGAAATTCCTAGAACTTGGATTCTAGAAGAAATTTAGGATCTAGAGTAGCTCCTAAGGTCTAAGTTCTGGAAGAATCCTAGCATAGATCCTAAGGTCAGGATTCTAGGAAGATTCTAGAATTTAACTTAATTTAAAAATTAAATTAATTTAGGATCAAAAGTAGTCCAAGTGACCTCATACAAAAATGAGGTCAACAAATGGACCCCCAATATGTGTAAGAGAGCGAAGTTCTATTGCACATATTGGTGTTGACCGGGATTAAAGATCAAATGTGGAATTTTAATCCTAAGGGAATGAAAAAATTCATCCACAGGGAATCAAGATTTAAATTTATTAGGGTAGTGCCACTGAGGGCATGCTCTACCACTAATTGCTTAACTCAAATGCTAGGGTGGTGCCACAGAGGGCATGCTCCACCACTAACGGATACGAATTAGGATGGCGCCACGAAGGGCACGCTCCATCACTAATCGTTTAACTCAAATGTTAGGGTGGTGCCACAGAGGGCATGCTCCATCACTAACGGATACGAATTAGGATGGCGCCACGAAGGGCACGCTCCATCACTAATCGTTTTAACTCAAATGTTAGGGTGGTGCCACAGAAGGCATGCTCCACCACTAACGGATATGAATTAGGATGGCGCCACGAAGGGCACGCTCCACCACTAATCGTTTTTAACTCAAATGTTAGGGTGGTGCCACAGAGGGCATGCTCCACCACTAACGGATACGAATTAGGATGGCGCCACGAAGGGCACGCTCCACCACTAATCGTTTTTAACTCAAATGTTAGGGTGGTGCCACAGAGGGCATGCTCCACCACTAACGGATACAAATTAGGATGGCGCCACGAAGGGCACGCTCCACCACTAATCATTTTTAACTCAAATGTTAGGGTGGTGCCACGGAGGGCATGCTCCACCACTAACGGATACGAATTAGGATGGCACCACGAAGGGCACGCTCCACCACTAATCGTTTTTAACTCAAATGTTAGGGTGGTGCCACAGAGGGCATGCTCCACCACTAACGGATACGAATTAGGATGGCGCCACGAAGGGCACGCTCCACCACTAATCGTTTTTAACTCAAATGTTAGGGTGGTGCCACGGAGGGCATGCTCCACCACTAACGGATACGAATTATGATGGCGCCACGAAGGGCACGCTCCACCACTAATCGTTTTTAACTCAAATGTTAGGGTGGTGCCACAGAGGGCATGCTCCACCACTAACGGATACGAATTAGGATGGCGCCACGAAGGGCACGCTCCACCACTAATCGTTTTTAACTCAAATGTTAGGGTGGTGCCACAGAGGGCATGCTCCACCACTAACGGACGGTCTTGTGGAAAGGAAACTTGCTCTACACAAAGAACCGGGTCTGGATGATCATATGTGGAGGAAACTTGCTCCACACAGAGGATCGAGCTCAAATTGATCGTATGTAGAGGAAACTTGCTCTACACAGAGGATCGGGCTTAAAATTGATCGTGTGTAGAGGAAACTTGCTCTACACAGAGGATCGGGCTTAAAATTTTTGAAATTTGAGATTTGAAAGTTTTGAATTTGAATTGATTTGATTTTGAATTAAGAAATTTATTTAATCCAGGAAATTTGAAGACTTTTTATTGACATTTGAATTTGACACTCATCTGGCATGGTACTTCCTGAAGCGCCTCCCTAAAATATCAGGTGGCATTCTCCAGGGTTGATCAGTTAATGTTTGAAATTTTCTCAAAGATCATCTCTACAACGATAGGAAAGCCTTGTGTTGGTTGAAAATCCTCCACCGATCTCTCAGTAGGCTAAGATATGCATCCAAAGAACCTGGACCAAGTCTCATACTTGGAAGGTTCTAAGTTGCTCTATCTTATCACGAGCTTCAACCAGTTCAACTTTGTACGATTCTGAGTTTTATTGAGCTTTGAAGACAAAGCTCTGTAAGGCCTCGAACTTCTCAAGTTGGAGTCGGGCACTCTGCTCAGTCGTGGATTGATTTTAAATGGCAATTTCCAGCATTACAAAATACTCCACTAGTGGGTTTGATCTTGGACCCAGTATAGAGTGTAATTTTGTTGAAAAAGGTTTTTAAAGGAAGAGATGCCTATGTGTAAAGACTTACATACATTTCTCAAGGACATGATTTGAATTCTTTTCAGGAGTAGAAGATTCGATCTTTCTATTAAGAAATTTTCTCTAACCATTTGGACCCTGTCGGAACGACAAGTGGGAACAAATTTATCAGTTAGAGTGAGAAGTAGAGTCGACTCCGACTAATTTGAGAGAATTTCAGTTTTGTTACCCAGACCAAGTCTCGTAGAAACTAAACTGGGGTCTCCCTTGTACGAAGTTTGAATTAAAATTGATTTCAAAATGTTTAAGTTGAAGAGAGAAATTCAATCTTTTCAATTCTCTTGCATAAGATTCTTCTATCTGATAGATAATTCATACATGTTGAAGAATCTGAATTCAGGATTTTCAAAGTCAAGTATTTAAAGTTGATCAGGTATTTTGAAATTTAACGATTCAAAGAAAGGAAGCCATCTCACTCTTCTTCTCTTTTTCTGGTGGCACATATTGCGCATCTTTTGACTTTTTGTGCACTTCGTGCACTTCTTGATTTTGGCGCATTCGTGCATCTTTTAATTTTTTAGAGCATTCGCTTATCTTTTGATTTCAATTGAATTCGAGAAGAGGCTCCACTTTCTTCAAATATCTTAAATTGATTGATTTTTTTTAGTATTAGAGAAGAAAATTCATTCTCTTATGCAAGGAAGAATAATCCTCAAAGCACATTCAATCTTTTTGAAAGGGTATCGACTTGACTTTTGAAAATCATTGAACAGATTTTTGACATGAGAGAATCGCCTATTAAGATAAAAGATTACTAGAAGATTGATAGAATTTTCATTTCTGAATTCAACTTAAATTTGAGATAGATTTTAATTCAAAGGTTAAATCAACCCACAGAAGCGGTGGGAGGGAGGGGTATTCAAACATTTGATGGAATCAACTACAACTCTCTCTAGCTTAAGACTTAAGGTAGAGGTCAATTTTCATTAAAAAGAAGAATCAATTATCTTGAAAATCCGGATCTAATACACTTGAGAAATTGAAGGCTTTTTCCTTAATAGTTGCAAGTCTAGGTGGCAAGACCCTTGTCAACATGGAATTGAATTCCTACAATCTCTTTGAAAAGAGAGACTAATATAGGATCTGCAACATTCCTAGAAAGCACGACATTATTATAATCAAAAGATTAATCGCGATAGGACCCCGTTAAAGTTATATTTCAACGGTATCACTATCTGACACAATCTTAGATTATTCCCTCTCTCAAATTACCACTAAACTAGTAGTTAAGAGAGTGGCACCCCGAGTAGTTTCTACTCCTCCTCCTCTGCAGATGATGTAATGGGACACGTGTAGTAACGCGCCTTAACATCTTCTAGTAGAGTGGACGGATCATAACCCTCAGCTGGGGGCCTATAGCCTAATGTTGGTGATTGCTCAATCCTTTCTTGCTCGAGTCTTTCTGTGTAGTAGTCAAGCAGGTGTATTGAAGATCGCACTCTCGTATCTACAACCTCCCTCCTTTGTGCAAGGAGAGGGTACGTAGAAGGAGCAACGAACTCTCGATTGGCCTCGAAGTCGGTCTTCTCTAAGGCTTCAAATTCAACAGTCTTTCTAGCCTTAAGATTCCTTTTCCTGGCTCTTCGAAGGTAATTCTTCATCTTATTCCTACCGACGACAGGGGTGCTAGAATTTGATCCGATCTTAGATTGAGATGGTAACTCTTTTATCATTATTGACTTCTGGTTTTGATCCTCCTTAGTAGAGAGTACAGTGGGTACAGGGGCGACAACAACCTCCATCTTGGAGATGGGGGAGTCAACTCTTGACCCTAAAGTAATCTCAACTAGAGGAGTCTTTTCTAGTATCGTGGAAGACAGATCAATCAGTGTTTCCCCATTAACTGAAATCTCGAGGTTTTGAAATTCCATTTCGTACTGAATTAAATTGCCATTAAGAATTTCTTCTACAGGCACATCTTTATTCAGTGAGAAGACGAGTTTCCCAGCCATTTGAGTGCTTGATTTCCTGGAATTAATAGAAAGTGATTTGAATTAATATTTTGAAGTGACATTTAAGTTTGAATTTGATTAATTTACTCAAAATTTTATAACTCAATCGTGCTCGGTTTGCACTGAACATGATGGTTCATAAAATTGATGAGTGAAAATCAAGAATTGAATTTAACTCTTTCGCTACACCAATTGATTTGGGGCAAAATGTCAAATTTTGATTTGGATTTGCAATCAAATTAAGATTGAATTTAAAGTTGAAATCAAACTTGATTTTAAGGTTGATATTGAATTTGGCTTAAAATTGAATTTGAAATTAAAGTCGAGTGGATCTTCTTCAAATTTTGTAACTCAACACACTGAGTTTCACTCAGTCACGTAGGTTCACAAAATTAATATAAAAAATCCAAAAATCGGGCTTGACTCCTTCATTTCACCAATCGACTTGGGATGAAATGTCAAAGCTCATATTTTGACTTTAAAACCAAAATTGAAGTTGAATTTGAGTTTGAAATCAAACTGAGGTTTAATGTTAAAGTTGAATTTGGACTTAAGACCAAATTTGAATTTGAGGTTGAAATTGAATGGATCTTTATCAGATTTTGAAACTCAATATATTGAATGATGTTCAAATATGTAGGTTTACAAAATTAATCTGAAGATCCTAAGATTTAGGCTTAACTCTCTTATCCCAACAAGTGGTTTAGGGGTGAAATGTCAAAGCCTAAAATTGATTGAAAATTTTGGTTTATGTTGTATGTGTTCAACTACAATAGAATATTATAGAAGACACATGACAACGACGATTGAAATTGATTTGAAAGGTTTTAGGTAAGTTTTGAAAGTTCAAAAATCTGGCAGAACCTCTCTTTACTTTGAAACTCAATATGTTGAACTCATGTTCAACATAAAGGTTAACAAATTTACAAGGGGGGATTCTAACAAGTCAACCAGACTATTTCACCCTGACGAACTATTCGGGAGTGAAATGTCAAAACTTAACTTTGCCAGAAAGATTCAAATTCTAGAATCAAATTTGGACTAGAAGTTTGTATTCTATCACACATACCAAATTATAGGAGTTATAATTTCATATGTAATGATAGAATACATGGATTGATTGAGATTTGAAAGTGATTGAATTTTGCTTAAAGGATTGAAATTTATGATTTTGAAATTGAAGTATTTTCTGTAAATTGTGAAACTTAGCATGCTAGTTATTTATTCGCATGCGAGTTTGCAACATATACAGAAAGACTTTGGCTTGACTCTTTCGCTCTACCAAATAACTTGGAGGCAAAATGTCAAAGCCCGATTTAAAGGGAGATTTCCTACACTCACCTCTCGTTTCACATGTCTTAATTGAGTTGGTCACGCTCACCCAAGGAAGAAATGGGAGAGGGACCAACGGAGAGAAAGGTAGTCAAAACTACCGATGCAATAAAATTTGTACCGCTATTAAAGATGGAAAGAGAGATTTTCCCCAGCGGAGTCGCCATTTTTGTTTTGATTAAAAAAATATGTTTATTTAGGTATATATATTTGTATGTATAGTTTTGAAAAATATATTTAATTATCTTTGAGAAATATTTAATTTTGAATTTTAAAATTGAACACATCATTATGAACAATATATCACCTCGAGAGATGATCATATCGTTCCCTAATGGGTTCAAATTTCAGAATTTTAAATTCATCTGAATTATCGTAGTCAAACTCAAGGGAAAATGACATATGATCTCGAAAGATCAAAATGACATTCAATTGATTATTTAACTATAATAATTCGGATAAGAGATCGTTAATTTCGTAATCAAAATTACAATAGAAATTGATATATCTCTCCGAGGAAAGAAGTTATCAATCGCTATTGATCGTTTGAAAATAGAGTTAACGATCGTTGAAATTTGAATTTTCCCAAAAATAATTAATTAAAGATTTTGAAATATTTTTGATTTTTGAAAATTAAATCTGGGTTTCTAAATCTCCTACGAGCGCAAGCCCTCGTAGTTAATTACATCGTAGAAAATCAAAATTTCCTACGAAAACTCTCAATTAAAATAGCGGTGTAAATTTCATTTTGGATTTTCAAAGTTTGACATCAAAGGAAGAAAAAAGGTAGGAATTTTCAAATGGGATTGGTTCAATGTTGAGCACTTATTTTCGGGGTCAAAGGAAGAGAAGTAGGAAGTGTTTTTAAGATTCTGAATTACTTCAGAAAACACTCCAATCTATCTTAAGTGTTGGGCTTAAATTTGATTGAAAGAGATTTAATATTTAAGTGATCAATTTTATTAGAAAGTTAGGATTCAATTCCCGGAGGTTGAGGTCTTATAGCCCGAGCCAGCCTCAGAACCTAAGTCTAAATTGGGTACTAAAAAGTGACCCGAACCTAGCTAGTGCAATGCAAATCTGGTCTTACCCCGGCCTGGATTGGGGAGCCAGCTAAACCACCTAAATGATTTAAAATCATGTGTCCGGTCTTTTCATGTTGAGTGGTAGGGACGTTATTTAAGAAAGGTATTTGAGAACGGGACCGACATCTAGAGCGGATCCTAAATGGTCCCTTAAACTTATGTTGGGTTTGATGCCTAAGCAAATGCAATTAAGGATTTAAAGGTTTTTTTAAATTAGTTGCTAGTATGATGCATGCTAATCGACTCGATTAAAAGATTGAATTTGAATGAATGCTATGAAATGAGGACTCCCGGCGGTCCTGGGATTATTTCTTAAAACGTTAGAGTTTCTATGTGAGCTTAAAGTTTTTAATTTAATTTAAGTAGAAAAATTTTATTAAGTCCTTAAGAGCCTACAATCGGATTCCAGGTCAAATCAAAATCGACATGCAGGTAAAAAGACTAGAAAACAGGTAGTTCTACTGCGCAATCAATTAAATAAATCAATCAAATTAAATATATCAAATTGAATGTCCGTAGGCAAGTACCCCTTATTATTACATCATAGAATTTTGCAGAAAAGTAAAGTGGTCGGGCACCACTGACTACAACCCGTATTTCTAGTCCTAAGACTCAAGTGACTTTGAGAATGGGTCTTCTCGTTATCCACTTCTTCGTCCTTCTGCTACTTCTTGGATCGTCGGGTCTGAATATCCAAATGAAAAGAAACTCCCCCTTAATCGGGGTGTTATCTTTCCTCTTTGGATATTTGAAGAGTATCCAAACTTGATCTTCCAAATGGACGAAGACTCTCCCCTTTAGGGATGTCTTCTCCTCTTTGGAATTCAAGTTGGATATCAATATCCCAAACTCAAATCACTTTGAATACTTACAACCATAAATCAAATCAAATTTACATTAATAAAAAAAAAAGTCTAGACTCGATCCTGCAAGGTTATCCTAATAATCAACAGTTATATTTATAGTCCCAAGCAGTTAATATTCAATCTCAAGCAGTTAATATTCAATCTCAAGCAGTTAATATTCAAAATTTAAATGCTCAATTAATTACAACATAAAATGCAATAAATAAATAAACAATCACATCAATCCTAGGTTAGCAAACAACATGCAGTGAAAACTCGAAAATCCAGCACACAGCTGCAAAAAAGTGAACACCGGCCTAGCCTAAAACTAGAGTTGGTGCTCCTAGCAAACCATCTACAGTGTGTGATATAAGCTGTGTGGTTTAGATATGTCCTAAATAGGATTATTGGTTAGAGTTATTTAAAGTTCGATTAGTTGAAAGGCTTAAGGTATTTAAGTTTGAATTCAAATATTAATGGCTTAAGGTTAATTTTAAGATTTATTTAATTATTTATTGGATATAACCTTTGTTTCGCACCGAGGCCGTGAAGTTTATTTCACCTTCCTTGGGGCTGAGTAAACAACCTCGTAGGCCTGGGTTACCCAGTGGTACCCGGTATAATTAAGTGATTTGATTAAGGCTTAAGAATTAATGAAGTTTATAAGAAATGTTTGGTTGCTGATTTTTAAAATTGATTTATTTAAGTTTATCATTAATTGATTCGTGGCGTTGTGCTACCAGGCTTGAGGAACCAGCCTCCTTAGGACACTTAGCCCCGCAGCCCGGAGTAGTCCAGCCGATAAACCAAATTAATGTAATTAAATTAGAGATTTTAAAAGGTTAGATAATTAATAATTAATCTATTTTTAAGGTTTAACACCCCTTGGAATCCATTCGTGGTGTTGTGCCACCAGGCTCGAGGAACCAGCCTCCTTAAGACACTTAGCCCCGCAGCCCGGAGTAGTCCAGCCAATAAACTTCATCTTTAGGATGATTGTTTTGTTTTAAAAGGTTTGTTGAATGTTTTAAACATTAAGCTAACATTTTCTGGAATTTTAGAATAATTTTGAATTTTATGAATTTTTGGAATATTTTAATCATTTAATTAAAGGGTCAAAAATTGACTTTTTAATTAAGGTTAAATTCTGGACAGCTAGCATTTTATTAAAATACTAGACCTCACTACGATCAGTTAGACAGTAACTACGTTGAAATCGAATTTTTCTACATTTTATTACAAAGGTTTGAAGTTTTGAACTAGTTTTGAACTATGGTTTGACCAATTTGTTGACTTTTTGAAATATTACAGATTTCTGGAATTTAATATTTTTAATAAATATTAGACATTGTTAGGAGTTGAATGCAAGTGAGTTTAGGTGATTTGGATTTTTCTTGAATTAGTTATGAAGGTTTGAAGTTTAGGTATTTAATGAATTATTGAAAATCCTTATTTAAAGGCCCCTTTTTGTGATTTTACTCCAAATGAGGTCCCAACTCCTTGAAATCAGCTCCCAAGGTCAGGGATGACCTAAGGAGAGATTCCCAAGTGTTTGGGCAAATTTTGGAATTTTTAATAATTATTAATTAATTATATTAATAAAATATTCAATTTCACTTAAAATTAAATTAAGGTTTAATTTGTTGTCAAATAATTTTGGTTTTAATTTTCATTGGTTAAGGGTTTAATTATGGTCAGTTAGAGGGGTTAAACATAGTTTTTTAATTTAAATTGGATTTATTATATTTCGGGAAGGTTTAAAGGCTTAATTAAGGCTTAAACTTAGGAAAATTGATTAGGGGGCTTAATGACTTCAAAAAAACCAGTAAAGATTTCTCTAAGGGTTGTAGATGTCACTATGTTCAAGTGGTTCAAATTTCATGTTCAAATAATGTATATCCCAATTCCTAAGATTTCTCTAAGTTTTCTAAACATGCCCTTAATTCTTGTCCTTAATGATGTCACTAGGTTAATTAGGTTCGAATCAAGGTTCCAACTAACCCTCAAACTTTAACATATAAATAAACACGCAGAATCAAACAAGTCCTTAGATCTAGGAGAACCTAGACTAAGTGGTGTGTGCTTCCTACACATGCAAATAACAAGATAAAGCTCATTTAATTGAGAGATTAATCAATGAACAATTAACGAAGTAATTGCTCATTGATTAATCACCTTTCCCCACTGATATTATTCAATCAAGCTTAATTTAAATTTAAAATTTCAAGGACTCTCAAAATTTAAATATTTAAATACATATAGTTTTAAAATAGTTTTGAAATATATATAATTATATATATAAAACTATACATAAATGTATAAGTTTTAAAATAGATCAATTTAAAAAAAATATTATTAAAATAATTTTTTAAAAGCTTGAGGGGTCCTCTAAATTTTTGAAAATTATTTGAATTAAATATTAACTAAATATTCAAACCTTAAGTAATTAAAATTATTTAACATATAAAATATATCAAATTAACTTTAATTTAGGTTAAATATTTTAAATATATTCTCTGAATATTTAAGAAAATAACTTAAAAATAAGTTTTAAATATTATAAAATATTTCAATAAATTTTAATTAATAATAAATATTTAATAATTCAAATAATTTAAAATATATATAATATTTTAAATCAAATTTAATTTTAAATTAAAGATCTTAATTTTATGAGAAGTTTGATAGGTTATATTAAAAATTTGAACGGATCCAAGCTTGGTTCGCCGGGAAGCTCGCTGGAGAGGGCTTTGACCGGCGGGATTTGAGTGGGAATGTTTTGAAGAGTCTCTGGAGAGCTCAATAGAACAGAGATTCTGGCTTGAGAGATTGAGAGTGGAGAGAGAACGGCTAGGTCAAGAATGAGGGCTCAAATGCTTCATTTTCCCTATTCAAATGTCCATAGGATCAATGGACGGCTGGGATTGAATTTGGGAGCTCTTAGATAGTTGCCATCTGTCCTAGGGGTGGTTGGGAGCAGATGGAATCAAGGACAAGAGGACAGCCTATGTGGAAAGTGTCCCTTGTCCTCTTGCACCCATGTGGAGAGCATATGGATCATTTGATCCTGATCCAAGGGCTAGGATGGGCCCTAAGAAGCTTCTAGAGGTTGTTTAAACTGCTGGAGTTAAGTGGGTTTGAAAGGATTAATTTAAACATATGAACTTAATCATTTTAAAAGAGTTTTAAAGGTTTGTTGACCAGTTTGACTGGTCAACAGTCAGTTTGACTGCCTAGGTGGCATGTGGGAAACCCTTGAGTGCTGGTTGAGAAAGTTTGGAGAGGTAGGCTAGCTTGAGTTAATCCATTTGGTCATTTAAGCCTCTTAAAGGGGTTTGTTGACCATGTTGACCAGTCAACTGGTCAACCCAAGGTGAGGTGGCATCCAAAACTATTTGAGAAATTAATTAAAATAGCCTTGAAAGGGTTTGACAAAGATTTACAACCATTTGGAATTTAATTCAAAGTGAAAGGGCTTAAGGGTTGATTTTGGTCAAGCTAGGTTGACTGGGTCAACCAGGTGGGTCCTAGATTTGGAAACGGGTTCAATCAATTCAAAATAACATTTTGAGTCTACTGGATGTGATCCCAGGGTCTAAGGAGGTCATTTGGTTCAAAATGCCTGTTCGGACCCTTAAAGGGCCATTTGGGTCAACTAGGTTGACTTGGTCAACTAGGTTGACCCAAGGTCTGGGAATGAGTCCAACAAGTTTGAAATGACATTTGAAACTTGCTGCAAGTGATTGCATTCAATTCGGAGTTCATTTGGTTTGAAATCACCGTTTGAGCCCCATAGGGGTATTTTGGTCATTTTGACCCCTGGTCAACTGGGGGTCAAAGTGGGTCTACCAAAATGCAGTTTAAAGTTCAACATATCAAGATTAAAGGTCTGGAAGTGACTAGAGGCTTTGGTGAAGGCTCTAGGGTCAGAATCTTCAAAGTGAAAGGTCCAGTGGCATAGGCTGTAAATATTTGAAGGTTTTACAGCCTATGGAGTTTAATAAAGTTTCTGAGGTTAGAGACCTCGGAATGGGCTCAAATTTGGAGGGTTGCCTCCAGACACATGTCCCATCAGTACACAACTGACGGACTCTGAATCGGAGGTCATTTAACTGGGTTTCAAAGTATTTGAAAATTCAATGGAAAAGGCCTTTAGGACAAAATCTTTGGACCTTGGATTTGGCTTGATTGACCTAAGATCTAGGTAGATCCTATGGTTTGAATAGATCTTAAAATTAGGAATCTAGAAGGATCCTATAGGCTAAGAAATTCCTAGAACTTGGATTCTAGAAGAAGTTTAGGATCTAGAGTAGCTCCTAAGGTCTAAGCTCTGGAAGAATCCTAGCATAGATCCTAAGGTCAGGATTCTAGGAAGATCCTAGAATTTAACTTAATTTAAAAATTAAATTAATTTAGGATCAAAAGTAGTCCAAGTGACCTCATACAAAAATGAGGTCAACAGATATATGAAAAATTAGTGCCCTAATTTTAGAACTCTTCCTATAAAAAAAAGGTAAAGCTAAGCATCTTGTAGAAAGGGAAAATAATGAAAAGAAAAAATCTCATAGGCAGTCCTGGTTTCTGAAGCATCAGATCAGGAGCAGGATGGTGTTTAAAAGCCTTACTTATTTATTTTTTTTGTGTTGTGTTTTCATTTTATTTATTTTTAGTATTTTTCTTTTAATTTTTTCTTCGTCTTAAGTGTTGCTTTATTTTAAATTTATTTATCTTTTTGTGAAATTCTCTCTGATCAACACACACGTTCATCTTTCTAAAAATGAAAAACCTACCTCATAGTTTTTAAATTCTTATGAAAATTATGGTTGACTTCTCTAAAACAGTAAAAGGAAGGAAACTCATGATTTTCTCTCTCCATCTCTCATCTTAAAGAAGTTATTTTACTTTTGATTTAAAATCTTCATCATATTATAAATTGGATCTTGAAACTGATATTTTTTCAACTCCCCACATTTTATTTATTGCATAGGAATCTTTTGCAAGTTATTGAATCTACCTTATAATTTTCTTAATTAAGTAATTCGTTTTGTCAATAGGATGGGTTTACTTTTTTTAAAGATTTCAGAAAGGTAGCATATTAAAAAAAATGGTCAATGATGCCAAAAATAAAAGATGCACAATGACGCCAAATTGAAAAAAAAGGATACACAAAGTATATTAAAAATCAAGATGCGCAGTGCGCCAACCAATTGACAAGAGTCATAAAATGAGCCCACAAAATATAATGCTTACCATTCTTATACTTCTTAAAGCTTAAGAAAATACTTGATACTTTCAATACTTGAGTTTGAAAATCATGATTCCTGATTCAACAATTCGTGCATTAATCTTCTATTATATATGTTTTATGGAAGGAGTTTTGAAAAAATTAGTATTTCTTTCTCTAATTTGTTCCTTGATTTAGATATTAGATTAAAAAGTTTTTCAGCCTTTAAAAGAACTTGAGTTTGGATTAACATATTCTGAATTTCTAACCTTTTATGGGCTATGCGTTGTCAATAAAATTCTTCTAAATTTTTGAATAAAATAAAGAGGTAAATTTCTAATTTTAAGAATATATGATTTTGTCTTCACTTGATCAGGGATAATTTTTTTATTATCCTAATTGTTTGTGCCCCTCCTCGTTTTGATAATATCAAAGGGGAGAACGTATTGTTGCGAATCTATTTTATGAATTAAAATTTTGATGATAGCAAACATTCATATTTTTTTACGACTTCCTTGCCTACTGATATTTTAGGTCCACAAGATCAGACTACAATTGAAACAAGCTCGAGATTGGGTAGACTAGGTCTGAGTCAGTTTGTACCTTTTCCCTTTCTTGAGTCTATTGTAGTTGGTGTGGCTCTTGATACTAAGTAATCTTGCACACACACACACTTGGGAATTTTTTTGTCTATTTAGAGTTTACCTTTTTTGGTCACATCATTCGGGACGATCCGTACATCATCCTAGATGATCTGTAAAAAAAATAGAAACCATAATTAGTGCATATTAGCCCTGGAAGCCATCATATCACATCGTTCTAGATGATTTTGTATCGGTTAGGATGATAGGCTCAAAATAGAAAGAGTCAGCCGCTAGATCTATTTTGGAATTAGTTATATTTTGGACATCATCTAGGATGATCCAGCACAATTTTTCCTAAAATAATCTAGTATTTAAGGAAAGCAATTATGACTTGTTTGCACGATTAAATAATCCTGGACGATCGTAAGATCGGCCGGGACAATATGCTGGATGATTGGACATCAGACAGCTCTTTTTTAGAGCTATGTTCAGGATGATATTCCACGATTTGTATTGATTGGCCAGGATGATATATTATCATCTTGGATGATATGAACCAATATCTTCTGATCGTCTCAAATCATCCTGACTGATTGAGCTTATTTTACATTGATCGTACAGGACGATAGGAATATCGTCCTAGATGATAAAGTTGGCAAGTTGTAATTAATGAGCTCATTTTGAGCTATTATATTTAAGCTTTGACAAGGCACTTAGTAAGTGTCTTTGGTAGCCATTGAGGCTTTGTTCTTTTGGAGGGAACTTGAAGAGAGAGCTTGAAAGGGAGAGAGGAAATGGTGGAGTTTGAGAGAGGGAGAAGTTCCTTGTAGCGTGTTTCAAGGGAGTGTGGAGGGGGTTTCCACACGGTTGCTCCGGCAAGCTTGCACCTTAGTACCATCGAATTCAAGGCTTATTTGAGGGAATTTTTGGGAAGAAGAAGATCTCTTTGGTGTCAAAGGACTCGGCTACTCCGCCACACCAGGGAAGGTGGAAGTGATTTTGTAAGGGCTTCTTCGCCTAGCTGTGGGGGATAAAGAAGAGACACTTAGTTTAGTGCAATACTCGGAGGGTGCCTCCGAGGAGTGGACGTTGGTCAAAGTTTGACCGAATCACTATAAATCTAGTGTGTTCTTTTATTTATTATTTTCACATTTAATTTTCGCATTGTGTTTTCTTTGTGGTGAATTTTGGTTTGGTTTGAGTTTTGATTTAAAGAATTTTTAAAATAACAATTCACCTCTCTTTTGGTTAGCCTTGGGCTAGTTCATAAGGGGCTTAACATCTCCAATGGACTTTCAATTGTGTATTGAAATTTGAAATATACAAATTTTTCATTCATTTACTTTCTAATGATTTTTCTTATCTCATTGTCTAACTTGATTCATTCTCTTGATATTTTTTCTTGTCTATGTTATATCTATACTTAAATTATATGAATCTTTTTTTTTTTGTCTGTAATGACATTTTATTTTTATTTGTATAAACAAGTCAATCTCTTTCAAGATCAACTATTATAGGCTTCTCATATGACTCCTTACATTTCTGGATTAGTTTAGTTTGTTTCTTCTTTTCTTTTTGCATTTGTCAAAAAAGGGGAGAAATATTTTTTGAAGTATTTTGGTTTGAAGTATTTTGTTGAAGTGTTTTGACTTGTTTTTGTGAGTTTTTGTATTTTTGTTCGTATTTTATTTATTTTGACATTTCAGTGTGATTGTTTTTATGTGTGTGAAAAACTTTAAAATTAAAAAATTAAAAAATGTAATTAGTTCAACAATCATGCCCCTTATTCTCACGTGCTTATTCAATCAGGGGGAGTTTAGGAGAAACTTAGGACCTTCAAATTTATACAAATAATAATAATTTTTCCATCATAAAAAAGGGGGAGTTTATTGAGAGAGTTGCTACTTAGCTTTACATGTTTTACATACTTGCAATCTGTATATTTTGATGAGTACAAATATTATTATTTTTATTATCATTTTCTCTTAATATATTTTTGGAAGAATGCTTTTAGCTCTTGTGTGTATTAACGTTTCCGGAAAATCATACTTCAGATTTTTGAAGACTTCAAATCAAGATCTGCTTAGAATGTTTTGTAATATTGGTTTATGTATTTTTTTCTCTTTATTTGAGTTTGAGAGAGTGTGATTGTAATTGAGTAACATAACACACACACACACACACCGGGAGAGAGTTAAAATTTATTTTTTAAAAAAACTGATCGTACAGTACGAACCATATTCGTATGGGACGATCTGGTCATTTAAAACTCCCGTATGAACGAAAGAACGAACAGAGAGGGATAAAAGATTTTTTCTAAGTATAACTCATCCAGACGATGTTTTTTGCTTGTCCCAGGATGATGGGCTCTGGACGCGTTCATTCAAATGATAATTCTCATTCGTTCCAGGACGATGCCCTCTAGATGCATTTGTTCGGATGAAATTTATGGTTCGTCCCAAGACGAAGGTCTCTATTTTTGTGAAAATTAACTATTCATTAAGACGATGTTTTTAGTTCGTCCCAGGACGATGGGATCTGGACACGCTCTTTCAAATGATAATTATCATTTATCCCAGAACGATGGGCTCTGGATTTGTCAAAATGAACTATTCATCCAGACAATCGTTATGGTTTGTCCCTGGATGATCTTCTCTATTTTGGAAACTTAATATTTGTCTTATTTTTTCGTACCAATGAACTTTGTGAAAATTTTTTCATACCGGACGAACCACGTTCATATAGGACGATGATCAGGTACGAAGGAGTTTCGTACCAGTTCACATTAAGTTCGTACACAACAATTTTTACACTATTTATATGTACAAAATAGGATCGCACGGGACAATCATGATCGATTAGGAATTAAAAAATGGAGTATTTGGATGGTTTTTCATGTCTTTCTTTTAAAAAAAGGTCCACTTAAGACTGTCATGCAATCTTTTTGTCAATTGGTCTTCGTGCATATTGAAGGGAAATTAAAGGAGAGTTCTTACTATAGGAGCGTGAAGAGTTCACTTAGTTACTCAAAGATAAGGATCTCTGTTTATTATTTGTGATTACTTTACTCTTTTCTCTTGTCCTTCTAGATTTCTTATGAGAAGATCTTTCAAGGAGATCCAGTTCTCTACCGACACTCAAGAAGTGTGAACAGCCGAAGGGTTTTCTGCCTATACTTGGAGAGTGTGAAAGACAAAGGGTTCTCTGCCTATACTTGGAGAGTGTGAAAGGACGAAGGACTCTCTACCTACACTTGGAGAGGGTGAAAGGACGAAGGATTCTCTGCCTATACTTAGAGGGTGTAAAAGGATGACGGTTCTCTGTCGCACCGGGTAGTGGTGGATGAGAGTTTTTGTGAAGGCATCTCCACCTTGCTGTTGGGGCAAAAAAAGAGACACTTGTGTTAATAGTGCAATACCTGAAGTGGGAGACTTCAGGGAGTGGATATAGGTCGTGTTTGACTGAACCAATATAAATCTCATGTCTTTTATTTTCTGCTTTTTTTTTTACTTTACTATTTTTTGTTTTTCTATGGTTCAAAAATATTTTTAAAATTCACTTAATTTTAAATCGGTTTGAAGTAGAGAATTTTTAATTATGAATTCACCCCCCTTCTTGGTTAGCCGTTGGGACATAAGCTTAGGTCTAACAACCTAATTCATAATTAACAAGTTTCAATAATAGCATGTAGTCGGTATTGAGTTTTTGACTTGGCAAGGTTGTCGTAATCTACCCTAAATTGGGATAGTTCCTTGGTAAGCCTAGGAAAGTCCCCTTTGTTGATTCTTAGATGAGCCTTTATATGAGTCTTAAGTGTGTATAATCACCTACATCATCCAAATAAGTTCATTCCATAGGACTCCTGGAGAGAAAGTTGTTTTCATGTCATGCTGCGTAACCTGCTAAATGCTTTCGAGGGCATATATTAGTATGTAATCAGCTCATTGATTTACTTGTACCTTTGACAAGCAAGTAACCAAAAGAATGAATGAATGAAAGTGAAGATTATTAAATCAAGTTACCAAATAACTAATGGGAAAGTGAATGCATTTTCCATTTTTAAATTCTCAACTTTAGACACTATGAATGGTTAGAATTTTATAACCTGGCTTTCTCTCAATGGAAGTAGAAAAAGATTTAAACTCTTCAAATGATTCACTTTTATGAGATAGGAATCTAACCCAAGTAAACCTCAAATAATCATCAATAATCACATACCCAAAGAGTTTCCCTCCTAGACTTGCAGTGTTGACATGTCTAAAACGATCCATATGAAGGACTTCTAAGGGTTAGCTAGTGATAATGTCTTTGATTGAGAGGAAGGAGGATTTGACTTACTTTCATAACTGATAGGTATCACACAGGTGGTCCTTAGTGAACTCTAGTTTGGGTATTCCTCTCGCTAAGTCTTTTTGAGTATATTTCTAAGGCTTTTCATGCTTACATGACATAATCTCCTATGTCATAACTAGGATTCATCAGTAATTATTTTAAAGTAAAGAACGATATTAGATTTAATGCAATTTAGATCAAGCATGTAGACATTATTGATTCTCCTTACCTGTAAAATAGTTATGTCATTTAAGTTTATTATACAGTTGGTAGATAAGAATTTTATGATGAATCCTATATCACATAGCTAGCTTATGTTGAGCAAGTTATATTTTAAGCCATCAACCAGTAAAACATTTTCAATGATAAAATTTTTTAAGATGCTAATTATACCTGAGCCCACCACTCTCCTCATGGAGCTGTCTTCAAGTGTCACCTTGCCACCTACCTTGGCCTTAAATTTAATAAATTAATTTGTATCTTTAGTCATATGCCTTGAACATTCACTATTTAGGTACCACATTCTCTCATGTGGACTTTTGTGAGATTGCACCTATAAAATAATCAGATTTTAGATTTGTAAACCCAATTAGGTTTGGGTCCCATCTTCTGGAAAGAAGAATGAAATGATTGCATACTATGCTGTTAATTCTGAAAGTTCAGTCTCCACACCAAATGTGTTCTACTGTGAATAGTGCAAATATGGGAGATATGTCATATCATGCCATAAGAAAAAAAACTAACACCAAGAAAAGGGTTTACTAATCTAGATTGGTTATGGTGCCTCTTCCTAGGTTGGAATGATGCATGATTTATTGATGGTTTATGAAACTCTTCTTGCGTAGGTGGTTTTTATTTTTCTAAAAAGTAAATAACTCAGCTTCTAAAAACTTATTTACACTTTTAAAAATTGAATTTTATATTTCCAATGCATGCTCCCTACTATCTAAATCAGATGCAAGAGTATCTAAGTTTTTGTATATATTTTCTAATTCAACATGTAATATTTTCAAGTAATCATGCTCTTTAGTTAAATCATGATGGTTTTTATTCAAAGAGTCAAATTTATCTAATAAAGCCATGTGATTGCTATCCAGAGTGGAATAATCTTTCCTTAGAATTTTATGCTCTTTATGTAGATTTAAAAAATCAGTTGTGAGGCTAACATGTAATTTCTTGAGATTCATTCATGAATACTGATTTTTTTTTCAAAAATTTCAAGTAATTGGTAATAGGTAAGATCACATACCTCTTCTTAATCAGAGTGATCAAGATGATCATTAGTTGTTTGTATAGTTTTGTTACCTCCTCTTTTGCTTCAGTTTTAAAGGACTGTGATATTGAGGTTGCCTAGAAAGACTTTAGGGATCTTTACTTACCCTTCTTGTACTTAGGTTTATCTTTACCCTTCTCCTTTCCTGGGTTAGCTTTAAGAGTTGGGCAATAAAAAATCTGATTCCTTGACTTCCTGCATTCAAAATAAAAAACATTAGAGAAAAATATAGAATTTTTAATATTCTTACGCTTGATCCATTTCTGATGATGCTTTTTTTTTTCCTTAAGAAGCTCTTAAATTGCCTAGTTATTAAAGCAATGTCATAATTTTCAAAACCCAAAGAATCAGTGTTAGAATCATTAGCCTTTAAGGCTACAGTTTTCTCCTTTTTTCTGCTCACTTGCATCAAGCTGTCTTTGGTTCACTCCGTCCTCGTAAGCAATGTGTGATCCAAGTAAGTTATTAATTGAATTAATATTTAGATCCTTAGATTCAGTAATGACAGTAATTTTTTCATTAAAAGAAAGAAGATAAATATCTCATAATCTTATTATTTAAGTGAAAAAGTTTATAATCATGAAGAAGTGGTCTAGTTGATTGTAAAAAGGTGAACATACAAGTTTTCCAAAAATCAAAAGGAATATTATCACCAAGAGGTGGTCTAGTGATTGAATATCCTTCCACGATGTTTCTATTTCCAAAGATAGTCATTGATCTTTTTTCAAAATATTTTTTTAAAATTAATTTATGAATCCCGCTTTGATATTACTTGAAAGTTTGTGAGGGTTATTAAACCCTAAATAACTAGTCCCAAGGCTAACCAAGAGTGGGGTGAATTGGTTATTTTAACATTTCTTTAACAAATAAAAAGTTAAAATCTCTTGATGCAAAAGTAGAACTAATTTTAAAATAATAAAAATCAGATATTTAAAACACAGATCAAATCATAGAAAAATGTATAAATTAAAATGTGAAAAAATAAATAGAAAGAACATACCAAAATTTGTAGTGGTTCAGTCAACTTGACCTACATCCATTCTTTGGAAACTCCCTCTCCAAGTATTGCACTAGAAAGAAGGGAATCTCCTTTTGCTCCCACAGCAAGGCGGAGAAGCCCTTACAAAATCATTCGACTGACCCGATGAGGTAGAGAACCTTGAATACTTTTACTCCCTCCTGATGCAGGCAGAGAACCTAGAAATCCTTTTTCACACACTTGGTGTAGGAAGAGAACCTAGGAATCCTTTTAGTCCCTCCTAGAGTAGGAAGAGAACCTTGGAATCCTTTTTCTCCCACCTGGTGAAGTCAGGGAACCTAGATCCGATGCTGATGAAGATCTCCCCCATGGCCACCAATGAAATTGAGAAGCATTTTGAAGAAGATGACAAACACCTAGATTAGAGTATTAATTGTGAATACCTCATAACTCCCCTTCACAAGGATCTCTCTCTCTCCTAAGCTCCCCCTCTTCCTTTTCTAAGCTCTCTATCAGATCTCCTCCACAAAAAAGATTGTCTCAAGTGAGAATGAAAAAGCTTAAATAGAGAGCCTCCAAAAGAAGCACTAATTTTCAATTATATGACACTGATCATCCACTACGATCCTTAGATCGTCCTATACGATTAATACAAATAGCCATTCCAGCCAGTATGAATTGCATCGCCATGTACGATTAGTTCAATAGAAATAGGAAGATCGACCTTTATGATTATACTATTATCCTGGATGATTAGTATAAAAATATTTAACTCCGTCTAGTATGATGCCCGGTGACGCCTTATCATCCAATGCACTTCTTTATTATCTAGTATGAAAGAGGTCTATCATCTTGGATGAGTAGTTAAATTTTTTTGATATTCTTCTAGTAAGATAGGTGGTGATCCCTTATCATCCCATACATATTATCTGTCATCTAGGATGATCATCATCGATCACCCTTTATGATTATATCAAATTAAGTTTCTCCATAATTGTCCTTAATCGTCTTGGATGATCTATATCATCTTGTATGATTAACACAAAATTTAAAAATAAAAATATATCATAAATTTTGATTGGCAACTATTTTTCACAATTTGAACTAATCACCTTTTAGGATTTGGATCATATAATATGATTAGTTTAATCACTCTTAATTAGAAGGGATGCCCTAATTAGGGTTTCTATTTTGAATTGATCATTAAGGATGATATTAATCATCCTGTACAATTAGGTCAGAAATAGAAAATTTCTATAACTCATCAACTCACTCACTTGAGTGTGCGTGTGCAAGGTTACTTAGCTTTTGGTCCACCAAATACAGGACTTGACTCAAGAAAAGTAAAAAGTAAATTAAAATCAAAATTATAGACAAACTAAACCCTAGTCTACCCGATCTTGAGTTGATTTGCATTGAAAGGATCTTGTGGAGCTGAAAAGTTAGTAAGCATGATAAACAAAATAGATATGCAAGAATAATAGTAGTAAATAAATAATAATATTTGTTATCATCAAAATCATAGTACTTGAGGCTAGATTTGCAACAATTTCAATCCTCAGTTCAATCAAAGCCTTTGTAATTAATTTGATTCTATTTTATAGTTCAAATATCTTCAAGTTCAATACAAGTTGAATCCTAGGAACTTTGACAAAGTCAACCCATATATTTGGTCAAACTTCTATAGTTCTAGTCAAATATCCATACATTTTTCATTAGCCCTAAGGACTTCACTCAAGTAGATCTTCAAGTCTTTTTACATGCCCCCTACTCAACCCTGCCTACTTAACCCATGACTAATTGAGCAAACAACCTAGTGAATAAATGGGCAAAGGGTGGTTAAATGGTCAAATCTCCTAGCTCAACCCAATCCACTCCAAAGCCAGCTCATTCCAGCATCTAGAACCTTCTAAACATTTTTAAACTTAACTTAAGCCCTATATTGGTCTCTAATCCTCCCCATGTGCAAAAGAGGAAAAGATGACCTTTCCACCTATAAGTCCTTGGCATGTCATTTCCCACACCTTCTAACCACTCTATGACACTTGGCAAGCATCAGGGGGTCCTTCATATGTAATAAAAGTTGTCCATTTGGTTGGGGGTCATTTGAATTAGCCAAAAGTCCTAAAACGAGCTCATTCCTTCAAGAAATACTCTCTTAGCACCCTTAGCCTCCTAGAGCTTAATCTTGTTTTGTTTGAGATCACAAGGATCTCCTATAGACCTTCCAAGTCCAACTTTGGTGATTGGAAGCTTCCAGTGGTGATCATCTAACCACGCAAACCTTAACTCCATCCAAGGCTAGAAGCGGGTGATTTAGTGTGTTTCAGACCACAAGTTCTGTAGCAAAAATAAGTGTGGATAGACTATAAATTAAAAGAAACCAAAATCAGCAAAATCCAATGGTTGGATTAGGTAAAAACTCAACTCCTAGCTCATGATAATTATCCTTAATTAGCTTTCTATTAAGTGTTTTTCAAATTGTTAAATGAACACCCTGCAATTTTTGTTCATAAATGGAATCTAGGTTTAAAATGTAATTTAAAATGATTGACCCAATTGAGAGAATGAACCATTTTTCCATTTAGGACTATGGTTTACTCCATTTTCTTAGTGTACAAGATATGGTCCTTTAATACTATGATTAAAGGTTCACATCTCATAATTCCACAGCTTGATTCGACCATGTGAACGATTTATCTGAATATGCCCCCGTTCATAGCTATACTGGTCCTTGATTCAAAAATGCGAAGGATCAGACAACATCCATGAGCCACTGACGTGGTTTAGTAAAACTTCATGGCCCGCCGCCACTGTCCCACATTAAAAGCTGATGATTACCAACGACATAATTATCTACATTTAATGCCAACAAATAATAATCGCCTTAAGATTGAGTTAGTGAATCCAGAACAGTCGCGTGTCCCTCCCGCTGCCACCATATTGCCATTTTAATTAAAATAAATTTTATTTCATTGAAATCCTTTAAAATTAGAAAAAATTGAAAAATAATAAAAAATCCATTTTAAATAAAAAAATTATGTGTAATACATCATTTTGCTCCAATTTTCAAGCACTTTAATTTAAAATTAAAATTAATTAATTTTTTTTAAATATTTTTTAAATAATTTTAAATATTAAATATTGGGTATTTATTTATAATTTAATTAAATATAAATCTATATATTTTAAAATTTGAGCAAAAATATTTTAAAACTTTTTTTATATCTAATGATTTTTTCATAAATTAGGTTAATTTTAATATTATTTTAAAATTACAAAATTCAAAACTTATGTTTTAATATTTAAATTTTAAAAAATTAACTTTAATTAAACTTTTAGATCCTCTTGCTTCCATTTAGCTTTTGTTTAAAATTTTAAAGAAAGATTTGACATATTTGAACTGATTTATTGGGGATTAATTGATGAGTAATTAAGGTGTTAATTATCCTTCTTTTTAAGTTTACAAATATTTTTAAGTTTACAAATTCTTTAAATTGTCTTTTGATTTTGAATCCTAGGATTGCACTTGCACCTAGATTTTGAATCCTAGGATTGCACTTGCACCTAGTTTTAGGATTGCACTTGCACCTAGTTTTACAAATTCTAAGACTCTTGATTGTAATGTTATGTGATGAATTTGTGTTTGTTTAAAGGTTAACAACACTGATTTTCAATTCTATGCAACTTAGTGTAACTTAAGGATAAAAATTAAGGATTTATTATAATAATTTAGATTAATTTTAGAACTTAAATTGACATGCAATTGACATGAAAACATGAGACACTTAGACTTGCCGACACTCTCTACCCAAGGGAAAATTCTCACTGATTTTAAAAATTATTAAGATAAATTATTTAATTAGTTTAAAATTAATAATAAATTTAAAAATAAGAATAAATTTAATTAAATCAAAAAAATTTAAAATAATATAAAAAATTGAACAAAATTAAATCCTTAATCAAAGAAAATTAAAAGCCCTTTGATTTGACTTTAATTTGAAGTTTAATTTAATTTTAAATTACCTTAATATTTAATAAATTTAATTATTTAATATAATTAAATTTCTAAAAAAAACATTAAAACACTTGAGAACCCTCCCTAAGGTCATTACTAGCCTTTGGGAGCTATTTTAAGAAATTTTGAATTAGCTTGGATTCAAATCTTAAAAAGACGTTTAATTAAATCATTTAAATAATTAAATTAATTACCAAAATTTTGAAATATTATAACTAATTTTAGAAAATTATAAATTAAGCAAATTTAAAGCCATTCAACTTCATTTAAGATCTAATGTTTATTAAAAATCTTGAAATTTTAGAATTAAGTCAAAGTCAAAAAGTTAACTTTTTGGTCAAGCTTGAGTCAAATTCAAGTCAAAATTTCTAAATTCATAATTAAATGTAGAAAAATCTAATCCCAATAAACTTAGTGTTTAATTACTCATCTTAAGTTCTAATATTTAAAAAAAGATATTAAAACTCTAGAATTCAACCTTAATAAAAAAATTAAATTTTAAATGCATTAAAATTTCCTAACTTTCTAGAAAATCAATATCCATTCAAAAATCTTGAAACCATTAGCTTGATTAATAAAATCAATCAACCAACCTTTTAATATATAACAAACACTTCAAAAATAAACTTTTAGGATAGACTATCTTGAGCTGCAGGGCAAAGTCCAAAAGAAAACACCACGAATGAATTCAATAGAGTGTAAAATATATAATTAATTAATTAATAATTACTTAACTAAACTAAAATCCTTATTTGAACTACATAAAACAAGTTTTTAGGCTAGATTACGTTGCACTGTGGGGGCTGTACGTTCTTGGTTCCTCGTATACTCACTTTGACAATGCCACAAACCGGTTGATGGTAAAACTAATTAATTTAATTCATTAAAATCAGTAACCAATAAAATTTAATAAAAAAATTCTACCCTCTTATGCTTAATTAGTTAAATCAATTAATTAATACTGATTTTTACTGATATCTCGGGCCAACGAGGATTTTAACTTATCCCCAAGGAAGATGAAATAAACTTTATGAACTTGGTGTAAACAAAGGTAGTAATCAATTAACATTTAAAATACATTTTAAAATTAACATTAAGGAATTAATACTTAATTTCAAATCAAAGCCCCTTAAGCCTATCAACTAATCGAAACACTCTACAATTTTTATAAATTACATGATATTAGATGTATACAAGCCACACATCTTGTAATTAAGTAACTTAGCACACACACACTTGGGGAGATCTTTAAAATTCATATTGATCGTACAGGACGAACTATGTTCGTACGGGACGATCAAGTTAGTTATCCCCTCGGAAGAGAAACGAAACGAATAGGAAGTATGAAAATTTTTCTAAGTCCTGATCATCCAAATGAATTTTCTATTCGTCCCAGAATGAAATGCTCTCTGTAAAATTTCATCTAGACGAGCTTTAATTCGTCCCAGGACAAAATGCTCTCTGTAAAAATTTTGTCCAAACGAACTTCAATTCGTCCCAGGATGAAATGCTGTCTGGAAAATTTTCGTTCAGACGAAATTTTATATTCTACCCAAGACGAAATGCTCTCTGAAAAATTTTCGTTCAGATGAAATTCTATATTCAGCCAAGGACGCAATGCTCTCTGTAAAAATTTCATCCAGACGAACTTCAATTTGTCCCAGGACGAAATGCTCTCTAGAAAATTTTTGTTCAGACGAGTTCCTATTCGGCCCAGGATGAAATGATCTCTGTAAAAATTTCGTCCAGACGAACTCTTATTTGTCCCAGGACAAAAATGTTTTAACATTTCCAATTTTGATAACTTCCTGTAGTTTGTTAAACTGACCCATGGTATAATTGTTCGTACCAGACGAACTTAGTTCGTACGGGATGATAACCGGGTATGAAGTCAGTTCATACCAATATACATTAGGTTCGTATGCAACTGATTTAAGTAAGTTCGTCCAGGTTGATTCACGATCGTACGGGATGATCCACTATGTACAAACTTGAATATCAGCAATTTTTGGACAGTTTTTTATGTCTTTCATATATAAATTCCAATTAGAATTGCCTTTTAATCTTTTTGCCTACTGATCTTCGTGCCCACTGAAGGAAGACTGAAGGAGTGAGTGTGAGAGAGTGTTTGAAGGAGGATTCATACTACTAGAGCATGAAAGATTCACTTGGTACTCAAAGGTAAGAATCTCTACTTGTAGTTTTTGATTACTTCACTTTTTTCTTTCTTCATTCTAGATTTCTTGTAAGAAGATCTGTCAAAGAGATCCAGTTCTCTGCCACACTTGGAGAGTGTGAACAGGCGAAGGGTTCTCTGCCCACACTTGGAGAGTTTGAAAGGACGAAGGGTTCTCTACCCACACTTGGAGAGTTTCAAAGGATGAAGGGTTCTCTTCCAACACCGAAAGAATGTGAAAGGACGGACGGTTCTCTGTCAACACTGGGAAGAGTGTAAAAGGACGACAGTTCTCTGCCACACTAGGTTGTGGTGAAAGAGAGTTTTGTAAAGGCTTCTCCGCTTTGTTGTAGGTGCAAAAGGAGAGTCACTAGTGGTATTAGTGCAATACTCAGAGGGTGCCTCCGGGGAGTGGATGTAGGTCGTGTTTGACCGAATCACTGTAAATCTTGTGTCTTTTTATTTTTTGCTGCCTTTTAATTTTTACTGTATTAACTTGTGGTTAAAAAATCTTTTTCTATAAAATTCAGGTAAGTTAATTCTTAGTTTTAAATTTTCAAAAAGAGGGATTAATTTTTAATTACCAATTCACCCCCCTCTTGGTTAACCGCTGGGACATAAGCTTAGGTATAACAACCTAATTCATATTGAACAAGTTTCAACAAGTGGTATCAGAGAGTTGTTTCAAAATCATAAGTTTAGACAACTTTTTTATTAACGTAGATGGCTACATTTGGAAACTAAAATACACCTGAGGGTTACTCTATAACTAGACCTCCATTGTTCGACAATATTCATTTTGATTTTTGGAAAACACACATGTCTACATTTTTACAATCACTTGATTACCGTATGTGGATCTTAGTTTAGGAAGGGTATATAAAACCAACTAGACTAGTTGACAGAGTTAGAGTTGAAACACCTTTTATGGACTGGACAGTAGAAGAACGTGACTTAGCACAACTAAACGCCAAATGCTTGAATAGTTTCTTTTATGCACTTAAATCAGAAGATTACAAGCGGGTTTCTACTTGCAAGAGTGGAAAGGACATATGGGATAGACTTTGTATAATGTATGAGGGGACTAATGAGGTTAAATAATCTAGACTTAATATCTTGTTACATGAATATAAACAGTTTTGCATGAAACCAAATGAATTCATTTCTGATATGTATACAAGATTCACACAAATAGTCACCTCTTTACATGCATTAGGTAGGGAACTTACGAATGCTGAAATGGTTAATAAGATTTTTTGTTATTTTCCTACTACTTATGATGCTAAAATTACTATAATTACATAGTCTAAAGATATGAACATTTACTTTATTGACAATCTTCTTAGTTTACTAATTGCTTACGAGCAAGTAGTTAGCCAAAGAAAGATTGATTCAGGTGAACCATGAAGGGAAAAGAATATAGCACTAAAAGTGGAGAAATCTGAGAGTGAGCACTCACAACCTAAGGATGAAGATGACATCGCATTAATGACTAGACAATTCAGAAGCTTTCTGAAGAGGAAGCAGAAGAGACGTCAGCAATGGAATCGAGGTAAATTTAATAGGAATGTCAAGATTTCAAATGATGTTATTTGCTATAAGTGCAGGAAACCTGTACATATTAAGACAGACTGCCCAAAACTCAAAGCCACTCCTAGCAAGGAAAAAATAGAGGAGAAATTAATTGTGAAGAAAGAAAAAAATAAATTCCAAAAAGCTTTCTGGGTAAACTCAGCTTCGGACTCATCAGAGACTGAAAAAGAAGAGCAAGTCACTAATCTGTGCTTAATGGCCAATAACTAATCTGTGCTTAATGGCCAATAATCTTGATCAGTTAGATCAAGAAGAGGTATGTGATTTAACTTATGATGATCTTTTTGAAGTTTCTGAACACATGCATGATGTATAAAGGAAAATGAGGAAAATGCATACTAGTCTGAGCTTAAAATTTGAGGAACTATAAAAGAAACATGAAATCCTTAGGAAAGATCATGCTTTAATTGATGACAATCACATGAAATTATTTGATGAGTTTGATGACTTGAATAAAAACCAAGAAAGTTTGAAATCATCCTATGCAGAACTTGAAAAAGAATTTAAAAATTTTAAGGATGAATCTGAGAGGAAAATTTATATAATTAATTATACAAATTTAATTTTGGAAGATATAAATTCATTTTACAAATTAACGATAAAAGCTCTCAAGGATAATAAGATATACCCTAAACTTGAAGATTTCACTAATCCGATTTTGTATCCTAAATTTATGCAATCCCTAAATAGACAAATGAATAGTATAAGACTTAAGAATCCTTTTTCAAAAGTCAAATGTAATAAATGTGGATTGATTGGACACAACTCACACCTGTACCTTGAAAAAGAAAACTTATTTGGTGTGAAAATCTAAGATGCATAAACCTAGATATATCATACATACATTTCTTTATAAATTACCAAAAGGAGAATCCAAACTTGTTTGGATTCCTAGGTCTAACATTTGATAATCTTGCAGGGTTGCTCTCACACAAGATCTCATGAGAGCATATGGTACATGGACAGCAGATGTTCAAAGCATATGACTAGAGATACTACACAATTCATATCGTTGAAAGCCAGGAGTGGAGGCAAGGTTACACTTGGAGATAACACCACAAGGAACATGGTTGGGTTATGTATGATTAGAAATCTTAAGAATTTTTACATTGAAAATGTATTATTGGTAGAAGACTTAAAGTATAATTTGTTAAGTATAAGCTAGCTATGTGACAAAGGGTATTGTGTAAAAAATTTTCCTACTAGCTGCATATTAAGCCTAAATGAAAATGATATTTTGAATGGTATAAGAGAAAACAATGTGTATATGCTAGATTTAGATTTAAATTGCATTCAATCTCCTACTGCTTTTGTTTAAAAACTATTTCTGATGAATCATGGCTTTGACATAAGAGACTTTGTCCCTCTAGCATGAAAAACCTTAGGAGGATTACCCAAATGAACCTAGTGAAAAGTATACCAAAACTAGACTTTACTAAGGACCACCTTTGTGATGCATGTCAATTAAGAAAACAGATGAAGTTCTCTTTTCAGTCCAATAAGGATCTTAGAACTAGTAAACCATTGGAGATTTTGTATATGAATCTTTTTGGACCAGTTGGAACTATAAGTCTAGGAGGGAAGATATACAAATTTGTGATTGTAGATGATCACTCTAGATTCACATGAGTTATATTTCTATTTCATAAAAGTAAATCATTTGAGAAATTTAGTAACTTCTCGACTTGGATGGATTCAACAAAAATTAGGATGTGAAATTATGACTATACAAAGCGATCATGGAGGAGAATTTGAGAATGAAAGATTTGAGGATTTTTATAAGGAGAAAGGAATTGATCATAACTTTTTTGCACCTAGAACCCCTCAACAAAATGAGATAGTCAAAAGAAAGAACAGAACATTAATAGAAGCTGCTCAAGCCATGTTGGCAGAATACTCACTTCCTAAATATTTTTGGGCTGAGGTGGTTAATACTACATGTTATGTTTTGAATAAGGTGAATATGAGATCTAAATTAAATAAAACACCCTATAAGTTACTAAAAAGAAGAACACCTAATTTTTCACATTTGCATATTTTTGGTTGCAATGTGTTTATTCATAATAATAGAAAATCTGCCTTAGAAAAATTTGATCCAAAATCAGATGAAAGAATTTTTGTAGGATACTCAAGTGTTAGAAAATCTTATAGAGTATTCAACAAAAGAACTTTGATAATTGAGGAGATCACACATGTTGTATTTGATGAATCTGAAACTTTGGAAGAGAAAAATATTTTAGAAGATGAGATTGCGATTAACTCCCAAAAGATTGATAGGTGATAAAAAACCCTTTACCTAGAGAGTTGAGATTTTCTAAAAACCACCCAAAGGAATTAATAATTGGTGAAACTAGTGAGGGTGTGAGGACTAGGCATGGATTAAACAAAGAAGTCAATCATTCAGCATTTATTTCAATAATAAAACCAACAAATATTGACAAAGCACTTTTGGATGAGTTTTAGTTTTTGGCTATGCAAGAAGAGTTAAATTAATTTATAAGAAATAAAGTTTGGGAATTAACTACAAGGCCAAAGGATCAAAGTGTAGTTGGAACTAAGTGGGTATTCAAAAATAAAATGAATGACTCAGGAGTTGTCATTAGAAATAAGGCTAGAGTAGTTGCTAAGGGGTATAATCAGATTGAAGGGATTGATTTTAAGGAGACTTTTTCCCCTGTAGCTAGACTTGAAGAAATTAGGGTTTTATTAGCCTTTGCCTGTTTCAGAGGATTTAAACTGTACCAAATGGATGTTAAAAATGCCTTTTTAAATGGGGTAATTCAAGAGGATGTTTTTGTAGAACAACCTCCAGGTTTTAAAAATTCTAAATACTCAAATTATATTTTTAAATTGAAAAGGGATTATATGGATTGAAACGGGCACTAGGGTTTGATATGAGAGATTGAACACCTTCCTACTTGAAAGATCATTTGAAAAAGGAAGTGTTGATACAACTTTCTTTTTGAAGAAAGTTGGAAAAGGATATATTCATTGTACAAATTTATGTTGATGATATCATATTTGGATCTTAAAAAAAAAAAATCTTTGTGATGATTTTTCTAAAACAATGAGTAGTGAATTTGAAATGAGTTTAATGGAAGATTTATGTTACTTTCTAGGCTTTAGCTTTAAGCAAATTAAGGAGGCTACATTTCTTAATCAGTCAAAGTATATTAAGGACATCCTAAAAAAGTATGAAATGGACAATGCTAAACTAGTTAATACACCTATGAGTTCCTCAGTTCAGTTGGATAAGGATCCTAAGGGAAAATCTATTGATAAAAAAAATTTAGAGAGAGTATTGGATCTTTGTTATACTTAACGGCTAGCCGGTCTGATATCATGTTTAGTGTTTGTTTTTGTGCCAGATTTCAATCAGATCCAAAAGAATCATATTTGACAACAGTAAAAAGGATTTTAAGATATTTGTTAGGAACTCAGAACTTAGGAATTTGGTATCCTAAGTTTAGCTCTTTTTTTAAAATAATTAGTTATTCAGATTCAGACTTTACAGGTTGTAGGGTTGATAGAAAGAGCACTTCTGAAACATGTCAGTTTATTGGAAATTTTTTAGTCTCTTAATCCAGTATAAAATAAGATTCAGTAGCCCTATCTACTGCTGAAGGTGAATACAATATAAAAGTTTATTAGGGATGTTAGGCCCTTATGAACTAGCCCAAGGCTAACCAAGAGAGGGGGGGGGGGGGATGAATTGGTATTTTAAAAAATCTTTTAACCAAAGCACAACAAAGCTCAAACCAAAATCACCACGGAAAAAAAGTGCGGAAAAATTAAATACAGAAGTAGTAAAAAGAACACAAGGGTTTATAGTAGTTCGGTCAATTCGACCTACAACCACTCCCCGGAGGCACCCTCCGAGTATTGCACTACCAAAGTGACTCTCCTTTTGCTCCCACAGCAAGGCGAAGAAGCCCGTACAAAAATCTCCTTTTTGCCACCCCCGGTAAGGCAGAGAACCCAACTCCTTTTGCTTCCTCCTAAAGCAGGCAGAGAACCTTGATCGATCGCTGAAGCTTACCTCTCCCAACCCTTCTAAGGATAAGAGACTCTAGTGGAATAAGAAGTGGAACTATACTTGGAGCAACCCTTATGAATCTCCCTCACAAGTCCCCCTCATAAGATCCTCTCTCTCTCTCTCTCTCCCTCCCTCTTTCTCTCTCCTATAGGATTTCTCAGGTTAAGACAACAGCAAAAGATTGTTCAAAATGTTGAATAATAGCTCTTAAATAGAAGAGCTTTAAAATAGCTCATTAATTTCAAATTACCGACATTCTCGTCCAGGACGATAGGTATATCGTCCTGTATGATTAGTGCAATTTAATCCTATTCAGGAGGGACGATCTGGGATGAATAGAGGAAAGTTGTTCATATCATCCAGGAAGATACTATATCGTCCTATACGATTAGTTCAAATTATAGAATATTGGCCAGACAATCGCTCTGAAATGAGGTTTGGACGACTCCAAAATAGCTTGATCCTCCAGGCCGATCTCATGATCGTCCCGGACGATTAGTTCAAATCAAAGAAAAATTATCCATAGCATCACCCAGAATCTGAGCTGGTCGATCTTGATCAACCAGACCATCACCCGAAATTTGGGTTGTCCGATATTGATCGTCCAGGAGTAACTAAGATTTTTGGAACTGATCATTCAGGAAGATGTAATAATATCAATCATCATTAACTACTTGTCTTAAATGCCAGATTAATTTAGGCATGATTGTATCATATCGTCCAGGCCGATACAATATCATCCTTGCCGATTTCCATAAATAAAAAATGCCTAAATAGATAATGACGGCTGATTCTTTCTATCTTGAGGCTATTATATTGGCCGATATAAGTATCGTCCAAGATGATCGGCTAATGACGGTTGCCTTAACAAGATGTACTGATTAGGGTTTCTATTTTGAACCCGATCGATTAGGATGATAATAATATCGTCTGGGATGATGTGAGTAAAAATAAAAATTCTAAATCACTCAAGTGTGTGTGTAGGGTTACTTAGCATCAGAAACTTCAAAGATTATAATTGACTCAAGAAAGGGAAAAAGAAAATTACATACTGACTTAGGCCTAGTCTACCCAATCTTGAGCTGGTTCCGATTACTATCCGATCTTGAGGCCCTGAAATGTCAGTAGAGAAGACAGTCGTAGAGAAGCAAGAGTGTTTGCTAATCATCAAAACATAATCCATAAAAATAGATTTGCAACAATCTCCCTTATTTTGATGATAGCAAAACACTCTAACGATTAATTCCAAAATAGTAGTGTAAAATAGAAAGCTTCCGAAATTCAGAATACATAACATAGTGAAAACACTCAAACATCCTACTTCCCCTTTTGACATCTTAAAAAGGAGGAGGAAACAAAGAAACAAAGTAAATAAAACCTTTTCTTTTTTAATAAACCAAGGCATGAACATGATGTAGTATTCCATGTGATTGATTTTAAAAATTTGTAAGTTAATGAGTTAACGACATCAAAATTCCAAAAAAATGGTAGAATATCTGATCATGGTTACCCTCAGCTCGGATTTTCTTTTAGGGTAAAATCGTCTTTTAAAATCAATGACCTAACTCAAAAATTCAATTGGATATGAAAAAGGATTCGTTCACCACTTAGTTTCAGAAAAAATATCTTATAGAATAATGTATCAAAGTAAATTTGTCACAATCGCAAAACAATCGAAATCAAGCCTTTGATTTTATTAAGTGATACATGAAATCTTCTAAGTTTTTAAAAGATTTGAAAAGTGAGGAGAGTTTTCTTTTGGTGGGCTCATATTTTACCTCTTGTCAATTTGAATGGTGCTTTGCACATCTTTTGATTTTTGATACACTTTATGTATATATTTTTTAATTTGGGGCATCATTGCGCATCTTTTGTTTTTGGCATCATTGACCAATTTTTTTTCATTTTTGCAAGCTACATTCTCTTTCAAAAACTCTTAAATAATCTTAGTTATGAGTATATCTTCTAGATATTAGAGAAGAAAAACTCACTCTCTAATATAGGGAAGAGCAATCCACGAAACAGAATCAATAATTGTATGAATAAAATGTAATGACAAGGGTAACGAGGAATCTTGATGTGACAAAAAGACTTTGATAATTATAAATATAAGATAGATTTGATGTAGCAAGTTTAAAAAAATCTTAATTGCATACTTAATTTGTTAATTTGAGATAGACTTTTAGTTATAAAAGAAAACTGTGCCACTAAAATATGCTAGAGAAAAAGACACAATCAACAGAATAATTTTACCCTTTAATAGATTAAGAGATGCAAAACATTGACTACAAATTTTTAAAAGCAAGAATAAGACATACGATATCACTTCAACGATGATTTAAAAGAAATTTAAGAAAGAGAAAAAAAAAACTAACAATAAAATATAAAGCAATAAAAGAAGAAAAGAAAAAGAATAAAAAGAAAAGCAAGTAAAAGATCAAGTTCATGCATTTATGTCAATCACACTCAATCTGCTCCTTAAAGAGCTGAAAGTGTCGAAGGCCAGTGGTTTAGTAAAGATTTCAGCCAATTGATTCTTAGTTGTCACATGGTGTAACTCAATATCTCCCTTAGTCATATGATCTCTAATAAAGTGATGCCTAATGTCAATGTGCTTAGTCCTTGAATGTTGGATAGGATTCTTAGAAATACATATGGCACTAGTGTTGTCACAAAAGATTGAGATGGTGCCTACAGGTAATCCTAAATCTAATACCTGTTGTTTCAACCAAAGGACTTGGGCCACACTACTTCCTAAAGCAATGTACTCAGCTTCAGCCGTGGAAAGTGCAATAGAGTTTTACTTTCTACTAGACCATGAGACCAAATAATATCCTATGAATTGATAAGTTGCAGAAGTGCTTTTTCTATCCACCTTACATCTTAAAAAATTAGAGTCAGAAAATCCAATAATCTCAAAAGAAGTGTTGTGCCTAGGGTACCAAATTCTTAAGTTTTAGGTCCCTAAAAAGTATCTAAGAATTCTCTTAACTGCAGTCAGGTGGGATTCCTTAGGATAAGCTTGAAATCTAGCACAAAGACAAATGCTAAACATTATATCAGGTTGGCTAGCAGTCAAGTAAAGTAAAGATCCAATCATGCCTCTATACTTCTTCTAATCAATAGACTTACCACTTGGGTCCTTATCCAATGGAACCCTAGAAGTAATGGGAGTATTAATTGGCTTGGATTTATCCATCTCATACTTCTTCAAAATATCCTTTATGTATTTTGATTGATTTAGAAATGTTCCATCATCTAATTGTTTTATGCTAAACCCCAAAAAGTTGGACAACTCTCCTATCATACTCATTATTTTAGAGAACTCATCACAAAGTTTCTTATCAGAAGATCCAAAAAGTATGTCATCCACATAAATCTGAACAATGAGCAAATCATCTCCAACTTTCCTAAGAAAAAGGGTGGTGTCTACGCTCCCCTTAACAAAACCCCTTTCTAGTAAGAATGTGCTAAGCCTCTCATACCAAGCTCTAGGTGCCTGCTTTAAACTATATAAGGTCCTTTTTAATTTAAAAATATGATTTGGAAATTGAGAACTCTCAAAACCTGGGAGTTATTCTACAAACACATCCTTTTTTATTTCCCCATTTAAAAAGGCACTCTTGACATCCATTTGAAAAAGCTTAAATCATTTATAACAAGCAAAGGCTAATAGCATTCTAATGGCTTCCATTCTAGCTATAGGGGCAAAGGTCTCCTCAAAATCTATCCCTTCAATTTGGTTATACCCTTAGCCACTAATCTTGCTTTATTCCTTCCTACCACTCCAGAATCATTCACCTTGTTCTTAAAGACCCATTGGTTCCAACTACACTTTGTCCCTTAAGTCTTTTTACAAGCTTCCAAACATCATTCCTAACAAATTGGTTGAACTCCTCCTGTATGGCTAAAATCCAAAACTAATCAAAAAGGGCTTGGTTTATGTTGGTGGGTTCAGTCATTGAGATAAAGGTAGAGTGGTTCACTTCTTTCCTAAGTCCATGTCTAGTCCTAACTCCATTAGAAGGGTCTCCTAAGATAAAATATTTAGGGTGACTTGTAGAGTATATCCAATCTCTAAGCAAGGTGTGTGAATGTCTAACCCTTTCCTCCAGATCTACATTTTCTACTCCTTGGGTAACATCTCCTACTCCTTCAGTGTTTTGGTGTTCTACTATCTTCTCTAAATTTTCTACTCCAATGATACCTCTCCAACATCATCATCATCCTAAACTCTAGGATTTTTAGGATCAGACTCATCAAACACTACACATGTAGTCTCTTCCACCATCAAAGTCCTCTTTTTAAACACCCTAAAAGACTTTCTAACACTAGAATATCCCAAGAATACTCCATCAGATTTTGGATCAAATTTTCTAAGTGAGACTTCCCATTATTATGAATAAAAATCTTACAACCGAAGACAAGAAGGTGAGAAAGATTGGGTGTCCTATCCTTAAGGATCTCATAGGGTGTCTTATCTAGTTTGGCTCTAACATTCACCCTATTCAAAACATAATAAGCTGTGTTAACCGCTTCAGCCCATAAGTATTTTGGAAGTGAATACTCAGCAAGCATAGCTCTAGCGGCTTCCACTAAGGTCCAGTTCTTCCTTTCAGCTACCCCGTTCTATTGAGGGGTCTAAGAGCTGAGAAGTTGTGACAAATTCCCTTATCCTCATAAAAATCTCCAAATCTTTCATTTTCAATCTCTCCCCCATGGTCACTATGGATGGTCAAGATCTCACAACCTAGCTTTTTCTTAATCCAAGTAAAAAAGGTTCTAAACTCCTCAAAAGACTCATTTTTGTGTGAAAGAAATCTAGTCCAAGTGAACCTTGAGTAGTCATCGATAATTACAAAACCATAGACTTTCCCTCACAAGCTAGTAGTGCTAATAGGTCCAAACAAATTCATGTGAAGGACTTCTTAAGGTCTAGAGCTGCTAATGTCTTTAATGGCGTGAAAAGTGAAGTGGACTTTCTTTTCTAATTGACAGGCACCACAAAGGTGGTCTTTAGAAAATTTCAGTTTGGGGGCACCTGTAACTAGGTCTTTTTGGGTCACTCTCCTAAGGATTTTCATACTAGCGTGACATAATCTTCTGTGCCATAATCATGAATCATCAACAAGAATTTTTAAGCAAAAAGATGCAGCGCATTCAATGTTATTTAAATCAAGCATGTACACGTTGTTGATCCACTTTTCCTGCAAAATAATATTGTTATTTAAACTTATAATGCATAAATTTGCAAAGAATTGTATGATGAAGTCCTTGTCGTAAAGCTGACTGATGCTGAGTAAGTTGTGTTTTAATCCATCTACAAGCAAAACTTTTTCAATCATATGGTTCTTGGAATTACCAATTATACCTGTGCCTACCACCTTCATGGTGGTGTTGTCTCCAAGAGTAACCTTGCCTCCTATCCTGGTCTCCAGCAAAATGAATTGATTGACATCACCAGTTATATATGTTGAGAGCATCCGCTGTCTAGGTACCGCATACTCTCACAAGGCCTTTTATGAGAACTTACCTATAAAATCATCAAATGTCAGGTTTAGGAACACAAGCAGGTTTGGGTCCCTTCTTATGAAAAGTAGTATGCCACATGAGAAGCATTTAATTCCAGGAAAAGGATTTCTTAAATGGGTTGGATTGTAATGCCTCTTTTTAGGTTTTGGCTTTTGATCAAGTGTAGGTGTCATAGAATTTTTGTTCAGTGTATCCAATTCATTTTTAATCCTCAAGTTAGTACCATTTTAAAATATCATTATCAATTTTCAAATTTTGCTCTATCTCTTTAGATTTCTTAAAATCAGATTCAAGTGAGGTGTGTGAAGCTTTTAATGAATCATGCTCTTCAATTAATTCAGAATGCTTTTTATTTAAATCATCATATTTATCAAGTAGAGCCATATGATTTGAATCAATTGTTGAATGATATTTAATCAAAATTTCATGCTCCTTTTGTAAATTCAAAAGCTCCAATTTTAAACTAGCAGTTTTCTTGAGTTTTCTATATGATGCATGAATTTTTTAGAAACTTCAAGAAGTTGGTCATAGGGTAGTTCACATACCTCTTTTGATCAAGATGATCGTCTACCATTAAGCACATGTTTGTTGTCTCATCTTCAGATTCAGTCTCTGATGAATCAGATGAAGAGTCTGCCTAGAATGTATTTTGAAGTTTCTTTTTATCCTTCCTAAACTTGGGTTTCTCCTCACCATTTTCTTTGCCTGAGTGAGACTTAAGTGTAGGAAAATCAGTTTTCACATGTCCAGGCTTCCTGCATTCAAAACAAACCATCTCATTAGAACTCTGAAAATTTTTGTTTCCCTTACCTTTACTCCACTTTTGATGATACTTTTATTTCTTCCTTAGAAAGCTTTTGAATTGCCTTGTGATTAAGGCAAATTTCATCGCTTTTCAGACTCGGAAGAGTCAGAGTTCGTGTCGTTGGCCTTTAATGCCATAGTTTTCTCCCTTCTTTTCTCATTTGCATCCAAATTTCTTTGATTCACTCTTTGCTCGTAAGCAATGAGTGAGACAAGTAAGTTGTCAATCGAATAAGTATTCAAATCTTTAGATTCAATAATGACAGTGATTTTAGCATCAAAAGAGGAAGACAAGCATCTCAAAAATTTGTTCACTTTTCATAGTTTGACAATTCTCTTCCTAAGGCATGCAAAGAAGTTACAATCTGAGTAAAGCTTGTATATATATCAGAAATTGATTCAGAAGGTTTCATACGAAAAAATTCATAATCATGCAAGAGAATATTCAAACGAGATTGCTTAACTTTATTGGTTTCTTCATAAGTAATGCACAACTTATCCCAAATCTCTTTATCAGTAGTGCAAGTAAAAACACGAATGTAATCTTCAAACTTTAAAGCACAGAAAAAATAGTTTAAACACTTCGCATTAAGTTAAGCTAAATCTCTTTCATCAAAAGTCCATTCAGTAAAAGGCAATTCAGTTTTAATTCCATTAAGTTCATGAGAAGGTGGAGAATATCCTTCTTTAATAAGCATCCACTTACGATAATCAGTTGATTGTAAAAAGCTAGACATGCGAGTTTTCCAAAAATCAAAAGGTAGATTGTCAAATATGGGTGATCGAGTAATAAAATATCATTCCGTTGTATTATAATTTCTAAAGTTATCCATGGATCAAAATACAAAAAGTTTTCAAATTCAGTTTTTATGAATCCCGCTCTGATACCACTTAAAAGTTTGTTAGGGATGTTAGGCCCTTATCAACTAGCCCAAGGCTAACCAAGAGGGGGGGGGGGGGGGTGAATTGGTATTTTAAAAAATCTTTTAACCAAAATACAACAAAGTTCAAACAAAAATCACCACAAAAAATAAGTGCGGAAAAATTAAATACGGAAGTAGTAAAAAGAACAGAAGGGTTTATAGCAATTTGGTCAACTCGACCTACATCCACTCACCGGAGGCGCCTGTTTTGATTAAAAAAAATATATTTAAATATATATAGTTTTAAAAAAATATTAATTTTCTTTGGGAATATTTTAATTTTGAATTTTAAAATTGAACGCGTCATTATGAATAATATATCGCCTCGAAAGACGAACATATCGTTCTCTAATGGGTTCAAATTTTAGAATTCTAATTTAATCCAAATTATCATAGTCAAACTCAAAGGGAGAATCGCATTTGACCCCGGAGGATCAAAATGGAATTCAATTCAATTGTTCAACTACAATAATTGGATAAGAGATCATTAATTTCATAATCAAAATCACGATAATAATTGATATATCTCTCCGAAGAAAGAAAATATCAATCATTATCGATCGATTGAAAATGACGATAATGATCATTGATTTTGAATTTCCCGAAAGATAATTAATTAATGTTTTGAAAAATTGATTTTGAAAATAAGTTCTGGGTTACTAAATCTCCTACGAGCGCAAGCCCTCGTAGTTAATTACATCGTAGAAAATCGGAATTTTCTATGAAAACTCTCGATTAAAATAGCGGTGTAAATTTTATTTATGATTTTCAAAGTTTGATATCAAAGGAAGAAAATGGTAGAAATTTCAAATGAGATTGGTTCAAAATTGAAGACTTATTTTTTGGGTCAAATGAAGAAAAGTAGGAGGTGTTTTAAGATTCTGAATTACTTCAGAAACACCTCAGTCTGTCCTAAGTGTTGGGCTCGAATTAGATCAAAAGAGTCTTTTAATTTAATGGTCAATTTTATTAGAAATTTGGGATTCAATTCCCTAAGGTTGAGGTCTTATGGCTTGAGCCAGCCTCAGAACCTAAGTCTAAATTGAGCACTAAAAGTTTGTGCCTCGAACCTAACTAGTGCAATGCGAATCTGGTCTTACCCCGGCCTGGATTGAGGAGCCAGCTAAACCACCTAAACGATTTTAAAATATGAGTCCGATCTTTTTGTAGAGTGGTAGGGACGTTAATTAGAAAATTTTAGAGGAATGAGGTCGACATCTAGAGCAGATCCTTAATTGACCCCTTTAACTTATGTCGGGTATTTGACGTCTAAATAATGTAATTAAATATTAGACTCGATTTATATTATTATTAATGCGATGCATGCTAATTGACTCGATTGAATGTAAAATTGATATGTAGCAGTTTAAAAATTTTGGCTTAGAAAATAGGTTTTTTTCCTAGAGATTGCATAACATCCCTTTGATAGATCGGCACCCTCATAGGCTAGGTGGTCTGCCGGAACCCGCAGGCGGGGAGATGCCTAACAAGGTTGAGAAAGTACAATAGAATGCTGAAAAACCCTCGGCGAGTCCGAGCTTACTTCTTCGTTTAGAATTTCTATCTTATCTTAAAAATTTTATTTAATTAGAGTAGAAAAATTTTGACAAACCCCTAAGAGCCTAAAATCGTACTCCAGGTCAAACCAAATACGACATGTAAATAAAAAGACTAGAAAATCAGGAGTTCTAATGCGAAATCAATTAAATTAAATATATCAAATTGAATGTCCATATGACAAGTGCCACTTATTATTACATCTCAAAAATTACAAGAAATTAAAGTGGCCGGGGCACCACTGACTACAACCCGAATTTCTAATCCTAAATCAAATGACTTTGAGATTTGGGATTCTTCTCTTCATTCCATTTCTTCATCTTCTCAGGAACATCTTGATTCTTCGGTTCCGGATATTCAAATGGAAAGAAACTCCCCCTTGAACGGGGTGTTATCTTTCCTCTTTGGACATTTGAAAGGGATCCTAATTTGACTTCCAAATGGAAGAAGACTCTCCCCTTTAGGGATGTCTTCAACTCTTTGGAATCCAAATTGGAAGAAATATCCCAAATTCAAATCATTTCAAAAAAAATTGCAACCATCTCAAATCAAATTTATATTAATAAAAATTGAAAAATCTAGACTCGATCCTGCAAGGTTATCCTAATAATCAACAGTTGTATATATTTCCAAGCAGTTATAATATAAAAAAAATTTGAAATGCATTTTTTTTAGCCACACTTCGCCATGCTCTTTTTATTTAAAGGGGTCATAAGCGCGGCAGGTACCTGTGCAAAGAGTATATAATTTTTTATTAATTGCCCCCTTTAATTTCAGCTTCCTGTATGAGCATGGCCACCTGCATAAGATTGCACAAGAATAATTCGCTCCTAACCTAGGAGTAAATCTAACGCATAATCAATCACATAATGCTGGAAGTAAGTAAATAAACACATTAGTTCTACACTAGCAAACAGCATGCAGTAAAAGCTGAAAAATACGGCACACAACTGCAGAAAGTAAAACACCGGCTTATCCTGAAACTAGTGTCGGTGATCCTAGCAAATCATCTAATGTGTGTGAGGTAGGCCGTGTGGTTTTGATGTGTCTTAATTAGGATTATTAATTAAAGTTATTTAAGGTTCAATTGGTTGGAAGATTTAAGTGAAATTTAGTTAGAGTTTAAATATTAATATTTTAAATCTTTTAAAATCAATTATTAATTATTTGTTGGGAACCACCTTTGTTTCACACTGAGGCCATGAAGTTTATTTCACCTTCCTTGGGGCTAAGTAAATAGCCTCGTAGGCCTAGGTTACCCAGTGGTACCCGATATAATTAAGTGATTTGATTTGATTAAGATTTAAGAATTAAAAATTTTATTAGAAGTGTTTGGTTGCTGATTTCTAAAGTTTGATTAATTTAAGTTTACCATTAATCGATTTGTGGCGTTGTGCCACTAGGCTCGAGGAACCAGCCTCCTTAGGACACTTAGCCCCGCAGCCCGGAGTAGTCCAGCCGAGAAATAAAATTAATATAATCAAATTAAGGATTTTAAAAGGTTGGATAATTATTGATTAATTTGTTTTAAGGTTTAACACCCCTTAGAATCCATTCGTGGTGTTGTGCCACCTGGCTCGAGGAACCAGCCTCCTTAGGACATTTAGCCCCGCAGCCCGGAGTAGTCTAGCCAATAAACTTCATCTTTAGGATGGTTGTTGTGTTTTAAAAGGTTTTTTAATGTTTTAAGCATTAAACTAACATTTTCTGGAATTTTAGAACGATTTTGAGTTTTTAAGAATTTTTGGAGTATTTTAATCATTTAATTAAGGGGTTGAAAATTGACTTTTTAATTAATAATGTTTTCTGGAAAAATAGTATTTTATTAAAATACTAGACCTTACTACAATCAGTTAGACAGTAAGTACGCTAAAATCAGATTTTTCTACATTTTATTACGAAAGTTTGAAGTTTTGAACTAGATTTTAACTACGGTTTGACCAATTTGTTGACTTTTTGAATTTAAACTATTTATGGAAGTTTAATATTTTTAATAAATATTAGACCTTATTAGGAGTTGAATGCAAGTGAGTTTGGGTGATTTGGATTTTTCTTGAATTAGTTATGAATTTTGAAGTTTGATGTATTTAATGAATTTTGAAAATTACTTAATTAGAGGGCCCTTTTGTGGTTTTTCTCCAAATGAATCCCAAACTCCTTGAAATCAACTCCAAAGGTCTGAAGGGACCTAAGAAAGAGATTTCCAAGTGTTTGGGAAATTTTTGGAATTTTTAATTATTATTAATTAATTATTTCAATTAAAATATTCAATTTCACTTAAAATTAAATTAAGGTTTAATTTGCTGTTAATTCAAAGGGCTTTCAATTTTCGTGAGTTAAGTATTGAATTCTAGTTAGTTAGAGGGGTTATATATATTTTTTGGATTTAAACATGGTTTATTACATTTTTTTAGAAGTTTTGAGGCTTAATTGGGGGTTTAGACTTAGGAAATTTAATTAAGGGTCTTAATGATCCCTAAAATCAGTGAAACTTTTCCCTAAGGCTGAGAGTGTCACTAAGTTAAAGTGTTCAAAGTTTTGAGTCAATAGGAGAGTGAATCCTAATTATTTGAAATATTCTAAGTTCTCTAAACACATGTCCTTAATTATTGTCCTTAGTGACACTAAGTTTAATAGGCTTGAATCAAAGTTTTGACTAACCCTTTACTAAACATATAAGAGAAAATTCATAACAACACAATCAAGTCCTTAAAACGAGGAGAGCATATGCTAGGTGGTGTGTGCACAACCTAAGCATGCAAATTAACTTAAAGCTTAATTAAGAAAGAGATTAATCAATGAATAATTAGCAAAATAATTATTCATTGATTAATCAATATTCCCCATAAATTTCTATTCAATCATTCAATCCATTTTTTAAAATCCTAAGGGATCTCTCAAAAATTTAAAGATTTAAATATATATAATTTTAAAGTAGATTTTAAAATATATAAATACATATATATATTATGTATATATATATATATATATATATATATATATATATATATATATATATATATATATATATATATTAAAATAAAATAATTGGAAATATTATTAAAAACAATTTTGAGGGGTTGAGAGACCCAGTGACTTTAAAGTTATTTCAAAATAAATTTTTTAATTTTTCAAAATATTCGATATAATATTTAAGTAAATAATAACCAGATACTAAATATAATCAAATGATTGAAATTAATCAAAATAAATTGAGTTTTAAAATCCTTAAAATAGTTTTAAATTAAAATATTTGAAATTCTAAAAATATTGATATATTTTTCAAATTTTTATGTATTAATTTGAATTTAATATGAATTTTTAAAGTTCAATGCTAATTAAAGCATTTAAATTGATTTAAAATTAATTGAACCTTAAGATAATATTAAATAATATTAAATTAATTCTTAGTTATTCTCTGGAAATTCAAAATAGATTAAAATAATTTTCTCTTAAAATATAGAAATATTTGGGTTTATTTTAATCAAATAATAATTAAGATAACTTAATAGTTGATATTAAAAATTACTTAAAATATATAGAATATTTTGAAGAAATTTTATTTTTAAATTAAAGGCCTTGAAAATCCGAACAATTTGATATATTATATGGGCTTTTGTGATTAAAAAATGAATTTTAATCATTTTTTGAAGTTTCAATTAATTAAATAGTTTAAAAGAAAATTAAATTAAGTTAAATCCAGTTCCAGCGGCTGAGTGTCCATGTGGCGCGTTTTGGTTGGCTGGACCAAAATGCGTGGACAATCATTATCAGCAAATGTGCGGCGGCGGTTGGGGTCCACGCGGCATCTACTTAACCACGTCAGCAGCTTCTTCCAGACTGTTGGATCACCCGTCGTTCGAAATCAAAGGCTTAGATCAGATCCCGCGATCTGATTTCATAGAGGAAGATCGGACGGTGGTCAGGCAATCTCGCGGTAGAGAGCTGACGGTTCAGATAGCACCGGACGAAGGGCGGAACTGCGGGATTGAATACACGCTGGACCACGTGACAGAATGACTTAATTAGAGCCGTTGATCGCTTGATCAACGGCTCTAAAAACATACAGTTCAGGTGCAGTTCGTCCGAAGCCCTAGAGCTCTTTTTGGACTCGTTCTCTCAGCACACTCAATCAAATTAAGTAAAATTTTAAACGTAGAATGCTTAAATGAACATAAATTCTGGGGAATTAAAATCGGGATTTAGGATGAGCTTTTTAAAAAGTTATTTAGACTAGTGTAATCTAACCTAGGGTTCGAATTTTTCACCTTGATTTTGGACGGTTTGACCCGTTTAAGGAATGGTTGCATTTGTGGACTGTCCACGCTCCTTTTTGTAGAAGATCTCTCGCCTTGATAACTCCTAGATCGAACGCAAAAGAAGCTCGAACGGATTGCCCTTATCTCGCTGGAAAGATGGTCGCCGGCAACTTTGACCGGTGAGAATGGGCAAAGAATCAATGGAGGGAGGTATTTAGAGCTCAAGGGAACTGGTGGCGAGCTCTGGAGTTATTTCAGAAGAGAGATAAGGCTAGGGTCTCAATGATCATTCAAAATAGGGTATTGCCCTATTCAAACTCAACCTAATCGAATGGAGGGTCTTGATTGCTTTAGAGGTACTCTAGAATGCTGCCACCTGTCCATGGAGTAGTTGGGAGCAGCAGGCAAGGACGGGTGTAAGGACAATGAGGTGGAAAGCCTCTTTTGTTCTTACTTGAGCACATGGGTTTGATTCAAGCCATTGGATCTTAATCTAAGGGTTAAGAACAGCTGTAGGAAGGTTCTAGAGAGCCTTCAAACAGCTGTAGAGGGATTAAATGGGTTGGATTAGCTTAAGGAGTTTGCTTAATCACCCTTGTCTCATTTAAAACCTCATGTTGACTGTTTGACTGGTCAAACAGTCAAACATGGCTGAGGTGGCAGTCAAGGGGAGAGCTTAAGTGTTGGTTAAAATGAACCAAAGCCAAGGCCAAGTAAAGGGCTAGAGATTAGAATTTGATTTGGGGCTTGGAATGGATTTGACCCAACCTTAGAGTTGACTTGGTCAACCCTAATTGGATTTGATTGGCCAACATCCTAAAGCATAGTTAGGTCATGTTAGGAGTTGATTTGAAGCTTAAAATGGATTCAATGGATTAAATGGGTTAAAATAACCCATTAAGGCCTTAAAGGAATTTTGAGTCAACCTAGGTTGACTGGGTCAACTAGGTTGACCCAAGGGGTGGGTTTAGGCTGGGCAGGTTTGAAATGATATTTGAAGTCTTGTAGAGGTGGTTTCAGGGATTGAATAGGCCATTTGGGTCAAATATGCCTATTGGGCCTTTAATGGGCCTTGAATCAATTATGGGTGATTTGATCAATCAGGTGGGTCAAGGATCTGGAAATGGGTTCAATCAATTTGAAATGATATTTTGAATATATTGGGTATGGTTCCAGGGTCTGGGGAGATCAATTGGTTCAAAACGCCTGTTTGGACCCTTAAAGGGCCTTTGGGTCAAATCTGTTGACTTGGTCAACCAGGTTGACCCAAGGGTTGGGAATGGGTCCGACAGATTTGAAATGACATTTGAAACTTGTTGGAAGTGGTTGCATTCAATTCGGAGTTCATTTGGTTTGAAATCAATGTTTGAGTCCTTAAGGGGTATTTTTGTCATTTTGACCCCTGGTCAACTGGGGGTCAAAGTGGGTCCAGAAAAATACATTTTGATGTTCAACATATCAAGATTAAAGGTCTGGAAGTGACTAGAGGCTTTGGTGAAGGCTCTAAGGTCAGAATCTTCAAAGTGATAAGTCCAGTGGCATAGGCTGTAAATATTTGAAGGTTTTACAGCCTATGGATTTTAATTAAGTTTCTGGGGTTAGAGACCTTAGAATGAGCTCAAATTTGAAGGGTTGTCTCCAGACACATGTCCCATCAGTATGCAACTGACGGACTCTGAATCGAAGGTCATTTAACTGGGTTTCAAAGTGTTTGAAATTTCAATGGAAAAGATCTTTAAGACAAAACCTTTGGACCTGGGATTTGGCTTGATTGACCTAAGTTCTAGGTAGATCCTAAGGTCTGAATAGATCTTAAAGATAGGAATCTAGAAGGATCCTAGAGCCTAAGAAATTCCTAAAACTTGGAGTCTAGAAGAAGTTTAGGATCTATAGTAGCTCCTAAGGTCTAAGCTCTAGAAGAATCATAGCATAGATCCTAGGGTTAGGATTCTAGGAGGATACTAGAATTTAAATTAATTTGGAAATTAAATTGATTTAGGATCAAGAGTAGTCCAAGTGACCTCATACAAAAATGAGGTCAATAGTGCCATCCGAGTATTGCACTACCAAAGTGACTCTCCTTTTGCTCCCACAACAAGGTGGAGAAGCCCTTACAAAAATCTCCTTTTTGCCACCCCTGACAAGGCAGAAAACTCAACTCCTTTTGCTTCCTTTTGAAGCAAGCAGAGAACCTTGATTTATCGCTGAAGCTTACCTCTCGCAACCCTTCCAAGGAAAAGAGACTCTAGTGGAAGAAGAAATTGAACAATACTTGAAGCAACCCTTGTGAATCTCCCTCACAAGCTCCCCCTCAAAAGATCCTCTCTCTCTCTCTCTCTCTCTCTCTCTCTCTCTCTTTCTCTCTCTCTCTCTCTCTCTCTCTATCTCTCTCTCCCCTCTAGGATTTCTCAGGTCAAGATAGTAGCAAAAGATTGTTAAAAATGTTGAACAAAAGCTCTTAAATAGAAGAGTTTCAAAATAGCTCATTAATTGCAAGTTGCTGACATTATCATCCAGAATGATAGGTATATCATCTTGTACGATCAGTTCAATTTAAGCCTAATCAGTCGGGATGATCTAGGACGAACATAACAAAGTTGTTCATATCATCTTGGAAAATACTATATCATCATGTACGATTAGTTTAAATCACATAATATTAGCCAGACAATCGCTCTGAAATAAGGTCTGTATGACTCTAAAATAGCTTGATCGTCTAGGCCAATCTCAAGATCGTCCCGGATGATTAGTTCAAATCAGAGGAAAATCATCCAGAGCATCGCCCAAAATCTGAGTTGGCCACTATTGATCGGCCAGACCATTGCCCGAAGTTTGCGTTGTTAGATATTGATCGTCTAGGAGTAACTACAGTTTTTTGAACTGATTGTCTCGAATGATCTTGCGATCGTCTAAGATGATGTAATCGTATCAATCATCCTTAATTGCTTACCTTAAATGCCAGATTAATTTAGGCATGATTGTATCATATCGTCCAAGCCGTCACAAGATCGTTCTTGTTGATTTCCATAAATAAAGAATGCCTAAATAGATCATGGCAGCTGATTCTTTCTATTTTGAGGCTATCGTCCAGGACGATCGGATAATGATGGCTGCCTTCACAAGATATCTTGATTAGGGTTTCTATTTTGAATCCGATAGTCCAGGATGATAATAATATCATCCGGGATGATATGAGTAAAAACAGAAATTCTAAATCACTCAAGTGTGTGTTTGTAGGGTTACTTAGCATCAGACACTTCAAAGATTATAATTGACTCAAGAAAGGGAAAAAGAAAATTACAGACTGACTCAGACCTAGTCCACCCAATCTTGAGCTGGTTCTGATTGCTGTATGATTTTGAGGTCCTGAAATGTCAGCAGAGAAGGCAGTTGTAGAGAAGCAAGAGTTTTTGCTAATCATCAAAACATAATCCATGAAAATAGATTTGCAACACATTGCATTTGGAAGTTGTGTGGCACAAGTACTTTGTTTGAAACAACAGTTGATTGATTTAGGATTAACTATAGGCACTATTCCAATTTATTGTGATAACACTAGTGCTATTTGTATTTTGAAAAATCCTATTCAACATTAAAGAACCAAACATATAGACATCAGACATCATTTCATAAGGGATCATGTATTCAAAGGAGAAATTTAACTCACTCATGTTTCTACTGAAAATCAACTTGCAGACATTTTTACAAAACCTTTAACCTTTGATACTTTCAGTGCATTAAGAACAAGTCTTGGAGTAATCGATTTGAATGCTTAATAAAAATATTTCTTCTACAACATTGATGTGTGTTTCTTATTAGTATTTTTTGTGTGTATCCTTGAGTTTGTAATTTTTTTCTGTATTTTGAGTTTGTGTTTTCTTTTTTCTATTGTGTTTTTGTTGTGTTATGTTTTAGTTTTGATTGAGTACATGTTTTGAAAAATTAAGTGACATTTGTCCAAGATGAAAATAATTTGTACGGGATGAAGTGTATAGTGTGTCAACTGTCGGATTTGAACCGTTTGCATGCAGTTTTTCTTTTTTTTATTTTTAACTTTATTTGTATGATCGTCACGATCGTCCAGATGAAATTTTGAAACAATGAGACGATTGAATGATAGTTAAATGGATAAGATCATTTTTTAATGTTATATTCGTACGTATGAACCTTTGGTTCGTCCGGACAAACGCTTGGTGAATCGACGTGGGGGTTCAACTGGCATTAAAACGATCATAAATTTATGATTGTCCAGGATGGACACCTTTTCATCTGTACGATCGATTGGTCAAAAGTATGTATGAAAGGTCGCTTCATAAGTTGTGTGATTACAAAAACCCGTTTCTTTTTGGACTCATTCGTTCGTCCATACAAAATTTTTTTTTGTACAGGACGAACTGAATTTCGTACGGGACGAACATAATTTTGTCTATACGAACAGTCGTATTTCATTAAATTGACCGGCCTTGAACTCAACAGTCACACTCACACATCCCTTTCAGAACCCTTTCTTCCTTTAGATCTTATCCATGGTAAGTTCAAGAAAGCAACAAAATGTTCTCGCCATGGGTCCACACAGAAATTCTTTTGATAATTTTCTGTCCAAAGCCAATGAAGAATCTTTTCCTAGATTTGCCTCTGCTAAGATCACCCCGTTTAGAGTTCTTATACAGGATCAACTGACCTTTCAGGTAATGAACTTGTTTGCTTCAACTCAATTTAGTCTCATTCTCACACTAGTCCATCTCTACAATAAAGAGACATTTCATTATTTCTTAGCAAACATGTCCTTCAACTCCGACCATTCTGTAATCAATTTGTTTTTAAGAAGAAAGTTGAAATCACCAAGGCTGACATAGGAATTTATTTGAACTTAAGGACTGAGGGAATTAAAGCCCATACCATGACCACTATTGTTGATTTTGATTGGAGTGAAATTAATGAAGTGAAAAATTATATTTAGGAGTATATGCCTAAAGTGTCCTCTCTTATTCATAATGCTCGTATCATCCAGCATGTTCTTTGAACTTTCATAATTCCTAAAGCTGGTGATAGAGTCAACATTACTCCTCTTCTTTCAATTGTAACCTACTTGATTATGACTAAGCAACCTATAGATGAAGCCCAACTAATCCTTGACTATCTTTATGGACTTTTTGAAATTTTCATGTCGCCCATAAGAGAAAGAAGAACATTGCCTTATGACATCTTGTTGCCTACATTTTGGAGAAGAAGTATGAATTGGTTCATCCAGTTGAAGATTTTGAGGAACCTCTCTACTACAACAATGGATCTTTTAAGATAATCTTCAATAAAGATGAACCACATAAAGCACATGTTATTTGTGACTAAGAGGAGGAACATGAACCTGCACCAGCACCTACTAGTGAACCAAATTATCAGGATTTGGTTCAGAGATTTGATCGCTTAGAGTCTCATTTTGATCAAAGATTTGATCAAATTAAAACTCACTTACAGCAGCAGGATGTTCAGTACAATCAGGACATGGGGTATATGAGAGCGCAGATGAATGATATTAGTTCCAACGTGCTTATGATAAGCTATTATTTTAACTTCTTCAGTATTGTACCTCCTCCTCCTCCTCCAAATTAGGGTCCATCAGAGTGATTCATGTACTTGGTTCTGTTTTTCTTTAGTTGATGTGATTATGATGTAGTGGTTTGTGATGTGTTACATTGTGATGTATTTTGTTTTAGTTATGTACTTATTTCATTTGATGTTTTTATATTTTGATTTTTATTTGGTAATTGATATTATTCCTTAGATTGTAATATCCTTTATAATGATATCAATATAAGTTATCTTGTCTTGGTTTTAATCTTGTTTTGAAATATGTGTTAGCCTATATGAAAATCCCTAAAATTTTTTGATCCTACAAGTGCTATTACTTAAACTGCAACTTTAAGTTTTGTTAGAATTTTTACTTAAACTGCAAAAATTAAGTTCATTAGAAAATCTAATTTGTCTAAATTTAAGTTTTGTTTATAACTTGATATAATTAAGATTGTCAATTTCATGTCTCTTATTAGACTACATTAATGTTTAATATTATTATTATAATTATGATGTTTTTTAATTTTGTATTTCACTTTTCAATAAATATTGATGCACTTAGAAAAATTTGAAATTTTTTATTATTAATTTTTGAAAGATCAAGATTACTCTTGAAAAATATACAAATGTACAAAAATCAAAAGGAATGCGCAATGGTTTACAATTTGAAAAAGAGACATAAAATCAGCCCACAAGTAAAATGATGCACAAAATTATGCCACAACCATCGAAAAAGATGCGCAAAGTGCCACATGTGGTAGTTATTTCTTTCCAAAATATTTTAATCTCTTAATTCAAATTGATCTTCTGTAAATTTATATTTTATATTAAAATTTGAAATATACAAATTTTATATTAATCCTTTTTGCAATGATTTTTTTTATCTTAGTGTCTAAATTGATTCATGTTTTTTGATATATTTTTTATTTTCAATATTATATCTCTTCTTAAATTCTATGAATGATTTTTATTTACCAAATGATTTGATTTTATTTGCAACATTTATTTCAATCACTTTTAAGGATCAATTATCAAAGGATTATCATATGACTGCTTACATTTATGTTCTTTTTCTTCTTCTCTTTTTGCTGTTGACAAAAAGGGGGAGAAAATATTATTTGAATCATATTTGTGTCTTGTTTGTATCGTATGTATTTGCTTGTTTTGTATCAAAAAGGAAAAGATAAAAGATAAAATTATTGTGAAATGCCTCCTTATTTTCATATGTTCATCAATTCAGGGGGAGTTTAGGAGATTCTTAAAATTTGAAATTTATACAAACAATAATTATTTTGTCATCATAAAAAAGGGTGAGATTGTTGAGAGAGTTTCTATTTGCATGTTTTATATTCTTGCAACTTGTAAAGTTTTGATGATTCCAAATATTATTGTTTTAAAATTTTGTTTTCTCCTAGCACTTTTTAGAAGAATTATTTTTTCTCTTGTGTGGTCTAATATTTCAGGATAATCAAATTCCAGACTAATGAAAACTTCAAATCAAAATTCAGCATGAGATAATTTATAAATTGAAGCTTATACTTTTCATTGTATTGAGTTTGAGAGAGAGTGATTGTAATTAAGTAACTTAGCACACACACACACTTCGGGAGATCTTTAAAATTCATACTGATCATACGGAACGATCAATTTAGTTATCCCCTCGGAAGAGCAATGAAATGAATAGGAAGTATGAAAATTTTTCTAAGTCCTAATCGTCCAGACGAATTTTCAATTCGTCCCAGGACGAAATGCTCTTCGTAAAAATTTTGTCGAGATGAACTTCAATTGGTCCCAAGAAGAAATGTTCTCTGGAAAATTTTCATTCAAACGAAATTCTATATTCGGCCCAGGGTGAAATGCTCTCTGAAAAATTTTTGTTCAGACGAAATTCTATATTTAGCCCAGGACAAAATGCTCTATATAAAAATTTTGCCCATACGAACTTCAATTCGTCCTAAAATGAAATGCTCTCTGGAAAATTTTCATTCAAACGAGTTCCTATTCGGCCCAGAATGAAATGCTCACTGTAAAAATTTCATCCAAACAAACTCTTATTCATCCCAGGACAAAAATGTTTTAACATTTCCAATTTTGATAACTTCCTGCAGTTTGTAAAACTGACCCATGGTATAACTGTTCGTACAGGACCAATTTAGTTCTTACGGGAAGATAATCGGATACGAAGTTAGTTCATATCAATATACATTAGTTTCGTATGCAACTAATTTAAGTAAGTTCATTTAGGACGATCCATGATCGTACGGGACGATCCACTATGTACATACTTGAATATCAGCAATTTTTGGATGGTTTTTTGTGTCTTTCTTATATAAACTCCAATTAGAATTGCCTCTTAATATTTTTGCCTACTGATCTTCATGCCAACTGAAGGAAGACTTAAAGAGTGAGTGTGAGAGAGTGTTTAAAGGAAGAATCTTACTACTAGAGCATGAAAGATTCACTTGGTACTTAAAGGTAAGAATCTCTACTTGTGGTGTTTGATTACTTCACTCTTTTCTTTCTTCCTTCTATATTTCTTGTAAGAAGATCTGTCAAAGAGATCTAGTTCTCTGCCGACTCTTCGAGAGTGTGAACAGCCGAAGGATTCTCTGCCCATACTTGAAGAGTGTGAAAGGATGAAGGGTTCTCTTCCCACACTTAGAGAGTGTGAAAGGACGAAGGGTTCTCTTCCTACACCAAGATAGTGTGAAAGGACAGATGATTCTCTGCCAATACTGGGAAGTGTGTAAAAGAACGACGGTTCTCTGCCTCACCGGGTAGTGGTGGAAGAGAGTTTTATAAAGGCTTCTCTGCCTTGCTGTGGGTGTAAAAGGAGTGTCACTAGTGACTTTAGTGCAATACTCGGAGGGTGCCTCCAGGAGTGGATGTAGGTCATGTTTGACCGAACCACTATAAATCTTGTGTTTTTTTATTTTCCGCTGCCTTTTAATTTTTACTGTATTAACTTGTGGTTGAAAAATCTCTTTCTATAAAATTCACTAAAGTTAATCTCGGTTTTAAATTTTCAAAAAGAGGGATTAATTTTTAATTATCAATTCATCCCCCCCCCTCTTGGTTAGCCACTGGGACATAAGCTTAGGTTTAACAACCTAATTCATATTGAACAAGTTTCAACAAATTTTCCATCATCAAAACTTTACAAGTTGCAAGAATGTAAAACATGAAAATAGAAACTCTCTCAACACATCATACTTCATACATTTTAGATGGTTTGCTAGGAAAATTAAATCTAGTTTTAGGCTAGACCAGAGTTTACTTTTCTGCTACTTGTGTGTGCCAGGTTTTTTGTGTTTTCACTACATGCTGGTTTCTAGAATTAGATGATGTGATTGTTTATTTAAATGTTAATTATATACAATATATGAATTAATGTGATGGGTGTTAGATTAATCTTAGGTTAGGAATGATCTGGTTACTCACATAATGTCCGGTAAGTTATCATGTTCGTATAGGGTTATAAAAATAAATGGGGCAAAAAAAATTAAGCTTTTAGTTAATATGAATTTATGTAGATGCAAAATGCTAAGGCCCCCTTTAATTTAAAAAGAGCATGGCCAAGCATATCAATGATGAAAAATTGATTTTCTTGATACTTATAACTACCTAGGATGTGATATTGATTTTATTTGCTTAGGATGACCCTGGATGTTGTATTTGAGTCTTTATTTTTTATTTTATGTAATATAACATAATTTCAAATGACTTGTAATGTCAAAGTGATTTTTAGATGGAATACTAGTTATCCAACCTAGAATCCAAATAGGAGGGAACATCCCTTAGTGGAACGTTACATTTCATTTGGAGATCCAAGTTAGGATACTTTGAGAATCCAACGAGAAAATGTAACACCCCTCCAGAGGGAATATTGTTTTTCATTTGGATATCGGGGTCCGAAAAATCCATGAAATCCATGAAGCTGTCAAAAGGATGGAGTGAAATTGGAGAGGAATTCCATTCTCAAATTCACTTGAATCAATTTTAGGAGTATAATCCAGGTTGTTGTCAGTGGTATACAATCACTTTTAATTTTTACAGACCCTAAGTCATAATTAAATGGAATTTTCCAATAGGCGTTTGATTTATTTAATTATATTAATTAATTTGATTGATTTATTACATTTTTTGCACAATAGAAAATACATTCTTTTCCCAGGTTTGTTGTCTTGCATATCATATTTGATTTAGTCTAGATATGATCAAAGGCTCGTGAGGGTTTGAATAAAATCTTTTTTACTCAAAATAAAAATAAAAGTTTTAGGCGTACATATAAATTTTAATGACTTAAGAAGTAAGCTCGGGACTGCCAAGAGTCTTCATATATTCATATTAATACCATCTCCTCCTTGTTAGGCACCTCCCCACCTAAGGATTATGACAGACCGCTGTCCTATTCATGTACATTTCTGTCATGGGAATTTTATGCAATCTCTAGGATAAAATAATTTTTAAGCTCTTTTTTTTAAACTTATTCATATACATTTCATGCATTTATCAAGTTAATTAACATGCATTACATTAGAAATAAATTTATAAGTGTCTAAAAATTTAATTATATTTCTCTTAAAGCATAATAAACCTCTATAAGTCAAGGGGCCACTTAGGATATGCTCTTGATGTTTATCCCAATTCCTCAAACTTAATTAATTAATATCCCTACCACTCCTTTATTAAATACTAGATATATGATTTTAAAGCGCCTAGGTGGTTAGCTGGCTCTCTAATCCATGTCAAGAGAAGTCCAAGTTTTGCACTATATTATCTAGGTTTTGGTCACTATCATTTAGTGCCCAATTTAGACTTAGGATCCATGGCAGACTCGAAATCAAAAGTCTTCACCTTTAGGAATATAATCCTACATTTCTAATAAAATTTTAACTCAAATTAAAATAAATTTAGCTCCATCAAAATTAAAAGCCCAACACATAGGGTAGACTAAGGTGCCATTAAAATAATTCATAATCCCAAAGCACCTCCTATTTTTCATCATTTGGTCTCCAGAATAAATGTTCAAACTTGATCAATTCCTATTTTAAATTCCAACTTTAATCCTTTGATATTAATCCTTGATAAATTGAAAATAAAATTTCTACCATTATTTAAATTGAGAGTTTTATAAGAAACACCAATTTCTTATGATGTAATTAGTTATAAGGGCTAGTACTCCTAGGAGATTTAAATAACTCAAATCTATATTCATAACCCAATTAATTTCCATTGGGAAAATTTAAATCAATGATGATAATTATCATCATATTCAGATGATTGATAGTAAATGATATCTTCTTTTCTTCGAAAGATTTATCATTCTATTATCAAGACTTTGATTATGAAATTAATTATCCCTTATCCACATTATTATAGTAAAATATTCAATCAAATGTCATTTTGACCCTCCTGGGTCGTATGTAGTTCATCTTTAAGTTTGAATATGATAATTAGGGAGAACTTTTAGCTTTATAATATGAACCCATTAGGGAATGATATCTTCGCCTCCCTAGGTAATATATCATTCATAATGATGTTTTCAATTTCAAAACTAAAATTCCAAAACTAAATTCTCCCAAAGTAAATTAACTTTTCAAACTACTTTTTCAAACACAACACCCAATTCCTTATGACTCTCAATCAGTCTCAAGCTCCTTATGACTCCCTTCAGTGAATTAGTGAATCATAGGGTTATCACATGGGGTTATCATTTCCTATATCAAATATCAATCAATTCATTCTTCTAGTCAGATCAATTCATTGCAATCTTTCAACCAGGCTAATATCGCATTCTATTACATATCATTCCTATCAATTATAAATCACAGTACTTTACTTTCAACTCATTTTTAATATTTGTTCCTACTCATTTCACATAAATATTATTATACATATTTCTAATCAGTTAATATGCAATAAAATCATATCATATTAAATAGAATGATAAAATCTATAAAATATCTAATGTTATGCACTAAAAGCTTACAACTTCTGGATATGATATATTTTTAACAAATTTAGGAGAGATAAAAACTAGATAAATCAAATCCATCATAAAAAAGTTAGACAATAGTCACTTATAATAATAAGAATGCTTTTCTTCTTTTCCCTGCTTTTCTTCCTTAGTTCCCTTTCCTTCCCAGTTGAGCCATGTGAAATGAGGGAGAGGGAGGAAATTATAAAAATATTTAGAATAAAATATATGTTTAAACATTGTTAGTGATTTAGCATTGTAGTGTTTATACCCTTTATCGTAGGCTACATATAGAATTCAAAACTACTGAAGAAAAAGAGGTTTCAACACCATAATGATATTTTTTGGTGCCATTGTACTTGAAAGTTCGTTAGGGATGTTAAGCCCTATGAACTGGCCCAACCTAACCAAGAGGGGGTGAATTGGTAAAAAAATATCCTTTAAACAAAGAAATTAAATCACAAACTAAATCACCACAAAGAAAACCAAAGTGCGGAAATTAAATGCGGAAGCGATAATAAGAAAAGAACACACCAGATTTATAGTGGTTCTGACCTACGTCCACTCCTTGGAGGCACCCTCCAAGTATTGCACTAAAATAAGTGTCTCTCATTTAGACTCCACAGCTAGGCGGAGAAGCCCTTACAAAATCACTTCCACCTTCCCCGGTGCGGCGGAGTCGCCGGGTCCTTTGACACCAAAGAGATCTTCTTCTTTGGTGAACTTACCTCGAGACAAGCTTTGAATCCGATGGTACTAAGGTGCGAGTTAGCCGGAGCAACCGTGTGGATCCCCCACCACACTCCCTTGAGTTCCTCCCCCTAACAGGATCTTCTCCCTCTCAAACTCCACCCTTTCCTCTCTCCCTATCAAGCTCTCTCTCCAAGTTTTCCCCACAAGAATGAAGCTACAATGACTGCCAAAGACACTTACGAAGTGCCATGCCAAGCTTAAATAGAACAGCTCAAAACAAGCTCATTAATGCAAGTTGCCGACATTATCGTCCAGGACGATAGGTATATCATCCTGGCCGATCAGTATAAATTCAGCTAATCAGTTCGGGACGATCAGAAGAAAATTGGTTACGTCGTCTTGGACGATATCATGATCGTCCAGGCCGATTAGTTTAAAACCGATTTCAATCATCCTGATCATCGCCCTGAATTTGAGCTGTCCGATGTAGATCGTCCAGGACATCATCCCGGTCGATCAGGAGATCATCCTGGACGATGTGATTGTATCAATCAACCATTAATGCTTTTCAAATAATACCATATCAATTTAGGTATGATTGAGTTAGATCGTCCTGGATGAAACAAATACCATCCTGGCCGATTTCCTAAAATAAAGAATACCTAAACTGATTATGGCGGTTGATTCTTTTGAATTGAGAATATTGTCCTGGCCAATACAAGTATCGTCCAGGCTGATGTGATTATGACGGCTGGCTTAATGAGGATGCCCTAATTCAGGTTTCTGATTTTGGACATATCGTCCACGACGATATACATATCGTCCAGGATGATATACATATCGTCCAGGATGATATTACCAAAAATAGAAATCTTTTAGGGAATAACAGGAAATCTTCTCAGTTATAAATCAATAGGTCCCACAACAAATACAACAGACTCAAGAAAATAAAAAGATTTCAAATTAACTCAGACCTAGTCTACCCAATCTTGAGCTGGTTCTAAATTGTAGTCTAATCATGTGGACCTGAAACGTTAGCATATAAGGCAATCGTAGAGAAATAAGGAATGTTTTCTATCATTAAAATCATAAACCATAGATCCGCAACAATCTCCCCTTTTTGATGATGTCAAACAATTTCAATTTGAATTTTCAAAAAGGAATATTTTTTCCTAATCTCCCCCTTACTAGAATAACACTTTAAAAAAAATAGGGGAGATAAAAATATTTTTGATGTTTTAAATTTTTTGAAAAGAAAGAAAAAAAAAGGATACAAATTCAACAGTACGTTCTCCCCCTTTGACATTATCAAAATGAGAGGAGGTACAAAAAAATAAAGCACAAAGAACGTTCCTTGATCTAGTGAGAAAACAAAATATTCTTAAAATGATAAAGTTACCTCTTAGTTTTAATCAAAATCATAGTAGAATCGGATTTGACAATGTATAGCCCAGAAAAGGTTAGAAACCTAGAGATTGATAATCCAAACTCAAGTTCTTTAAGAAGGAAAAAAAAACTTTTTGATTCAAGATCTAAATCAAGGAATAAATTAGAGAAAGAAACAATAAATTTTCAAAAACTCCTTCCATAAAATATATCTAATAGAAGATCAATGCACAAATTTTTGAATCAAGAATCAAGATTTTCAAACTCAAGTATCGAAAGTATCAAGGGTTTTCTTAAGCTTTTTAAGAAGTTCAAGAATGATAAGCATTAACTTTGTGGGCTCATTTTATGCCTCTTGACAATCGGTTGGCGCACTGCGCATCTTTTGATACACTTTGTGTATTATATATTTTTCAATTTGGCGTCCTTACGCATATTTTATTTTTGGCATCATTGGCCAATTTTTTAAATATGCTTCCTTTCTTAATTCTTAAAAATAAAGGAAAACCCATCTTAGTGACAAAGCGAATTGCTTGATTAAGAAAATTATGAGTTAGATTCAAAAACTTGCAAAAGATTCCTATGCGATAAATAAAATGTAGGGAGATAAAAAATTTTGTTTCAAAATCAAATTAAAAAGGTGAAAAAGATTTTAAATCAAAAGTAGGATAACCTTTTTTAGAAAATAGAGATTGAGAGTTAAAAATAATTGAGTTTCCTTCCTTTGACTGTTTTAGACACAACTTACCAAAGATTTCAAGAAAAATCAGGAAGTATATTTTTCATTTTTAGAAAAGTGAATGTGTGTGTTGATGGGAGAAAAAAATTTAACGAAAACAAAAACTCAAAAGAAAATAAAAATAATAAAAATTTGAAAAACAAAAAAGAAAGACAGAAATAAGGCGTTTAACCATTATCTCTTTCCTAGTCTGATGCTTCAGAGACCAGATCTGCCCATGAGATTTTTTGCTTTTCATTATTTCCCCAATTTAAATTTAGCTTCGCCTTATCATTTTCTTTTGCAGGAAGAATTCTTAAATTAGGGCACTTATTTTTCATATGTCCAAGTTTCCTGCATCGAAAACAAAAAACGTCAGAAGAAATATGGACATCCTTACCACTTTTACCTTTTTTCCTCTTTTGCTTATGCTTTGGTGAGCTTTGTGATTTGCTTGACAAGTCGTTGCATTCATCACCAACTAAGCAATCTTTTTCCGTATCTTCAATTTTTAGAATAATCGTTTCACCTGCATTCAAAAGGTTTTTACCCAACCCTTGCTCATAGGCAATGAGTGAGCCAATCAAATTATCAATAGAATAATCATTCAAATCTTTTGATTCACAAATAACAACAACTTTGACATCAAAAATTTCAAGTAAACAATGAAGAATTTTATTGACTTTTTCAAAATTTTAAAACTCTTTTCCTAAGGCATGCAAAGATGTTATAATTTGAATGAACATAGTGTACATGTCTAAGATTGTTTCATAAGGTTTCATGGAAAATAATTCAAAATCATGCATTAACAAATTCAACTTGGATTGCTTGATTTCACTAGTGCCTTCGTATATGGTGTGTAGTTTATCCCAAACTTCCTTACCAGTAGTGTACGTGGAAACTAACATAAAATCTTCAGAGTTTAAAGCACAGAAAAAACAGTTTAAAGATTTTGCATTCAATTGAGCATTTACTTATTCTTCCCTATTCCATTGATTAAATGGAATATCAGTTTTAACTCCATTAACAATACGTGACGGTGATGAATAACCAGTTAAAATCATATGCCACATGCGAAAATCAATCGATTGCAAGAAAATAGACATACGAGTTTTCCAAAAATTAAATGACATATTTTCAAATAAAGGAGGTCTGGTGATTGAATAATATTCTGCAATAGTACGATTAGCCATGGATCGAAATTCAAAATCTTTTAAAAACTTATTTTATGAAAATTTGCTCTGATACCACTTGAAAGTTTGTTAGGGATGTTAAGCCCTATGAACTGGCCCAAGCTAACCAAGAGGGGGGTGAATTGGTAAAAAAGATTCTTTAAACAAAGAAATAAAATCACCACAAAGAAAACCAAAGTGCAAAAATTAAATGCGGAAGCGATAATAAGAAAAGAACACACCGGATTTATAGTGGTTCGGTCAAACCTTGACCTACGTCCACTCCTTGGAGGCACCTTCCAAGTATTGCACTAAAACAAGTGTCTCTCCTTTAGCCCCTACAGCTATGCGGAGAAGCCCTTACAAAATCACTTCCACCTTCCCCGGTGCGGCGGAGTCGCCGGGTCCTTTGACACCAAAGAGATCTTCTTCTTTGGTGAACTTACCTCGATACAAGCCTTGAATCTGATGGTACTAAGGTGCGAGTTAGCCGGAGCACCTCAGCACTCATAATCTTAGAGTCGTAGTGCTTCAAATTAAATAAGAGCTTAAACATTATATTTTAAAATATTTTTTTTCATATTTTGGATTATTATAATATCCCCATATTCAAAAGATGACATCAACGACATTTTTATATCAATTTGAGAGAGGAAACATGCATAAAACAATAATTCTAATTCAAATCAACTAATTAGTTTTCAAATAACTAAAAAATTTGAGATCACTTCAAATTAATTCAAAATCTCATCAGAAAACTTAATTTATAAAATTTAAAAATAACATAAAATAATTTAGTAATATCCTTAGGAACTTCAAAAAATATATATATATAATAGGACCTAAAAGAAAACTACATTAATATCACTACTCAGCCTAAAGCTGAAGGCTCCTTATTTTACCTTAAATCATGTAAAATAATGTAAAGCGAATAAAATTCCAGAAAGTAAATAAAATCTTACAACTAAAATCAATGTATGGTAAAAGAGAACAATATACTAAACCATGTAAAAAAATATATGAATCAATAAATGTTATTTGTATTGGTCACATGTATCTATCAAACAATCATTTTATTTTCATCATTCAATAAATCTTTCCAATCCACAAATATACAATTATACTATAGTATCAATATCTATATTTAGAAATAATAAGAAATAACAAAAATTAAATATCCATAAACTCAATGTCTGTGTAGTATTAATAATAATAGTTATTATCATTATTAGTAATAAGTACCAGAAATCAGTATAAATAATATTTAATTCTTTTTATCAAATATTCATATGAGGGTATTTTGATCATAATCTTTCAATTTTGACTCCCAATCAATCGCCCCTTGTTACTCTCAACTAGTGTACTTTTAAATCATGTTAAGTAGCTGCCCTGACTCAATTAGATTCCCCATTTGGCTTTAGCTCCTTAAGACTCCCCTCAGTTAGTCTTGAGGTTATCATATGGGAGTTACCATTATATATATTAGATATCAATCTATTTATTCTTTTAGTTAGATCAGTTTAGCATATCCTTTCAGTCAAATTAATATCATATTCCAATATATATCAGCCCTATCAATCATATAAAATCACATTACATCACTTTCAACGCATTTATAAGTTACGATTATTTGTACTCATTTCACCTAACTATTTATATACACATTTCTAATAATTTAAAGTGTAATAAAATTATATTATATTATTTAAAATGGACAATCTATAACATATCTAAAATTACTAGATGAAAGCTAACAAAATCAAAAGATAATATATTTTTAGTATATTTAAGAGAGATAAAATTCATAGAAATCAAATTCATCAAAAATAGAATTAAGAAGATAGTTTCTTACAATGATCAAGATACTATTTTTAATATAAGTGATGGATAAAAACATCTCTAAAGAGCTTTTTCTCTCTTCTTTTCTTCCCTCTTCCTCCTCCTGTCAATTATTTAAACATTAGCTTCTTTATCTAGTTTTTGACTTTTCATAAAATTTTAACTCTAAAAAAACCCACCCCAAACTACTTGATTATTTGATGTCAGCAAATCATTGAGATGTGAGCATAAATCTATTAGTCATATTTATTCATGGTTCCCACTCTATTAGAGAGACAATATAGTGAGGCATGAGTTTTGATAGACTTGCTTTTCAATCCAAGAGGTCATACTAAGAGCTTACTAAGCAAGTTTCATCACTTTCATAGTGGAATGCAAAGTTCTAGAGTGTAGAGAATCCTCATAAGAAAAAGGAGGAACATCTTAGATCATCTTGAATTGCAACTATTGTGTAACTCTATGTATGAGATTACTACAATCCCAAGCTTAAGTTAGTCCACAATTTTCTCATGTTATGGTCTTTAATCTAAAGAAGTGTCTCTAGACTTTCGGCCTGACTTTTCTCAATGATTCAAACCATACATATATTTCTATTGGTAATATATGGACTATTTCTTCTGATGCTTGACATTAACTAGAATGATCTGGTGAGTGTTTTATAGGATTCTCCTTAGATACAAGAGGAAATCTGAGTACATACAATGACTAAATATAGTATATCCTGAGAATTCTTAAAAGTTTTGAGTGTAAATGTTTTAGAATAGAAATGAATTTTATTCTTTAAGCTTAGTAGAAACATCTTAACTCTTAAATGTAGATAAGGAGCCAACCTTCTTAATATAATTCAGCTTTTTCTCCAAACAATTATATTTTTGATATGCCAACTTAATTTTATTGATCTAAATTCTTGGGTCTAAATAAGGGGATTGAATATATTTACTCAAATTAATAGTAATGATACATTTTTATAGGTCTTAATAATTATATTGATAGAGGTTTTACTTAATAGTAACTATATATCATTAAAAAATATATGTAAAATTTGAGTTCTATCTAAAGTAACACTTGATAGTAAGTATAAAAAAAAAAAAGCTAAGCCTGTAAAGATAAAACTAATCAAAAAGGAATACCAACATTATAGATCAACACCTGATATTAGAAATACTCAACTCCCTTCATACCCTTTCCCTAACAAAAAAATAAAAGCAAAAGTAATATTGAGCTAACACAACTTAGTAGGCTATCATAGCCTAAAACAAGAATTAATAACTCCAACAAAAAAATTTGAAAACATAAAATTATTAAACTAAAGAAGTACACAAAAAAACATAAACCTAAACAAATATTGATACTAAATTTTAGTAAGCATTTAAATAAATATTGAAATTTTTTTAAAGCATAGTGAAATATAACAAAATATTTCATATTACTCAGGCCCAAAATTTTCATATATAATAATTAATAGAATATTTTTTCACTGCCAATAGAATCCCTTCTATCCAGCAATAAAACTATTTTTCACTTCCAAAAGAATGAAAGTTCGATGGGATGTTAAGCCCTATGAACTTAGTCCCAAAGCTAATTAAAAGAGAAGTGAATCGGTAGCAACGAAATCTAGATTCACCACAATGAAAAACAAAGTGCGAAAATTAAAATGCAGAAGTAATAATAAGAAAAGAACACACCGGATTTATAGTGGTTCGATCAAACCTTAACCTACGTCCACTCCTTGGAGGCACCCTCCAAGTATTGCACTAACTCAAGTGTCTCTCCTTTAGCCCCCACAGCTAGGCGGAGAAGCCCTTACAAAATCCCTTCTACCTCTCCCGGTGCGGCGGAGTTGCTGGGTCCTTTGACACCAAAGAGACTTCTTCTTTGGTGAACTTACCTCGAGACAAGCCTTGAATCTGATGGTACTAAGGTGCGAGTTCACCGGAGCAACCGTGTGGAACCCCCTCCACACTCCCTTGAGTCCCCCCTCACAGGATCTTCTCACTCTCTCAAACTCCACCCTTTCCTCTCTCCCTTTCAAGTTCTCTCTTCAAGTTTCCCCCAGAAGAACGAAGCTACAATGGCTGTCAAAGACACTTACAAAGTGCCAAGCCAAAGCTTAAATAGAAGCTCTCAAAACGAGCTCATTAATGCAAGTTGCCGACATTATCGTCCAGGACGATAGGCATATCGTCTTGGCCGATCAGTACAAATTAAGCTCATTTGCCCGGGACGATTTGAGATGATCAGAGGAAAATTGGTTACATCGTCCAGGCAGATCTCACGATCGTCCTGGCCGATTAGTTTAAAATCGATTTCAATCGTCCTAATCATAGCCCTGAATACAAGCTGTCCGATGTAGATCGTCCAGGACATCGTCCTGGACGATCATTCAATCGTCCCGGACGATGTGATCGTATCAATCAACCATTAATGCTTTACAAAGATACCAGATCAATTTAGGCATGATTGAGTTAGATCGTCCTGGACGATAATAATATCGTCCTGGCCGATTTCCTAAAACAAAGAATTCCTAAACTGATTATGGCGGTTGATTCTTTCTGAATTGAGATTATCGTCCTGGCCGATACAAGTATCGTCCAGGCCGATCAGTTGACGGATGCCTTAATGAGGATGCCCTAATGAGGGTTTCTAATTTTGGACATATCATCCAGGACGATATAAATATCGTCCCGGCCGATATTACCAAAAATAGAAATCTTATAGGGAACAACAGGAGATCTTCTAAAATACAATCCAACTGGTCCCACACCAAATACAACAGACTCAAGAAAGGAAAAAGTTTACAAACTGACTCAGACCTAGTCTACCCAATCTTGAGCTGATTCCAAATTGCAGTCCGATCGTGGGAACCTGAAACGTTAGCACATAAGGCAATCGTAGAGAAATAAGGAATGTTTGCTATCATCAAAATCATAAACCATAGATCTGCAACAATCTCCCCCTTTTTGATGATGACAAAACATTTCAATTTGAATTTTCAAGAGAAAGCAATTTCTCCTAATCTCCCCCTCACTAGAATAACATTTTAAAAATAGGGGAGATGAAAAATTTTTTGTTGTTTTTAATTTTTTGAAAACAAGATACAAATACGATAACAGTACAAAAATTCAACAATACGTTCTCCCCCTTTGACATTATCAAAAAGGGAGGAGGCACAAACAAAAACAAAACGACCAAAAGACAAAAAACATTCCCTGATCTAGTGAAAAACAAATATTCTTAAAATGAGAAAGTTACCTCTTGGTTTTATTAAAAAATTTAGTAGAATTGGATTGACAACGGATAATTTAAAAAAAATGTTAGAAAATCAAGAATTGATAATCCAAACTCAAGTTCTTTCAAAAGGCTCAAAAACTTTTTAATTCAATATCTAAATCAAGGAATAAATTAGAGAAAGAAATAATAATTTTTCAAAACTCCTTTCATAAAACATATCTAATAGAAGATCAATGCACAAATTGTTGAATCAAGAATTAAAATTTTCAAAGTCAAGTATCGTAAGTATCAAGAGTTTTCTTTAATCTTTTTAAGAAGCATAAGAATTGTAAGCATTAACTTTTTGTGGGCTCATTTTATGCCTCTTGACAATTGGTTGGCGCACTGTGCATCTTTTGATACACTTTGTGTATTCTATATTTTTCAATTTGGCGCTTTGCACATCTTTTATTTTTGGCATCATTGGCCAATTTTTTTGATTATGCTACCTTTCTGAAATCTTAAATATCAAAAGTAAACCCATACTATTGATAAAGTGAATTTCTTGATTAAGAAAATTTTGAATTAAATTCAACAACTTGTAAAAGATTCCTATGCGATAAATAAAATATAGGGAGATAAAAAATTTAGTTTCAAAAACCAATTTAAAAGATGAAAAAGAGTTTAAATCAAAAGTAGAAAAACCTCTTTTAGGAAACAGAGTTTGAAAGTCAAAAACATGAGTTTCCTTCCTTTGATTGTTTTGATAAGTCAGTCACAACTTTTACTAAAGATTTCAAGAAAAATTAGGAAGTAAATTTTTCATTTCTAAAAAAGTGAGTGTGTGTGTTGATGAGAGAAAAAATTTCACAGAGAATAAAGGAATGAAAAAAAGCACAAAACGAAAAACATAAAAATAAAAAACACAAAAAAGAAAAGAAACACAAAAACACAACACAAAAAAAAATACGAAAGGCTCTTAACCATTATCTCTCTCCTGGTCCGATGCTTCAGAGACCAGATCTGCCCATGAGATTTTTTGCCTTTCATTATTTCCCCAGTTTAAATTTTGCTTCGCCTTGCCCTTTTCTTTTGTAGGAAGAATTCTTACATTAGGGCACGTTTTCTTCATATGTCCAGGTTTCCTACATCGAAAGCAAATAATGTAAGAGGAAATATGGACATCCTTACCACTTTTACCTTTCTTCCACTTTTGCTTATGCATTGGTGAGCTTTGTGTTTTGCTTGACAATTCATTGCTATCGTCACCAACTAAGCTTCCTCTTTCCGTATCTTCGGCTTTTAGAACGATCGTTTCACCTGCATCCAAAAGTCTTTGACCCAACCCTTGCTCGTAGGCAATGAGTGAGCCAATCAAATTATCAATAGAATAATCATTCAAATCTTTTGATTCACAAATAGCAACAACTTTAGCATCAAATTTTTCAAGTAAATAACGAAGAATTTTGTTAACTTTTTCAAAATTTGAAAAATCTTTTCCTTAGGCATGCAATGATGTAGTAATTTGAATAAACCTTGTATACATGTCTAAAATTGTTTCAAAAGGTTTCATAGAAAACATTTCAAAATCATGCATTAAAATATTCAACTTTGATTGCTTGATTTCATTAGATCCTTCGTATATGGTGTGCAATCTATCCCAAACTTCCTTACCGGTAGTGCACGTGGAAATTAGCATAAAATCATCAGAATTTAAAGCACAGAAAAAACAATTTAAAGATTTTGCATTTAATTGAGCATCCATTCGTTTATCCCTATTCCATTGATTAAAAGGAATATCAGTTTTAATTCCATTAACAATACGTGATGGTGATGAATAACCAGTTAAAGTCATATGCCACATATGAAAATCAATCGATTGCAAAAAAGTAGACATGCGAATTTTCTAAAAATCAAATGTAATATTTTCAAACAATGGTGGTCTAGTGATTGAATATCCTTCCGCAAAAATACGATTAGAAATAATAGCCATGGATCGAAATTCAAAAGTTTTTAAAAACTTATTTAATGAAAACCACTCTGATACCACTTAAAAGTTTGATGGGATGTTAAGCCCTATGAACTTAGTCCACAAGCTAATTAAAAGAGAAGTGAATCGGTAGCAACGAAATCTAGATTCACCACAATGAAAAACAAAGTGCGAAAATTAAAATGCAGAAGCAATAATAAGAAAAGAACACACCGGATTTATAGTGGTTCGGTCAAACTTTGACCTACATTCACTCCTTGGAGGCACCCTCCAAGTATTGCACTAACACAAGTGTCTCTCCTTTAGCCCCCACAGCTAGGCGGAGAAGCCCTTACAAAATCCCTTCCACCTCTCCCGGTGCGGCAAAGTTGCCGGGTCCTTTGACACCAAAGAGACTTCTTCTTTGGTGAACTTACCTCGAGACAAGCCTTGAATCCGATGGTACTAAGGTGCGAGTTCGCCGGAGCAACCGTGTGGAACCCCCTCCACACTCCCTTGAGTCCCCCCTCACAGGATCTTCTCCCTCTCTCAAACTCCACCCTTTCCTCTCTCCCTTTCAATCTCTCTCTTCAAGTTTCCCCCACAAGAACGAAGCTACAATGGCTGCCAAAGACACTTACAAAGTGCCATGCCAAAGCTTAAATAGAATCTCTCAAAACGAGCTCATTAATGCAAGTTGCCGACATTATCGTCCAGGACGATAGGCATATCGTCCTGGCCGATCAGTACAAATTAATCTCATTAGTCCGGGACGATTTGAGACGATCAGAGGAAAATTGGTTACATCGTCCAGGCCGATCTCACGATCGTCCTGGCCGATTAGTTTAAAACGAATTTCAATCGTCCTGATCATAGCCCTTAATACAAGCTGTCCGATGTAGATCGTCCAGGCCATCGTCCTGGCCGATCATTCGATCGTCCTGGACGATGTGATCGTATCAATCAACCATTAATGCTTTCCAAAGATACCAGATCAATTTAGGCATGATTGAGTTAGATCGTCCTGGACGATAATAATATCGTCCTGGCCGATTTCCTAAAATAAAGAATTCCTAAACTGATTATGGTGGTTGATTCTTTCTGAATTGAGATTATCGTCCTGGCCGATACAAGTATCGTCCAGGCCGATCAGTTGACGGCTGCCTTAATGAGGATGCCCTAATGAGGGTTTCTGATTTTGGACATATCGTCCAGGACGATATAAATATCGTCTCGGCCGATATTACCAAAAATAAAAATCTTATAGGGAATAATAGGAGATCTTCTAAAATACAATCCAACTGGTCCCACACCAAATACAACATACTCAAGAAAGGAAAAAGATTACAAACTGACTCAGACCTAGTCTACCCAATCTTGAGCTGATTCCAAATTGCAGTCCGATCATGCGAACCTAAAACGTTAGCACATAAGGCAATCGTAGAGAAATAAAGAATGTTTGCTATCATCAAAATCATAAACCATAGATCCGCAACAAAGAATCCTTTCTTAATAAATATAGCCCTCAAGCTCCAAGAATTTGAACACATAACATGATCCCTTCTTGCTACTAATAGAATCCCTTCTCACCACTAATTCAAATATTTCAATTACAGATACTAAAATAAAGTACATTGTATATTATTATTATTATTATTTAAGAAAGCATATAGCATTACTAAAGAAAAAGGGAAAAAACCCCAACTAAGAACAAGCTAAAGACTCCTCCTTCAAAATATTAACAAACGAAGGAGGAACCTTATCAAGAAAAATATCATCCCAGAAAAAACTAGAAAAAGCTCCAAAGTTAGCACATAAGTACATTCTCTTTTAACACAATTGAAATAACAAAATTAAAACTATCAACCAAAGAAATTTTATACATACCTTTGTCTCCTTTCTTGAGAGCCTTGTGGATGAATTTGATAATATTAACATTATCACTTTCAATGATTATACCTTTATATCCATGCATCCGATCCTTGAACACTTCTTTGATAGAAGCTATAGATAGAAATTCCAGGTAAGTGGTATCCCAATGCATATGAGGTCTTCCATAAGCTGCTATCAATCTTCCTTTGTGGTCTCTAATCACTCCTCCAATACCTCCTTTATAATAAGGGAATAATGTTGCATCTACATTCACCTTGATCCAATCAGGTGGAGGAGAGTACCAATGATCTTCAAATAGAAAAAGCTGATTAGTACTCAACTGGCCCATGTTGCTGAAATTTGGAGCGTTAAAAACTCCTACATAGCTTACCGCCTCAGCAGCTATATAAACATAGCTTCTTTCTTTTTTTTTTTTCCATGAACAAGTTCATTTCTCTCCTTCCTAGTAAATAAATGGCATTACACATTAAGCTTGAAAGAAATGCATTCTGTTTTACTAACCAACTATACATCTCCTCATTATAATTAAAAAGTGGGATATGAAAACCCCACTTGTTCAGTTGTTGAATAACTTCAGCAACTTTTTGGCATCTACAGGTTAGATGAAAAATATTCACTTCCTCATAACAACCTCTAGGATAATAAGCAATCCTTTGGAGTCTTCTATATGTTAAAAATGAATTGGTTGGCAATGCATTATAAAAAAACTCTCCACCAGAAATTTTCCACTCTAGCATTCAAATTAGATTTCTTCAACCATTTCCATATTCCATTGTCAGTATAAGGAGAGAAATTTTACCAGCAGCCATAGAAGTGATTGTTCTCCCAGATTCCATGTGAATGAGTTCAATTTGATCTTCAGTATTCTCCAGTTTAATCTCAATCTTACAGATGAGATCCACAAGGTCCTTCCCAAAAAACTTATGAAGTTCTATACTGCTCCACTGATTTCCCGAAATAAGTCTTTCCACCGTTAAAGATCCAGCCAAATCTTCTTGTGAATTGACAAAGGTAGGCCATCTGTTGAGATATTTGTCTAAAATCCATGTGTCTTCAAATACATCAATGGATTGACCATTTGCAATATTCAATCTCACAATTTTTTTCAGGAATTTACTTCCATTTTTAATGATCTTCCACACTGAAGAATTGGATTTGTTTATATTCACAGCATTCCAACAAGAGCCATATCTGGGAAACATTGTATATTATTAAAATAATCATAGTACTTTTTATGAGTTTACAAAAATACTCTAACATCTTTTGAATAATTCCATCCCCACTCGATATTTTATTGTTTGTCAAACTAAGCATTTAGAATATTTACACATTACCAATGATTATGTATAAGAACATTATGAAGCTTTAACTAAATTGAAGCAATGTTTTAGATGTCAAAATGGACTTTTAAATTGATTAAAATCATTTCTTTTCAAAATCACCTAGAAAAAATCTTTAATAAATACTTAAAATTATCAAAACAGTCATATTGATAACATATCAATAGTTACATTAACAAAAGCTACCTAAATATGATAAAACTGAATTTTTTCTAAGTCCAAGCTATAATTCAATTGAAAATTTGTGAAAAAGACAAATATATTAATAACTAAGATAGGAAAAAAGTAACATACTTCGATCTGAGCAATTTGCCTAAGTGTAACAACTAACAAAAATGATTCTATAACCTCCAAACCCTATTTTATATCTCTTCTATCCACTATTTTTCATCTTATGTTTCCTTTTACTTTCTTTTGCTTGATGAATAAGGAAAAGGAAAAAGGAAATTGCATTTATGGATTATAGGTAATGGATAAAGATTTTTATAATGAAAAATCTTGTGGATGTATTAATAATTATGCCAATTATTTAATTTTTAACAAAGAATCCTAATAAATTCTTTTTATATCACTAAATATGAGGATCCAAAAATTATGTATAAATATTTATAAGTTAACAAAGCATGTCTAGAAGACTATGGTTAAATTTATTCATAAAACATACATTTAATAGTCCCAAAATAAATCCACTTGTAGCAATATATGTCAATTTCTTAAGAAATTCCAATTAGATAAGATGCTTCTTGTTTTCATATCTATAATGCGTATAAAATTGGGAAAAACAATGTTTTAATTACATCATAACAATATTCATGTAATGGAAAAAATGTTTTACCAATTAAATTTTTAGTGACTTCTAAAGTTTTATTTGATTGTTGTATGTCAAATATATCTTATAAAATTTAAGAGACTTTTACAATCTAATCACCTTAGAGAAAAATATCATCCTTGAAAATTTCAAACAAAATTTAGTAAAAATAAGCCTTAATGTAGCTATCTCATCTAAAATTTCTTCTCACAAGTAGCCTCTCTAGCTGTCCCATGATCTTATACAACTTAATGACCAGAATTTTATTTGCTCATGAATTTCCTAATATCATACAAAAGAATTCAATATGGCTCTTCCATATAGTCTAAATTTGGATGAACCTCAACATCCTAGTAAATAATCTATTTCTAAAATTGGAGCCCACTTCTTTAGAGAAAATGCATGTGTTGCAAATATATGTTCATGAATTATGATTTTGATGATAGCAAACAAGCCTATTTCTCCACGACTGCCTTGCCTTCTAAAATTTCCGGACCACAAGATCGGATGTCAAACGGAACCACCTCAAGATTTGGTAGACTAGGTCTGAGTCAGTTTGTATTATACTTTTTCCCTTTCTTGAATCAATTGTAACCTTTAAGGTATCTGATGCTAAGTAAACCTACACACACACACTTGAGTGATTTTTTTGTTTGATTTAGAGTTTTTTTATTTTACTCATATCGTCTTGGACGATCTTTGTATCATCCGGGACGATCGGGTTCAAAATAGAAACCCTAATCAGGGCTACTTGGTTAAGGCAGACATCATTAAGCTGATCGGCCTAGACGATATGTGTATCGGCTAGGACAATAGGCTCAATTAAGAAAGAATCAGTTGTCATGATAAATTTAGGTATTCTTTATTTTAGAAAATTGGCTAGGTCAATATTTATATCGGCCTGGACGATCTAACTCAATTAAGTCTAAATTTGTATGGTATCTATGTAAAGCATTAAAGGTTGATTGATTCGATTACATCATCCGGGACAATCGCAGGATCGGCCGGGATGATGGCCTGGATGATTGACATCGGCCATCATCTCTTTCGGACAATGATCAGGATGATTGTACTCGGTTTTAAACTAATCAGCCAGGATGATATTTCATCGGCCTGGATGATGTAACCAATTTTCTTCTGATCATCCCAAATCGTCCTGGCTGATTTAGCCTATTTTGTTCTGATCGGCCAGGATGATATTCCTATCGGCCTGGATGATAAAGTTGATTCTTAAAATTCTATTTAAAGGACTCAATTTTCTCATGCTAAGAGAGGAATCCTTTGCTGCTGTCTTGACCTAAGAAAGCCTAGAGGAGAGAGAGAGAGGGAGAAAGAGAGAGGATCTTATGAGGGAGAGCTTGTTAGGGGGATTCATAATGGTTGCTCCATGCATTGTTCCACTTTTTCTTCCACTAGAGTCTCTTATCCTTGGAAGGGTTGGGAGAGATAAGCTTTAGTAATCGATCAAAGTTCTCTGCCTGCTTCAGGAGGAAGCAAAAGGAGTTGGGTTCTCTGCCTCATTGAGGTTAGCGGAAAGGAGGTTTTGTAAGGGCTTCTCCGCCTTACTGTGGGACCAAAAGGAGAGTCACGTTTTGTCGTGCAATACTTAAAGGGTGCCTCTGGGGAGTGGACGTAGGTTGAGTTGACCAAACTACTAAAAACCCTTATGTTCTTTTTACTGCTTCTTCATTTAATTTTTTCGCACTTTGATTTCTATGGTGATTTCGGTTTGAGCTTTGTTGTGCTTTGCTTAAAGATTTTTTAAAATACCAATTCACCCCCCCTCTTGGTTAGCCTTGGGCTAGTTCATAAGGGCCTAACATCCCTAACAAAATTTCAAGTGGTATCAGAGCAGGATTCATAAAAATTGAGTTTGAAAACTTTTTTGAATTTTGATCCATGGCTAACAACGGAACAATATTCTATTACACGACCACCTTTGTTTGACAATTTTCTTTTTAATTTTTGAAAAACTCGCATGTTTACTTTTTTACAATCAGTGGATTATCGCATGTGGATGCTTATTAAAAAAGGATATTCTCCACCTTCTCGTGAACTTAATGGAATTAAAACTGAAGTATCTTTTACTAAATGGACTTTTGATGAAATAGATTTAGGACAACTTAATGCAAAGTGTTTGAATTATTTTTTCTATGCTTTAAAATCCAAAGATTACATGCTTGTTTCTACTTTCTCTGCTGGAAAAGAGATTTGGGATAGATTGTGCTTTACTTATAAAGGAACAAATGAAGTTAAGCAATTATGTTTGAATATTCTCTTGAATGATTACAAACTTTTTCGTATGAAACCTTCTGAATCAATTTCTGATATGTATACAAGGTTTACTCAATTTGTAATTTCTTTGCATGCCTTAAGAAGAGAACTTTCAAATTATGAAAAAGTGAACAAAATTTTAAGATGCTTACTTTCCTCTTTTGATGTTAAAATCACTGCAATTACTGAATCTAAATATTTGAATATTTATTTGATTGACAACTTACTTGGCTTACTCATTGCTTACGAGCAAGGGGTGAATCAAAGAAATCTTGATGCAGGTGAGAAAAGGAAGGAGAAAACTATGGCATTAAAGGACAATAACACGGACTCTAATTCTTCTAGGTCTGAATGTGATGACATTGCCTTAATTACAAGGCAATTCAAAAGCTTTCTAAGGAAGAGTCACAAGCATCATCAGAATTGGAGAAAAGGTAAAGATAACAAAAATTCTTAAGGCTCTTCTAATGTTATTTTGTTTTGAATGCAGGAAGCCTGAACATGTGAAAACTGATTTCCCTACACATAAGTCTCACTCAAGCAAGAAAAAGGGTGAGGAGAAACCCAAGTTCAAGAAGGACAAAAAAAAGAATTCGAAAGACGTTCTGGATGAATTCTGCATCTGATTCATCTGAGACTGAACCTGAAGATGAGATAACAAACTTGTGCTTAATGGCAGACGATCATCTTGATCAAAAAGAGGTATGTGAACTAACCTATGACCAACTCCTTAAAGTTTCCAGAAAAAGACATGCATTATATAGAAAACTTAAGAAAACTCATGCTAGTTTGAAATTGGAGCTTTTGAATTTACAAAAAGAGCATAAAATTTTGATGAAAGGTCATTCAGCAATTGACTCAAATCACATGGCTCTACTTGATGAATTTAATGAATTAAATAAAAATCATCTGAATTAATTGATGAGCATGATTCATTCAAAGCTTCATACACCTCACTTGAATCTGATTTTAAGAAATCTAAGCAGACGGAGCACAATTTGAGAATTGATAATGATGCTTTAGAAAGTACTAACTTGAGGTTTAAAAATGAATTGAATACACTTAAGAGAAATTGGATGACACCCACATTTGATCAAAAGCTAAGACCTAGGAAGAGGCATTATAACCCAAACCATTTAAGAAATCGTTTTCCTAGAGTTAGATGTTATTCATGTGGCATGCTAGGACACATCTCACACACTTGCACTGTTAACCGTAGTTCACATTGGGTTTGGAGACCCAAATTGCATGATTCACAGCATATCACACATGCATTGCATTCTACTTTTCATGAGAAGGGACCCAAACCTATTTGGGTTCCAAAATCTAATATTTGATGATTTTGTAGGTGAGCTCTCACAAAAGGTCTCATGAGAGTATTTGGTACCTGGATAACAGATGCTCTCAACATATGACTGGTGATGTCAATCAATTCATTTTGCTGGAGACCAGGATAGGAGGCAAGGTTACTCTTTGAGACAACACCACCAGGAAGTTGGTAGGCTCAGGTATAATTGGTAATTCCAAGAACCTTATGATTTAAAATATTTTGCTTGTAGATGGATTAAAACACAACTTGCTCAACACCAGTCAGCTTTGCGACAAGGGCTTCATCATACAATTTTTTTCAAATTCATGCATTATAAGCTTAAGTAACAACACTATTTTGCAGAGAAAGCGGATTAACAACGTTTACATGGATGATTTAAATAACATTGAATGCGCATCATCATTTTGCTTAAAAATTGCTGTTAATGATTCATGGTTGTGGCACAGGAAATTATGTCATGCTAGTATGAAAACCCTTAGGAAAGTGATCCAAAAGACCTAGTTAGAGGTATCCCCAAGCTTAAGTTTTCTGAAGACCACCTTTGTGATGCCTTCTAATTAGGAAATAAAGTCCACTCCATTTTTCACCCCATTAAGGACATTAGCACCTCTAGACCTTTAGAAGTCATTCACATGGATTTGTTTGGACCCATTAGCACTGCCAACTTGGGAGGAAAAGTCTATGGTTTTGTAATTGTCGATGACTACTCGAGGATTACTTGGACTAGATTTCTGTCAGACAAAAATGAGCCATGTGAGATCTTGACCATCCATAGTGACCATGGGGGAGAGTTTGAAAATGAGAGATTTAGAGATTTTTGTGAGGACAAGGGGATTAGCCACAACTTCTCAGCTCCTAGGACCCCTTAGTAGAATGGGGTAGCTGAAAGGAAGAATCAGACCTTAGTGGAAGCCGCTAAAGCCATGCTTGCTGAGTATTCACTTCCAAAATACTTTTGGGCTGAAGCAGTTAACACAGCTTGTTATGTGTTGAATAGATTGAATGTTAGAGCCAAATTAGAAAATACATCCTATGAGATCCTTAAGGGTAGGACACCCAATCTTTCCCACCTTCATGCTTTTGGTTGTAAGGTTTTCATTCACAACAATGGGAAGTCTCACTTAGAAAAATTTGATCCAAAATCTGATGAAGGAGTGTTCTTAGGATATTCTAGTGTTGGGAAGTCTTATATGGTGTTTAATAAGAGGACTTTGGTGGTGGAAGATGAAAGTTTGATGGGGATGTTAAGCCCTATGAACTTAGTCCCAAGCTAACCAAGAGGGGGGGTGAATTGGTATTTTAAAAAAATTCTTTTCCCAAAGAAAGGAAATTGTATAAACCAAATCACACCACAAAAATAAATGCGGAATTTAAAAGTGCGGAAGTAAGAAAAGGAACACAGAAATTTATAGTGGTTCGGTCGACTCGACCTACGTCCACTCCTTGGAGGCACCCTCCAAGTATTGCACTACAAAACGTGACTCTCCTTTAGCCCCCACAGCTAGGCGGAGAAACCCTCACAAGAACCTTCTTTTTGCCACCCCGGCAAGGCAGAGAACCTATCTCCTTTTGCTTCCTCCTGAAGCTGGCAGAGAACCAAAACCAAAAGCAAACTCCTTACCTCTACCGACCCTTCCACGGACGAGAAACTCTAGACGAAGACGATGCAGAGCGATCCTTGAAGCAACCCTTGTGAATCCCCTCACAAGCTCCCCCTCACAATATCCTCTCTCTCTCTCCTCTCTCTCTTTCTCTCCTCAAGGTCTTCTCAGGTCAAGGCAGCAGCCAAAGGTTTTTTAAAAAATGTTGAACAAGAGCTCTTAAATAGAAGAGCTTCAAAAGAGCTCATTAATTGTAAGTTGCCGACAATATCGTCCAGGCCGATATGGACATCAGCCTGGCCGATCAGTACAAATCAATGAAGATCGGCCAGAGCATCGCCCTGGATGGAAAACAGGACGATTGAAAATTGGCTTGATCGTCCAGGTCGATCGCATGATCGTCCGGGCCGATCAGTTCAAATTAGAGAAAAATCGTCCTGACAATAGCCCTGGATACGGGCTGGTCGATATTGATCGTCCTGAAGTAACTTAAGGTTTTTGACTAGATTGTCCTGGCCGATCCTGCGATCGTCCAGGACGATATGATCGTATCAATCAACCTTAATTACTCCCTTAATTTCCTGAACAATTATGGCATAATTTGTGAATATCGTCCAGGCCGATCCTGGGATCGTCCTGGCCAATAATTTAAAAATACAGTATACCATAATTGACTATGGCGGCTACTTCTTTCTGTTTTGAGCTTATCGTCCTGGCCGATACACGTATCGTCCAGGATGATCTGGTAATGTCGGCTACCTTAATTAAGAACCCTTAATTAGACTTTCTGTTTTAAGCTGATCGTCCAGGCCGATCCAAAAAATCGTCCTGGCCGATATGAGTAAAAACAAAAATTCTAAGTCTCTCAAGTGTGTGTGTGAAGGGTTACATAACATCAGTCTCTTTGACTTATTACAAGTAGACTCAAAAGGTGAAAAACAAACATACAGACTGACTCAACCCTAAACCTACGCAATCCTGAACTAGGCTTCTTCTTGATCGTCCGATCTTCGATTCCTAAAAAGTTAGAGGCAACAAGCAGTCAAAGAGAAATAGTGTTTGTCAATCATCAAAACATAATCCATGAAAAATAGATTTGCAACAATCTCCCCCTTTTTGATGATGACAAACACAAGTAGAAAAAATTAAACAAAAATAGGTTCATTAGAAAATTAAAGTTACAACAACTTTTTCCTACCACATTCTATCCTACTCCCCTTTTATCATCACAAAAAGAGGGTCCAGAAATAACAGAAAAAACATCACAAAAGACTGACAAGCAAACTACAAAAAGACAAGAAACAACAACACACAGCACAAACTAAAAGAACGAGGGATCCTGATCATCAGATGGAGGTGGTGGAGGTGGTTGCTGAAAGTAACTGGCAAGCGTGGTAAACTGAGCATTGAACCAGGCGATGTCCTGGTCATCCTGCTGCTGCTGGTGAGTAAGAAAACTGTCAAATCGGGCTAAATCCTCAGCGCGGTGATGCTCGTAACGGGCAATGTCCTCAGAGTGTTGCTGCTCCTGGGCAGCAACATAGGCGTCAAACCGAGTCTCCCAACGATCAAATCTCTCAATCAACTGATCAACCGGTGAGTGCTGGTGGAGAGGAGCAGGGTCAGGAAAGGGAGCTGGAGCGGGAGCCTCCTCCTCTCTAGCCCCCCGAGGTTCTTCAGGGTGGAGACGAGTAATGTGAAGGGTGCTGAAGGAATTATTTGAGTAGAAGGGAGTTGTGAGTTTTGGTGGATTGGGATATTGAATTTGGTATTTAGTTTCAAGAACATAGGCTATGATGTGTCATAAGGCTAGATTTGGTTTCCTTTTGTGGCCTGGATCACGAATTGTGGTTAGGTGATCAATGTATCAAAAAATTAGGTCCGCAGTGTTGATTTCCCTATGAGCCATAATGTAGAAGGTAGTGAGGGAAAGTAGAGGGGTGATGTGGACTCGATCGCCGGCTTTTGGAATGACGGAGGTGAGAAGGACATGTTGGATTGTCCTAGCATCTCTGACTAAAGAGCTAGTCTCTCCAACATGGTAAGGTACATTGGTCTGGCGAAGAAAGTGATTTGTCATGGACCAGTCAAAATTAGGGTCAGAGGCGATTATGTGCAGCTTATCTCCGGTGGTGGATAGCTGTAAAAGATCAACACAATCCTGATATGTGATTTTGACAGGGCGTCGATTCACATAGGAGGTCAGGGCTGTGAAGGTAGGGTTGATGCGAAGGTTTGCAAAAAATTCTAGAAGAAAGTCTGAATTGAAAGGGAAAACAAGAGATAGAATGAAGCAAAGGGATGTGTGAGCGAAAAGATCCATTACCGGGTAAGAGATGTGGACAGGATTGATGATTCTGGAGACAGTGATTCCACACTCTTTGTAACGATGATAGGCGGCTTCATCTTCTGCTTCCCAGAAATGAGGGTCAATCCTTGCCCTCGAGGAACTCTCAGAAGTCTGTCGGACACGTTTCCCACCAGCCATTGAGAGCACTAAGCAAAAGCACAAAAGGAGAAAGGATGAAGAGTGAAAATCATGGCTGGATCGGCCTGAATTTAAAGAAACGGCCATATCGTCCTGGCCGATCGCAGAATCGTCCAGGCCGATATGGTTCAATAATTACGTACAGGCCGATTGGTCAAAAAGGCGGTCCAATCGTTCGGGCCGATCAGATATCTGCCAGACCGATTAGACACAGGCTATCGGCCCGAGGAGTTAGTCCGGACGACAGTTGAAAAAGCAGATCGTCCGGGCCGATTAGGTGTATCGTCCAGGACGATGCACAATAATTGATCGTACCGGCCGAAGTTAAAACATTTTAAATGCTTGCCACGTGTATCGTCCAGGATGAACAGTGGATCGGCCCGGCCGATGGTCCAATAATGGATCGTCCAGGGCCAAATTTAAAGATCAAAACGTGCTGACACATGGATCGTCCAGGACGATCCAGTGTATCGGCCAGGAAGATGCACATAAAATGCATCGGCCAGACAAATATACTATCGGCCAGGACTATCACCAAGAGATTGATCAAATCGGCCAGGACGATAAAGTATCGTCCAGGATGATGAATTGCAGTAAGCATAGAAAAAGGTCAGCAGATGGATTTTAAACAGAATTTGTCATATCGGCCAGGACAATAGAAAGATCGGCCAGCCCGATGTGACTTGAAATTGAAATCAAGAAAAGAATGATGATGATCAAGACCCTCAAAAATAAAACAAAAGAAAAGACAGTCAAAGACACAGAAAAATAAAAACAACATAATGAAAACCAAACACCGAACTTTTTTGGATTTTAATTTTTCTATTTTTTTTTTGTTTTATGGAGGCATCATATGATAATTCTTTTCAAAAATTAAACTTTTAGAGTTTCAAGAGATCAAGAAGTTTAACAAATCTCAATCAGAAGAAGGTAGAAAAACTGATCTTGTTAATCCTAGATCGGACATCCTTCAGGGTACAACATTCTTTTGGAAAATAGAGGCCTAACTCGGAATAACAAAAAATATGATAAGAAGATCCATTCAAGACTTGTTTACAACTAAATTAACTCATAAATAATAAACCAAAGTAATTTTTCTCAATCATGGAAATTGAAATCAAGTCTTTGTAAGTATCACATAATCAATGAGTTTTCTAAGTTTTAAGAGTTTTTACAAAAGAGAGGATAGCTTGCATTTAGTGGGCTCATTTTATGCCTCTTATCACTTGATTGGCTCTTTGAGCATCTTTTGATTTTTGATACACTTTTGTGTACATAGCTTTCTTTTTAATTTGGCTTCATTGGCCTCTTTCCTTTTTAACTCTTGCAAGCTAAAAACTCTTTTAATATACCCTTAAAGAAAAAGACTTAGTTGTGAGTATATCCTCCAAATATTAGAGAATAGGAGCTCTCTCTCTAACATAGGGAAGAACAATCCACAACACAAAATCAAAATCACGTGATAAATGCAATGGCAAGATTTCAAAAGCTTGAATGATATCTAAGAATTTTGGTTATTATGCATAAGATAATTTAATGTAGCAAGATAAGAAAGAGATCTTAGATGAAAAGCCATTGGTTAAACTGAGTTTAGACTTTTGTTTTAAAGAAGAAAATCATGCCACTAAACAAAGTCAGAAGAAGGGAAAACATCAACAGTTTACTCCCTTTAACCAATTTAGAAAAGCTAAACCCTATCTCCAAAACTTCAAAATTTAAAAGCTTGAAAAGTTTCATCATATGGAAGGCCAAAAATAAAGAACAATGTGAAAAACAAAGACACATAAAATAAAATAATAAAGCAAATTAAAAAAAAAACACAAAGTGAACACAAAAACTAGCACAAACAAATAAAATAAAAAGACACACAAAAGCTAACGATTTCAAGCAAGTGATAAAGCAGTGGTTTTAAACAATTTTGAGCTGCGAGCCTCCTTAGGTCCAGTTATCTTATGCTCCCACGAGGTCTTTGGTGAGAGCACACCTACAAAACTCAACAACAGTCAGATTTAGGAACCCAAACAGGTTTGGGCTCCTTCTTAGGAAACGTAGAGTGCAATGCAGATGTGGTATGCTTTGAATCATGCATCTTAGGTCTCCACACCCAATGTGTACTACTGTGAACTGTGCAAGTGTGTGAGATGTGTCCTAGCATGTCACAAGAAAAACATTGAACTCCAGGAAAAGGTTTTCTTAAATGGTTTGGGTAAAAATGCCTCTTCCTAGGTTCTGGCTTTTGATTAGTAGTTGGTGTCATCCTAATTTTCTTACATGTTTCCAAATCATTTTGAATTTTCAAGTTAGTTCTTTTTAATGCATCATTCTCAATCCTCAATTTTTTCTCAATCTCTTTAGATTTCTTAAGATCATCCTTAAGTGAGGTGTGTGAAGCTTTTAATGCATTACTTTCATCAACTAATTCTAAATGCTTCTTGTTTAATTCATCAAATTCATCAAGGAGAGCCATGTGATTTGAATCAATCGTTCCATGATCTTTGAGAAAAACTTCATGCTCTTTTTGTAGATTTGAATGTTCTAATTTTAGGCTAGCATGAGTTTTCTTAAGTTTTTTGTATGATGTATGGATTTTTTCACAAATTTCAAACAATTCATCATAGGTTGGTTTACATACCTCTTCCTCATCACTTTGATTTTCTCCCATGAAACACAAGTTTGTAATCTCTTCCTCTGGTTCAGTCTCAGAGGAATCAGTACCAGATTCTGCCCAGAAACCTCTTTGGATTTTCTTCTTCTCCTTCCTAGACTTAGCTTTCTCCTCACCTTTTTCCTTTTCTTTGCTTGAATGATCTTGAAGTGTAGGACAATCGGCTCTCACATGTCCAGGTTTCTTGCATTCAAACAAACAATATCAGAAGATTCTTTAATATGTTTATGATCCTTACATTTTCTCCAACTTTGATGATGCTTTTGTTTCTTCCTTAGAAAGCTTTTGAATTACTTTGTGATGAAGGCAATTTCATCGCTTTCAGACTCGAAAGATTCAGAATCCGATTTGTGCACCTTCAATGCAATTGTTTTCTCCTTTTTCTTCTCACCTGTATCAAGATTTCTTTGATTCACCCCTTCCTCGTAAGCAATGAGTGAGCCAAGCAAGTTATCAATAGAATAGGTGTTCAAATCTTTAGATTCAGTGATGGCAGTAATTTTTGCATCATAAGACGAAGGCAAGCATCTTAAAATCTTGTTAACTTTTTCATAGTTTGAAAGTTCTTTTCCTAGTGCATGCAATGAAGTAACAATCTGAGTAAACCTAGTGTACATGTCAGAAATCGATTCATGAGGTTTTATACGAAAAAGTTCGTAGTCATGCAAGAGAATGTTTAAACGGGATTGTTTAACTTCATTATTGCCTTCTTAAGTGATGCACAATTTATCCCAAATTTCTTTACCAGTTTTGCAAGTTGAAACACGCATGTAATCCTCAGATTTCAAAGCACAGAAAAAACAATTCAAACATTTTGCATTTAATTGAGCTAAATCTCGTTCATCAAAAGTCCATTCGAAAAAAGCAACTTCAGTTTTAAAACCATTAATTTCACGAGAAGGTGGAGAATAACCTTCTTGAATAAGCATCCACATGCGATAATCAGTAGATTGTAAAAAAGTTGACATGCGAGTTTTCCAAAAATCAAAAGGTAGGTTATCGAACAGAGGAGGTCGGGTAATAGAATACCCTTCCGTAGTGTTGCGATTCCCAAAGTTAGACATAGATCAAATTCAAAAAGTTTTCAAATTTTAATTTTCGAATCAAGCTCTGATACCACTTGAAAGTTCGATGGGGATGTTAAGCCCTATGAACTTAGTCCCAAGCTAACCAATAGAGGGGGTGAATTGGTATTTTAAAAAAATTCTTTTCACAAAGAAAGGAAATTGCATAAACCAAATTACACCACAAAAATAAATGCGGAATTTAAAAGTGAGGAAGTAAGAAAAGGAACACAGAAATTTATAGTGGTTCGGTCGACTCGACCAACGTCCACTCCTTGGAGGCACCCTCCAAGTATTGCACTACAAAATGTGACTCTCCTTTAGCCCCCACAGCTAGGCAGAGAAACCCTCATAAGAACCTCCTTTTTGCCACCCCGGCAAGGCAGAGAACCTATCTCCTTTTGCTTCCTCCTGAAGCTGGCAGAGAACCAAAACCAAAAGCAAACTCCTTACCTCTACCGACCCTTCCACGGACGAGAAACTCTAGACGAAGATGACGCAGAGCGATCCTTGAAGCAACCCTTATGAATCCCCTCACAAGCTCCCCCTCACAAGATCCTCTCTCGCTCTCCTCTCTCTCTTTCTCTTCTCAAGGTCTTCTCAGGTCAAGGCAGCAGCCAAGGTTTTTTTTAAAAATGTTGAAGAAGAGCTCTTAAATAGAAGAGCTTCAAAAGAGCTCATTAATTGCAAGTTGCCAACAATATCGTCCAGGCCGATATGGACATCAGCCTGGCCGATCAGTATAAATCAATGAAGATCGGCCAGAGCATCACCCTGGATGGAAAACATGACGATTGAAAATTGGCTTGATCGTCCAGGCCGATCGCATGATTTTCCGGGCCGATCAGTTCAAATCAGAGAAAAATCATCCTGACAATAGCCCTGGATACGGACTGGCCAATATTGATCGTCCTAAAGTAACTTAAGGTTTTTGACTTGATCATCCTTGCCGATCCTGCGATCGTCCAGGATGATATGATCGTATCAATCAACCTTAATTACTCCCTTGATTTCCTGAACAATTATGGCATAATTTGTGAATATCGTCCAGGCCGATCCTAGGATCGTCCTGGCCGATAATTTAAAAATACAGTATACCATAATTGACTATGACGGCTACTTCTTTCTGTTTTGAGCTTATCATCCTGGCCGATACACGTATCGTCCAGGACGATCTGGTAATGTCGGCTGCCTTAATTAAAAACCCTTAATTAGACTTTCTGTTTTAAGCTGATCGTCCAGGCCGATCCAAAAAATCGTCCTGGCCGATATGAGTAAAAACAGAAATTCTAAGTCTCTCAAGTGTGTGTGTGAAGGGTTACATAGCATCAGTCTCTTTGACTTATTACAAGTAGACTCAAAAGGTGAAAAACAAACATACAGACTGACTCAACCCTAAACCTACGCAATCCTGAACTTGGCTTCTTCATGATCGTCCGATCTTCGATTCCTGAAAAATTAGAGGCAGCAAGCAGTCCAAGAGAAACAGTGTTTGTCAATCATCAAAACATAATTCATGAAAAATAGATTTGCAATAGAAGAGACTACACATGTAGTGTTTGATGAGTTTGATCCTAAAAAGCCTAGAGTTGAGGATGATGATGATGTTGGAGAAATTACCACTGGAGTAGAAAATTTGGAGAAGAGAGTAGAACACCAAAATACTTAAGAAGTAGGAGATGTTACCCAAGGAGTAGAAAATATAGATATGGAGGAAAGGGTTGAACCTTCACACACCTTGCCTAGACATTGGAGATACTCTACAAGCCATCCTAAAGATTTGATCTTAGGAGACCCTTATAATGGAGTTAAGACTAGACATGGACTTAGGAAGGAAGTGAACCACTCTGCCTTTATCTCAATGACTGAACACACCAACATAAACCAAGCCCTTTCTGATGAGTTTTGAATCTTAGCCGTGCAGGAGGAGTTGAACCAATTTATTAGGAATAATATTTGGGAGCTTGTATAAATACTTAAGGGACAAAGTGTAGTTGGAATCAAGTGGGTCTTTAAGAATAAGGTGAATGATTCTGGAGTGGTGGTAAGGAAAAAAGTAAGATTAGTGGCTAAGGGGTATAATCAAATAGAAGAAATAGATTTTGAGGAGACCTTTGCCCCTGTAGCTAGATTGGAATCCATTAGAGTGCTATTAGTCTTTTCCTGCTATAAGGGATTTAAGCTTTTTCAAATGGATGTTAAGAGTGTCTTTTTAAATGGAAAAATAAAAGAGAATGTGTTTGTAGAACAACCCCTAAGTTTTGAGAGTTCCCAATTTCTAAATCATGTTTTCAAACTAAAAAGGCCTTATATGGTTTAAAGTAGGCACCCAGAGCTTGGTATGAGAAGCTTAGCACATTTTTACTAGAAAGGGAGTTTGTTAAGGGAAGTGTAGACACCACCCTTTTTCTAAGAAAAGTAGGAGATAATTTGCTCATTGTTCAGATTTATGTGGATGACATACTTTTTGGATCTTCTGATAAGAGACTATGTGATGAGTTCTCTAAAACAATGAGTAAAGAGTTTGAGATGAGTATGATAAGAGAGTTGTCTTACTTTTTGGGGTTTAGCATAAGACAATTAGAAGATGGAACCTTTCTAAATCAATCAAAATACATAAAGGACATTTTGAAGAAGTATGAGATGGATAAAGCCAAGCCAATTAATACTCCTATGACCTCCAGTGTTCCGTTGGATAAGGACCCAAGTGGTAAGACTGTTGATCAGAAGACGTACAGAGGCATGATTGGATCTTTACTTTACTTGACTGCTAGCTGACCTGATATAATATTTAGCGTTTGTCTTTGCGCTAGATTTTAAGCTGACCCTAAGGAATCCCACCTGACTGCTGTTAAGAGAATTCTTAGATACCTATTAGGGACCTAAAGCTTAGAAATTTGGTACCCTAGGCACACCACTTCTTTTGAGATTATTAGATATTATGATTCTGATTTTGCAGGATATAAAGTGGATAGAAAAAGCACTTCTGGAACTTTCCAATTCATATGACTGTCTTTGGTCTCATGGTCTAGTAGAAAGCAAAACTCTGTTGCACTTTCCACATCTGAAGCTAAGTACATTGCTTTAGGAAGTTGTGTGGCCCAAATCCTTTGGTTAAAACAGTAGGTATTGGATTTAGGATTACCTATAGTCACCATCTCAATTTTTTGTGACAACACTAGTGCATTCTACATTTCTAAGAATCCTATCCAACATTCATTGATAAAGCACATTGACATTAGACATCACTTTATTAGAGACCATGTGACAAAGGGAGGCATTGAGTTACACCATGTGACGATTGAGAATCACGTGGCTGACATCTTTACTAAACCACTAGCCTTCGACACTTTCAGCTCTTTAAGGACCAGATTGGGTGTGATTTACATAAATGCAGGAACTTTTTCTACTGATTTTTTATCTGCTTTTTTTTTTCTTTCTTTCTTATTCTTTTTCTTCTTTTATTTCCTTATTTTTTAGCTTTTTCCTTGTTATTTTGTTTTTGTGCTTTATTTTTTGTTTACTTAAATTTATTTTTCCAAATCATCGCTAAAGTGATATCGTATGCCTTATACTTATTTTAAGAATTTGTAGTCAATATTTTACATCTTTTAATCTGTTAAAAGGTAAAAGTATATCATTGATTGTGTCTCTTTCTCTAACATATTTTAGTGGTACAGCTTTCTTTTTTAATCAATAGTCTATCTCAAATTAATAAATGGATTATGCAATTAAGCTCTTTTCTACCTTACTATAGCAAATCTATCTTATATTTATAATGATCAAAGTCTTTATGTCACATCAAGATTTCTCGTTACCCTGTCATTGCATTTCTTCATACAATTATTATCTCTGTTTTGTGGATTGTTCTTCCCTATATTAGAGAGTAAGTTTTTCTTCTCTAATATCGAGAAGATATACTCACAACTAAGATTATTTAAGAGTTTTTTGAATAAGAATGTTGCTTGCAAAAAAAAAAGGCCAATGATGCCAAAAACAAAAGATGCGCAATGACGTCAAATTGAAAAAAAAAAATATACACAAAGTGTATCAAAAATCAAATGATGCGCAAAGCGCCATTCAATTGACAAGAGTTATAAAATGAGCCCACCAAAAGCAAGCTCTCCTCTCTTTTCAAAACTTAGAAGATTTCATGTATCACTTGAGAAAATCAAAGGCTTGATTTTGACTTTTTGCGATTGTGACAAAATTACTTTGATACATTATTCTATAAGATATTTTTTTTTTTGAAACCAAGTAGTGAATGGATCTCTTTTTCATATCCAATTAAATATTTTGAGTTAGGTTTTTGATTTCAAAAGGCAATTTTACCCTGAAAGAAAATCTGAGCTAAGGGTAACCATGATCAGATATTTTACCACCTTTTTTGGATTCTTGATGTTGTTAACTCATTAACTTATAAATCTTTAAAATCAATCACATGGAAACCATTTCATATCCATGCCATGATAACAAATAAAAAAACCTTTTTGCTTTGACTTTCCTCCTCCATTTTGTGATGACAAAGGGGGAGAAGTTTGTACTGGTTGATTTGTTTTTACGCTTACCTTTCAAAATTCTTTTTGAACTATTTTAAAATATGTGTTTGCCATCATAAAAAAGGGGGAGATTATTGCAAATCTATGTTCATGAATTGTGATTTTGTTGATATCAAACAATCCTATTTATCTACGACTGCCTTGCCTACTAACGTTTCAGGACCACAAGATCGAACGGCAAATGGAACCAGCTCAAGATTGGGTAGAATAGGTCTGAGTTAGTTTGTAATGTACTTTTTCCCTTTCTTGAGTCAATTGTAACCTTTAAGGTGTCTGATGCTAAGTAACCCTACACAAACACACTTGAGTGATTTTTCTATTTGATTTAGAGTTTTTTAATTTTTTACACATATCAGCCTAGACGATGTTTATATCATCTAGGACGATAAGGTTTAAAATAGAAATCCTAATCAGGGCATCTTGGTTAAGGCAGCCGTCATTAAGCTGATCAGCCTGGACGATACGAGTATCAGCCAGGACGATGGGCTCAATTAAAAAAGAATCAGTCACCATGATTACTTTAGGTATTCTTTATTTTAGGAAATCGGCCAGGACGATATCCACATTGGCCTGGATGAACTAACTCAATTATACCTAAATTAATATTGTATATATGGAAAGCATTAAAGGCTGATTGATTCGATCACATCGTTCGGGATCATCGCAGGATCGGTCGGGACGATGGCCTGGATGATTGACATCGGTCAGCATCTCTTCCGGGCGATGATCAGGATGATTGTACTCGGTTTTAAACTAATCGGCCAGGACAATATTTCATCGTTCTGGATGATGTAACCAATTTTCTTCTGATTGTCCTGGCTGATTGAGCCTATTTTATTTTGATCTGCCAGCAAGATATTCCTATCGGCCTGAACGGTAAATTCGATTCTTTAAATTCTTTTTAAAGGACCCAAATTTTCTCATGCTAAGAGAGGAATCCTTTGCTACTGTCTTGACCTGAGAAAGCCTAGAGGAGAGAGAGAGAGAGAGAGAGAGAGAGAGAGAGAGAGAGAGAGAGAGAGAGAGAGAGAGAGAGAGAGAGAGAGAGAGAGAGAGAGAGAGAGAGAGAGAGAGAGAGAGAGAGAGAGAGAGAGAGAGAGAGAGAGAGAGAGAGAGAGAGAGAGAGAGAGAGAGAGAGAGAGAGAGAGAGAAAGAGAGGGAGAGATTCACAAGGGTTGCTCCAAGCATTGTTCAACTTCTTCTTCCACTAGAGTCTCTTGTCCTTGGAAGGGTTTGGAGAGTTAAGCTTTAGTAATCAATCAAGGTTCTCTGCCTGCTTCAGGAGGAAGCAAAAGGAATTGGGTTCTCTACCTCGTTGGGGTTGGCGGAAAGGAGGTTTTGTAAGGGCTTCTCCGCCTTTCTGAGGTAGAAAAAGGAGAGTCACGTTTTGCAGTGTAATACTCGGAGGATGCCTTCGGGGAGTAGACGTAGGTCGAGTTGACCGAACTACTATAAACCCTTATGTTCTTTTTATTGCTTCCGCATTTAATTTTTCCGCACTTTAATTTCTGTGGTGATTTCGGTTTGAGCTTTGTTGTGCCTTGCTTAAAGATTTTTTAAAATACCAATTCACCCCCCCCCCCCCCCCCCCCCTCTTGGTTAGCCTTGGGCTAGCTCATATGGGCCTAACATCCCTAAGAAACGTTTAGCATGATTTACACTATTAATATCTAACATATGATCACATGATAATACCTATATGCAGAACTATCAATCCTCTCAATAATCTCAAAAGGTCAAATGCATTCTTATAATAAGCAGTTCCTCCACATTGCTTGTTTTCAATTTCAAACATATTCTTATAATACATAGTTCATCCATAATGCTTATTTTTAGTTTCAAACATATTCTTACAATGCAACATACATTTATTAGTATAGCAACAACAATAATGTCGGTTCGGCTCCATGAAATTCTTTTCTCTGTTGTGTCTTACTAAGAGTCAAATTCCCATTTAAATATAACAAAACAAGACATATTTAATATTTTCTAACCAAGTCTTATTAGGTCCTCCTTTACCTTTTTTATCTTAAGCCAAATAACATACATCTATTATTACATATACTTATTTAAATAATTTATTTTAAAATATTCATACAAACTAATTAAATGAATTATGTAAATATATATTAATAATTATAAAATGTACATCAATGTAAATTTAATTTAAAATATTTAAAATTTTAATAACAAAATAAGTATCTATCTATTTTTTTACAATAGCCGTGTATTTTTTTGTGGTGAATCTCTATTGAATAATATCTTGACCATAGCATTTTTTTGAAAGCTCGAGTAGGTTGTTGGAACTTATTGAACTTTCCTAAGGCTAACTAAGAGGGGGGGGGGGGGGGGGGGGGGGGGGGGGGGGAATTAGTAATTTTAAAAATTTTCTTAGATTTTCAAAAACAATTTTTAAAAATTAAACAAAAAAAAATTCTGAAATATGTAGTTGTGTAATAAACTTATTATCATAATAAAATTTTCAACCACAATTTTAAATTGCAGAAAAATAAAAATACTAAAAAAGTTAAGTGAATAAAAGAACACCAAATTTATAGTGGTTTTGTCCAAACTAGACCTACGTCCACACCCTGGAGACTCCTTCTCTAGGTATTCCACTAAATCAAAATGACTCTCCTTTTATCCCCACAACAAGATGGAGAAGCTCATACATACTCTCTTCAACCAACCTGGTGCAGCCTAGTACATACGTCATTTCTCACCCTCCTGGTGATGGAAGTGAACCTTTATCCTTTCTCACCTCCTAGTGATAACAGAGTACTGACATCTTTTCTGACCTTATTTCGTTCTTTGTTAGTCATTTGTATGAACTGACAAGATACTATATGAATAGTTAATATAAATCATACTTTATTTGATACAAAAGTGAACGACCCCATTTTTACTCTATCAGCCATCTGTACGAACTGACATCATACAATATAAATAATACAAAAATAAGTGAGTTTATTTAGCATGAACTAGTACGCATCCCACTCTATGATTCATTTATACGAACAAGCTTCGTATAGCATAAATAGTTAAATAAACAAATGAGTATGTTTGGGATTAACTGGTACGCATCCATTTTGTACTCTACGATTCATTTTTATGAACAAGCTTCATATAATACAAATAGTTTAAAAATAAAAGACATGATTTGATTAACTTCATTTTGGAGGAAAGAACATAACAAATCATCTAATATGATTGGAAATCATATAGTATGATTAGTCTTAAAATTTTAAGTTTTAGCTCAGTCCCCCAGTGTGTGTGTTCACGAATACCCAATTATAATCACACTCTCTCATACTCAAGAAAATTAAAAATTTATTGACTTCATTTTATTAAACCCTAATCTATGTCTTGAAATGTTCAGTAGTCTGGAGTATGATTTTCGTGAAATACTAGTAGACACAAATAAAAATAGAAAATATCTAGTACATGCTAGGAGAAATGAGAAAATAACATAACAATAATATTTTCTATCATCAAAAACACTTTTTCAAGCTAGATTCGTGAGTTACAACATTCTCCCCCTTTTTTATTATGGTAAAATAATTATTGTTTGAATTACAAATAAAATTCTTTTATCCTAAACTCCCCATTAATGAAGTTAAAAATAAATGACATGAGGATTATAAAAATTTCATCCCATCTTTTAAATTTTGGTTTTATTAAAAAATAAAAATAAAAATAAAGTACACCAAAGATAAGAAAACATAAGAAAATCCAAGAAAACTTAAAGATACCAAAATCAATAAAAACCTCCCCTTGAAAAAATAAATTAAAAAAAAAAAAACATACCAAAATACAAAACCAAAAAGTCTTCAAAGAGAATATAAAAACATAACACAAACAATAACCCAAACAAAAATGCAAACAATAACCTCCCCCTATTTTGACATCAAAAAAAAAAAAATACCCGAAAAAATAAGTTGCTATAGATAAATCTAATAGATAATAAAGAATAAAATTTTAAACTAATTGCACAGACAACATTAAAGTCTTGAATGCAAAAATAAAGACTCAAATTTCAAATCAAAGAACAATTTAGAAAAGAAAGTGGAATAGGTTCAATGTTAATTCTGGAAGACAAAAATATCAAATAGAATAATCATCCTAAAATTAATTAAATAGAAATTTTATAGTTTCAATTCAATAGTTGAAATTATCATTTAATGTAAGATTTTTCGAAGAATTATCGTATAGGAAAGAACTAAATGTTGTGTAAGCTCATTTCATGCCTATTTATCAATAAGTAATATTTGAGCGGCGAACATTACGCATCTTTTCATTTTGTGCTTATTTTATGCCTCCTTTGAAATTTGGCGACATTGCACATTTTTTCATTTTGGGCTCATTTTGTGCCTCCATTAAGATTTGGCGACATTGCACATCTTTTCATGTTAGGCACATTTTATGCCTCTTTTGACATTTCGTTCTTTCTACAACCTATTCTAATAAATCATAGCTTATGTGATTATCTTCCAAATAATAAAAAAAACTTTTCACGTATAAAGAAGAATAATCCACAAAATTAAATTCTATTGTCAAGTATATAATCAACACATTGAATAAGAAAATAAAAGTAATATGTCACTAATTTTGTAATAATCATAATTATAACATACGGATCTATTAGAACATTAAAAATGATCTTATTATCTAAATCTAATTTAAAAAATGATTTTAGGTTTTAGAAAAGAAAAATAGTTTTGCTAGGAAACTAAGTTGTAGTGCAAAATATTTTAAAATTTTCTCTTAGATCAACATTAATTATTTGTATAATAGAAACTTAAAATAATTTAAGAGGATTAAAAAAAATAACACAAGACAAACATTTCATTAAACGTATAAACCAAGTACATCCTCTTGTATCACCCCATTAAGAAAGGCACTTTTAATATTTATTTGAAATAATTTAAAATCTTTAAAATAGGCAAAGGCTAGTAATACTCTTATTACTTCAACTCTGGCTACTAGGGTACACATTTTTTTTAAAATCAATCCATTCTATTAAATTATATCTCTTGGCCACCAATCTAACTTTATTCCAAACCACTACACCTGAATCATTCATCTTATTTTTTAAAACCCACTTAGTTCAAAAACACTTTGATTTTTTGTTCTTTCAATTAACTACCAAACATCATCTCTAAAAAATTGATTCAATTCTTTATACACAATCAAAATCCAAAATTCATCAAAAAGTACTTGATTTATATTAGTGGGTTGAATCATTGAAATAAAGGCTGAGAGATTCACTTCTTTGCTAAGTCCATGCCTAGTCTTAACACATTTACTCCAGTGTCTTAAAATCAGTTTTTTAGGATGACTCTTAGGATATTTCTATTCTCTAGGCAATGTAATTTATATTTCAATCTTTTCTTTAAGAATTGCATTTTCAACATTTTGTGTTATTTCTTAAACATATTCTTCTTCCAACTTAGACACTTCTGAAATGTTAGATTCATAAAAAATAATATGGGTGGTCTCCTTAATTACTAAAATCCTTATGTTAAAAACTCTAAAGGATTAACCAACACTTGAATATCCCAAAACAATTCCCTCATTAGATTTAGGATCAAATTTTCCTAAAAGAATTTTAACATGGCTATGAATAAACCCCTTACATCTAAAGATATGTAGATGTGAAAGGTTAGGTATTCTTCCCTTAAGAAGTTCATAGGATATCTCGTTCAACTTAGAGTTAATATTCACCCCATTTAAAACATAACAAGTCGTACTAACCGTTTCAGCCCAAAATATTTCAGAAATAAATATTCAGCCAACATGACTATAGAGGATTCTATCAAAATTCTATTCTTCCTCTAAAAAACCATATTCTGTTGAGGGGTCCTAGGTGCTAAAAAGTTATGATAAATCCCTTGCTCTTTACATAAAACTTCAAAAATTTTATTTTCAAATTCTCCTCCATGATCACTTTGAATTGAAATAATTTCACAACCTAGCTTCCTCTGAATCCAAATAGAAAAATTTCTAAACTCTTCAAATGATTTACTCTTATGTGATAAGAATATAATCCAAGTGAATCTTAAATAATCATCAATAATTAAATATCCAAAAACTTTCCCTCTTAAACTTAAAGTACTAACTGATCCAAAAAGATCCATGTGTATGACTTTTAATGGTTTGCTAGTGCTAAAATCTTTAATTGAATGAAAGGAGGACTTGAATTGTTTTTCTAATTGACATGCATCACACAGGTGATCTTTTGTCAAGTCTAATTTGGGTATATCTCTATCCAATTCTTTTTGTGTAATCTTTATAAGATTTTTCTTGCTCTCATGAAAATATCTTCTATGTCATAACTAAGATTTACTAGTGATAGTTTAGAGATAAAAAGTAATAGAAGATTTAACATAATTTAAATCATGTATGTATATATTATTTACCCTATTTTCATGCAACACATTAATTCCATTTAATCTTATAATACAACTTGTAGGTAAATATTTAATGTTAAAACTTCTATCACAAAGCTGACGAATATTTAACAAGTTATGTTTTAAGCCTTCAACCAATAAAATATTCTCAATAAAGAGATTGTTAGTATTGACAATTATACTTGTACCTACCACTCTCCTTGTGGTATGATCTCCCAGTGTCAGTTTGCCTCTAGCCCTGGCCTTCAATGATATTAATTGAGTTGTATTTCTTGTCATATATTTCAAACATCAACTGTCTAAGTACCAAATGCTCTCATGAGGTCTAGTATGAAAGCATTTCTACAAAATTATCAAACATTAGACTTGGGAACCCAAATAAATTTGGGTTCACCTCTTGACAATGAAAATCCAAATTTATATTTGATATACAAAAATTTTTGCTTCTAAGGTCTCGACACTAGATGTGTTATACTATGAATTGTGCAAGTATGGAAAATATGTCCAATCGTTCCACATGAAAAACACTTAACACCAAGAAAAGGATTTACCAATCTATGTGAGTTAGAATATCTTTTTGTAGGTTTTGAAATTATATGCTTTTGATTCGGATTGTAAAATTGTTCAAGTGTGGGAGGTGCCTTATTTTCCTAAAAAGCTTTCAGTTTTTCTTTAAGATATGAATTTACACTTTCTAAAACTGAATTATCAACTTTCAACTCATGTTCTCTTTGATCAGCTTCAGTTATATAAACTTTAAAATCATTCTCAAGATTAGTATAGGATATTTTTAATAAATCATGTTTCTTATTCAAATCATCATATTCATCCAATACAGTCATTGTTTAAATAGTTTCTATTTGAATGATTTATATTTGTGCAACTTATGTAGTTTTGATGATTTCAAACATTATTGTTCAAATGTATAGTTATCTCCTAACAATTTTAGAAGATTTGCATTTGCTCTTGTGTGTACTAACATTTCAGGAAAATCAGACTCCAGACTACGATAACTTCAAATCAAATTCAACATGAGATATTTTGTTTATTTGAAGTTTGCATTTTCTTTGAATTAATTTTGAAAGGGAGTGATTGTAATTGAGTGAATAAAATCTCACACACACAAATAAGGAGATCTTAAAATTCTATACTGATAGTACAGGATGATATTTATCGTACTGGATGATCTGTCAGTTATCTCCTATTGAGCACTTGGAACGAATAGGAACTTGCTCGAGAAAATTTTTTCTAAGTCCAATTCGTCCAGGACGAATTTTATTATCATCCCGGACGATGGGTTCTCTGTAAAATTTTTGTCCAAATGAATTTTGCTATCGTACGAGGCGACCGGTCCTCTGGAAAATTTTTGTACATACGAAATTAAATATCGTCCAGGACGATCGGGTCTCTGGAAATTTTTTCGTCCAGACGAAAACAAAGTATCGTCCGTGGCGATTGGTCCTCTGGAAAATTTTCGTCCAGACGAAATAAATAATCGTCCAGGACGATCGGCTCTCTGGAAAATTTTCGACCAGACGAACATATTTTCGTCCAAACGATTAACCGACTTAGAACAGTTTTCAGCAGTTTCTAGAACCGACCTTGTAATAACCGTTCGTACTGGACGAACCTAGTTCGTACAGGACGATCAGCTGTATGAAGTCATTTCGTACACATATACAAATTGGGTCGTTTCAGATCGTTTAAGTAAAATCGTCCAGGACGATCCAGGATCGTACAGGACGATCCACTGCGTACAGAATTGGAAACTTGCAGTTTTTGGGCGGTTTTTCTTGTCTTTTACATAAATAGTCCAAATTAGACTGCCACCCAATCTTTTTGTCATTTAATCTTCGTGCCTCTTGAGAGAATAGCCAAGGAGAGAGTTGAAGAGAGCATTCAAAGGAGGATTCCTACCATTGGAGCGAGAAGGCTTCACTTGGATTACTAAGGTAAGAGTCTCTACTTGTGAAATTGGATTTCTTCACTCTTTCCCTTCTTCCTTTTAGATTCTTGTGAGAAGATCAGTCAAGGAGATCCGGTTCTCTGCCGACACTTGGAGAGTGTGAACAGCCGAAGGGTTCTCTGCCCACACTAGGAGAGTGTAAAAAGACGAAGGTTCTCTGCCTACACTTGGAGAGTGTGAACAGCCGTAGGGTTCTCTGCCCACACTAGGAGAGTGTAAAAGGACGACGGTTCTCTGCCAGCACTCTGGATTGTGTAAAAGGATGACGATTCTCTGCCGCACCGGGTAGTGGTGAAAAGAGTGTTTTGTACAGGCTTCTCCGCCTTGCTGTGGGTGCTAAAGGAGAGTCACTTTGTGGTATTAGTGTAATACTCAGAGGGTGCCTCTGAGGAGTGGATGTAGGTCTGGTTATAGACCGAATCACTATAAATCTGGTGTCATTTACTTTATTGCTTTTACGTTTCCGCACTTTTAAATTTCAGTTTTAACAACTCTGTGGTTGAAAAACATTTTTCTACAAACTTTAAAAAAAAATTTTATTTCGGTTCAACTTTATCATTAAGAGGGTTTAAAATTTTTAAAACTACCAATTCACCCCCCTCTTGGTAGCCGTTGGACATTTACTTAGGCTTAACAACCTAATTACTGGACTCAACAAGTGGTATCAGAGCAGGTTTCAAAATCATAAGTTTGAACTACTTTTTGATTAACGTAGATGGCTACATTTGGAAACCGAAACACACCTGAGGGTTACTCTATCACTAAACCTCCACTGTTTGACAATATTCCTTTTGATTTTTGGAAAACACGCATGTCTACTTTCTTACAGTCACTTGATTATCGCATGTGGATGCTAGTCCAGGAAGGTTACTCAAAACCAACTAGATTAGTTGATGGAATTAGGGTAGAAACACCCTATGCAGATTGGACTATAGAAGAACGTGACTTAGCACAATTAAATGCGAAATGTTTAAATAGTTTCTTTTGTGCTTTAAAATCTGAAGACTACATGCGAGTTTCCACTTGTAAAAGTGGAAAAGACATATGGGATAGACTTTGTATTACTTATGAAGGGACAAATGAGGTTAAGCAATCAAGACTCAATATCTTGTTACATGACTACGAATTATTTCGCATGAAACCTAATGAATCTATATCTGACATGTACACAAGATTCACTCAAATTGTCACCTCTTTGCATGCACTTGGTAGGGAATTAACTAATGCTGAAATGGTCAATAAGATTCTTCGTTGTTTACCTACTGCATATGATGCTAAAATTACTGCAATTACAGAGTCTAAAGATCTGAACATTTATTCCATTGACAATCTTCTTGGTTCACTCATTGCTTACGAGCAAGGAGTAAGTCAAAGAAAGATTGATGCAGGTGAACCAAGAAAGGACAAGAATATTGCACTAAATGTGGAAGAGTCAGAAAGTGAACACTCACAACCTGAGGATGAAGATGATATTGCACTGATGACTAGACAATTCAGAAGCTTTTTAAAGAGGAAGCAGAAGAGACGCCAGCAATGGAATAGAGGTAAGTATAACAGAAATGGCAAGGTTTATAATGAAGTGATTTGTTATGAATGCAGGAAACCAGGTCATATAAAGACTGATTGTCCAAAACTCAAAGCCACTCCTAGTAAGGAGAAGGTAGAGGAGAAACCAATGGTAAAGAAGGGCAAGAAGAAGTTTCAAAAGGCTTTTTGGGCGGACTCAGCTTCAGACTCATCTGAGACTGAAAAAGAAGAAGAAGTCACCAACCTTTGCTTGATGGTAGATAAAGCTGAACAATCAGATCAAGAAGAGGTATGTGATTTAACCTATAATGAATTGTTTGAAGTTTCTGAACACATGCATGACGCATATAGGAAAATGAAAAAGATGCATGCTTTTGTAGTTTTAGAATTGGAAGAGCTTAATAAGGAACACGAAATCCTTAGGAAAGATCATGCTTTAATTGATAGCAACCACATGAAACTACTTGATGAATATGATGACTTGAATAAAAATTTTGAGAATTTAAAATCATCCTATGCTGAACTTGAAAAAGAATTTAAGAAATTTAAGGATGAATCTGAGAGCAAGACATATAGAATCAATTATACCAATCGAATCTTGGAGGATATGAATTCATTTTACAAACTCACTATAAGAGCTCTCAAGGATAATAGGAACCCCCCTAAACTTGAAGATTTTACAAATCCTAAATATTATCCTAAATTCATGAAATCCCTTAGAAGACAATCATATGAAAGAAAACAAAGGAATATTTTTCCTAATGTTAAATGTAACAATTGTGGATTTTTGGGACATATATCTCACACCTGCACTTTAAAGATGAAACCTAATTTGGTGTGGAGAACTAAGATGCATAAACCTAGACATATCATACATGCATCTGATTATAAATTTCATAAAGGTGAACCCAAACTAGTTTGGGTTCCCAGGTCTAACATTTGAGAATTTTGCAGGAATACTCTCACACAAGACCTCGTGAGAGTATATGGTACCTGGACAGCGGATGTTCAAAGCACATGACTGGAGATACTGCTCAATTCATAACGCTGGAAGCCAGGAGTGGAGGCAAGGTTACACTTGGAGATAATACCACAAAGAAAGTGGTTGGATCAGGTATGATTGGAAATTTGAAAAACTTTTTCATAGACAATGTTTTATTAGTTGAAGGCTTAAAACATAATTTGCTTAGCATAAGTCAGCTATGTGATAAGGGCTATAATGTAAAATTTTTACCTACTAGCTGCATAATTAGCCTAAATGGAAAAATTGTTTTAAATGGAAAAAGGGTAAACAATGTCTACATGCTAGAATTAAATTGTATTCAATCTCCTACTGCTTTTTGTTTGAAAATTGTTTCTGATGAATCATGGCTTTGGCATAGGAGACTTTGTCATTCTAGTATGAAAAATCTTAGAAGAATTACCCAAAAGAATTTGGTGAGAGGAATACCTAAACTAGACTTTACTAAGGACCATCTATGTGATGCATGTCAATTAGGAAAACAAGTGAAGTCCTCTTTTAAGTCCAATAAAGATCTTAGGACCAGTAAACCTTTAGAAATTCTACACATGGATCTTTTTTGGACCTGTAAGCACTGTTAGTCTAGGAGGAAAGGTATATGGATTTGTTATAGTAGATGATTTTTCAAGATTCACCTGAGTTAAATTTCTTTTTCATAAGAGTGAATCATTTGAGGAATTCAGAATTTTTTCAACTTGGATACAAAGAAAACTAGGATGTGAAATAATTTCTATACAAAGTGATCATGGAGGAGAATTTGAAAATGAAAGATTTGAAGATTTCTGTAAAGAAAAGGGGATTGATCACAATTTTTCTGCACCTAGAACTCCTCAACAAAATGGAGTAGTTGAAAGAAAGAACAGAACATTAATAGAAGCCGCCCGAGCAATGTTAGCAGAATACTCGCTTCCTAGATATTTTTGGGCTGAGGCGGTTAGCACTGCATGCTATGTTCTGAATAGGGTGAATGTGAGATCAAATTTGAATAAAACACCCTATGAGTTGCTAAAAGGTAGAACACCAAATTTGTCTCATTTGCATGTATTTGGTTGCAAGGTGTTCATACATAATAATGGAAAATCTGCCTTAGGAAAATTTGATCCAAAATCAGATGAAGGAATTTTTGTTGGATATTCAAGTGTTGGAAAATCTTATAGAGTATTCAACAAAAGAACTTTAGTCATTGAAGAAACCACACATGTTGTTTTTGATGAAAATGGAAACATGGAAGAGCCAAAAGTTGTTGAAGAAGAAATTGAAGAAAACTCCCAAAAGATTGATAGATTAAATTTGGAAGAAAATGTGGAAGAAAATTTAGAAAGAGAAGACCCTTTGCCTAAGAGATTTGAGATTTTCTAAAAACCACCCAAAGGAATTGATCATAGGTGAACCTAGTGAGGGTGTTAGAACTAGGCGTGGATTAAACAAGGAAGTCAATCATTCAGCCTTTATTTCAACTATTGAACCCACTAACATTGATCAAGCACTTTCAGATGAATTTTGGATATTGGCCATGCAAGAAGAGTTAAATCAATTTGTAAGAAATAAAGTTTGGGAACTAACTACAAGGCCAAAAGATCAAAGTGTTGTTGGAACCAAGTGGGTGTTCAAAAATAAAATGAATGACTCAGGAGTAGTCATTAGAAATAAGGCTAGATTAGTAGCTAAGGGGTATAATCTAATTGAAGGAATTGATTTTGAGGAAACTTTTGCCCCTGTAGCTAGACTTGAAGCAATTAGGGTTTTACTAGCCTTTGCCTGTTTTAAAGGTTTTAAATTGTTTCAAATGGATGTCAAAAGTGCCTTTTTAAATGGGGTAATTGAGGAAGATATTTTTGTAGAACAACCTCCAGGTTTTGAAAATTCTAAATTTCCAAATCATGTTTTCAAATTAAAAAAGGCATTATATGGATTGAAACAGGCACCTAGGGCTTGGTATGAGAGGTTAAGCACCTTCCTACTTGAAAGATCTTTTGAAAAAGGAAGTATGGATACAACTCTCTTTTAAGGAAAATTGGAAAGGATATACTTATTGTTCAAATTTATGTGGATGACATCATCTTTGGATCTTCAAATAAACATCTTTGTGATGATTTTTCTAAAACAATGAGTAGTGAATTTGAAATGAGTCTAATGGGAGATTTAAATTACTTTCTAGGATTTAGCATTAAGCAACTTGAGGAAGGTACTTTTCTTAGTCAAACCAAATATATTAAGGACATCCTCAAAAAATATGAAATGGACAATGCTAAACCTATTAGTACACCAATGAGTTCTTCAGTTCAGTTGGATAAGGACCTTAAGGGAAAATTTGTTGATCAAAAGAAATTTAGAGGGATAATTGGATCTTTACTTTACTTGACTGCTAGCCGACCAGATATTATGTTCAGTGTGTGCTTATGTGCTAGATTTCAATCAGATCCAAAAGAATCACATTTGACAGCAGTGAAAAGGATTTTAAGATATCTACTAGGAACTCAAAACTTAAGAATTTGGTATCCTAAGTTTAGCTCTTCATTTGAAATTATTGGTTACTCAGATTCTGACTTTGCAGGCTGTAGAGTGGATAGGAAAAGCACTTCTAGAACATGTCAATTCATTGGAAATTCATTAGTTTCATGGTCTAGTAGAAAATAAAATTCAGTGGCACTATCTACTACAGAAGCAGAATACATTGCATTAGGAAGTTGTGTGACACAAGTACTTTGGTTAAAATAACAGTTGATTGATTTAGGATTAACTATAGGCACTATTCCAATTTATTGTGACAATACTAGTGCTATTTGCATTTCCAAAAATCCTATTCAACATTCTAGAACCAAACACATTGATATAAGGCATCATTTCATAAGAAATCATGTATCCAAAGGAGAAATTGAACTCATACATGTTTCAACTGAAAATCAACTTGCAGACATTTTTACAAAACCTTTAGCCTTTGATACCTTCAGTACTTTAAGAACAAGGCTTGGTGTTATTGATTTGAATGCTTAACCAAAATGTCTTTGCAACATTGATATTTGTTGTGTTTTGTTTTAATTTTTTATTTTATGAAATTTTGTGTGTTTTGAATGAATTGTTTTTATATTTTTGGTTTTGTTTTATGTTTTCTGTGTTTTTGAATGTTTTGTTTGATTTTCTTAATTTAAAAAAAATTCAAAATTTAAAATTTTTTTTTTTGGAGGAAATCGTCCAGGACGAAATTGGTTTCGTACGGGAGGATGTGTGAAGGAACAGTTTGCGCGAATTTAAACCGTTTTGAGAGCAGTTTTTAATTAGATCATCTGTACGATCTGTGATCGTCCAGGACGAATTTTTTTTTCACTCAAACGTCGGGATGATTGAATGAAGCGGTTGAGTGGATAAGACAGTTTTTAATATGAACTTCGTCTGTACGAAATTTTCGTTCGTCCAGACGAACATGTGTCGGTTCGATGTAGGGGACGGTTTTCAAGAGTCATTAAAACGATTTACTTTTTGATCGTCTGTACGAAAATTTTTCGTCTGTACGATCGGTCAAGTCAAAAAGCCTGTACGAAGGGACGCATCGTAAGTTGTGTTGAATACGAAAAGCCGTTACATTTTGGACGAATTGGATCGTCTGTACGAATTTCTTCGTCCAGACGAACGATAATTTTTCGTCCAGGACAAATATTTTCGTCCAGGACGAACGTATCATTTTTCTTTAAATATGAAGGCTTTCAAACTTAACAATCACACTCCTAAACTTCTTTTTCAATCCCTTTCTACATCAAATCAACAATGGCCTCCTCTAGCAAAAGACAAAAGGTTTTGGTGAAGAAACCAAATAGGAATGCCCCAGACAACTTTCTTTCCAAGGCAAATGAGGAATCTTTTCCTCGTTTTGCATCCGCAAAAATCACTCCGTCTCGCATTCTTATCCAAACAGAGTTGAAATTTCGGGTATTGCACCTCTTCGCCTCAACCCAATTTTAGTTCATTCTTTCTCTCGCCCACTTCTACAGTAAGCAAACCTACCATTACTTTCTAGCTAACATGAGTTTCAATTTTGACCACTCCAAAATTAGTTCTTTTGTTTTTAAACAAAAAGTTGAGATCACCAAGCACGACCTTGGTGCATTTTTAAACTTAAGAACTGAGGGATATAGAGCCCACACCCTAATGTCAGAAACCTCCTTCAAATGGTTTCAAATCAATAGGGTAATTAGAGAAAATGCTATTGACAATCATGTTGCTAGAGTCTCCGGTATGACCCAAGATGCCCGAATCATCCAGCATATCCTTAGATCCTCAATTATTCCTAAAGCTGGTGATAGGATTAACATTACTCCTCTCCTTTCTATTCTAACCTTTTTAATCATGCAAAGACATCCTATTGACGAAGCCCAACTCATCATAGACCATATCTATGGGCTTTCAGAAATAGGACATGCAGATCAGAAGAGGAAGAAGAACATTTCATTAGGACACCTAATTACTTATATTTTGGAAAAGAAGTACAATATAGTGCATCCTGATGAAGAATATGAAGAGCCAGTTTACTATAACGATGCATCATTCAGATTGCTCTTCAAGGAGGAAAAAGAAAAAGAAAAAGCACATGGCAGTGCTTCAGAAGAGGAAGAAGAAGAAGGAGTACAAGCTTCTGCTTCTCAATCAGATTACCAGAATCTGATTGAGAGATTTGATAGACTAGAGACTCACATTGATCAAAGGTTTGATCAATTTGATGCTCAACTTACGCAGCAGCAACATGACATTGGTAATATTAAAGATGAAGTTCATGAAATTAATACCAATGTAATGTTGATGGCCTCCTACTTCAACCTCTTTGGCGGCATACCTCCTCCTCCTCCTCCAGAACAGTAGAAATGTTTTTATGTGTGTCTGTTGTATTTTTTTATGTTTTTATTTTGTCTGTTTTATTGTTAAGTGATTGTTTTTATATTTTTAAGTTCAATGTATTTTTTTTATGTGTAATCCGTTTCTTTAATATCAATGAAAGTTTATTTTTATTAGATTTGTTTTGAAATATGGTTAATGTTTATGAATTTCATTAGTATTATTTAATCTACATAGTGCTTAAATTAGATTGTAATTTGAGATTATCTATATTAGAAAATCTAGACTTTCTTAATTTATAAGTTGTATATAACTTGTTGTAATTAGAACTTTTAAATTCATGTCTATTCATTTAGACTACATAAAAGTTAATATTACTATTGCAATTTAGATGTTTTCTTATTTTGTATTTCTATGCTCAAGAGATATTTATGTACCTAGAAATATTTGAAATTTTAGATTATAGATTTTGGAAAGAATTGGTCCAATTACTCTTGAACATTATACAAATGTACAAAAATCAAAAGGAATTCGCAAAAATTTGCAAAGTAAAAAAGAGGCACAAAATAAGCCCAACCAAGAAAAAATGCACAAAAATGTGCCCCAAAATTTTGAAAAAGATGCGCAAAGCGCCACATGAGGTAATTCTCTTCTTTCCAAATTCGTTCAATCTCTTAATTCAAATTGATCTTATGTTCATTTATATTCTATTGAACTTTGAAATATAGAATTTTTATACATCTCTCTTGTAATAATTTTCTATAGTCAAATGTCTAAATTGAATCATGTCTTTGATAAATTCTTCTTACTTACAATGTTATATCACTTCTTAAATTTTATGAATTTCTATGATTGACCTAATATCTTTAGTTTAAAATTGCATACCCTATGTCAAATCACAATTTAGATTAAATTTTTAAAAATGAATTTCATATAATTACTTATATTTCTTGTCTATTTCTTCTTCACTTTTTGTTGCTGTCAAAAAGGGGGAGAAATTATTGTATTTTTTTTTATTTTTGTTTTCTATTTTTGATTGTTCTGTTTGCAAGTTTTTTTTGTGTTAAAATTTTTGAAAAACAAAAATATTGTTCTTTAATGCCTCCTTATTTTAATGTACTCATAAATTCAGGGGGAGTTTAGGAGATAAGAGATTTATTTTAACTTGAAACCATACAAATAATAATTGTTTTGCCATCATCAAAAAGGGGGAGATTGTTTGAATAGTTGCTATTTGAATGATTTATATTTGTGCAACTTATGTAGTTTTGATGATTCCAAACATTATTGTTCAAATGTATAGTTATCTCCTAACAATTTTAGAAGATTTGCATTTGCTCTTGTGTGTACTAACATTTCAGGAAAATCAGACTCTAGACTACGATAACTTCAAATCAAATTCAACATGAGATATTTTGTTTATTTGAAGTTTGCATTTTCTTTGAATTAATTTTGAAAGAGAGTGATTGTAATTGAGTGAATAAAATCTCACACACACAAATAAGGAGATCTTAAAATTCTATACTGATCGTACAGGACGATATTTATCGTACTGGACGATCTGTCAGTTATCTCCTATTGAGCACTTGGAACGAATAGGAACTTGCTCGAGAAAAATTTTTCTAAGTCCTATTCGTCCAGGACGAATTTTATTATCGTCCCGGACGATGGGTTCTCTGTAAAATTTTCGTCCAAACAAATTTTGCTATCGTACGAGGCGATCGGTCCTCTGGAAAATTTTCGTACAGACGAAATTAAATATCGTCCAGGACGATCGGGTCTCTGGAAATTTTTTCGTCCAGACGAAAACAAAGTATCGTCCGTGGCGATTGGTCCTCTGGAAAATTTTCGTCCAGACGAAATAAATAATCGTCCAGGACGATCAGCTCTCTGGAAAATTTTCGTCCAGACGAACATATTTTCGTCCAAACGATTAACTGACTTAGAACAGTTTTCAGCAGTTTCTAGAACCGACCTTGTAATAACCGTTCGTACAGGACGATCAGCTGTACGAAGTCATTTCGTACACATATACAAATTGGGTCGTTTCAGATCGTTTAAGTAAAATCGTCCAGGACGATCCAGGATCGTACAGGACGATCCACTGCGTACAGAATTGGAAACTTGCAGTTTTTGGGCGGTTTTTCTTGTCTTTTGTATAAATAGTCCAAATTAGACTGCCACCCAATCTTTTTGTCATTTGATCTTCGTGCCTCTTGAGAGAATAGCCAAGGAGAGAGTGGAAGAGAGCATTCAAAGGAGGATTCCTACCATTGGAGCGAGAAGGCTTCACTTGGATTACTAAGGTAAGAGTCTCTACTTGTGAAATTGGATTTCTTCACTCTTTTCCTTCTTCCTTCTAGATTCTTGTGAGAAGATCAGTCAAGGAGATCCGGTTCTCTGCCGACACTTGGAGAGTGTGAACAGCCGAAGGGTTCTCTGCCCACACTAGGAGAGTGTAAAAGGACAAAGGTTCTCTGCCTACACTTGGAGAGTGTGAACAGCCGTAGGGTTCTCTGCCCACACTAGGAGAGTGTAAAAGGACGACGGTTCTCTGCCAGTACTGTGGATTGTGTAAAAGGACGACGGTTCTCTGTCGCACTGGGTAGTGGTGAAAAGAGTGTTTTGTACAGGCTTCTCCGCCTTGCTGTGGGTGCTAAATGAGAGTCACTTTGTGGTATTAGTGTAATACTCAGAGGATGCCTCTGAGGAGTGGATGTAGGTCTGGTTATAGACCGAACCACTATAAATCTGGTGTCATTTACTTTATTGCTTTTACGTTTCCGCACTTTTAAATTTCAGTTTTAACAACTCTGTGGTTGAAAAACATTTTTCTACAAACTTTAAAAGAAAATTTTATTTCGGTTCAACTTTATCATTAAGAGGGTTTAAATTTTTTAAAACTACCAATTCACCCCCCTCTTGGTAGCCGTGGGACATTTATTTAGGCTTAACAACCTAATTACTGGACTCAACAGTCATGTCGTTACTATCTATAGATGCATGACCTTTCCTAAAATTTTTATATTCTTTTTGTAAATTCAAATGCTCAAGTTTAAGATTTGCATGCAATTTTTTAAGCTTTGTATATGCATTATGAATTTTCTCAAAAACTTTAAATAATTCATCATAGGATAAATTACATACCTCCTCTTGATCTGAATGATTAAGTTTATGTGCCATTAAGCATAAGTTTGTGACTTCCTCTTTTGCTTATATTTCTAAGGAGAATGAAGCCGAGTCAACCCAGAAAGCTCTTTACATTTTTCTCTTACCCTTCCTAACATTAGTTTTGTCCTCAACTTTCTCTTTTCTAGGATTAGCTTTGAGATTTAGGCAATCTATTTTTATATGTCTAGGTTTCCTACATTCATAGCAAATGACTTTATTAGAGACTTTTGTATTCTTACTAAACTTACCTTTATTCCAATGCTAATGTCTCCATTACTTTCTTCTAAGGAAACTTTTAAACTGCCTAGTCATGAGTGTAATATCCTCTTCATCCTCTGGCATTGATTGATCACTTTCCAAATCTTCCACTTTCAACTCAATATTCTTCTTTTTTTTCTTATCATCTGTATCAATCTATCTTTGATTCACTCTTTGATCATAAAAAATCAGTGATCCAAGCATATTATCAATTGAAAATAAATTTTAATCTTTCGACTCTATTATAGAAGTTATCATTGTATCATAAGCAGTATGTAAACAACATAGGATTTTATTAACCTTTTTTTTGAATTATTTAGTTCTCTACCTAAAGTATGCAATGAGGTAACAACCTAAGTAAAACATGTATATATATTAGAAATTGACCCATTTGATTTCATGTGAAATAGTTTGTAGTTCTGTATTAAAATGTTCAATCTAGATTATTTAACCTCATTTGTCGCTTCATAAGTTATGTAAAGTCTATCCTAAATTTCTTTTCAAGATTTACAGGTAGAAGTATACATATAGTCTTCTGATTTTAATGCGTAAAAAAAACTATTTAAACATTTTACAATTAGTTATGCTAGGTCTTTTTCTTCTAGTGTCCAATCAATAAATGGTGTTTCAACTCTAATACCATCAACAAGTCTAGTTGGTCTAGTGTAACCTTCTTAAACTAATATCCACATATGATAGTCAAGTGATTAGAGAAATGTAGACATGTGAGATTTTTAAAAAATCAAAAGAGATGCTATCGAATAAAGTTGGTCTAATGATAGAGTATCCTTTACGAGTGTTCTGGTTTCCAAAATTAGCCATAATTATTTTCCAAAAAGTAGTCTAAACTTTAATTTTTGAAATAAGCTCTCATACCACTTAAAAGTTCAAGTAGATTGTTAGACCTTATTGAGCTGTCCTAAGGCTAACCAAGAAGGGGGTGAATTAATAATTTTAAAAATTTACTTAGATTTTTAAATATAATTTGTTGAAATTTTAAACAATAATTTTGAAATATGCAATTGTGTAATAAATTGATTATCACAATAAATGTTTTCATACACAAAATTTAAAACCATAGAAAAATAAAATTACTGAAAAAGTAATTTTAACAGAAAAACATCAAATTTATAGTGGTTCAGTCCAAATTAGACCTATATCCACTCCTTAGAAACTCCTCAAACTATTGCACTACACCAAAATGACTCTCCTTTTGTCCCCATAGGAAGGTGGAGAAGCCCTTACAAACTCTCTTCCACTAACCCGGTGTGGAAGAGTACAGACATCCTTTCTCACCCTCCCGGTGACAGCAGAGAAATTTTATCCTTTCTCACCCTCTTGGTGATGGCAGAGTACCGACGTCCTTTTTCACCTTCTTACAGATGGAAGAGTACCGACATCTTTTCTCACCCCCTGGTGATGATAGAGTACCATGACATAATATTGTAGATCTTCTCTCAAAATCCTTCATAGGAGATAGGCAAAAATTTTAAGAAGAAAAAGAGATCCTCACTTTGGGCAACCTTGTGAATCCCTCACAATTCCCCCTCACTTGATCTCTCATAGTTCACTCATAATCTCTCCCAAACACTCACACTTAATGACCACTCTCTAGAAAAAATTGTAACAAAAGAAATGACTTTCTGTTTTTAGGACTCTTATATATGAAACACAGAAAAACCATCTAGAAAAATGAAAATTACAAGTCAATCTACTTTAGATTATATAGTATGATCAAGGATCGTCTATACGAATAGTTCAAAAATCTATGAACGATCCTGTACGAACCTTATTTCATACTCTATCAATCGTCTGTACAAATTGACATCATACTATACAAAAAATTAACACAAATCATACTTCATTTGGTACAAACGTGGATGACCCCATTTCAAACTCTGTTAGTCATATGTACAAACTGACATCGTATAGTAAAAACAACACAAAAACAAATGAGTTTATTTTGGATGAACTGGTACACACCCATTTTGTACACTATAAGTTATTTGTATGAACAAGCTTCGTATAGTATGAACAATAAAAAAAAAATAAATGAGTTTTTTTGAGATGAACTGAAAAGCACCAACTTCATAACCTATGATTTATCCGTACAAATAAGCTTTGTACGGTATGAATAATTCAAAAAATATAAGAAATAATTTGATTAACTTCATTTTGGATGAAAGAACATAAAAAATCATCCAGTATGATTGGAAATCATACATTATTATTAGTCTTTAAATTTTAAGTTTTAACTCATTCCCCTAGTGCGTGTGTGAACGGTTATCCAATTACAATCACACTCTCTCAGACTCAAGAAAAATAAAAAATGTATAGACTTCATTGAATGAAACCATAATCTACCCTGCCTTGAAGTCTTCAGTAGTCTGGAGTATGATTTCCCTAAAATATTAGTAAACATAAATAAAAAATAAAAAATATACATTACATGCTAGGAGAAATAATTAAATAATAGAATAATAATATTTTTCTACCATAAAATATACATTCTCAAGCAGGATTCCTCAGTTGCAACATTTTCATACTGGACCTTTTGAATTAATGTTTGTGGAAACCATTTGAGGCACCAACCATATAATGAGATGCATGATTCATCTTATTTATAATAGCAACAATTTGAAAAAAAATTTGTGGCGCAAAATCACAATGTTAAATGTCTACTTGCACCACATGCGTGGGCAATTTTTTAAGGGAACATGTGCATGATGAGGCAGCCAATAATTGGTGGCCTTGCAGCTTATGAGAACTATTTTGATAGCATTAAATGGCATACAAGTCTCCTTTTGGAGGAAATTTTTTTTTGAATGCAACACAGTTCGTGTAATGTGGATTTTGGAGTTCTCGATGATACTTTTTTATCTGTTGAAATGCTACTTATATAACATATTTATGGAGATAAAAAAGTACAAAGTTTAATGTCTTAGCTTTGTATGAAGATCCAACATATAATCAAATAAAAGATGGTACTATAGCATTCATAAAAGACACTAGAGTTTTTACATGAAAATCCCTAAAATGGTGGAAAACTATGTAGTTAAGCCTAGTTTGAATAAACCCACTAGTATTTGTAGTCAATTATAATTGGGGTGAAGACCTTGGTTTTATGTAATAAAAATATACCATTTGGAGTTTGTTACATAAGGGGAATAGGAAGAATTAGTATTGCTAGCTCGCTTAGTCTACATGACCATAGTCAGCAAACAACGAAGGTGGTAAGGACCTTAGATGGGTATCACTAGTCGGAAGGATTGTATTCAATAGGTAACGGAGGCCAAAAAGATCAATGTTTGGTAACAGAGGTTGAAAGACTGTAGTCTGCTGACGTAGGTTGAAAGAACCATAGTTGGCAGGTGATAGTGGTTAGAAAAACATTTGTTATGTGATCGAGGTCAAAAAATTTTAGTCCAGCGAAGAAGGTAAAAATGACCAGAGTTGGTGAGTGATAGTGGTCTGAAAGACCATTTTCTAGTGATGGAGGTCAAAAAGACCTCAGTTGGTGGGTGACGGTGGTTAGAATGATCATTTGTTGGCGATAGAGGTTAGAAAGGTTGTAGTTAGAGGGTGATAGTGGTAAAAAAAAACTATTATCTTACAGTAGAGGTCGGAAGGATCAAAGTTTAGCAATGGAGGTCAAAAGGATTGTAGTCGGCGGGCAATATAGGTTAGAAAAACAATTATCTAGAAATGGATGACATAATGATTATATTAAACAAGCGATCATGGTAAGAAAGACCATTGTCCCGCAAAGGTGGTCAAAGAGATTGTAGTCGGGCGATGGAGGTTAGAAGTGAAAGTTCATGAGGGGTGTTAAATCCTAAAAAACTAGTCTGAAGCTAACCAAGATGGGGTAAATTGGTAGTTTTTGCTCTTTAAAAATCTTAAACAAACAAAAATATTTTTTGTCTTTTTTAATATTTTAAAACAAAATAATAACTCTTGATACGAAAGAAAAATAATTTTTATAATAACAATACAATCAGATATTTCAATCACAGTAAAAATTATAGAAATATGTGGAAATAAAATGCAGTGAAAGTAATAAGAAAGAACACATCAAATTTTATAGTGGTTCGATCAAATCTAACCTACGTATACTCTTTGGAGACTCCCTCTCCAAGTATTGCACTAAACTGAAGTGACTCTTCTTTTGCTCCTAGAGTAAAGCGGAGTAACCCTTATAAAAATTTTCCACCAACACAGTGAAGCAGAGAACCTTGATCTCCATGTAGCCACCAAGGAAAAAGTAGAGCAACTCGAAGAAGATGATGAACACCTTACTTGGAATAACCTTTGGGACTCCCTCACAAACTCTATATCACAAGGATCTCTCTCTCTCAAGATCTCCCTCTTCCTTCTCTAAGCACCCTCTTAGATCAACTCCACAATAAAAGATTAACTTAAGGGTTAATACAATTGCTTAAATAGAGAGCCTCCAGAAGATGCAATAATTTTCAATTCTACGTAACAAATCATCGACGACAATCAAAGGATCATCCTGTATGATCAGTACAAAATAACCTTTTCTGCCAGGATGAATGGCATTTCTCTGTATAATTAGCTCAAGGAAAGAAGGCTGGTCTTCCTATATGATACAAATATTATTCAGGATGATTTGTATTAAAGTATGGAACTTCATCTAATATGATGAATGGAGGTGCCTTATCGTCCCATCCACTTCTCTGTCATATAATATGATATGGGTATATAGTCCTGGACGATTAGTTGAAAAATTATGATATTCATCCAGTACGATAGTTGGTGATCCCTTATCAAACATGTTCTCTATCATCTAAGATGATCATCACAGATCATCTTGTATGATTGTATCAAATTATATTTTACCATAATTATTCTTCTAATCATGGGATTAATTTAGGAATGATTGTCCCAAATCATTCAGGATGATCAACATCATCCTGTATAATTAGTATATATTTTTGAAAATTAAAATAATTCCTAAACTATTGTTGGAAGCAGTCATTTTCACAATTTAAATTGATGATCCTAGATTATAGGGATTGTCAAGTATGATTAGTTTAATCACTCTAAAATCTGAGATGCCATAATTAAGGTTTTTATTTTTGGCTGATCATCTAGTATGATTTGAGATCATCCTGTACGTTTAGATCATAAATAGAGAATTCTCTAACTTACCAAAATTCTCCCCCTGAGTGTCTGTGTGTGTGTGTGCAAGGTTACTTAACTTAGGATCCACCAGATATATGACATGACTTAAGAAAGATATGAGGTACATTGAAATTTAAGTTACAGATAGACTCAACCCTAGTCTACCAGATTTTGAGCTGTTCTTCATTGCAAGTGATATTGTGAACCAGAAAGGATAGTAAGCATTCAAACAAATTAGATATGCAATAATATTAGTGGTAAAGAAAATAATAATATTTATTATAATCAACATCACAGTGCTTGGATAAAGATTTGCAACAATCTCTCGCATTTTTATGATGGCAAACAATGTTGTTAAAAAATTAAATCAAGCAAATATTGTATTTTTTAAAATTAAAGAAATAATAAAATGAGACAAAAAACAAAATAGTGCAAATTTTAATAAAAACAATATTAGAAAAACAACACTCTACTCCCCCTTTTGACATCACAAAATGAGGAAGCTAGAAAAATACTAAACATAATAGAATAAAGAAAAGAGGACCATTATAACCATAGAAATAATCATAGACAAACTAGTAGAAAGAGGAACCCTAATCAGCTGGAGGTGGTGTTGGTGGCTGCTAAAAGTGATGGTGAAGGCAACTAAATTGGTCAGCAAACTAGGCCATGTCCTAATTATGCTGCTTCTATTGCCGGGTGACATAGTCTTCAAAATGAGTAACATCCTCTACATGTTGTTGCTCCAGTGAAACTTTGTAGGAGTTAAACCTGGTCTCCCACTAGTCAAACCTCTTAACCAGCTAATTAGTTATGACTGTTGGCGGATAGGAACATTTATAGGAATGGGTGTGGAACCTTTTATAGGTTCGTCTGCTTCTCGGTACTATGGACCTCCGAAAGAAACACCGCTATGGCTGCAGAATTACGGAAGGGTATACGACCGCACCTATCCCGAGGGATAGAGATGACCACAGGCCTCCGTACTCCTCATAATTGGGCCAAGTGTAAGGGACAAATTAGACCATACATATGATTAACCATGGAGGATAGTGGATCTCACTTATGCATTTCAATGGGTAATAATATATATGGCCTAATCATAGTCACAGGTTTCCCCCAATTGATACATCAGCTCAAAATGGGGTTTATGAGATGGTGAAATTCAATTTCCCATTGGTGCAAGCCCCCATGGTTAAGTACATCCCAGGCCAGAGCCTGAGAAGTCTCTTGATTAAGGATCATATATTATCCTTTCGAAAATGGAATTGACACATAGGGATAAGACTAGGAAGTCCTATCTAAAGGGAAAGAAAGGGTTCAAAGGGCTTAGTCAGCATACGGGGTTCATACTAGCATTCGGAGGGGCTAAGGCAGTGAGAAGAAACTAGAGAAAAGAAGATCAGGCATTCAACACATGCATGAGAGAAAGATGGAGGTGGCATCATTCATGTGACACAAATTATAGTCCTTGAAGAATAGAGAACTTACCTACTATTTAGGCATACCACGATACCGAATGTAGTAGCCTTGAATCCTAAATCTAAGTTGGATTTAGTATTCTACGCATACTAACACCCGTGTCCTAACTAATGCAGTGTAAAATTTGGACTTACCCCAGCCTGGATTAGGGGGGAGAGGTAGCTAACCACCTAATCATTTTAAAACTATGTTATTAGGTCATTTTATGAAAGACTGGTGGGTGGTACAGTTTCTTGGAAGTTAATCCCGACATCTAGAGGGTTTTCTAATTGGCCTTGTACTTATGTATGTTGAATGCTCATGACTAATGCAATTAAAATTTAATTTAGTTAGTTGCTAATGCAATGTATGCCAGTCAAAATTTCCAAATTAGCTATGCATAAGATTTTAAAAATAGGATTATAAAAAATAATTTTTTGGAAAGACTGGGCCTCGCCAGGTCCGGCACCTCATCCTCATAGGCTAGATTATTCAGACTCTACCCGCAGGTGGCGAGGCCTCTTATTAGAAGAAGAGAGAAATACATTAATATGCATGCGACCCTGGACGATTCAGGCAGTTCCCTAAATTTGTTTAGTTTTTATGTTATTTAAACCTTTAAATTTTAAATATTTATTATGAGTAGAAAAATTTTATAGTTCTTAAAGAGCCTAACGAAGTTCAGGCTAAATCAAAATCAGCATGCAGCTCGCCAATAAACTAAGAAAAATAGGTAACCCTAGAGGCACACAGTATGAGTAAAACACATCATAAATGATCAAACTAATTAAATAAATGTCTATAGCCCAACTACCCTTAATTACAAACCAAGGTCTACAGAAAAGTAAAGTGGCTGGGCACCACTGCCAACAACTTAATTTTTTAAGCTTAGAACTGACGCAAATGACATTGAGTGGGATATTAGGTCTTCAACTTTTCAGTCTTCTTTGGACTTAATTTCCTTGGACTCCTTGGATCTTTCTTCCCTGGACTCCTTGGATTAGTCGTGGCTTGAATATCCAAACGAAGAGATAATTCCCCCCTTTAAAGGGGGGTATTGCCTTTTCTCTTTGGATATTTACAAGCCATCCAAACTCAATCTTCCAAATAGAAGAAGACTCTCCCCTTTGAGGATGCCTTCTTCTTTTAAAATTTGAGTGGGATAAGAATATACAAACTCAAAGATATTTTTCACAACTCTCACCAATTTATTACAAACAATTATATTAATTGAAAGAAGTAAATTTTGACTCACCTGCAAGGTTATCCTAATAAAAATCTCAAGTAATTTATATATAAAGATAATAACTCATACATCCATACTTGGCCATGCTCTTAATTACTTTGAGGGCTAAGCGATCTTTGGAGCACCTGTAGCAGTTATTTTCTTATAATTTTAGCCCTCGTTTATTTAGTGGGGCTGAGCAAAGTCTGAAGCACCTACATAAGACATCATTAGAAATCATGACATTTGCCCCCCCCCCCCCCCCCCCACCTTTTATTTAGCACTACATGACCATGGCCACCTGCAAGAAAAACAATATATTGTCCCTAACCTAGAGGAAGATCTAACCCATGTCACATCAATCCACAGAGTGCACTAAAGGTAATCAAACATAGTAATTTCAATTTTTCACAACATACAATGAAATCTCAAAATCCACGGCACACAACATAAAGGAAACACTGGTCTAGCCTAGATCTAGAAGTGGTGCCCTAGAAAACAATTCTATGTGTGTGTGAGGCTTGTGTGGGTAGGATAGATCCTAAGTTGGGTAGTTAGTTAAAGTTGCTTAGAGTTCAAGTTTGTTGAAGACCAGAAAAGATAACTTTTATTTAAAGTTTAAATATTAATTAATTTGGGTACAATTTTAGTTAATTTAGTTTATTAATCACTTTTAATGCTTAGTTATGAATTTTAAAAATTTTGGGCAATTAAGGGAATTATTAAAAGTGTCGAATTAGGGGTGATTTTATGGCTTTGATTCAAATCAGCTACAAAATAATTGGAATCATCCCTAAAGGTCAGAAATAACCTAAGAAGATGTTTCAAAGTGTTTGGGAAAATTTTGGAATTTTTAATAATTTTTAATTATCAAATAGGTGCAAAATAGTAATTTTTTATTAAAGTTGAAATAAGGATCAGATTAAGGTCTAACTAAGGAGCCCTATTTATCCAAGGTTAAGTATTAAATTCTGGATAATTTGATATATTTTGGGTTTTATTCTGAGTTAAAATGGATTTATTGTAATTTTTAAAAATCATCGTGCCCTATTTAATGGATAAATTAGGGTAGGTTGACTAAGGGGTCTAAAAACTCCTAAAAATTCCTGGAAAACTCAGAGATGTTTATGATGTAACTATGTTAAAATGTTGAAGTTTTCATGTCAATTAGGGATCTATCATAGCTCCTAGAATTTTTCTAAGTTTGCTAGATGGGTCCTTAATTATTATCCTTAAGGTGTCACTACGTTGAATAGGTTTAAACTTGAATTTTATACTAACCCTCAATGTAACAGTGCATGGAGTACACAATAATAGTAAACACACCATGACCTTAGATCTAGGAGAGCCTAAACTAAGTGCTCGTGCATCCTACGCATGCAAGGTATAATAAAAGAAAATTAAGTGCACTGAACGAGATGATTATAACTCAATCATTAACTAATCCACTCCCCCATGATTTTTATTCACATGAATGATCTATGTTTAAATTTTCATTGAAGTGGATCTCCCAAAATTAGGGGATTTAAAATATAAGTAATTTTAAAATAATTTAAAATACTTATAAGTATATAAAATTTGAAAAATAAGGTAATTAAAAATAAATCAATTTGTAGTAAATAAATATAAATGAGATCCACTGGTCATCCTAGTGAGGTTTCAAAAAGATTTAAAAATAACTTTTAGTTTCAAAATAATTATTATAATTAATTATTTAAATATTATTTAAATATTCAAATAATGACATAGTGCAGAAATATAATAGAAAAATAAGATTTATATCTAAACTATTTTGTAAATGAAAAAAAATATTTGTTCTAAAAAATTCAAGGTATTTTATGTCAAAAACAGATTTAAAACGAATTAGTTATGAATTATTGAAGTTTAAAATAATAAAGGCAGATTTTAAAATAATTTTTAAAATAATCAATATTTAAAAATAATTAACAAAAAAAATTAAGTTAAATTAGTGAAGTTTCTTAAATTTAATGTTAAATATTAAAATAATAATAATAATGATAATACACTATTTTAAAATAATGAAGGTAATAATAAAACTATCTACTAATAATAAGAATAATAATATAATAATGATAAGACTAATGATAAATACTTAACAAAAGAAATAATACAATAATAATAATTTCAAAAATACTAAAATTAACATTAAAATAATAATAATAATAATAATAATAATAATAATAAATTTAAAATAATAATAATACAATTAAAATATAATAATATAACAATAGTAATTAGAATTAAAATAACTTAATTTTAAAATAATGATAAATAATAAATAAAGTTTAAAATAGTAATAACATAATAATAATGAAATTTTTTTTAAGTTAAAATAATAATAATAATAATAATAATAATAATAATAATAATAATAATAATAATAATAATAATAATAATAATAATAATAATAATAATAATAATAATAGTAATAATAATAATAATAATGAAGATAATTTATAAACAATGATAAAAATAATAATAATAACGAAGAATATTGAAAATAACTTTAACTTTAAAATAATAATAATAATAATAATAATAATAATAATAACAATAATATGTTTCGAATAATAATAATAATAATTAAATTTTTTTAATAATAATAAATAAATAAAATAAATTGAGAGCACTAATGTGATCCTAGAGATAAAGTAATTATTACAGACAATTAGAGAGATGAAGGTGGAGTACAAATCTTTGACTATGGAGATTCAGGTGGAGGGGAAGAGGGTGGTATTGCGAAGAGATGATTGCCTATGCAATACCATTATTTCACTCAAAATAATGATCAAGGTGATACAGGGCGTAGGGCTGGGATTACTACAACCTCTAGCTCTATCAAAGAGGGTGTGGGAAGAGCTGACAATGGACTTCATTGAGGTGTTACCACGTTCGAAGGAAATTTTTTGTAATATTGGTAAGCAAGGATGTACATTTCATCCCTTTGAACCACCCTTACATAGAGGTCTCTATGGCTATTGCTTTCATATGAAAGGTGGTGCGCTTACATGGATTTCAAGACTCTATTGTGCCAGAAAGAGACAAGGTGTTCCTCAGTCATGTATAGATGAAGTTGTTTTGTTTATAGGGGACAATCCTAAAGAAGAGCACATCATGCCATACCCAGACAAATGGACATACGGAGGTGGTCAATAGAAGTGTGGAGACCTATTTACGATGCTTTGTATCGGATATGTCGAAAAGTTTAACAAAGTGGATTGTGTTGCGGATCTATGGCTTATGATTTTGATGATAGCAAACATCTTTTTCTCTATGACTGCTTTCTACTAACATTTCAGGTTCACATGATTGGACTGCAATTTGAAACCAGCTCAAGATTGGGTAGACTAGGTCTGAGTCAGTTTGTAATCTTTTTCTTTTCTTGAGTATGTTGTATTTGTTGTGGGACCTATTGATTTATAACTTGGAAGATTTCCTGCTATTCCTTAAAAGATTTCTATTTTTTGTAATATCGGCAGGACGATATTTATATCGTCCTAGACAATATGTCCAAAATCAGAAACCTAAATTAGGGCATCCTCATTAAGGCAGTCGTCATAAACATATCGGCCTGGATGATATTCTCAATTTAGAAAGAATCAGCCGCCATAATTAGTTTAGATATTCTTTATTTTAGGCAATCGGCCAGGACGATATTTATATCATCCAGGACGATCTAACTCAATCATACCTAAATTGATCTGGTATTATATGGAAATCATTAATGACTGATTGATACTATCACATCGTCTGGGATGATCTTATGATCGACCAGGACGATGTCCTGGAAAATTGACTTCGGCTAGCACCAAATCAGGGCAATGATCAGGACGATTAAAATCAGTTTTAAACTAATTGGCCGGGACGATCGTGAGATTGGACAGGATGATCGTGAGATCGGCCAGGACGATATAACAAATTTTCTTCTGATCGTCCCAAATCATCCCAGGCCGTTGAGCTGAATTTGAACTAATCGGCCAGGATGATATGCCTATCATCCTGGACGATAATGTCGGCAACTTACATTAATGAGCTAGTTTTAAGATCTTCTATTTAAGCTATGGCATGACAACTTTTGTAAGCGTCTTTAGCAGTCATTGTAGCTTCGTTCTTATGGGGGAAACTTGGAGAAAGAGCTTGAAAGGAAGAGAGGAAATGGTGGAGTTTGAGAGGGAGAAGATCCTGTGAGGGGGAGAAACACAAGGGAGTGTGGTGGAGGATCCACACGTTGCTCCGGCAAACTCACACCTTAGTACCATCAAATTCAAGGCTTGTCTCGAGGTAAGTTCACCAAAGAAGAAGATCTCCTTGGTGTCAAAGGACCTGGCAACTCCGCCGCACCGGGGAAGGTGGAAGTGATTTTGTAAGGGCTTCTCTGCCTAGCTGTGGGGGCTAAAGGAGAGTCATAATTTTAGTGCAATACTTGGAGGGTGCCTCCAAGGAGTGGACATAGGTCAAGGTTTGACCGAACCACTATAAATTCGGTGTGTTCTTTCTTTATTACTTATGCATTTAATTTTTGTACTTTGGTTTTTATTATGGTGATATTGGTTTGAGTTTTATCTTTGGTTTTAAAAGTTATTCAATTCACCTATCTCTTTGTTAAGCCTTGGGCCAGTTCATAAGGGCTTAACATCCCTAACGAACTTTCAAGTGCCATCTGAGCACTTTCAAGTGGTATCAGAGCAGATTTTCAAAAAATAAGTTTTTAAAAGCTTTTGAATTTTGATCCATGGCTAATCGTAATGTTGTGGAATGTTATTCAATCACCAGACCTCCTTTATTTGAAAATATGCCATTTGATTTTTGGAAAACTAGCATTTCTATTTTCTTACAATTAATTGATTTTCGCATGTGGCATATGATTTTAACTGGTTATTCATCACCGTCACGAATTGTTAATGGAGTTAAATTTGATATTCCTTTTAGTCAATGGAACAGGGAAGAACAACGCAATGCTCAATTGAATGCAAAGTCTTTAAATTACTTTTTCTGTGCTTTAAATTATGATGATTTTATGTTAGTATCCACGTGCATTATCGGTAAGGAAGTTTGGGATAAATTGCACACCATATACGAAGGCACCAGTGAAATCAAGCAATCCAAGTTAAATTTGTTAATGCATGATTTTGAATTATTTTCCATGAAACCTTTTGAAACGATCTTAGACATGTATACCAGATTCATTCAAATTATAAACTCATTACATGCTTTAGGAAAAGATTTTTCAAAATTTGAAAAGGTTAACAAAATTCTTTGATCTACTGGACAAATTTGATCCTAAAGTTATTTCTATTTATGAATCAAAAGATTTGAATAATTATTCTATTGATAATTTGATTGGCTCACTCATTGCCTACGAGCAAGGTTTGGGTCAAAGACTTTTGGATGCATGTGAAACGATTATTCTAAAAATTGAAGATACAGAAAAAGATTGCTTAGTTGGTGACGAATGCAATGACTTGTCAAGCAAATCACAAAGCTCAACAAAGCATAAGCAAAAGTGGAAAAAAGGTAAAAGTGGTAAGGATGTCCATATTTCTTCTGACATTATTTGCTTTCGATGCAAGAAGCCTGGACATATAAAAAATGAGTGCCCTAATTTAAGAATTCTTCCTGCAAAGAAAAGGGTAATGCGAAGCTAAATTTAAACTGGAGAAATAATGAAAAGAAAAAAAATCTCATGGACAGATCTGGTCTCTAAAGCATCAGACCAGGAAAGAGATAATGGTAAAATGCCTTATTTGTGTCTTTCCTTTTTGTTTTCATTTTTTTTATTTTTTTATTTTTTTTGGTTTTTTTTTCGTTAATTTTTTTTCTCTCATCAACACACATTCACTTTTCTAAAAATGAAAAATATACTTCCTGATTTTTCTTGAAATCTTTAGTAAGTTGTGGTTGACTTTTCTAAAACAGTTAAATGAAGGAAATTCATTTACTTTTAACTCTCAATCTCTATTTTCTAAAAGAGGTTATCCTACTTTTGATTTAAAATCTTTTTCATCTTTTAAATTGGGTTTTGAAATAAATTTTTTTATCTCCCTACGTTTTATTTATCGCATAGGAATCTTTTACAAGTTTTTGAATCTAACTCATAATTTTCTTAATCTAACAATTTGCTTTGTCACTAAAATGAGTTTTTCTTTAATTTTAAGAATTAAGAAAGGAAGCATATTAAAAAAATTGGCCATTGATGCAAAAAATAAAAGATGCGCAAAAATGCTAAATTGAAAATGTTGCAAATCTATTTTTTATGTATTATGTTTTGATGATTGACAAACACTGTTTCTCTTGGACTACGTGTTGCTTCTAACTTTTCAGAAATCAAAGATCGGACGATCAAGAAGGAGCCAAGTTCAGGATTGCGTAGGTTTAGGGTTGAGTTAGTCTGTACGTTTGATTTTCACCTTTTGAGTCTACTTGTAATAGTCAAAGAGACTGATGCTATGTAACCCTTCACACATACTTGAGAGACTTAAAATTTCTGTTTTTACTCATATCGGCCAGGACGATTTTTAGATCGGCCTGGACGATCAGCTTAAAACAGAAAGTTTAATTAAGGATTCTTAATTAAGGCAGCCGACATTAACAGATCGTCCTGGACGATACGTGTATCGGCCAGGACGAAAGGCTCAAAACAGAAAGAAGTAGCCGCCATAGTCAATTATGGTATACTGTATTTTTAAATTATCGGCCAGGACGATCCTAGGATCGGCCTGGACGATATTCACAAATTATGCCATAATTATTCAGGAAATCAAGGGAGTAATTAAGGATGATTGATACGATCATATCGTCCTGGACGATAGCAGGATCGGCCAGGACGATCCAGTCAAAAACCTTAAGTTACTTCAGAACGATCAATATCGGCCAGCCCGTATCCAGGGCTATTGTCAGGACGATTTTCCTCTGATTTGAACTGATCGGCCAGGATGATCGTGAGATCGGCCTGAACGATCAAGCCAATATTCTATCGTCTAGCCTTGCATCCAGGGCTATGCTCTGGCCGATCTGCATTGATTTGTACTGATCGGCCAGGCCGATTTCTATATCGGCCTGGACGATATAGTCGGCAACTTGCAATTAATGAGCTCCTTTGAAGCTCTTCTATTTAAGAGGTCTTGTTCAATATTTTTCAAGATCTTTGGCTGCTTCCTTGACCTGAGAAGACCTTGAGGAGAGAAAGAGAGAGAGAGAGGAGAGAGAGAGGATCTTGTGAGGGGGAGCTTGTGAGGGGATTCACAAGGGTTGCTTCAAGGATCGCTCTGCTTCGTCTTCGTCAAGAGTTTCTCGTCCGTGGAAGGGTCGATAGAGGTAAGGAGTTTGCTTTTGGTTTTGATTCTCTGCCAGCTTCAGGAGGAAGCAAAAGGAGGAAGGTTCTCCGTCTTGCCGGGGTGGCAAAAAGGAGGTTCTTGTGAGGGCTTCTCCGCCTAGCTGTGGGGGCTAAAGGAGAGTCACGTTTTGTAGTGCAATACTTTGAGGGTGCCTCCAAGGAGTGAACGTAGGTCGAGTCGACCGAACCACTATAAATTTCTGTGTTTCTTTTCTTGCTTCTGCCCTTTTAAATTCCGCATTTACTTTTTGTGGTGATTTTGGTTTGTATTTTTTATTCTTTGTGAAAAGAGTTTTTAAAATATCAATTCACCACCCCTCTTGGTTAGCTTGGGACTAAGTTCATAGGGCTTAACATCCCTAACAAACTTTCAAGTGGTATCAGAGCGGGATTCGAAAATTAAAGTTTGAAAACTTTTTGAATTTGATCCATGGCTAACTTTGGGAATTGCAACACTACGGAAGGGTATTCTATTATCCGACCTCCTGTGTTCGATAACCTACCTTTTGATTTTTGGAAAACTCGCATGTCAATTTTTTTACAATCTACTGATTATCGCATGTGGATGCTTATTCAAGAAGGTTATTCTCCACCTTCTCGTAAAATTAATGGTTTTAAAATTGAAGTTGCTTTTACCGAATGGACTTTTGATGAACGAGATTTAGCTCAATTAAATGCGAAATGTTTGAACTATTTTTTCTGTGCTTTGAAATCTGAAGATTACATGCGTGTTTCAACTTGCAAAAGTGGTAAAGAAATTTGGGATAAATTATGCATCACTTATGAAGGTACTAATGAAGTTAAACAATCCCGTTTAAACATTCTCTTGCATGACTACAAACTTTTTCGTATGAAACCTCATGAATCGATTTCTGACATGTACACTAGGTTTACTCAGATTGCTACTTCATTGCATGCACTAGGAAAAGAACTTTCGAACTATGAAAAAGTTAACAAGATTTTAAGATGCTTGCCTTCGTATTATGATGCAAAAATCACTGCAATCACTGAATCTAAGGATTTGAATACCTATTCTATTGATAACTTACTTGGCTCACTCATTGCTTATGAGCAAGGGGTGAATAAAAGAATTATTGATTCAGGTGAGAAGAAAAAGGAGAAAATAACTGCATTGAAGGCTCACAAATCGGATTCTGAATCTTCCGGGTCTGAAAGCGATGAAATTGCCTTCATCACAAGGCAATTCAAAAGCTTTCTAAGAAAGAAACAAAAACATCATCAAAGTTGGAGAAAAAGTAAGGATCATAAACATGCTAAAGGATCTTCTAATGTTGTTTGTTTTGAATGTAGGAAGCCTGGATATGTGAGAGCTGACTGTCCTACACTTCAAGATTATTCAAGCAAAGAAAAAGAAAAAGATGAGGAGAAAGCTAAGTCTAGGAAGAACAAGAAGAAAATCCAAAGAGGTTTTTGGGCAGAATCTGGTACTGATTCCTCTGAGACTGAACCAGAGGAAGAGACTACAAACTTGTGTTTCATGGGAGAAAATTAAATTGATGAGGAAGAGGTATATAAACCAACCTATGATGAATTGTTTAAAATTTGTGAAAAAAAAACTCATGCTAGCCTATAAATTAGAATATTCAAATCTACAAAAAGAGCATGAAGTTTTTCTCAAAGATCATGCAACAATTGATTCAAATCACATGGCTATTCTTGATGAATTTGATGAGTTAAACAAGAAGCATTTGGAATTAATTGATGAAAGTAATGCATTAAAAGCTTCACACACCTCACTTAAGGATGATCTTAAGAAATCTAAAGAGATTGAGAAAAATTTGAGGATTGAGAATGATGTATTAAAAAGAACTAACTTGAGGATTCAAAATGATTTGGAAACATGTAAGAAAGCTAGGATGACACCAACTACTAATCAAAAGCCAAAACCTAGGAAGAGGTATTTTTACCCAAATCATTTAAGAAAATCTTTTCCTAGAGTTCAATGTTTTTCTTGTGGCATGCTAGGACACATCTCACACACTTGCACAGTTCACCGTAGTACACATTGGGTGTTGAGACCTAAGATGCATGATTCAAAGCATACCACTTCTGCATTGCACTCTACGTTTCCTAAGAAGGAGCCCAAACCTGTTTGGGTTCCTAAATCTAACTATTGTTGAGTTTTGCAGGTGTGCTCTCGCCAAAGACCTTGTGGGAGCATAAGATAACTGGATATAAGGAGGCTCGCAACTCAAAATTTCTTAAATTTGCTGCTTTATCACGTGCTTGAAATCTTTAGTTTTTGTGTGTCTTTTTCTTTATTTTTGTGCTTTTTTTGTGCTCACTTTGTGTTATTTTTTAGTTTGCTTTATTATTTTAATTTATGTGGTTGTTTTTCACATTATTCTTTAAAATTTGGCCTTCCATATGATGAAACTTTTCAAGCTTTTAAATATTGGATTTTTTGAGATAGGGTTTAGCTTTTCTAAATTGGTTAAAGGAAGTAATGTTGTTGATGTTTTCCCTTCTTCTGACTTTGTTTAGTGGCATGATTTTCTTCTCTAAATAAAAGTCTAAACTCAGTTTAACCAATGGCTTTTCATCTAAGATCTTTTTCTTATCTTACTACATTAAATTATCTTATGCATAATAGTCAAAATTCTTAGATATCATTCAAGCTTTTGAAATCTTGTCATTGTATTTATCACTTGATTTTGATTTTGTGTTGTGGATTGTTCTTCCCTATGTTAGAGAGAGAGAGCTCCTATTCTCTAATATTTGGAGGATATACTCACAACTAAGTCTTTTTTTAAGGGTATATTAAAGAGTTTTTAGCTTGCAAAAATTAAAAAGGAAAGAAGCCAATGAAGCCAAATTGAAAAGAAAGCTATATACAAAAAAGTGTATCAAAAATCAAAAGATGCTCAAAGAGCCAATCAAAGTAACAAGAAGCATAAAATGAGCCCACTAAATGCAAGCTATCGTCTCTTTGGTGAAACTCTTAAAACTTAGAAAACTCATTGATTATGTGATACTTTCAATGACTTGATTTCAATTTCCATGATTGAGAAAAATTACTTTGGTTTATTATTTATGAGATATTTTAGTTGTAAACAAGTCTTGAATGAATCTTCTTATCCTTTTTGTTATTCCGAGTTAGGCCTCTGTTTTCCAAAAAAATTTTGTACCCTGAAGGATGTCCGATCTAGGGTTAACAGAATCAGATTTTTCTACCTTATTCTGATTGGATTTTGTTAAACTTCTTGATCTCTTGGAACTTTAAAAGTTTAATTTTTGAAAAGAATTCTCATATGATGCCTCCATAAAATAAAAAAAATTAGAAAAATTAAAATCCAAAAATATTCGTTGTTTGGTTTTCGTTGTATTTTATTTTTCTGTTTTTTGACTGTTTCTCTTTTGTTTTATTTTTGAGGGTCTTGATCATCACCATTCTTCTCTTAATTTCAATTTCTAGTCCCATCAGCCTGGCCGATCATTTTATCATCCTGGCCGATTTAATCGAACTCATGATGATAGTCCTGGCCGATAGTATATTTGTCTAGCCGATGCATTTTATATGCATCGTCCTGGCCGATACATAGGATCGTCCCGGACGATCCACGTGTCAGCACGTTTTAATTTTTAAATTCGGCCCAGGACGATCCATTATTGGAACATCGGCCGGGCCGATCCACTGTTCGTCCTGGACGATACATGTGGCAAGCATTTAAACGTCTTAACTTCGGCCGGTACGATCAATTATTGTGCATCGTCCTGAACGATACACGTAATCGGCCCGGATGATCTATTTTTTTATCGGTCATCCGGACTGACTCCTCGGGCCGATCGCCTGTCTCTAATCGGCCTGGCCAATATCTGATCGACCCGGATGATTGGATCGCCTTTTTGACCAATCGGCCTGTACGTAATTATTGAACCATATCGGATTGGACGATTCTGCGATCGGCCAGGACGATATGGCCGTTTCTTTAAATTCAGGCCGTTCCAGCCATAGTTTTTTCACTTCCAACCCTTTTTCCTCTTGTGATTTTGCTTAGTGCTCTCAATGGCTGGTAGGAAACGCGTCCGACAAACTTCTGGGAGTTCCTCGAGGGCAAGGATTGACCCTCATTTCCGGGAAGCAGAAGATGAAGCCGCCTATCATCGTTACAAAGAGTGTGGAATTACTGTCTCCAGAATCATCAATCCTGTCCACATGTCTTACCCGATAATGGATCTTTTTACTCGCACCTCCCTCTGCTTCATTCTGTCTCTTGCCTTCCCTTTTAATTCAGAGTTTCTTCGAGAGTTTTTTGCAAACCTTCACATCAACCCAACCTTCACAGCCCTGACCTCCTATGTGAATCGACGCCCTGTCGAAATCACATATCAGGATTGTGTTGATCTTTTACAGCTATCCACCACCGGGGATAAGCTGCACATAATCGCCTCTGACCCTGATCTTGACTGGTCCACGGAAAATCACTTTCTTCGCCAGACCAATGTACCTTACCATGTTGGAGAGACTAGCTCTTTAGTCAGAGGTGCTAGGACAATCCAACATGTCCTTCGCACCTCCGACATTCTAAAAGCCGGTGACCGAGTCCACATCACCCCTCTACTCTCCCTCACTACCTTCTACATCATGGCTCATAGGGAATTCAACACTACAGACCTAATTTTTCAATACATTGATCACCTAATCACAATTCACGATCCAGGCCACAAAAGGAAATCAAATCTAGCCTTAGGACACATCATAGCCTATATCCTTGAAACCAAATATCAGCTTCAGTATCCTATATCACCAAACCTCCCAACTCCCTTCTACTCAAACAATTCCTTCAGTACCCTTCACAGTACTCATCTCCATCCTGAGAACCTCGGGGGGCTAGAGAGGAGGAGGCTCCCGCTCCAGCTCCCTTTCCTGACCCTGCTCCTCTCCACCAGCACTCACCGGTTGATCAGTTGATTGAGAGATTTGATCGTTGGGAGACCCAGTTTGATGCCTATGTTGCTGCACAGGAGCAGCAACACTCTGAGGACATTGCCCGTTATGAGCATCACCGTGCTGAGGACTTAGCCTGATTTGACAGTTTCCTTACTCACCAGCAGCAGCAGCATGACCAGGACATCGCCTGATTCAATGCTCAATTTACCACTCTTGCCAGTTACTTTCAGCAGCCTCCTCCACAACCTCCATCTGATGATCAGGATCCCTCGGTCTTTTAGTCTGTGCTTTATGCTGTTTATTTCTTATCTTTTTTGTAGTTTGCTTGTTAGTCTTTTGTGATATTTTTTATTATTTCTGGACCCTCTTTTTGTGATGACAAAAGAGGGAGTAGGTAGGGTGTGGTAGGAAAAAGCTGTTGTAACTTTGATTTTCTAATGAATATGTTTTTTGTTTAATTTTTTTTTCCTACTTGTGTTTGCCATCATCAAAAAGGGGGAGATTGTTACAAATCTATTTTTTATGTATTATGTTTTGATGATTGGCAAACACTGTTTCTCTTGGACTACGTGTTGCTTCTAACTTTTCAGGAATCAAAGATCGGACGATCAAGAAGGAGCCAAGTTCAGGATTGTGTAGATTTAGGGTTGAGTCAGTCTGTACGTTTGATTTTCACCTTTTGAGTCTACTTGTAATAGTCAAAGAGACTGATGCTATGTAACCCTTCACAAACATACTTGAGAGGCTTAGAATTTTTGTTTTTACTCATTTCGGCCAGGACGATTTTTGGATCGGCCTGGACGATCAGCTTAAAACAGAAAGTCTAATTAAGGATTCTAAATTAAGGCAGCCGACATTAACAGATCGTCCTGGACGATACGTGTATCGGCTAGGACGAAAGGCTCAAAACAGAAAGAAGTAGCCGCCATAGTCAATTATGGTATATTATATTTTTAAATTATCGGCCAGGATAATCTTAGGATCGGCCTGGACGATATTCACAAATTATGCCATAATTGTTCAGGAAATCAAGGGAGTAATTAAGGATGATTGATACGATCATATCGTCCTGGACGATAGCAGGATTGGCCAGGACGATCCAGTCAAAAACCTTAAGTTACTTCAGGACGATCAATATCGGCATGCCCGTATCCAGAGCTATTGTAAGGATGATTTTCCTCTGATTTGAACTGATCGGCTATGACTATCGTGAGATCGGCCTGGACGATCAAGCCAATTTTCTATCATCCAGCCTTGCATCCAGGGCTATGCTCTGGCCGATCTGCATTGATTTGTACTGATCGGCTAGGCCGATTTCCATATCGGCCTGGACGATATAGTCGGCAACTTGCAATTAATGAGCTCCTTTGAAGCTCTTCTATTTAAGAGGTCTTGTTCAACGTTTTTCAAGACCTTTGGCTGCTGCCTTGACCTAAGAAGACCTTGAGGAGAGAAAGAGAGAGAGGAGAGAGAGATGATCTTGTGAGGGGGAGCTTATGAGGGGATTCACAAGGGTTACTTCAAGGATCGCTCTGCTTCGTCTTCGTCTAGAGTTTCTTATCCGTGGAAGGGTCGGTAGAGGTAAGGAGTTTGCTTTTGGTTTTGATTCTCTACCAGCTTCAGGAGGAAGCAAAAGGAGGAAGGTTCTCTGCCTTGCCGGGGTGGCAAAAAGGAGGTTCTTGTGAGGTCTTCTCCGCCTAGCTGTGGGGGCTAAAGGAGAGTCACATTTTGTAGTGCAATACTTGGAGGGTGCCTCCAAGGAGTGGACGTAGGTCGAGTCGACCGAACCACTATAAATTTCTGTGTTCCTTTTCTTGCTTCCGCGCTTTTAAATTCCACATTTACTTTTTGTGGTGATTTTGGTTTGTATTTTTTATTCTTTGTGAAAAGAGTTTTTAAAATACCAATTCACCCCCCCCCCCCCCCTCTTGCTTAGCTTGGGACTAAGTTCATAGGGCTTAACATCCCTAACAAACTTTCAGAAAATATATAATATACAAAGTGTATCAAAAGATGCGCAGTGCACCAACCAATTATCAAGAGGCATAAAATGAGCCCACAAAGTTAATGCTTACCATTCTTGTACTTCTTAAAAAGCTTAAGAAAACTCTTTATACTTTTGATACTTGAGTTTGAAAATCTTAATTCTTGTTTCAAAAATTTGTGCATTAATCTTCTATTAGATATATTTTATGGAAGGAGTTTTTGAAAAATTATTATTTCTTTCTCTAATTTATTCCTTGATTTAGATCTTGAATCAAAAAGTTTTTTGCCTTTTTAAAGAACTTGAGTTTGGAATATCAATCTCTGAGTTTCTAACCTTTTCTGGGCTATGAGTTGTCAATCTAATTCTACTAAGTTTTTGATTAAAACTAAGAGGTAACTGTCTCATTTTAAGAATATTTATTTTTCACTAGATCAGGGAATTTTTTTGTCTTTTGGTCATTTTGTTTTTGTTTATGGCTCCTCTCTTTTTGATAATGTCAAAGGGGGAGAACGTATTGTTGAATTTTTGTACTGTTATCGTGGTTGTATCTTATTTTCAAAAAAAATAAAAAACAATAAAAATATTTTTTTCTCCCCTATTTTTTATAAAGGATTATTCTAGTGAGAGGGAGATTAGGAGAAATTATTTTTTTTAAAAAAAAAAAATCAAACTGTAATATTTACCATCATCATAAAGGGGGAGATTGTTGCGGATTTATGGCTTATGATTTTGATGATAGCAAACATTCTTTTTCTCTATGACTGCTTTCTACTAACATTTCAGGTTCACACGATTGGACTACAATTTGGAACCAGCTCAAGATTGGGTAGACTAGGTTTGAGTCAGTTTGTAATCTTTTTCTTTTCTTGAGTCCGTTGTATTTGTTATGGGACCTATTGATTTGTAACTTGAAAGATTTCCTGCTATTACCTACAAGATTTCTATTTTTGGTAATATCGGCCGGGACGATATTTATATCGTCTTGGATGATATGTCCAAAATCAAAAACCTGAATTAGGGCATCCTCATTAAAGCAGCCGTCATAAATATATCGGCCTGGACGATACTTGTATCGACCATGACGATATTCTGAATTCAGAAAGAATCAGCCGCCATAATCAGTTTAGGTATTCTTTATTTTAGGCAATCGGCCAGGAGGGTATTTATATCATCCAGGATGATCTAACTCAATCATACCTAAATTGATCTGGTATTATTTGGAAATCATTAATGGCTTATTGATATGATCACATCGTCCGGGATGATCTTATGATCGGCCAGGATGATGTCCTGGATGATTGAAAGCCAGCACCAAATCAGGGCGATGATCAGGACGATTAAAATAAGTTTTAAACTAATCGACCGGGATGATCATGAGATCGGCCAGGACGATATAACCAATTTTCTTCTAATCATCCTAAATCATCCCAGGCCGTTGAGCTGAATTTGAACTAATCAACCAGGATGATAATGTCGACAACTTGCATTAATGAGCTCATTTTAAGAGCTTCTATTTAAGCTATGGCATGGCAACTTTTGTAAGCGTCTTCGGTAGCCATTGTAACTTCGTTCTTGTGGGGGAAATTTGGAGAGAGAGCTTGAAAAGGAGAGAGGAAAGGGTGGAGTTTGAGAGGAAGAAGATCTTGTGAGGGGGAGGAACTCAAGGGAGTGTGGTGGGGGATCCACACGGTTGCTCCGGCGAACTCGCACCTTAGTACCATCGAATTCAAGGCTTGTCTCGAGGTAAGTTCATCAAAGAAGAAGATCTCCTTGGTGTCAAAGGACCCGGCAACTCCGCCGCACCGGGGAAGGTGGAAGTGATTTTGTAAGGGCTTCTCTACCTAGTTGTGGGGGCTAAAGGAGAGTCACGATTTTAGTGCAATACTTGGAGGGTGCCACCAAGGAGTCGACGTAGGTCAAGGTTTGACCGAACCACTATAAATTCGGTGTGTTCTTTCTTTATTACTTCCACATTTAATTTCTGCACTTTGGTTTTTATTGTGTTGATATTGGTTTGAGTTTTATCTTTGGTTTTAAAAGTTATCCAATTCACCTCTCTCTTTGTTAGCCTTGGGCCAGTTCATAAGGGCTTAACATGTTGCAAATCTATTTTCATGACTTATGTTATGATGATTGACAAATACTATTGATTTTCTTGGACTGCCTGTTACTTCTAACTTTTCAGGAATCGAAGATCGGACGAACAAACGAAGCCAGTTCTAGATTGCGTAGGTTTAGGGTTGAGTCAGTCTGTACTTTGTTTTTTCTCTTCTTGAGTCTATTTGTAATGATCAAAGAGGCTGATGCTAAGTAACCCTACACACACATACTTGAGAGACTTAGAATTTTTATTTTTACTCATATCGGCCAGGACGATATTGACATCGTCCTAGACGATCATGCTTAAAATAGAAAGTCTAAATAAGGATTCTTAATTAAGGCAGTCGTCATTAACAGATCGTCCTGGATGATACGTGTATCGTCCAGGATGATAAGCTCAAAATAAAAAGAAGTTACCGCCATAGACAATTAAGGTATTCTGTATTTTTTAATAATCGACTAGGACGATCATTGATTGGTCTGGACTATATTCACAAATTATGCTTTAATTGATCAGGAAATCAAGGGAGTAATTAACGATGATTGATACGATCATATCATCCTGGACGATCGCAGGATCGAACAGGACGATCTATTCAAAAACCTTAGTCACTTCTAGACGATAAATATCAGTCAGCTCAAATTCAGGGTGATGCTCTGAACGGTTTTTCTCTGATTTGAACTGAACGGCCGGGATGATTGTGAGATCGGCCTGGACGATCAAATCAATTTTAAATCGTCCAATTTGCATTCAGGGTGATGCTCTGGCCGATCTTATGAGATTTATACTGATTGGCCAGGACGATGTCCATATCGGCCTGGACGATATTGTCGGCAACTTGCAATTAATGAGCTCCTTTGAAGCTCTTCTATTTAAGAGCTCTTGTTCAATGTTTTAAATAATATTTTGTTGCTGCCTTGACCTGAGAAGGCCTTGAGGAGAGAAAGATAGAGAGGGAGAGAGAGGATCTTGTGAGGGGGAGCTTGTGAGGGGATTCACAAGGGTGCTTCAAGGATCGCTATGCTTCTTCTTCGTCTAGAGTTTCTTGTCCGTGGAAGGGTCGGTAGAGGTAAGGGTTTTAGCACTGGATTGTGGTTCTCTGCCAGCTTCAGGAAAAAGCAAAAGGAGATAGGTTCTCTACCTTGCCGGGGTGGCAAAAAGGACTTCTTTGTGAAGGCTTCTCCGCCTAGCCATGGGGGCTAAAGGAGAGACACGTTTAGTAGTGTAATACTTGGAGGGTGCATCCAACGAGTGGATGTAGGTCAAGTTGACCGAACCACTATAAATTTCTGTGTTACTGTTTTCTTTCTTCCGCACTTTAATTTCTGCATTGTTTTTGTCTTGTGGTGTGATTTGGTTTTAGTTTGTGATCTTATTGCTTTTGTTAAAAAGAAATTTTAAAATACCAATTCACCCCCCCCCCCCCCCCTCTTGGTTAGCTTGGGACGAAGTTCATAGGGCTTAACATCCCAAACAAACTTTCATAACATCCCTAACAAACTTTGAAATGCCATCTGAGCACTTTCAGATTGATTAGATCAAGTATTAGTAAAATACTTCATACCATTCAGCAACACGAACCACCCCCTATAGGATTCTCTATAAAGAAATTCAGCTCATTTGATACATTATAGGCATAACAATACACTAGTATCTAGTGTAGATCAGTACTTAAAGGAAAGAGACAGGATATTAGTAAAGCTCAAGGGATATTTGTTGAGGGCCCAATTGTGGGCTCTGTATAGTAGTAATGATATTTAGAAAATAATTTAATAATAATAATAATAATAATAATAATAATAATAATAATAATAATAATAATAATAATGCTAATGGTAATGATAGAAAAAATGAAAATATTTATAATAATAATAGTTAAAATAATATTAAAATAACCATATCACTGTTTATAAATAATTTAGAAATTGTATATAATTTTAAAATAATTTTAGTTTCCAATTAAAGAAGACAAAAATTTGAATGATTTGATATATTATACTTAATTTTGGATTCTTATTTAAGTTATCATTTTTTTTAAGAAAGCTAGGTTAAAAAGGATTAAAATGGATTTTTAAAAGCAGTCAAATCAGGCTGACGACAGACAGCCACAAAGTGGGCACCCATTGGATCTGTGGTCTCAAGATGATGATTGAGCGGCAGCACAATCAGCGCCGCCCGCAATCATTGGGCCATCAAAACCGCGGTCACGTGGTTTCACTTAGCAACGAGGGTAAGGCCCTATGGCCGTCCGATCTCCTGAGGTATGGGATGGGCGGCCTAGATCTCGCCGTACAAAGGTTTAGTCCGCAGATCAAATTGCACGGTCAAAAGTGACTGCGAAACGGTGCGATCTGCGCCATTGATCAAGAGATCAACGACCCGGATTTCGCATAGCTATTGCCTGCAGATCCTGAACCCTATAATGCATTTTTCAAATATTTCTCTCGATTGGGTGCACTAAATTGGATGAAACTTTAAGCATAGATGCTATCCATCAAGAGCATTCATGGGGTATAAATTTTATGTTCTAAAATGATGTAAATAAAAAGATAATTAAACTTAAGTGTGGTGACCTAGGTTAAGGGTTTTTAGAGGATTTCACCATTTGATCTTCGAATCTTTGGTACGATTGAGCTTGTAGATTATCCTCGTACAAGCTCCTAGTTGATCTCGAGCCTCAATTTGCCTTTAATTATCGTGTATGAGCTTTGGGACAAAAAATAGTGTTGGATCGTCGGAGATCTCCCCAGTGGCGGCCTTGAATGATGGATTTTTAATTATGAAGAGTGGAGGAAGGTTTTGGGAGCTCTCAAACCAAATCTTAGGGGCTGAGGTTGCTTGGAGAGAGAGCAACAGCAAAAAGTCCTTAATTAGAACTAATTTTCACTATTTAAAGCCTCTAGACCTATGGTGGATGGTTGGGATGAGATCAAGGGATAAATAAGAAGGAAAATAGGTTCAATTGGTCAAGGTTTGCAATTCAAATCTCTTAGGAAGGAGTTAAATGCATTAAAGGCCTTTAATAGCCCTTAAATAGGTTAATTTGACCTATTAAAGGCTTGGTTTGACCAAGTCATAGTTTGACTTGGTCAAACCAGTCAATTAGGTCAAAGGGAGTCAAGGTTTGGGCCAAAGAACCCCTTAAATATATTTGAATTTAATTTGGACTAAAAATTATCAAAATGGGTCAACCTGGGTTGACCTGGTCAACCAGGTTGACCCAAGGCATGGGTCAGCACACTGAGACCAGTGGAGGAAAGAAATGAGGTCGAGGAGCTCTGAAATTTGTTTGAAACCAGTTAGAAGGAGTTTGGGTCAATTTGGGTCAACCCTAGTTGACCTGGTCAACCAAGTTGACCCAGGACCTGGGTCTGGGCTCAGCAGACTTGGTTTGACTCCCTTAACCCATTAGGATGAGTCCTGGGTTCTAACTTGGTCAAGTTTGACCAGGTGAACGCTTTGACCTGGTTTGAGAGAAAAAACAGGTTAATAAATGGACCCCCAACAGGAGTGACGAACAATGTGTGAATCGCTTGTGTTGGCGTTGGCCGAATATGACAAAGAAAGTGAAGTGGGGAACACAAATAAAAGAGTACCAAGAATGGTAGAAGAATGTGAGGAGCTCTTCTCTCGTCCTAACCCTATAGTAAGAGCAGAGCCTAGGGGAAAGCGAAGAGAAGCACTAAACATCACCAAAAGGTGAAGGAGTAGTGAATCTTCTCATGGCTTTACTCTTTACCAAGGGCGGAGCCAAGGAAAGAATCCCGGTAAAGTATCACCACTAGGGTGAGAAAGTAGGGAGGGTTCTCTCCTTGCCTTACACTGTAGTGAGGGTAGAACCAAAGAGACAACCAAAAGTAAAGTAGTAAGGTAAACTGACTATAAGTCTGACCATATCGAGAAAGTAGAATAAAAGGTGAAGGGGTCCCGTATCCTCCTGATCTTTTTGGAACAGTGGATTCAGGTGACTTAGTATTTTCCTGACCAAATTGAAATAGTAAATAAAGGAGTCAGGAAATTTGGTGCCTACCTAATCACAATAGGACACTGAGGGAAAAAGGTGATGAAGAATACCTTCTAGGTGCTCTGTCAGGCTCCCTCAACCAGGTAAGTAAAACTAACTACCTGCCTGACCATATCAAAATAGCAGGGCAGAAGGTGAAAAGATCCCGTTTCCTCTTGATCCTTTTGGAACAGTGGATTGGGGAGACTCAATGCTTCTACCTGACCTCAGAAAAAGTAAAGAAGCCTGAAATTTGAAGTCTGCCTAGTCTTTAACAGGACATCCAGAGTAAAGGGGAGGTGAGGAATGCCTCTTGGGGACTCTATCGGGCTCTCTCAACCGGGTAAGTAAAACCTACTACCAGTCTGACCGTATTAGGGTAGCAGGGTAGAAGGTGAAAAGATCTCGTCTCCTCCTGATCCTTTCGGAACAATGGATTGGGGTGACTTACTATTTCTTCCTGACCTCAGTAAGGAGCTTATAAGCCACAAAAATGGAAGCATGTCTAGCCTTTAACAGGACATTCAGAGTAAAAGAGTGATGAGGAATACCTCCTAGGGACTCTATCCGGCTCTCTCAACTGGGTAAGTAAAACCTTCTACCAGTCTGATCGTATCAGGGTAGCGAGGTAGAAGGCGAAGAGGATCCCGTCTCATCCTGATCCTTTCCGAATAGTGGATTGGGGTGACTCACTACTTCTACCTGACCTCAGTAAGAAGCTCATAATCCATAAAAATGAAAGCCTGCCCAGTCTTTAAAAAGACATCCAGAGTAAAGGGGTGGTGAGGAATGCCTCTCATGGACTCTATCAGGCTCTCTCAACTAGGTAAGTAAAACATACTACCAGTCTGACCATATTAGGGCAGCAGGGTAGAAGGTGAAAAGGATCCCGTCTCCTCCTGATCCATTAGGAACAGTGGATTAGGGTGACTCACTACTTTGGCCTGACCTCAGCAAGATGCTCATAAGCCACGAAAATGGAAGCCTACTTAGTCTTTAACAGGACATCTAGAGTAAAGGGGTGGTGAGGAATGCCTTCCAGGTGCTATGAGCCTCTCTCAACTATGTAAGCTTCAACATCTGCTCAACCAACTCGGCCTTCCAAATGAAGAAGGGCTCAATACTCACTTGCTCCTGTCAGGAGTACTTGATAAAGAGTCAGGCTCTGATGCCTTCTTGATCACAATAGGACAATTAGAAAGGAGAAGGGGTGGTGAGAAATGCCTTCCAGGGGCTTTGTTAGGCTCTCTCAACCAAATAAGTACAACCAACTACCTATTTATTATTATCGGAACAATATAGTAGAAGGTAAAATTCATCTCATCATCAACCTACCATAGATCCGGGAGGGAGAAAGGGTGTTGAATCTAGTAATTAGGTTGTTAAGCCTAAGTTAATGTCCCAAGGCTACCAAGAGGGGGGGTGAATTGGTAGTTTAAAAATTTAATCCCTCTTTGAAGATTAAGTTGAACCGAAATGAAAATTTTTCTTTTAAAGATTTCTAGAAAATATTTTTCAACCACAGAGTTGTTAAAAATTAAAATAAAATGCGGAAACATGAAAAACTATAAATGACACAAAATTTATAGTGGTTCGGTCTATAACCAGACCTACATCCACTCCTCAGAGGCACCCTCTGAGTATTGCACTAAAACTAATAGTGACTCTCCTTTTGCACCCACAGCAAGGCGGAGAAGCCTTTACAACAAACTCTTTTCACCACTACCCGGTAGGACAGAAAACCATCATCCTTTTACACAATCCCCAGAGTTGGTAGAGAACCGTCCTTCCTTTCACACTCTCCTAGTGTGGGCAGAGAACCCTTTCTTCCGTTCACACTCTCCTAGTGTGGGCAGAGAACCCTTTTATCCTTTCACACTCTCCTAGTGTGGGCAGAGAACCCTTCTGGCTGTTCACACTCTCCAAGTGTAGGAAGCGATCCTTTCGGCTATTTACACTCTCCAAATGTCGGCAGCGAACCGGATCTCTTTGACTGATCTTCTCACAAAAAATCTAGAAGGAAGAAAGAAAAGAGTGAAGTAATCCCAATTCACAAGTAGAGATTCTTACCTTTGAACTCCAAGTGAAGCCTTCACGCTCCAATGGTAGGAATTCTCCTTTGAATGCACTCTTCCACTCTCTCCTTAGCTATTCTCTCAAGAGGCACAAAGATCAAATGACAAAAAGATTGGGTGGCAGTCTAATTTCGACTATATATACAAAAGACAAGAAAAACCGACCAAAAACTGCAAGTTTTCAATTCTGTACGCAGAGGATTGTCCCGTACGATCGTGGATCGTCCTGGACGATTTTACTTAAACGATTTAAAACCACCCTTTTTGAATATGTGTACGAAATGTCTTCGTACACACTGATCGTCCCGTATGAAATAAGTTCGTCCGGTACGAATGGTTATTACAAGGTCGGTCTAGAAAACTGCTGAAAACTGTTCTAAGTCGGTTAATCATCTGGACGAAAATTAGTTCGTCTGGTCAAAATTTTTACACAGAGCAGATTGTTTTCTGACGATAATAATTTTCTCTGGACGAACATTTTAAAGAGACCAGATCGTCCTGAACGATAATTAATTTCGTCTGGACAAAAATTTTATAGAGAGCAATTCGTTTTGTGACGATGATTAATTTCGTCAGGACGAACATTTTACAGAGACCAGATCGTCCTGGACGATAATTAATTTTGTCTGGACGAAAATTTTACAGAGTGCAACTCATTTTCTGACGATGATTAATTTAATCTGGACGAATATTTTACAGAGACCAGATCGTCCTGGATGATAAAAATATCATCCCGGACGAATAGGACTTAAAAAATTTTTCAAGCCAGTTCCTATTCGTTCTATGTGCTCAATAGGAGATAACTATCTGATCGTCCCGTACGATCGGATATCGTCCCGTACGATCAGTATAAAATTTTTATGATCTCCTTATGTGTGTGTGTATGTTTTTATTCACTCAATTACCATCACTCCCTTTCAAATTAAATTCAAAGAAAAATGCAAGTTTCAAATTAACAAAGTATCTCATATTGAATTTGATTTGAAGTTTTCGTAGTCTGGAGTCTAATTTTCCTGAAATGTTAGTACACACAAGAGCAAATACAAATCTTCTAAAATTGTTAGGAGATAACTACACATTTGAACAATAATGTTTGGAATCATCAAAACTATACAAGTTGCAAAAATGTAAGTCATGCAAATAGAACCTATTTTAACAATCTCCCCCTTTTTGATGATGGCAAAAAAATTATTATTTGTATGATTTCAATTTAAACAAATCTCCTAAACTCCCCCTGAATTGATGAATACATGAAAATAAGGAGGCATTTTGAACCAAAGAAAAAAAAAATTTAACAAACAAATTTACAAAGTTAAACACAAAACCAAAATGCAAACAAAATAATAAAAACAAAACAAAACATACAAACATAATAATTTATCCCCCTTTTTGACAACAACAAAAAGTGAAGAAGAAATAGATAAGAAATGTAAGTAATTATATGAAATTCATTTAAAAATTTAATCTAAATGGTGATTGTGATAAGTTATGCAATCTAAAACTAATAGTATTAGGTCAATCATAGAAATTCATAAAATTTAAGAAGTGATATAACATTGTAAGTAAGAAGAATTTATCAAAGACATGATTCAATTTAGACATTCGAATATAGAAAATCATTACAAGAGAAATGTATAAAAATTCTATATTTCAAAGTTCAATAAAATATAAATGAACATAAGATCAAGTTGAATTAAGAGATTGAAAGAATTTGGAAAGAAGAGAATTACCACATGTGGAGCTTTGCGCATCTTTTTCAAATTTTTGGGCACATTTTTGTGCATCTTTTGACATTGGGCTAATTTTGTGCCTCTTTTTCATATTTGTGAAGCTTTGCGCATTCTTTTTTATTTTTGTACTCTTTGTACAATTTTCAAGAGTAATTGAGACCAAATCTTTCCAAAATCAATAATCTAAAATTTCAAATATTTCTATGTACATAAATATCACTTGAGCATAGAAATATTAAATAAGAAAACATCTATATTGCAATAATAATATTAACTTTTATGTAGTCTAAATGAATAGACATGAATTTAAAAGTTCTAATTATAACAAGTTATAAACAACTTTTAAATTTAGAAAGACTAGATTTTCTAATGTAATTAATCTCAAATTACAATCTAATTTAAGTATAATTAAGATTAAATAAGACTAATGAAATTCATAAAAATTAATCACATTCCAAAAACAAACCAAAATTGAATCAAGTACAACATGCATTGATATTAATGAAAAGGATTACATATTCTTTTCATAATATTAAAAATAACTAAAAAAAATACACTGAACTTTTTAATAAAGACAAACTAAAACAATCACAATTAAAAAAATAAAATAAAATAAAATAAACACTAACACAAAAAAAAATCATAAAATTCAAAACAAAAATTCAAAGACAAATAAACAAAAAAAAACATAAATATCAATGTTGCAAAAATATTTTTATTTAAGCATTCAAATCAATAACACCAAGTCTTGTTCTTAATGTACTGAAGATATCAAAGGCTAAAGGTTTCGTAGAAACGTCTGCAAGTTGATTTTCAGTTGAAACATGTGTGAGTTCAATTTCTCCCTTGGATACATGATCCCTTATGAAATGATGCCTTATGTCAATGTGTTTGGTTCTAGAATGTTGAATAGGATTTTTGAAAATGCAAATAGCACTTGTATTGTCACAATAAATTGGAATAGTGCCTATAGTTAATCCTAAATCAATCAACTGTTGTCTTAACCAAAGTACTTGTGCCACACAACTTCCTAATGCAATATATTCTGCTTCTGCAGTAGATAGTGCCACTGAATTTTGTTTTCTACTAGACCATAAAACTAATGAATTTTTAATGAATTGACATGTTCCAGAAGTACTTTTCCTATCCACTCTATAGCCTGCAAAGTCAGAATCTGAGTAACAAATAATTTCAAATGAAGAGCTAAACTTAGGATACCAAATCCCTAAGTTTTGAGTTCCTAGTAAATATCTTAAAATCCTTTTCACTGCTGTCAAATGTGATTTTTTTGGATCTGATTGAAATCTAGCACATAAGCAAACACTAAACATAATATCTGGTCGGCTAGCAGTCAAGTAAAGTAAAGATCTAATTATCCCTCTAAATTTCTTTTGATCAACAGATTTTCCCTTAAGGTCCTTATCCAACTGAACTGAGGAACTCATTAGTGTACTAACAGGTTTAGCATTGTCCATTTCATATTTTTGATGATGTCCTTAATATATTTAGTTTGACTAAGAAATGTACCTTCCTCAAGTTGCTTAATGCTAAATCCTAGAAAGTAATTTAAATCTCTCATTAGACTCATTTCAAATTCACTATTCATTATTTTAGAAAAATCATCACAAAGATTTTTATTTGAAGATCCAAAGATGATGTCATCCACATAAATTTGAACAATAAGTATATCCTTTTAAATTTTCCTTAAAAAGAGAGTTGTATCCACTCTTCCTTTTTCAAAAGATCTTTCAAGTAGGAAGGTGCTCAACCTCTCATACCAAGCCCTTGGTGCCTGTTTCAATCTATATATTGTCTTTTTTAACTTGAAAACATGATTTAGAAATTTAGAATTTTCAAAATCTGGAGGTTGTTCTACATAAACATCTTCCTTAATTACCCCATTTAAAAAGGCACTTTTGACATCCATTTGAAATTATTTAAAACCTTTAAAACAGGCAAAGGCTAGTAAAACTCTAATTGCTTCAAGTCTAGCTACAGGGGCAAAAGTTTTCTCAAAATCAATTCCTTCAATTTGATTATACCCCTTAGCAACTAATCTTGCCTTATTTCTAATGACTACTCCTGAGTCAATCATTTTATTTTTGAACACCCACTTGGTTCCAACAACACTTTGATCTTTTGGCCTTGTAGTTAATTCCCAAACTTTATTTCTTACAAATTGATTTAACTCTTCTTGCATGGCCAATATCCAAAATTCATTAGAAAGTGCTTGATCAATGTTAGTGGGTTCAATAGTTGAAATAAAGGTTGAATGATTGACTTCCTTGTTTAATCCACGCCTAGTTCTAACACCCTCACTTGGTTCACCTATAATCAATTCCTTTGGGTGGTTTTTAGAAAATCTCAAATCTCTAGGCAAAGGATTTTCTTTTTCCAAATTTTTTTCCACATTTTCTTCCAAATTTAATATATCAATCTTTTGGGAGTTTTCTTCAATTTCTTCTTCAACAACATTTGGCTCTTCCAAATTTTCACTTTCATCAAGTATAATATGTGTGATTTCTTCAATGACTAAAGTTCTTTTGTTGATTACCCTATAAGATTTTCCAACACTTGAATATCCAACAAAAATTCCTTCATCTGATTTTGGATCAAATTTTTCTAAGGCAGATTTTCCATTATTATATATGAACACCTTGCAACCAAATACATGTAAATGAGACAAATTAGGTGTTCTACCTTTTAGCAACTCATAGGGTGTTTTATTCAAATTTGATCTCACATTCACCCAATTCAAAACATAACATGCAGTGCTAATCGCCTCAGCCCAAAAATATCTAGGAAGTGAGTATTCTGCTAACATTGCTCGAGCGACTTCTATTAATGTTCTGTTTTTCCTTTCAACTACCCCATTTTGTTGAGGGGTTCTAGGTGCAGAAAAATTGTGATCAATTCCCTTTTCTTTACAGAAATTTTCAAATCTTTCATTTTCAAATTCTCCTCCATGATCACTTTGTATAGAAATTATTTCACTCCCTAGTTTCCTTTGACTCCAAATAGAAAAATTTTTGAATTCCTCAAACGATTCACTCTTATGAAAAAGAAATTTAACCCAAGTGAATCTTGAGAAATCATCCACTATAACAAATCCGTATACCTTCCCTCCTAGACTTATAGTGCCTATTGGTCCAAAAAGATCAATGTGTAGAATTTCTAAAGGTTTACTGGTCCTAAGATCTTTATTGGACTTAAATGAGGACTTCACTTATTTTCCTAATTGACATGCATCACAAAGGTGGTCCTTAGTAAAGTCTAGTTTTGGTAAACCTCTCACTAAGTTCTTTTGGGTAATTATCCTAAGGTTTTTCATACTAGAATGACAAAGTCTCCTATGCCAAAGCCATGATTCATCAGAAACAGTTTTCAAACAAAAAGCAGTAGGAGATTGAATACAATTTAAATCTAGCATGTAGACATTGTTTACCCTTTTTACATTTAAAACACTTTTCCCATTTAGGCTTATTATGCAGCTAGTAGGTAAAAATTTTACATTATAGCCCTTATCACATAGATGACTTATGCTTAACAGATTATGTTTTAAGCCTTAAACTAATAACACATTGTCTATTAAAAAGTTTTTCAAATTTCCAATCATACCTGATCCAACCACTTTCTTTGTGGTATTATCTCCAAGTGTAACCTTGCCTCTATTCCTGGCTTCCAGGGTTATGAATTGAGCAGTATCTTCAGTCATATGCTTTGAACATCCGCTGTCCAGGTACCATATACTCTCACGAGGTCTTGTGTGAGAGCATTCCTGCAAAATTCTCAAATGTTAGACCTGGGAACCCAAATAAGTTTGGGTTCACCTTTATGAAATTTATAATCAGATGCATGTATGATATGTCTAGGTTTATGCATCTTAGTTCTCCACACCAAATTAGTTTTCATCTTTAAAGTGCATGTGTGAGATATATGTCCCAAAAATTCATAATTATTACATTTAACATTAGGAAGAATATTCCTATGTTTTCTTTCATATGATTGTCTTCTAAGGGATTTCATGAATTTAGGATAATATTTAGGATTTGTAAAATCTTCAAGTTTAGAAGGGTTCCTATTATCCTTGAGAGCTCTTATTGTGAGTTTGTAAAATGAATTCATATCTTCCAAGATTCTATTGGTATAATTGATTCTATATGTCTTACTCTCAGATTCATCCTTAAAATTCTTAAATTCTTTTTCAAGTTCAGCATAGGATGATTTTAAATTCTCAAAATTTTTATTCAAGTCATCATATTCATCAAGTAGTTTCATGCGGTTGTTATCTATTAAAGCATGATCTTTCCTAAGGATTTCGTGTTCCTTATTAAGCTCTTCCAATTCTAAACCTAAACTAGCATGCATCTTTTTCATTTTCCTATATGCATCATGCATGTGTTCAGAAACTTCAAACAATTCATCATAGGTTAAATCACATATCTCTTCTTGATCTGATTGTTCAACATTATCTGCCATCAAGCAAAGGTTGGTGACTTATTCTTCTTTTTTAGTCTCAGATGAGTCTGAAGCTGAGTCCGCCCAGAAAGCTCTTTGAAACTTCTTCTTGCCCTTCTTTACCATTGGTTTCTCCTCTACCTTCTCCTTGCTAGGAGTGGCTTTGAGTTTTGGACAATCAGTCTTTATATGACCTGGTTTCCTGCATTCATAACAAATCACTTCATTAAAAACCTTGTCATTTCTGTTATACTTACCTCTATTCCATTGCTGACGTCTCTTCTGCTTCCTCTTTAAAAAGCTTCTGAAGTATCTAGTCATCAATACAATATTATCTTCATCCTCAGGTTGTGAGTGTTTACTTTCTGACTCTTCCACATTTAGTGCAATATTCTTGTCCTTTCGTGGTTCACCTGCATCAATCTTTTTTTGACTTACTCCTTGCTCATAAGCAATGAGTGAACCAAGAAGATTGTCAATAGAATAAATGTTCAGATCTTTAGACTCTGTAATTGCAGTAATTTTAGCATCATAAGCAGTAGGTAAACAACGAAAAATCTTATTGACCATTTCAGCATTAGTTAATTCCCTACTAAGTGCATGCAAAGAAGTGACAATTTGAGTGAATCTTGTGTACATGTCTGAAATAGATTCATTAGGTTTCATGCGAAATAATTCATAGTCATGTAACAAGATATTGAGTCTTGATTGCTTAACCTCATTTGTCCCTTCATAAGTTATACAAAGTCTATCACATATGTCCTTTCCGCTTTTGCAAGTGGAAACTTGCATGTAGTCTTCAAATTTTAAAGCACAAAAGAAACTATTTAAACATTTGGCATTTAATTGTGCTAAGTCACGTTCTTCTATAGTCCAATCTGCATAAGGTGTTTCTACCCTAACTCCATCAACTAATCTAGTTGGTTTTGTGTAACCTTCCTGGACTAGCATCCACATGCGATAATCAAGTGACTGTAAGAAAGTAGACATGCGTGTTTTCCAAAAATTAAAAGGAATATTGTCAAACAGTGGAGGTCTAGTGATAGAGTAACCCTCAGGTGTGTTTTGATTTCCAAATGTAGCTATCTACGTTAATCAAAAAGTAGTTCAAACTAATAATTTTGAAACGACGCTCTGATACCACTTATTGAATCTAGTAATTAGGTTGTTAAGCCTAAGTTAATGTCCCAAGGCTACCAAGAGGGGGGGTGAATTGGTAGTTTAAAAATTTAATCCCTCTTTGAAGATTAAGTTGAACCGAAATGAAAATTTTTCTTTTAAAGTTTTTATATAAAATATTTTTCAACCATAGAGTTGTTAAAAATTAAAATAAAATGCGGAAACATGAAAAACTGTAAATGACACCAGATTTTAGTGGTTTGATCTATAACCAGACCTACATCCACTCCTCAGAGGCACCCTCTGAGTATTGCATTAAAATCAATAGTGACTCTCCTTTTGCACCCACAGCAAGGCGGAGAAGCCTTTACAATACACTCTTTTCACCACTACCCGGTGCGGCAGAGAACCGTCATCCTTTTACACAATCCTCAATGTTGGCAGAGAACTGTCCGTCCTTTCACACTCTCCTAGTGTGGGCAGAGAACCCTTTCATCCTTTAACACTCTCCTAGTGTGGGAAGAGAACCCTTTCGTTCTTTCACACTCTCCTAGTGTGGGCAGAGAATTCTTCTGGCTGTTCACACTCTCCAAGTGTAGAAAGCGATCCTTTCGGCTATTTACACTCTTTAAATGTCTGCAGCAAACCGGATCTCTTTGACTGATCTTCTCACAAGAAATCTAGAAGGAAAAAATAAAAGAGTGAAGTAATCCTAATTCACAAGTAGAGATTCCTAACTTTGAACTCCAAGTGAAGCCTTCACGCTCCAATGGTAGGAATCCTCCTTTGAATGCACTCTTCCACTCTCTCATTAGCTATTCTCTCAAGAGGCACGAAGATCAAATGACAAAAAGATTGGGTGGAAGTCTAATTTGGACTATATATACAAAAGACAAGAAAAACCGCCCAAAAACTGCAAGTTTTCAATTCTATACGCAGAGGATCGTCCCGTACGATCGTGGATCATCCTGGACGATTTTACTTAAACGATTTAAAACGACCCTATTTGAATGTGTACGAAATGTCTTCGTACACACTGATCATCCCGTACGAAATAAGTTTGTCCGGTACGAACGGTTATTACAAGGTCGGTCAAGAAAACTGCTGAAAACCGTTCTAAGTCGGTTAATCATCTGGACAAAAATTGGTTCGTCTGAACAAAATTTTTATAGAGAAAAGATCATTTTCTGACGATAATAATTTTGTCTGGACGAAAATTTTACAGAGACCAGATCGTCCTGGACGATAATTAATTTTGTCTGGACAAAAATTTTACAGAGAGCAACTCGTTTTCTGACGATGATTAATTTCGTCTGGACAAACATTTTACAGAGACTAGATCGTCCTGGACGATAATTAATTTCGTCTGGACGAAAATTTTACAGAGAGCAACTCGTTTTCTGACGATGATTAATTTCATATGGACGAACATTTTACAGAGACCAGATCATCTTGGACGATAAAAATATCGTCCCGAACGAATAGGACTTATAAAATTTTTCAAGCCAGTTCCTATTCGTTCTATGTGCTCAATAGGAGATAACTGTCTGATCGTCCCGTACGATCGGATATCATCCCGTACGATCAGTATAAAATTTTTATGATCTCTTTATGTGTGTGTGTATATTTTTATTCACGCAATTACAATCACTCCCTTTCAAATTGAATTCAAAGAAAAATGCAAGTTTCAAATTAACAAAGTATCTCATGTTGAATTTGATTTGAAGTTTTCATAGTCTGGAGTCTGATTTTCCTGAAATGTTAGTACTCACAAGAGCAAATACAAATCTTCTAAAATTGTTAGGAGATAACTACACATTTGAACAATAATGTTTGGAATCATCAAAACTATACAAGTTGCAAAAATGTAAGTCATGCAAATAGCAACTATTTTAACAAAGGGAAGGTAAAAAAGGAATAAATCTAGGGATAGAGTTATCTAAGGAATCTCAAACTAGCGGTTTGGTAACCACATGGTAGATGATAAATCATCATGGCCATGAGTATCCAAAAGCTATCAGGATCTGTTAGGGAACTCTAACCCTACACAAAAGGGGCGGAAGACATCAGAATGATGTCTTCCAAGAAAGTTGGAAGAGATACACCTTACTAGAGTATGCAGAGGGGCAGTCTCTTTCCAAGGGAGCAAAAAGAGAATGAAGTAGCGAGGGGGCACCTCTGCTATGAAAAATAGGCCTAAGCCTAGTAGAAATAATAATCAAGGAAGCTACTGTAGTAAACCCATAATGACTGATAGGGACCATGTAAGAAGAGGAAATAACATCAACACATCCAAAGGACCTCTCCGGCAGCTAGGAGTCGGGTCTCAATGGGAAAATAAGTGGAAGAAGGCACTGAAGAGTTGACTTTCTACTAAAAAATCAAAGCTCAAGAAAAAGGTGATGGTGGCACCTAAGGCACGATGCCCCATATCACCAAGTAAAAAAAATAACCAAAATAGTAAGGGGCACTCTCGCCACTAAGGACAACAACTTTGAATGGGAAAAAGCTCATAGTGGTAACGCCCACACAAACTAGTGGGACTCTGTGGGGAGTGAATGTAACCTCAACACATTCATAAGACGAATATGAAGGGTAGGACAAATCACTAAAAGGAGCAGAAGAACTTATCTTCTGCTAGAAGATCAAAGTTCTCAAGGCAATGATGTTAACATCTAAGGCAAGATATACTACATCACTACTAGGAAGACAACTCTAGGTAGTAAGGGGATACACTCAGTACAAGAGGATAGTAATCATGAATAAGCTTAAATAACATCAAAGGGTCACTAGGTAACACCCACACAAACTGGTGGGACCCTTTGGGGAGTAAAAGCAAATCTACCACATTCATAGGACTACTCTAGCAGTTAAGAGTAGGGTATGAATGGTGAGGTAGATCGGTGAAATAAACTAAGGAGCTGATCTTCCGCTAGAAAATCAAAGCTTCTGAGAATGTGATGCTAACATCTGAGAAAGATGTACTACATCACAACATTTGAGGTGACAAGAGAGCACATCTGCCACTTAGTATATTAATTATGAGTGAAATCAATGATCATAAAAAGGTCATAATGGTAACACCTACTATAATTGGGTAGGATCTTGTAAGGAGTAAAAGCGACACTACCGCATTCATAAAACTACTTTTGCAGCTCAGAGTAATGTATGAATGGGAGAGTGGGTTGCCAAAAGAGGGCAAAAGGGAATTAATCTTTCCTCAAAAAAATCCAAACCCACGAGGTAGTGATGTTGACATCAAAGACACAATGTACTACATCACTTATAAAGATAATTAAAATCATGGAAGCTCATAACTAAATAAGTATACATTCATCCTTGAAGTCAACACCAAGGTGCTTGAAAGGGGAGAAAAGAAGAACTTTAGAGAACTTCTGCTCTTAGAGAGTATTACCGGGTTCCTCCTATGACAAGGGCAACCAGTTTTGCTTTACTAAGAGCTTCCCTCTTTTTTTATCATATGTATTTTTTTATACGTTCACAATCCTAGATTTAGACTATCCCATGCTGTCGAAGGTAACATATATTAGAGGAAACGTTTACCATATCCATGAGTTACTCCTAGCATGAGAATATCCTATAATGATTGGAATATAAAGAGATGGAATTATGATTAGTTTTGATATCCCATACCATGTTCGCCACATGATCAAAATTGGGGAAAGAGATTACAAAGGATCTTATAAAAAGTGAACCATTGGTTTTGATAACCAGACCACATTCAACTCAAGTGAATGAACTGGGGAGGACAATCATAACAAAGTTGATGTATAACTAAAATTAAAATCAGGATAGAGGATCAAAATTACCACTCTTGACAATCATAGGTGGTATGGACCCAATATCTCATCCCTAAAGAGTCTAAACTAATGACTTTGACATCCTTGATTATATTCAACTCATATGAATGGACTGGGGGCTACTTCTATCAGGGAAGGACTGATTGGAAGAATAGTGGATCACTGTCACCCCACCTATCCAACATAGGTGGGTGTGGACCCAGCATCATATCTCAAAAATAGGCTTGAAATTTACTAGTTTTGATATCCCATATCACACTTGGGGTGGCAAGTGAAACTGGGGGTAAAGCCCTACGAAAGAGGATAACAAAGTAAAAATTCTATGCACTAGCACAAATGTGATTGGTGAGTACAGAAAGAAGTACAAAACATCCCTACGGCATATTAGCATATCACCTTTAAGGATGACCTTATATTCTTCAAATCAAACATCATGTCATAGAGGACAAATCATCATGGCCACACAGACTGCTAAAAAGTAAGAGGGATCCATTTAGAAGCTACATATACAGAGGGATATCTGCAAGAGATAGGGGGTCCTACTGTAACGCACTAGACTCAGGTATAGTACTTTTTCAAGTATTGCCCGTTGATGACAGTCATGGGGTGAATACCATTTGCATTGACAAGTAGGTAGGCACCACCTTCTTAAACTTATTCTACAGTGAAGGGGCCCTCTAAAATAGGCTCAAACTTATCATTTGAGCTCCGATGCAAAATGATAGGCCTACGCAAAATAAGAACTAAATTGCCTACTCGGAAAGCACGGGATCTAACAAGGCGATCGTAGGACCAGGCCATTCGGGCCTGATATAGCTTAAGATTCTGATAAGCTTGTAAACAAAGCTCTTCTAAACCATCAAGCTCTTTCAACCTTAGTCGGGCATTATCTTCATCAGATAGGTTATAACTAACTGCTACACGCAGTGAGGGGAGCTCGACCTGAAGTAGGAGAACTACTTCAACCCCAGAAGCTAAAGCATATGGGGTGGACTGAGTAGGAGTACAGTAGGTAGTCCTATACGCCCATAATGCTTCAGGTAACCTATCATGTCATTCTCTTTTTTTTGCAATAATGATTTTTCTTATAAGTTGCACAAGAATTTTATTAAATTCCTCTACCAAATCATTGGCTTTGGGGTAGTAAATTGAGGAGTATCGCCAATTAATGTTATGGAAGCTAGAAAGTCTGACAATTTTGGTGCTTCTAAAGGACGGGTCATTATCAGAGATTATACTTCGCCAAAAATTAAAGCAATAAAAAATGTTATCGCAAAAGAAGTGCATCACGTCTTCTGATTTGACTTTTTTAAGTGGGACAGCTTCTGCCCATTTAGAGAAGTAATCAGTGGCGGCTAAAATAAACCTTTGACCCTTAGAAGGAGGGTTTATAGGACCCACTAAATCTGTGCCCCAGCCCTCAAATGGCTAAGATGATATAGTAGGGTGTAACGGATTAAGGAGTTGGTGAATCATCGTTCCATAAACCTAGCACTGGTGACACCTTTCAGCGTGCTCCATATAATAACAAATCATAGTTGGCAGTACTAGCCAAGGTGTTTGATTCTTCCTTTCATTTTAGATCTACACTGATTGGCACCACAAAGCCATTCAAGTATCTCACCCATGACCTTGCTAGCCTCTCCTTAGTTAAGGCAACACAACCACATTTGGTCAAAAGAGCGTCATTACAATGTTTCATTAATATAGGCGAATCATAGAGCTCTCTTTCTAATTTGAACGGTGAGAGATCTATCATCTAGAAGTATACCATAATTTAAATATTCTATGAAGTGCACTCTCTAATCTGACTCCTCACCAATAGCAAACACTGTGACGATCTGATCGGGAGGAGACAAGTCTGTGGGACACAGAGCTTGATGATACTGGACAATAATAGACACAGGGTTTCCAGTATGATCAGCTAATTCTTTTGCTAACTTGGCCAAGGCATCTACTTTTCCACTTTTAGATCAAGGGATTTTGGCCAAAGTTACTTCTGGTATTAAGCATAATAGCTCCATTACTTTATTATAATATAGAAAGAGCTCAGGCTTAAGCACTTTGTAGACTCAAGCTATTTGATTTATTATTAGTTGGCAGTCTCCAAAGATTTTCACCCGCATAATATTTATCTGAATGGCCAACTCAAGTCCCAAAATCAGAGCTTTGTACTCAGCTTCATTAATAGTATGAGGTTCTTATAAACTATAGGAGTACCATAGAGTATGACCTTCAGGGGATACAAAACTTAGGCCTAAACCTACCCTAATTATAGGAGTTTTGTATGGCTTTAAAGCTTTAATGGATGACATACTATCAAAGTAAAACACCCAAGTAGGGGACTCCTGTTCATCCACACTCATGATTAGTTCATCAGGTAGATCTTCATTGAGTGGGGAATAAATAGGGATCAGGTGATCGGCCAGAAAGTCAGGTAGAGCCTGTTCTTTTACGGCTCACTAAGGGACAAAAGTAATGTCATACTATAGTAAGATCATGGACCAACATACTAGATGACCTGAGAGGGTTGGATAAGTCATCAAGAACTATAAGGGATTGACTTGAGAGATCAAATTAATTATGTGTGAAAGCATATAATGCCATAAGCTTTTGTACTGCAAAGATCAAGGCTAAATATTCCTTTTCCATCGTTGGGTACTTAAGCTCCACAGGAATTAATCATATGCTAAGGTAGTATAAGGCATTCTCTTTGCCTTCCTCATTCTCATGAGCCAATAGTGCACCTAAAGACTCATCTAGGGCCATGGTGTAAAGAATCAACGGCCTACCTAAGATAGGTGCAGCTAAAATAGGGGGGTTTATCAGGTAACCATTTACACTCTCAAAGGCCTCCTAACAATGCTCATCCTAATGGAATCGAGCATCTTTCTTCACTAAGATAACAAAGGGATGACACTTATCAGAAAGATTGGAGATAAATCTCCTCAAGAAATAAAGTTTACCCTGAAAGGATCTCAACTGTGTAAGACTTTTAGGGGTTTTTAAATATACTATGGCTTTGATCATAGAAGGGTCTATCTCAATGCCTCGATAGTAGACTATAAACCCTAAGAACTTTCCTTCACTAACTTTAAATGTGCATTTTGAAGGATCATCTTTAAATCAAACTTGCTTAGGCGTTCAGAAATGATTCATAGATCTCGAAGGTAATCTTCACGGACCGTTCTTTTGACTACCAAATCATCCACATAACACTCAACTTGCTTCGTGTATCATCTCATCAAAGATAACAGTCATAGCATGTTTATAGGTGGCACCAGCATTCTTGAGATCGAAGGGCATTACCTTGTAATAAAATACACCTATAGGTGTTCGGAATGCAGTAAAATTTTTCATCCTCCGGGTCCATCTTTATCTGATTGTAACCAGATGAACCATCTATGAATGCAGAAAATGCTATGGGATGATGCTATATCCACCATAAGCTTGAGAATATAAAGAGGGAAAAGCATCCTTAGGATATGCCTTATTCAAATCTTGGAAGTCGATGCAGACACGTATCTGTCCACTCTTCTTTTAGACTAGATCAATATTGGCAAGCTAAGTAGGGTACTTCTCTTCCCTAATGAAACCATCTTCTATGAGCTTCCTAGTTTCAGCAATCACCTGTTGTTCAATTTCTAACCTCATTTTATGAGGTGCTTGTTTAACATGGACTACATCAAGCTTAACGATCAACATATGAACTGCTACCTCTGGATTTAGACTAGGCATCTAGGTGTAGTTCCAGGTAAAATAGTCTCAAAACTCTGACAATAACTTGATGTAATCTTGCGCCTCTGAATCAAGACAGTAGGGTACTATAAAAAATAGTCCTAGGCTTTAACTCAATGCTTAAGTTAACCTCACACAGTCCGTTCATGGCAGAAGTGACGCCATCTTCAAACTCTTGTGGAGCATCAAGGACCCTGTCCTCACCACTATCCAGGTCCTCTTCGTCATCAACAGAAATGATCAGATAAGAATGGGAGATAGTCTAAATATTGGTATTATTAGACTGACTCAATCCCATATAACCTATACCTTCTACACCTCGAGGGAAGTCAGTTCGCCAAACATAGGCCTACTGTAGAGCTTATTCATTGGGCCAAGTGGAAGGAACGAGATCCCGCTCAACAAAACTTTCTATAATAAGTGAAAAGTAATGAGGGACACTCTTGACCTCTATATCCATAACGGTCTCCTCCAAATCCTAATTCATAGGACCCAGTGGTGCACCTATACTACGAGGTAAAGAGGGACACTCTTTAGATCGTGCTGGCCAAAATGTCTCATAAAAGTGAGGTATAGGATTTTTGCTAGTCCATATTGGACTATCATCACTAGTGGAGGAAGTGTCAGAAGATCTTTGATAGGAATCCTCAACTCCTATACCACATATCTGATGGGGAGAAGGTTGTCCAGTCGTAGTCTGACATCGAAAGTCTTCTTCCTCATCTGACCTACTATTAATAACTAATCCAACCTCAGGTATCAAATGGATTTGAAAGGTAGGCCATGAATCATAATCAGCGGGATATGGAGGTGATGAAGGGACTGAACGATGAAGGACATCAATCATCTTATCATCTAAAGAGTCAGACTCTATAATCAAAGAAGAAATATAAAGATGTGGGGGAGGAGGTGTCCGAGTGTCGTGGTTCTACGGCTCACAGGTCGACCCTCTATCTCATCCTCTTCTAGGGTGTACATCGTGCCTCACTGCAAACTGAAAAGGATCCTATCAAAATGTAAAGTGGAAACACCTAGCTCAATACTAACTTGTGAAGGACACTACACTGACGATTGTATAGGACCTTGTGTAGGTGATTGCATATGATCCTATACAACACTAGCGGGTATCACTATTGACTGGACAGGTGGAGGCTTACGAGTCTTCTGATGTATATTGTACTCAGTATCATTGTAAATAGAAACATCATGCACAGAAAAAGGTTGGATATCTCCAGAAATGGTATATTTTACATCATTCCTCATGAACTTCATACATTGGTACAAGGTGAAGGACACCATTCCATACTCGTGGAGCCAAGGCCTTCCTAAGAGAGCCCTATATAAAGTATCAGCCTCAAGTACATGAATATTTGTCTCAATTAGAAAATTTCCAAACTTTAGAGGTTGGGTAATAGACCCTAGAGCTCACTGGCCCTGATTATTGAAGCCTTTCAACATAATCTTGTCGGAAGTTAGCTTCAAGTGACCTAGGGAGAGGCCCTTTAAAGTTTTCTAAGTGAGAATGTTTACTGAAGCCTCTTGGTCGATGAGGAACATGTTCAACTAAAATCATTGACTTTAGTAGTAATATACAAGGGATGATTATTCTCAATAGTCCATAAAAGAATATCACGATTTGAAATGGTTATGCATGGACTCTCTTTCAAATCGCATAAATCACTGACATAATCAAAAGCAAAGAAGGCTTGATAGAACTTTGGTTCAAGTAGGGATTTCACCAGTGTCTCTATCAAGTCAGGGGACATCATCAAAGCGTCATAGACACTAATAAGGAAAGGAATTTTCCTTAAGTGAGCCAACACATTATAATCAATATCCGACTGAGGGAATTTCCCTATCTCCTTAGACTGCTCTTGGGAGGAAGGGATAGGGTCATCCTATTGGGTAACTATATTTTTATCCTTTTCTTTTACATTTTTAGCCAACCGAGGTGGAAGGAACTTCCCTGAATGCAAATGAACTTCTTGTATTGAGTCATCCACAACAGTACATTCCTTTTGTTCAGTTGTGATGGCTTGTATTGGTTCTAAGAAAAGTTCCTCAAGTGGGTTCTCGCATTCATTTTCTGAATCCTTATAACAACCACCTTCTGAAATAATAAAGACTTATTCATCTTCGCACTCAGACTCCTCATCAGAATTATTAATATTATAAGAAACATATATAATAGTAAAAGAGCGAGTGCTAGAAGAAGTAGAAGTAGAAATACAAGTAAAAGGTATAGAAGACCAAAAGTTGCCATAATCTCCTTCTTCTATTATTTCATCATCAATAGAAGGGAGAATAAAGTCTTTCAGCATAAGTGCTGGAAGAAACCATATCTTCCCTTTTGAAGTTACAACAAACTTTTCTTTTTCATATATTTTTCTAGTACATAAAGAAGAAGAAGTGGAAAAGAGAAATGTGCTCATCTGGCACTACAACAGAAGAAGGAAAAGAAGAGGGTACTTGCAAAGTAACTGGAGCGGCAACTATCGACTTGCCTGGGGAGGCCTCCTCTCAACTGCCTCTGAACTTTGTGCAGCTTTCTTGATCATCTGCTTGGTCTTTTTTGAGAGTGCTAACTGCCACTCTGCCTCAGAACTGTAGGGTGATCTTCTACTACTGCCCTGACTATAACTCTGACTGTCACTATGGCTGGAACTATGGCTGGGACTGGAGATCATCTGAACTGTTTGAATAGCCTTTCCCAAAGGCTGCACCAAATCACTATCCTATAGTTGAATCATCCCACTGGCCATCAACCTCTTAACCTTATCCTGAAAACATAACAATCCTCCAAAACATGCCCGATGTGTTTGTGGTAAGGACAATAGAGAGGGTGATCTATCTGTCCCTCCTCCTCCACTCTTACTGTTATTCAAGAATGTAAGGATGTTCTTCTTAGTAAGGAATTTAAAAATCTTTCTCACACTTTTTCTTTTAAAAGGGTACTCCTTACTAAGCTTCTCCTGTAGGTACTACTGACTCTCTAGAGTCCTATGGGAGGGTCTGGACTATACTGCTGACTGACCAGGTGTATAAGATGGTTGTGGTGGTGCTGAACTGACTAAGAGCCTCTTGCCCTTATTTGGTGGTCCCTGGGTATTGTGTACCTCCTCTCTCCTGGTTTGAGGTTCCCCTAAAGACTCCTGCCACTAAGGTTTGCGTGAAGGCTGACTCTCAATCTTAAGAGGGACTACATCAGGTATGTTGTCCTGCTATCGGACTACCTTTGTGAGTAACTTCAAGAATGTGCAGATACTTAATCACTTGAGGTAGGGTGCTATCGGACCATTTATATTCTTCAAAAAAATCTCTACTACATATTGCTCTTATAACTGGGGCTCACACTGTAGGCTGAGGTTTCTCCATCTAACTATGTAATTCTGTAGTGGCTCTCGAGGATGTTGTCTACTGACCACTAACTCTCCTATTGTGACCCGGTGCTCTGTATGAATAGCTGCTTTAACTCTGTAAAAGTCCGAACTAAGTCGTTGGGGAGGTCGGCATACCAAGCAAATTCCACCCCAACCAAACTACTAACAAACATCTCAATATAAGGACGTTGTTCCCTCCTATGTTGCAACATATGGCCCGGTACTGAGCCACATGCTAACTCGGGTTTCCAAGCCCATCAAAAACTCTAAATCTAGGGGGAGCAAAACTAGGGGGACTAGGGCTTCTGCTCGTACTCCACAGGATAAGGACTCCCTTACTAACTACCTCTCCAGTCTTCTTGGAGGAAATCGCCTATTCTACCTTCTGAGCTATCAAATCCTGAATCTGACCAGCTAACAACTGTGCTGGCTGACTCTGGACTACTATAGGTGCTATAGGAACTGCTCTCTGGATGCTATTCACTCTTACAGGGTCTAGTCCCACTGGCTGTACTATTGGCTCATCTCCCAACATGGTAGGAGTACCTACGCTCATCATCTGAGGTGTAGCCCCCAAAGCAATCAACTGGAGCAGTCTTCGCTACCATGCCCTTGGGCATCTCGGCCATCTAAGCCATGTAAGTGTAAGACTATGGACATCCATAGCTACTGATCTCAGGGATCCTCCTGCTTTGTGGTCTCTCTACTCATTCTCATCCTTAGGGTCTCTCTGCTCGTCTGAGTGACCTCGATGTGTAATCACACAGACATTGTGTACTGGTACATCCTCATCTGACTCATCTCCTAGTTTGTTATCCACTGAGAAGGCCCATTGGAGTGCCTCTATATAGGGACTCATATGGGAAGTGATCCTATGAGGGCTAGGAGCTAAAGCTATCTTAGCTCAGTTTGGTGATCTATTAGGGGTAACTACTACATCCTCATCACAATTTATCAGGACTGCATCGAACCCGGAATCTGACCAGCTACATATATCTCATTTACTAGATGCTTTGGATGAACAGCCTCTACCAACGGTACTATCTCAACTGGCTGAATTATCTTGACTGGAGTGTCCACCTGCCAATGTCTCCAAACCCACCTACTGAGATAGGGCTCCATACTAGTAATCGACTACTAAATGGGCTATAACAACTAAACTGCCCTGGGGCCGAGCAAGCTCCTGCATCTATTTTTGTTCGCGGTGACATGGGCATCATACAACAAGCAGGAGTAACTATCGGTGGTCTAATAACTGGAGTTGTCTCAACCTGATTGCTGAGGTGGCTATCCTCTCTGCCACATATACATATATCTCGCAGTCTGCCTTTGAAACTAAAAAGTAACCTGAAAATCTGTCAGAGTAACCTCTCCTAACTGACAAGCCCTCTACCATGCGCTAGGCGGACGATGCCTCAAATCTTCTGAGAGAGGGCTCAAACACCAGCGTCCCTTGGGATCCTAGCCTGGGGTAGAGTAGGGGTGATATGAGGGGCCGGTCGCAATACGGGCAACGTCCTCCTCATCCCCACTATGTTTTAGTGGATTAGAAGCGTCCTCTTTGGATCGCCTCTATCTCAGGAGCTACTACTACATCTTGGGTGGGTGCAACTGCATCTAATCGTGGTCTACATTGCCTAGGAGCCACTCTTCTCTGAATGAGCTCTTGGTGAGCTACTACCTCAGCCATCTGCTACCTATCTACCTCAGATGCAGCTAAACAAAGTCTCTATTCCTATTCCTCCTAGCCCTTCTCCCAAGGCCAGAGATAAAAGAGGATGGAACATCTGAACCCTTTATCTGGGTGGCAGGGGAGATAGGGACAACAGGAAGGGTCGGGGTCTGCCCGACAAGTCTCAGGGTGAGAGATGCGAAGAAAAATAAAACCTGACGAGAAGAGGGTGAAGTTACCTCTGTCTGGACACCCCTCTTCCTGGTGGAAGTGGGAAGGGGAACCCAAACTTGATGTACCTCTGCCAGAACTATAGGGGTATTAGCTGCAGGTTGTTAGTGCTGAGGGGCCGGAGCAACCTACGTAACAGATATGGTAGGCACTGGATGCCTAACCGCAAGATGAATGGGGGGAACTGGGAAGTGTCCTAGGAACTGGTCTCCTAACTACAGGCGTACTAGCTGCGCAGGAATTGGAACGGCATGAGCAGGTGCCCGGGCTGTCCGCCGAGCAACTGGATGTCCAAATGAACACATGGTTGCACGTCCTCCCCTCATGGGAGGAGAGAATGATACAGCCTTAGCAAGGGTGGGTCTGCCATGAGTGATGAATATTCGAGTCAGTGAAGGAACCAAAAGTGATTCCTCCATCTGAGGGACTAGCAAGTAGCAACTCAGGAAGAGTCACCCGTGCTTCCGAGCTGAAGCTAAAAGTTACAGAAGGAATGATCGAAGACATGGCACTGCTGCCAAGAAATGAATTTCAAAAGATTGGTTAGAATTGAAATCATGAAAGAAGAAAGGTTTTGATAAAAATAGATAAGGGACGGAATAGCCTGCAAGGCTGAAAAGATGTAAAGTGGGGAGAAACCCTAGCAAAGGAGGAAGGAACGATAACTAAGAGTGGGATGAACCTAATCTAAGCAGTATCAATCCTAAAGTACACACAAGAAAAGATAATATATGATCCAAAGATAGAGAGAGAAACTGGTCCCACCATGGTCACCAGAAACCTATGGACCTCTGAACAGAACACAGCTATGGCTGCAGGATTGCGGAAGTGTATACGACCGCACCTACCCCGAGGGATGGAGACGATTGCGGGGCTCCGTTCTACTCATAAATGGTCCAAGTGGAAGGGGAAGATTGGACTATACATTCAATTAATCATGGAGGATAGCGTTTCTCGCCTATGCACCTCGATGGGTAATAAAATATATGACCTAAGTACAGCCACGGGTTTCCCCCACCTGATACATTAGCTCGAAATGGGGTATATAAGATGATGGAATTTAGTTTACCACGGGCGTGAGCCCTCGTGGTTAATTACATCCCAGGCAAGCCCGAGAAGACTCTCGTTTAAGGATCATGCATTATCATTTCTAAAATGGGATTATCACATAGGGCTAAGACTAGGAAATCCTATCCAAAGGGAAGGAAGGGTTTAAAGAGCTTAGTCATCATACGGGGTTCATATCAGCATTTGGAGGGGCTAAGGCAGTGAAAATAAATTAGAGAAAAAAAAGATCAAGCATTCAACACATGCATGAGAGAAAGATGGAGGTGGCATCATCCATATGAAGTAGATAAACAGGATTTATAGCCTCTGAAGAATAGGAAACTTACCCACTTTTTAGTTATACCACAAGACCAAATGTAGTAGCCTTGAATCATAAATCTATGTTGGGTTTAGTGTTCTATGCATACTAACACCTGTGTCCTGACTAATGCAGTGCAAAATCTGAACTTACCCCAGCCTGGATTGGGGGGGCCAACTAACCACCTAATTAATTTGAAACCATGCTGTCAGGACATTTTATGAAAGATGGGTGGGTGGTACAATTTGTTGGAAGTTAAGGCCGACATCTAGAGGGTTTCCTTATTGTCCTTGTACTTATATAGGTTGAATGCTCCGGACTAATGTAATTATAATTTAATTTAGCTAGTTACTAATGCAATGCATGCCAGTCAAAGTTCTCAAATCAGATATGTATAAGATTTTAAAAATAGGCTTATAAAAATTAATTTTTTAAAAAGATTGGGCCTACTTAGGTCTGGCACCTCATCCTAATAGGACAGATTATTCGTACTCTACCCGCAGGTAGGGAGGTGTCTTATTAAAAGGAGAGAGAAACACATTTATATGCATGCGACTCCAGACAATTCCGGCAGTTCCCTAAATTCGTTAAGTTTCTATATTATTTAAACCTTAAAATTCTAAATATTTATTATAAGCAGAAAAGTTTTATAGTCCTTAAAGAGCCTAACGAAGTCCAGGCTAAATCAAAATTGGCATGCATCTCGCCAATAAATAAAGAAAAGCTAGTAACCCTATAGGCACAAAATATGAGTAAAACACATCAGAAATGATTAAACTAATTAAATAAATATCTATAGGCCAACTACCCTTAATTACAAATCAGGGTCTATAGAAAAGTAAAGTGATCGGGCACCAGTGCAAATAACCCAGATTTCTAAGCCTAGGACTAATGCAAATGACTTCTAGTGGGATATTAGGTCTTTAGGTCTTCAACTTTTCAATCTTCTTTGGACTTCTTTTCCTTGGACTCCTTGGATTGGTCGAGGCTTGAATATCCAAATGAAGAGACAATTCCCCCCTTTAAAGGGGGTATTGCCTTTTCTCTTTGGATATCTAAAGGTTATCCAAACTCAATCTTCCAAATGAAAGAAGACTCTTCCCTTTGAGGATGGCTTCTTCTTTTGAAATTTGAATTGGATAAGAATATCTCAACTCAAACTTACTTTCACAACTCTCACCAATTTATTAAAAATAATTACATTAATTGAAAGCAATAAATCAAGACTCGCATGTAAGGTTATCCTAATGAAAATCCTAAGAAGTTTATACATAAAGAAAATAACTCATCACAGCTATACTTGACCATACTCTTAATTACTTTGAGGGCTAAGCAATCTCTATAACACATGTATCAATTGTTATCTTATAATTTTAGCCCTCATTTATTTAGGACGGCTAAGCAAAGTCTGAAGCACCTGTACAAGACATCATTCAAAATTATGACATTTGCCCCCCGCCCCCCTAAAAGAACCTAACGAAGTCCAGGCTAAATCAAAATTGGCATGCATCTCGCCAATAAATAAAGAAAAGCTGGTAACCCTAGAGGCACAAAACATGAGTAAAACACATCAGAAATGATTAAACTAATTAAATAAATATCTATAGGCCAACTACCCTTAATTACAAATCATGATCTGTAGAAAAGTAAAGTGGTCGGGCACCAGTGCAAATAACCCAGATTTCTAAGCCTAGGACTAACGCAAATGACTTTTAGTGGGATATTAGGTCTTTAGGTTTTCAACTTTTCAATCTTCTTTGGACTTCTTTTCCTTGGACTCCTTTGATTGGTCGAGGCTTGAATATCCAAACGAAGAGATAATTCCCCCCTTTAAATGGGGTATTGCCTTTTCTCTTTGGATATCTAAAGGTTATCCAAACTCAATCTTCCAAATGGAAGAAGACTCTCCCCTTTGAGGATGCCTTCTTCTTTTGGAATTTGAATTGGATAAGAATATCTCAACTCAAACTTACTTTCACAACTCTCACCAATTTATTAAAAATAATTACATTAATTGAAAGCAATAAATCTAGACTCACCTGTAAGATTATCTTTATGAAAATCCTAAGAAGTTTATATATAAAGAAAATAACTCATCACAGCTATACTTGATCATGCTCTTAATTACTTTGAGGGATAAGCAATCTCTATAGCACATGTATCAGTTGTTATCTTATAATTTTAGCCCTCGTTTATTTAGGGCGGCTAAGCAAAGCCTGAAGCACCTGTACAAGACATCATTCAAAATTATGACATTTGCCCCCAGACCCCCCCACCCCCACCCCACCCTTTTTATTTAGCATTGCATGAGCATGATCACCTGTAAGAAAAGCAATATATTATCTCTAACCTAGGGGTAGATCTAACTCACATCACATTTATCCATAGAGTGCAGTAAAGGTAAGCAAACAACATTTTTAATTTTTCACAACATGCAATGAAATTTTGAAAAACCTAGAACACAGCAAAAAAGAAACACCATCCTAGTCTAGATCTAGAAGTGGTGCCCTAGTAAACAATTCTATATGGGTATGAGGGTTTTGTGGGTAGGATAGATCCTAAGTTGTGTAGTTAGTTAAAGTTGTCTAGAGTTTAGGTTTGTTGAAGGCTAGAAAAGGAAATCTTTATTTAAAGTTTAAATATTAATGAATTGTGATCCATTTTTAGTTAATTTAGTTTGTTAATCACTTTTTAATTCTTAGCGTAGTGATATTTGAAGTTTAAGTTACATTAGCCAATTTTGGAAAGTAATAGGTCCTCCTAGGGTGCTAAGATGATGGGGTTTAAAAGGTCACTATGAGAAATTTACTAGGTTTGGGATTCCTAAAATTTTAGGTAAATACTAGAGCTTAAGATGAGTAGTTAGGCTTTGAGTTTGTTGGGTTTGAAGTTTCCTATGTAAAGTTATAAATTTTTAAAATTTTGGGCAATTAAGGGATTTATTAAAATTGCCTAATTATGGGTGATTTTATGGTTTTGATCCAAATCAGCTCCAAACTAATTGAAAACATCCCCAAAGGTCAAAAATGACATAAGAAGATATTTCCAAGTGTTTGGGGAAATTTTGGATTTTTTAAATAATTTTAAATTATAAATAGGGGTAAAATGGTAATTGTTTATTAAAGTTAAATTAAGAATCATATTAAGGTCCAAATAATGATTCCATTTATCTAAGGTTAAGCATTGAATTATGGACAATAGAAATATTATAGGTTTTCTTTTGAGTTAAAATGGATTTATTGTAATTTTTTAAAATTACCGGGACCTATTTAACGGGTAAATTAGGGTTGGTTGATTAAGGGGTCTAAAAGCTCCTAAAAAATTTCTATAAAATTCATGAATTTTTATGATGTAACTAAGTTTAAATGTTAAAGTTTTCATGTCAATCAGGGATCTATCTAGCTCCCAAACTTTTTTCTAAGTTTGCTAGACAGGTTCTTAATTATTATCCTCAAGATGTCACTACATTGAATATGTTTAAACTTAAGCTTTATACTAACCCTCATAATAATAATGCATGGAGAATACAAAAATAGTAAATACACCATGTCCTTAGATCTAAGAGAGCCTAAACTAAGTGCTCGTGCATCCTATACATGCAAGATATAATAAAAGAAAAGTGCGCTAAACGAGGTGATTAGTGAATTATTGGAACTCAATCATTCATTAATCCACTCCTCCATGATTTCTATTCACATCAATGATGTATATTTAAAATTTTATTGAAGAGGATTTCCTAAAATTAGAGGATTTAAAATATAAGTAATTTTAAAATAATTTAAAATACTTATAAGTATATAAATTTTGAAAAAAAGGTAATTAAAAATAAATCAATTTATTGCAAATAAATATAGAGGAGATCCACTGGTCACCCTTGCGAGGTTTCAAAAAGATTTAAAAATAATTTTTAGTTTCAAAATAATTGTTATAATTAATTATTTAAATAGTATTTAGATTGTCAAATAATGACATAGTACAGAAATATAACAGAAAAATAAGATTTAATATCAAAAAATATTTTAAATGAAAATAAATTTTTTTTTTATAAAATTCAAGGTATTGTACATCAAAAATGATTTTAAAATGAATTAGCTATGAATTATCAAAGTATAAAATAATAAAAGGGGAATTTAAAATAATTAACAAAAAAAATTAAGTTAAAATAGTGAAATTTTTGAAATTTAATGTTAATTATTAAAATAATAATAATAATGATAATAACACTAATTTAAAATAATTAAGGTAACAATAAAACTATCTACTAATAATAAGAATAATAATATAATAATTATAAGACTAATGATAAATAATTAACAAAAGAAATAATACAATAATAATAATTTCAAAAATATTGAAATTAACATTAAAATAATGATAATAATAATAATAATAATAATAATAATAATAATAATAATAGTAATAATAATAATAAAGTTAAAAAAATAATAATAAAATTAAAATATTATAATTTAATGTTAGTAATTATAATTAAAATAACTTCATTTTAAAATAATAATAAATAATAAATAAAATTTAAAATAATAATAACATAATAATAATTATAATAATAATGAAAATGGTTTTTAAAGTTATAATAATAATGAAGATAATTTTTAAACAATGTTAATAATAATAATTATAATGAAGAATATTCAAAATACCTTTAACTTTAAAATAATAATAATAATAATAATAATAATAATAACAATAAAAGTTTCAAATAATAATAATAACAATAATAGTTTAATAACTATTGTGGACTAGAATATACACAGCGATAGAGTTAAAAATATTCCGTCTCAACATTGTATGAATATCTAGCACACAAACAGAGGATAAATATCAACACCAGATTTTTACGTGGAAAACCGTGAAAGGGGAAAAACCATGGGGCCATGCCCAATTGAAAGAGTTCCACTAGTGTTTGCTTGAAATATAAGAGGCTAACTCATCCTTAAAATTTAGGATGATCAGGTTATAATAAATCTCTATAGGATTGAAAGTCAATTACAACGTCGAGCAGAGTTCTCTCATCACTTAGAGATCAAGTAGAATGTTGGCGTCCTTCAGAGGTCTGGTAGAATTTTGGCGTCGTTCCAAAGTTGAGCAGAATTTTGGCGTTGTTTGGAAGTCTGGAAGAATTCTGGCATCGGGCAGAATTCCAGCGTCACTTGGGAAGAATTCTAACGTCACTCGGGCGTTCAGCAGAATTCCGGCGATGGTCGAGGAGTTATTCCCTCCTATCTTATCTACTATTCTTCTTTTCTTCTTCTCTTCTTCTTCCTTGGGTCCCCTCTCAAAAGTAATGAGAGGTTTATTTATATATTTTATGGAGTGGCATGGTTCGTAAATAGATGAGAGTTTAGGGGAAAATATAGAGTGGTTCAGATGAACGGCCGATATTAAATCCTTTGATAATGAACTGTTTATTAGGCATTTGAAGATCTTAATGACTATGGAATTCGCCGATCTTGGGCTCGTCGGATTTTTCTCATCGAGCCGCTCGATTTGACTATAAGCAAGTCAAGTTCAGAGATCGTTTAATAACTCAAATTGTGGTACGAACTTTCTAATTGCGTTTCAGGTCCTTGATTTGGACTCATTTGGGCTTCGATTGAGTTGAATTTAGTGTAGTTGGGTTTGTATTTCCGAGACGCTCAGTTTGAATGTAAGTTCGCTGAAATAAGAGTTCAGGTGATCCCGAATTTAATTTTTAAAGCTTGCGGCTCGATTTTGCCTTAGATTCATTCCCGATCAAGATAACCTTTTGAGGATATATCAATAATAATAAGAAAGAAAACAAATGGATAATAGTAGTAATGATAATTGGAAAATAATTTAATAATAATAATAATAATAATAATAATAATAATAATAATAATAATAATAATAATAATAATAATAATACTAATGGTAATAACAGTAAATACATGATTAAAATAATAAAGATTAAAATAATTATGATAGAAATAATGAAATTACTTATAACAATAATAATTAAAATAAAATTAAAATAACCATGTCACTGTTTTCAAAATAATTTAGAAAATATATATTATTTTAAAATAATTTTAGTTTCAAATTAAAGAGGACAAAAATCCAAACAATTATATATATTATACTTAATTTTTTGGATTTATATTTAATTTATTATAATTTTTTGAAGAAAACTAGGTTAAAAAAGGATTAAAAGGGATTTTTAAAAGCAGTTGAATCGGGCCGACGGCGATCAACTACGCGGCGGGCGCCCATTAGATTCGCTGTTTTGGAATGATGATTGAGCGGCGGCACAATAATTGTGCCACCCGCAATCATTGGGCCTTCAAAACTGCGATCACGCAGTTTCACTTAGCCACGTGGGCAAGGCCCTACGGTCGTCCAATCTCCCGCGGTATGGGATGGATGGCCTAGATCTCACTTGATGGAGGTTCAGTCTGTGGATCAAACTGCGCGTTCGAAAGAGACTGCACAACAGCATGATCTATGTCGTTGATCAAGAGATCAACGGCCCGAATTTCACATAGCTATCGCCTGCAGATCCCGAACCCTAGAATGCATTTTTTGAAGATTTCTTTTGATTGGGTGCACTAAATTGGATAAAACATTAAGCATAGATACTCTCCATGAAGGGAATTCATGGGGTAAAAATTTTATGTTCTAAAATGATGTAAATAAAAAGATAATTAAACCTAAGTGTGGTGACCTAGGTTAAGGGTTTTTAGATAATTTCACCGTTGGATCTTCAAATCTTTGGCATGGTTGAGCTTGTAGATTGTCCTCATACAAGTTCTTAGTTGATCCCGAGCCTCGATTTTCCTTGGATCGTCGTATAGGAGCTTTGGGAGAAAAATAGGCTTGGATCCCAGAGATCTCATCGGCGGAGGCCTTGACCGATGGATTTTTGACTTATAAAGGGTGGAGGAAGGTTGTAGGATCTCTCAAACCAAATCTCAAGGGCTGAGATTGCTTGGAGAGAGAGAAAGAGCAAACGTCCTTAATTAGACCTAATTTTCACTATTTAAAGCCCCTATACCTAAGGTGGACGGTTGGGATGAGATCAAGGGCCAAATAGGAGGGAAAATAAGTTCAATTTTCCGTGGTTTACAATTCAAATCTCTTAGGGAGGAGTTAAATGCATTAAAGTCCTTTAATGGGCCTTAAATAGGTTAATTTGAACTATTAAGAGCTTTGTTTTACCAAGACAAAGTTTGACTTGGACAAACCAATCAATTAGGTCAAAGGGAATCAAATTTTGGGCCAAAGAACCCCTTGAATGGAATTGAATTTGATTTTGACTCAAAATGGCCAAATAGGTCAACCTGGGTTAACCTGGTCAACCAAGTTGGCTCGAGCAAGGGTCTGGGCCGAATGGGATGGGTCAGACCCACTAAGTGCAATGGAGGGATGAAAAGAGCTCGAGAAGCTCTGAAATTGGTTTAAAACGAATCAGAAGGAGTTTGGGTCAATTTAGGTCAATCCTGGTTGACTTGGTCAACCAGGTTGGCCCAGGACATGGGTTTGAGCTCAGCTGACTGTAATTACTAGATTGACAAGAGGGGGGTGAATTGTGAAAATTTGTTGCAATAATTTAAAATCCTAAGCAAGAGTTCTAGTATTTTTGTATTTTTAAATTTTTAACAAGAAAACTTTAACTAATACAAAAGTAATTGATTGAACTCAACATGCAACACTAAAATTCTTTTTCTCTCACAATTATCATCAAGCAAATATAAATAAATAAAGTGCAAGAAAAAATAAAAAGTGATAAGGAAAACGAACACCGAAATTTTATAGTGGTTCGGTCAAACCATGACCTACATACACACCCCGGAGTCCTCCACTCCGGGAATTCACTACAAAACTATAGCTCTCCTTTTGCCCCCTCAGCAAGGCAGAGAAGCCCTTACAGGACTCACTTTCACCAACGCAGTGTGGCGGAGTACCAAGCACTTTTCTCATCATCCTAGCGACGATAGCGTACCTTCTTATTTTTCTCCCACCTGGAGAAGGAAGACTACCTTCAAGGTCACGGATTTAGAAGAGTATCCCTCAGAGAGCCTCCCACAAGTTCTTCTTAAGCCATAAGAGGATCAAGATGCAGCAAGAATGGTGCAACCGTGTGATCTCCCTCACACTACTTCTCCCTCACTAAGCTCACCATCCCCTTCGTCTCTCAAACCCAAAAACCCCTCAAGAGCTCTCTCCCTAGGATTTCCTCTCTAATCAAATTCCCTTCTCCTGTCTCACACTCTAAAAACATAATAATTTTGACACATAAAACGGGCTCCAAAATTCCTGAAATTTTTCAAAGTAGACGTTATAATCATATATAACGCTTTTCACATCATACAGTACGATATGTATAATAGGCTTCGTCCTGGTGCGAAGGTCTACGAACAGTTCAAATATAATTGTATAAAATGATATATTATCGTACGGTATGATTCTCAACACTTCAGTTCGTACAAGCCGATAGCCGGGACGATCAAAACTCATCTCTGTTCATCGCATAGTATGAACATGTTTGTATAGTATGATGACAAATCAGTGATTAAGCATTTATTTATTCCACTAATCACGGGTTATTTTAAGTAAGTATTTTAAATAAATCGTACAATACAAATTTCTTCATACAATACGAACGGCTAATAAAACTTACTTAAATAAATCTGGTGGCTAGGGTTTTGGATTTGTAACACATCGTACAGTATGATATAAATCATACAGTATGATTTGTTCACAGAAATATGTTTTAAACAGATCAGATTATATAGTACGATATAAAGTCGTTTAGTACGATCAACAGAGATAAAACTTCAATTTTCTTTTAAAACCCTCTCCCCCTGTGTGTGTACATGGTTGCTCAGACTTACATATAGTTTGTGGCCAGACTCAAGAAAACAAAAAAATAAAATAAATAAAAAATTATAATGTTACAGACGCACACTCCTACTCTACCTAGTCTTGAGTCTTCTTGTTGTCCTGAGTAGCTTGTGATCTACCTGAAATATTAGTACTCATAGATAATAGCAAACACTAAAAGATATTCAAAGAATAGTAGCTCAGTCAACATTATTTGTCATCATCAATATCTCAAACTCGGGGTCATGGTTACAATAATCTCCCCCTTTTTTATGATGTCAAATAATGTTTGTTATAGGCAAGTTTGTGTGGCATTTTTTATTTTATTTTTATTTTTAATTTTTTAATTTTTTTTAAATAAAAAACTATACGAAGTAGACAAGAACAGAAAAGAAATGCCTTCTATTGAAACAAAAGGAAACAAAAGCATAAGTGAACTACAAAAAACTTCACTCCCTTTTGACAGCACTAAAAAGAGGAGCAAACAGTATTAAGAAAGAAAAAGAAAACACATATACACTTTAGTAAGGAGGGTCCTGATCACTTAGAGGTGGAGGTGGTGGGTGCTGAAAATATTGATGGAGGTACGCAAATTGTTGATCTACTGAGGAAAAGCATTCCCCAAACCACCGCATGTCTTCCACATATTGCTGGTGTTTTTCTTGTATGTGTGTGTATAGGCGAGTTTAAATTTGGTTGAAGCGTTCGACCAAATCATCATGAGGGTAGGCTGGTACAGGTACTCGGGGTGCTACTTGTCATCGTGGTCGAGCAGGAGCTGCTGTTGGGGTAGCTTCTTCTTCTTCATCATCAAAGAAAGGTTCTTCAGGCTCTTATCCCCGATGAAAGAGAATACGAAAAGAGGCATCCATATAAAAGAGTGGAAGATTATCGAGTTCACAAGGATATGTTAACTGGTATTTATATTGAAGGATGTATCCTATAAGGTGACCAAGGGCTAGATTTTATTTCCGGTGGGTAGTAGGGAGGCAAACGAAAGTCATATGTCGAATGTAGTTAATAATCAAATCTGCCTCATCGAATTTGGTGTTGGACATGATAAGGTAGGTAGTGACAAATAAAGTCGGGGTCATGTTGATCCGGTCGCCAGCTTTGGGTACTATAGAAGTTCTAAGTACTTGTTGAATTATTCTGGCATTTTGATTAAGGGATTGGACTAGGAGATGGTGTTGATAGAAGGTTGAATTCCTAAGGACATGATTAACATCTCTCCAGTCAAGCTCATTTGTGAGAAAGGAACGAACTCTAGGTCCTTCAGTGGATAGCCCAATATATTGGGCGATGTCAGTTTTGATAATCTCTATATTTTTGTGATAGATAAAGGAGTGAAAAGTTGTATTGTCAACAGTGTACGTAAGGTTTGCTAGAAATTCAAATAGGAATTCGGAATTAAAGGGGAAAGCTAGGGTAAGAAGAAACTGGAAGGTGGTAGAAGCGAAGAGGTTTAGTACCTCAAAATTCAAAGCATCCTAATTAAGCATTTTGGATGGTGTAATCTTGTAGGCTTTGAATTTATGGTATGCATCCTCATTTTCAGCATTCAAGAAGCGAGCACTCTGACGGCTAGAGGAAGATGAGCTTCCAACTACCAAATGACCCCTCTTGTTGGAACTTGACATTATCAGGAAGGAAAGTAAACTAAGTGAAAAGTGGTGTGAGTGAAGGATTATGAGTGAAGAGATCTGCCAAGCAAGAAAATTTATAGAATTTTTCATACATCGTACAATACAATATGATATCGTACAATACGATGGTGAAATAATTATTCTGGATGATATGATCGAGAAAGCTGGTCAAATCGTATGGTACGATCAAATTCATACAGTATGATCAGACGAATTTTGATCGTCCCGAGAGTCATCGGTACAACATTTGACGAAAAGTTTTGTACAGTATTAACAGGTGTTTCGTATAGTACGAATGGCAATTATATCATACCAGTCGCTTTAAGTCATCCTCATCCGTTTTGTTGAGGTGGATCGTACAGTACGAAGAATAGGTATCGTATAGTCCAATCCACAATAATACCGTACCAAACTGAGTAAATTCATCCCAATCTGTTCGCTGACGTGGATCGCATATAATGAAGTGAATATATCGTACCGTATGAATATCAATAATGTCGTACCAAATAAATTGTATGACGGCCACCTATATCGTACAGTACGACGAAGATCGTATAGTATGATCAACAGAGGCGATGTTTATTGTCTGGGGTGTGAATTATGTAGAAATAGATGTATCGTACAGTACGAATGTTAATTGTACAGTACAATAATAAAATTTTCATTTGTCTAGTTTTGTGTGGTGAGTATGATGATAAGGAAAAGCCTTAAAGGTGATTTTTTTTTTTTTTTTTTTTTTGCATTAATGTCTATGATACCTAGTCTAGTCCTCAAGGTGCTAAAGGAGTCGAATGCTAGTGGTTTTGTGAATATGTCTGCCAATTGATCTCATGTAGCGATGTGATGCAATTCTATATCTCCCTTAGAAACATGATCTCTTATGAAGTGGTGTCTAATCTCTATATGTTTCGTTCAAGAGTGTTGAATTAGGTTTTTAGAGATGCAAAATTCACTTATGTTATGACACATAATTAAGATGGTTCCTACAGGTAAGCCAAGATCAAGAATTTGTTGTTTTAACCATAGTACTTATGCAACACAACTTCCTACTGCAATATATTCTGCCTCGGCCATGGAAAGGCTACCGAATTTTGCTTCCTACTGGATCATGAAACTAAAGATTGTCCTATGAATTGGTAGGTACCAAAGGTGCTTTTTCTATCTACCCTACATGCTGCAAAATTAGAATCTGAATACCCTAAGATTTCAAAGGAAGTGTTATGCCTAGGATACCAAATTCCTAAGTTTGGGGTGCCTAGTAGATATCTAAGGATTCTCTTGACCGCTGTTAGGTAAGACTCTTTAGGATCAGCTTGAAAATGGGCACAGAGGCATACACTAAAAATTATGTCTGGTTTAATGGCAGTGAAGTAAAGGAGAGATCCAATCATTCCTCTATATTTTTTTGGATCTATTGCTTTTCCATTCGGATCTTTGTCTAATTGAATTGTTGAGCTCATTGGAGTGTTCATGGGTTTAGCACTATCCATTTCATATTTTTTTAGAATATCCTTAATGTACTTTATTTGGCTAAGAAATTTTCCGTTATCCATTTGTTTTACACTAAAGCCAAAAAACTAATTAAGTTCTCCCATAATGCTCATTTCAATCTCATTACTCATTATTTTTTAGAATTCATCACAAAAGTTTTTTTCTGAAGATTCAAATAAGATGTCATCCACATAGATTTGAACAATGAGAATTTTATTTTTGATCTTTTGTAAAAAGAGTGTAGTACCTACAATACCCTTTATAAAACCTCTATCCAATAAGAATGAACTTAGTTTCTCATACTAGGCTCTAGGCGCTTGCTTTAATCCATAAAGTGTCTTCTTTAATTTGAATACATGATTTGGAAATTGTGAACTTTCAAATTCGGTGGGTTGCTCAACATAGACATCTTTCTTAATTACCCTGTTCAGAAAAACACTATTTAAGTCCATTTGGTATAGTTTAAAATTCTTATAGCAAGAAAAGGCTAAGAGCACTCTTATGACTTCTACTCTAGCAACTGAGACAAAGGTTTCTTCAAAGTCTATTCCCATAATTTGGTTGTACCCCTTAGCTACTAATCTGGCTTTATTTCTTATTATGGTTCCTAAATCATTCACCTTATTTTTAAAGACCCATTTGTTCCAACTACACTTTTTTCTTTAGGTCTCTTGACTAACTCCCAAACATCATTCCTAGTGAATTGGTTCAGTTCTTCTTGCATTGCTAGAATCCAAAATTGATCTCCTATGGCTTGATCTGTACTTGTAGGTTCTATCATAGAGATGAATGCTAAATGATTAATCTCTTTCCTAAGTCCATGCCTAGTTCTTACACCTTCTGAAGGGTCTCTTAAAATTAACTCTTTAGGATGACTAGAAGAATATCTCCATTTTCTAGGCAAATCTTCTTGAGTTTCTACCCTTTCGCCTAAGGTCATAGTTTCTACTGCTTGAATTGCCTCTATTTCATCATCTTCAATTTTAGATTCAGATGGCTTATCTGACTCATCAAACACTACATGGGTGGACTCTTCGACTACTAAGGTTCTCTTATTAAAGATTCTATAGGCCTTACCAACATATGAATAACCTAAGAAGATACCCTCATCTGACTTGGGATCAAATTTTCCTAAGGGATATTTGTCATTATTCAAGATGAAGCACTTTCACCCAAAGACATGTAAGTGTGAAAGATTCAGTGTTCAATCTTTAAGGAGTTCATAAGGAGCTTTATTAAGCTTCGATCTAATGTTCACCCTATTTAAGACATAACACGCTGTGTTTACTGCTTCTGCCCAAAAGTATCTAGGAAGGGTGTACTCAGCTAACATTGATCTAGCTGCTTCTATCAAAGTTTTATTCTTCCTTTCTGCTATACCATTTTGCTGAGGTGTTCTAAGAGCTGAGAAATTATGCTCAATTCCTATCTTCTGACAAAATGATTCAAATCTTTTGTTTTAAAACTCTCCACCATGATCACTATGGATTGTTGAGATTCCACATCCTAATTATTGTTGAATCCAAGTGGATAATACCTTAAATTCCTCAAATGACTCATTCTTATGTGCTAGGAATCTTACCCAAGTGAATCTAGTAAAGTCATCTACAATCACAAATCCATAATTTTTTCCACCTAGGCTGACTGTGCTAACGGGTCCAAATAAGTCCATGTGTAGGATTTCTAATGGCCTAGAGGTGATCACATCTATAATAGAATGAAATGATGATTTGATTTATTTTCCTAGTTAGCAAGCATCACGTAAATGATCCTTAGTGAAACCTAACTTAGGTATGCCTCTAACTAGATTTTTCTGAGTGATGTTTCTAAGTGTTTTCATACTAGCATGTCATAGTTTCCTATGCCATAACCAAGAGTCATCTACTATTATTTTTAAACAAAAAGAATTTGAACTATCAATGCAATCAAGGTCTAACATGTAAACGTTATTCATTCATTTTCCTTCTAAAACAAGTTTGTCATTTAAACTAATCAGGCATTTGTCAGAAAGAAATTTAATATCAAATCCTTTATCACACAATTCACTAATGCTAAGTAAGTTATGCTTCAAACCATCAACTAATAAGACATTTTCAATTAAAAAATTCTTAGCATTACCAACATGCCTGAGCCTATCACTTTCCTGGTAGTGTTGTCTCCCAATATTACTTTGCCTCCTATTCTGGTCTCCAGTAGGATGAACTTCTTCATATCTCTAGTCATGTGTCGCGAGCAGCCACTATCTAGGTACCACATGCTCTCATTAGGTCTTTTGTGAGAGCATCCCTACAATTTCACTCAAGGGTTAGATTTGGGAACCCAAGTGAGTTTGGCTTCCTCCTTATGCTTACATGAATGCGTTATATGCATGCTATGCTGTGATGAATGCAATCTAGGTCTCCATACTAGGTGTGTCCTATGGTGAATTGTGCATGCGCGGGCTATGTGACCTAGCATGCCACAAGAGAAACACCTAACACTGGGAAATGGATTCACTAACCTATGTGGGTGGTGATGCCTCTTCCTAAAATTATGTGATGCATGCTATGTTGGGGGTTTGAATGATTCATGTTGTTGTGATGGATCATAGTATTCTTCAAGCACAGGTGGCTTTTTATTTTCATTTAAGTCCTTTAGGCTAACTTGTAAAAAATAATTTGCATGTTTAAGATTGGCAATTTGAATATACAAATGATGTTCAGTGTCTTTTAACTCCCATACAAGTTCTTCTAACCTCTTGTACTTTGTTTCTAGTTCAACATGCAATATTTTCAAGGATTCATGTGCATCAACTAACTCAATAAGCTTTTTATTTATTGCATCATACTCATCAAAAAGCAACATATGATCTCTATCTAAATCAAAATTTTTCATAACTAAGTTAGCATGCTCAGTTTGTAAAGTACTAAAGTTAATATTAAGACTAGCATGCTTCTTTTTCAACTTCCTTTACGAGTCATGAATATTCTCAGAAATAAGCAGTAATTCTTCATATGAAAGTTGACATACCTCATCTTGATCCAATTGATCAAGATTATCATTAGCTATTAGACACAAATTTGTTACCTCCTCCTCTACTTCTTCTTCTGATGATTTTGAGGCAGAGTCGGCTCCAAAAGCTTTTTGTGTCTTCATCTTCCCTTTCTTGTATTTGGCTTTGTCCTCTCCTTTTTCCTTAGCTGGCTGGCTCTTTAGGTTGGGGAATCAGCTGGAAGGTGACCGGCTTCCTGCATTCAAAACAGATTGTATTAGATGAAACTTTGGTAGACCTTAAGTTTTTACCTTTATTCCAATTATTTTGATGATGCCTTTATTTTCTTTTCAAAAAGTTCATGAACTGTTGGGTCATCAAAGCTATATCATCTTCTTCATCCCCTATAGATCTTTCACTTTTTGAATTGTTTGCTTTTAATGCCACCATTTTGCTCCTTCTTCTTTTCACCTGCATCACTTTGCCTTTGACTCACTCCTTGCTCGTATGCAATGAGTGAACCAAGGAGATTATCAGTAGAATAAATGTTAAGGTCTTTAGAATCAGTGATGGAAGTTATCTTAGCATCGTAGAAACTAGGTAAGCATCTAACAATCTTTATTACTTTCTCAGAATTTGAAATTTCTCTACCTAATGCATGCAAGGATGTCACAATTTGGATAAACCTAGTGTATGAAAGAGTTCATAACAATGCAACAGAATGTTAATCCTGGACTGTTTAACTTCATTAGTTCCTTCGTATGTGATGCACAGTCTATCCTAAATCTCCTTACCAGTAGTACAGGTAAAAACTCTCATATAATCCTCAGACTTTAATGCACAGAAAAAGCAATTTAAGCACTTTGCATTTAATTGAGCCAATTCTCTATCCTCATTACTCCATTCACTAAAAGGTACTTGAGTTTCAGTCCATTCAAAGTTTTAAAAGGTGCAACATATCCATCATTGACTAACATCCACATGCGGTAATCAATAGATTGCAAAAAGGTAGACATTCTAATTTTCTAGAAATCAAATTGGATATTATCAAAAACTGGTGGATGGGTTATTGAATAACCCTCTATAGTGTTACGATTACCAAAATGCGACATGATCATTTTTTTCAAGGTTTTCTAAAATAATGTTTTTGAAAATAGGCTCTGATACCAATTGTAATTTCTAGATTGATAAGAGGGGGGGGGGTGAATTGCAAAAATTTGTTGCAATAATTTAAAATCCTAAGCAAGAGTTCTAGTATTTTTGTGTTTTTAAATTTTTAACAAGAAAACATTAACTAATATGAAAGCAACTGATTGAACTTGACATGCAACACTGAAATTCTTTTTCTCTCATAATTATCACCAAATAAATATAAGGAAAATAAAGTGCAAGCAAAAATAAAAAGCGATAAGGAAAAAACACACTGAAATTATATAGTGGTTCGGTCAAACCATGACCTACGTTCACTCCCTAGAGTCCACTCCAGAAATTTCACTACAAAACTATAGCTCTCCTTTAGCCCCCTCGGCAAGGTAGAGAAGCCCTTACAAGACTCACTTTCACCAACCCAGCGTGGCAGAGTACCAAGCGCTTTTCTCACCCTCCTGGCAACGGTAGAGTGCCTTCTCGATTTTCTCACTCCTGGAGAAGGCAGAGTACCTTCAAGGTCATGTATGTAGAAGAGTCTCCCCCTCAAAGAGCCTCCCACAAGTTCTTCTTAAGCCACAAGAGGAGCAAGATGCAGCAAGAATGGAGCAATCGTGTGATCTCCGTCACACTACTTCTCCCTCACCAAGCTCACCCTCTCCTTCCTCTCTCAAAGCCAAAAACTTCTCAAGAGCACTCTCCCTAGGATTCCCTCTCTAATCACGCTCCCCTCTCTCTGTCTCACTGTCTAAAAACATAACAATTTTGACACATAAAATGGGCTCCAAAATCCCTAAAATTATTTAAAGTAGCCATTACAATCGTACAGTACGATTTCACTTCGTACAGTACGATATGTATAACAGGCTTTGTCCTGGTACAAAGGTCTAAGAATAATTTAAATATAATTATACAATACAATATATTATTGTATGGTACGATTCTCAACACTTCAGTTCGTACAGGCTGATAGCCGGAATGATCAAAACTCATCTTTGTACATCACAGGGTACAATCATAGTCATATAGTACGATTAGAACAAATCAAGGGATCAGCCAAGGATGATTTCCAGGACGAAAAGGATTGGCCTCTGTTCATCGTATGGTACAATATACATCATACAGTATGATGAGTAAAAAATAAGAGATAGTCCAGGATGATGTCCGAGACGATCAAACCTCATCTCTATTCATCATATAGTATGAACATGTTCATACAATACGATGACCACTCAGTGATTAATCCTTGATTTATTCCACTAATCACAAGTTATTTAAGTATTTGAAATAAATCATACAGTACGAATTTCTTTGTACAGTACGAACGACTAATAAAACTTATTTAAACAAATCTGGCAGCAAGGGTTTTGGATTTGTAACACATCGTACAGTATGATATAAATCATACAGTATGATTTTTTTACAGAAATATGTTTTAAACACATCAGATCATACAGTATGATATAAAGTTATATAGTACAATTAACAAAGATAAAACTTCAATTTTCTTTTAAAACCCTCTCCCCCTATGTGTGTGCATGGTTACTCAGACTTACATACAGTTTGTGGCCAGACTCAAGAAAATTAAAAAATAAAATAAATAGAAAATTATAATGTTACAGATGCACACTCCTACTCCACCTAGTCTTGAGTCTTCCTGTTGTCCTGAGTAGCTTCTGATCTACCTGAAATATTAGTACTCGCAGATAATAGCAAATAATAAAAGATATTCAAAGAATAGTAGCTCAGGAGACATTATTTGTCATCATCAAAATCTCAAACTCGGGGTCATGAGTTCCAACACAGACTTGGCTTGACGCCCTGAACCCATTGGGATGGGTTTTGGGGTCTAGCTTGGTCAAATTTGACCATGTCAACTCTTTGACCTAGTATGGGGGAAAAAGCAGGTCAATAGGTACCAAGCCTGGAGTTGAGAAGAACTTTGGATAACATGGAAGGAAGTATCAGAGTAGAAGATTAAGAATTGATCTGGCAGTGTAGAAAATTGGAATGAGTACTTGGATTCTATGATAAATACTATGACATGTCCTAAGGTAAGATTGGGAATTCTTTTATATTTGGGATATCTAATACAGGTCAAATTAAAAAGATAACAAATTAGAAGATTAACTATAATAAAGTATATCTTAGTTATTATGAAATAGGAGGCAAGAGAAAGGATGTGAGTGATGTTGAGTCGATCACCAGCTTTAGGAATGATAGTATTCCTAAGTATATGCTAGAAGACGCGAGCATCCTGAACTAAAGTGCTGACCTGGCTAACATGGAAGTTACTATTTGATCTTCTAAGGGTATTATTGATAGGAGTCTAATCAAATATAGGATTTGCATCTAAAATATAGATTTTTTCACCAGTAGTAGAAAGATGTAGAAAAGCATGAAGATCTTTATAGGTGATTTCTATAAGATGCCTATTTACATATGAATGAAGGATAGTACAATCATTATTGATATGCAAGCTCACAAAGAACTTAAGGAGCAATTTAGAACAAAAAGGATATGTAAGAGAAAGAATGAATTTCATAGTGGTGTGAACAAAGAAGGGAAATACTTGAAAGTGAATTTCTTCATTATTGATGATTTAAGAGGGCATACTTTCGGCCTCCTTATATTTGTGGCAGGCTTCTTCATTAGCTGCCTCAATAAATCTAGGATCCACTTGACGCCATGAAGAAGTACTTATTATTTTTCATGACTGCTTGCCTCTTGCTATTTCAAAGGATTAGAGTTTTAGAGGAGAAGGAAGGAGTAATGAAGAATGCAGTGAAGAGAACAAAATGATTTAGGCTTCTTATATAGCATCGGCTATATCATCCAGTATAAAAGTTTGATCGTCCAGGATGATCATATGAAATTAAGTCTTTTAGATGATTGGTCAAAAATGTTGGTCAAATCATCTAGGATGATATGATATCATCTAGGATGATTAGACACAAGCAGTCATCCTTTATGATCTTTGACTAAACAGATTATATAAGCTGAACAAGTGGATCATCTAGGATGATATGCAATAATGGATCTGCCTAAGATCATTCAAATTATCCAACCATTTTTTCCACGTGGATCATCCAGTATGATGTACAAATCATATGGGACAATCACCAATAATTATTAAAGATCAACTATTAGATGTGCTATAATCAGAGAGGAGTATTTTTATTTTAAATTGTACATTATAATGTGGATCATCTTGAATGATGTAAACAAAAAAAAAAAATTAGAATATGGAAAGTGACGATCAAAATATTTTTAAGACAGATAAAAGTACACAAAGAATATAAAACAACACAAAAGTAAACAAAAACCAACCATAAATCAAAAATAAAAGTTTTTTTTAATCAATCAACTCTAGTAAATAATAAATTTCCTTTGTGGCTAGATTAAAAATTAATAAGAAATGAATTAACTGAAATCCATAAAAGGTAGAAAAACCAATCTTGTTAACCCAAGCTCAGACTCCTTACAGAAAAAAAAAAATCTTTTTAAGATAAAAATCTAATTCATAAAAGAAATTAGATAAGAAAAGTGATATATTCAAACTTCATTTAAGAAAATATTATCTAATAGAATAATATAGTAAAATAAAAAATAAAAAACATGAGTTTCAAGAATTAAGTTTTTAAAGATATCAAGTGGCACATGATTTCTTCTAAGTTTTAAAGTTTTGAAAGAGAAATAAACTTTTTTTTGTGGGATAATTTTGTGCCAATTTTTTAATTATCTTACATACTTTAGGCATCTTTTGATTTGTGATAACTTTTTATGTATCTTCTAATTACTTGGCAGTCATTTCACATCTTTTCATTTTTCTTTTGGGCTCATTTTTTGTCTCTTGTCAATTTTTGCAAGATGGCTTCCTTCCTACACCTTTAAAGACTCTCATTTGTAAGATTATTCTCCATATATAAAAGAAGAAAAATCACTCTCTAATTTAAGAAAGAATATACCATAAATTAGAATCATATCCATATGATAAATATAATAACCTAATCGAGAAACCTTGAAAGTAATTTAATGACTTTAAACATTATTTATATGAGATAGATTACTTTAAGAAGATAGAAAGATCTCAATTTCAAAGTTCAACTTTTAATTTGAAATAGATTTTGTTTCAAAAAGAAAAATACATCACTAAAGGAATTAGAGAAAGAGAGATAATCATCGATATTTCTTCCCTTAATTGATTTATAAAAGTTAATTACTCGTTACAAATTTTCTAAACCAAAAGCAAAGCAAATATTTCATTTAAGAAATTAATATTAACAGTGAAAATTGATAGAATTAAAAAAAATGAAGGGAAAACAATTGTAAAATAAAAATAAAAAAAATATAAGTACATAAATAGAAACAGACATGCAAATAAAATAAGAACAAAAACATAAGAAAATAAAAATAGCGATTTCAAGCATTAATATCAATGACGCCTAATCTAATTCTTAGGATGCTAAAAGTTTCAAAGGCTAGTGGTTTTTTAAAGATATCAGCAAGTTGGTTTTGAGTGGCTACATAGTGTAGCCCTATGTCACCTCTAGTAATATGGTCCCTAATGAAGTGAAGCTTTATGTTAATGTGTTTGGTGTTGGAGTGTTGGATTGGGTTCTTTGAAATGCATATGGCAATTTATTATCACAAAGGATTGAAATTTCAACTTAAGGTAAACCTAAATTAAGAAATTATTTCTTTATCCAGAGAACTTGGGCAACACAACTTTCTAAGGCAGTGTACTCAGCTTTAGCAGTGAACAGGGCAACTGAGTTCTATTTTTTATTAGATCAAGAGAGTAAGGAATATCCTATGAATTGAAAAATGCTTTTTCTATCAACTTGACATCCCACAAAATTTGAAATATTTTATACTATGATTTTAAAGAAGGTATTATGCCTAGGATATCAAATTCCTAAGTTAGGGATTCTTATGAGATACCTAAGAATTCTCTTAATAGTAGTCAAGTGGGACTCTTTTGGATCAGCCTGAAATCTAGCACGAAGATAAACACTAAACATAATATCAGGTCTGCTAGTAGTCAAACAAAGAAGTGATTCAATTATTTCTCTATATTTCTTTTGATCAAAAAAATTTTCATTTGAATCCTTATCTAATTAAATAGTGAAACTCATGTGAGTGTTGATTAGCTTGGCTTTATCCATTTCATATTCCTTAATGATGTCCTTAATATACTTTGATTGACTAAGGAAACTCCCATTATCCTTCTATATTATTCTAAACCCAAAAAAGTAAGTCAATTCTCTCATCATACTCATTTCAAATTTCTTACTCATTATTTTTGAGAATTCAACACATTGAATTTTATCAAAAAAAATCCAAATAGAATATCATTAACATAAATTTAAATAATCAGTAATTCATCTCCTATCTTTTTCAAAAATTGGGTGGTGTCTATGCTCCCCTTAGCAAAATATCTTTTAGTATGAATGAGCTTAGCCTTTCGTACCATGCCCTAGGTGCTTATTTAAGTCCATATAATACTTTTTTAGTTTGAACACATGATTGAGAAATTGTGAATTTTTAAAGCCTGGGGGTAGTTCAATGTACACTTCTTCTTTTATCACCTTATTTAGAAAGGTACTCTTAACAACTATTTGATACAGTTTAAATCCCTTAAAATAAGCAAAGGCTGGTAGTACTCTAATAGCTTCCAATTTAGCTGCAGGGGAAAAATACACTTCAAACTTAATCCCATCTATTTGATTATACCCCTTAGCCATCAATCTTGCCTTATTCCTTACTACTACTTTATAATCATTCATTTTATTTTTAAAAACCCATTTTTTTTTCCAACTAGCTCCCAAACATCATTCCTTAAAAATTTATTTAGTTCTTCTTGCATGGCTAAGATCCAGAATTCATCAGATAAGGCTTAATTTAGGTTGGTGGGTTCAGTCGTTGAAATGAAGGTGGAATGATTTACTTCTTTTCTATGTCCATGCCCAGATCTAATACCTTTAGAAGTGTTTCCTTAGATTTGTTTTGTAGATTGACTCAAGGAATATCTCCATTCACTAGGAAAATTATTTTCAGATTTTATCCTTTCCTCTAGATTTGTAGATTCCAATTATTGGGTGACTTCTGCAAGCTCCTCTTCTTCTACTCTAGATCCTCCAGAATTATCAGATTCATAAAACACAATATGAGTGGTCTCCTCAACTACTAGTGTTCTTTTATTGAAGACTCTATAGGATTTCCTAACACCTGAGTAACCTAAGAGCACTCCATCAAATTTTAGGTTAAACTTACCTTGTTGATACTTCCCATTATTCATAATGAACACTTTACATCCAAAGATCTGGTGGTGAAAGAGGTTGGGTGTCCTACCCTTCATAATTTCATAGAGTATCTTATTTAGTTTAGATCTAACATTCACCCTATTCAAAACATAATAGGTTGTATTCACCGCTTCTGCCCAAAAGTATTTTGGAAGTGAGTATTTAGCTAATATGGCTCTAACGACTTCTACTAGGTGAAAGTTTCGTTAGGGGTGTTAAGCCCTATAGAATTGGACCAAGCTAATCAAGAGGGGGGGTGAATTGGTAATTAAAAATTTCTTTTCTCAAAGAATAAAAATCACAAACCAAAATCACCACAGAAAAACAACGATGTGGAAAAAAAAGTGCGGAAGCAAAAATAAGAACACAGAAATTTATAGTGGTTCGGTCAACTCGACCTACGTCCACTCCTTGGAGGCACCCTCCAAGTATTGCACTACAAAACGTGACTCTCCTTTAGCCCCCACGGCTAGGCAGAGAAGCCCTCACAAGAACCTCCTTTTTTACACACCTGGCAAGGCAGAGAACCTACCTCCTTTTGCTTCCTCCAGAAGCTGGCAGAGAACCAAAACCAAAAGCTAACTCCTTACCTCTACCGACCCTTCCACGGACGAGAAACTCTAGACGAAGAACAAGCAGAGCGATCCTTGAAGCAACCCTTGTGAATCTCCTCACAAGCTCCCCCTCACAAGATCCTCTCTCTCTCCCTCTCTCTCTCTTTTTCTCCTAAAGGTCTTCTCAGGTCAAGGCAGCAGCCAAAGGTCTTGAAAAACATTAAACAAGAGCTCTTAAATAGAAGAGCTTTAAGGAGCTCATTAATTGCAAGTTGCCGACTATATCGTCCAGGCTGATATGGACATCGGCCTGGCCGATCAGTACAAATCAATGAAGATTGGCCAGAGCATCGCCCTGGATGCAAAGCACGACGATTAAAAATTGACTTGATCATCCAGGCCAATCTCACGATCGTCCTAACCGATTAGTTCAAATCAGAGGAAAATTGTCCTAACAATAGCCCTGGATACAAGCTGGCCGATACTTATCATCCTGAAGTAACTTAAGGTTTTTGACTGGATCGTCCTGGCCGATCCTGCGATCGTCTAGGACGATATGATTGTATCAATCATCATTAATTACTCCTTTGATTTCTTGAACAATTATGGCATAATTTATGAATATCGTCCAGGCCGATCCTAAGTCTTTCAAGTGTGTGTGTGTAGGGTTACTTAGCATCAGTCTCTTGACCATTACAAGTGGACTCAAGAAGTGAAAAATGAAAGTACAGACTGACTCAACCCTAAACCTACGCAATCCTGAATTGGCTTCATCTTGTTCGTCCGATCTTCGATTCCTGAAATGTTAGAAGCAACAAGCAGTCCATGAGAAATAGTGTTTGTCAATCATCAAAACATAAGCCATGAAAAAATAGATTTGCAACTATCTCCCCCTTTTTGATGATGGCAAACACAAGTAGGAAAATTTAAACAAAAAATAGGTTCATTAGAAAATCAAAGTTACAACAGCTTTTTCCTACCACACCCTACTTCCCCTTTTGTCATCACAAAAAGAGGGTCCAAAAAACAAAAAATGACTAAAAGCAAAATACAAAACACAGGAAACAAACAACAGAAAGCACAGACTAAAAGAACGAGGGATCTTGATCATCAGATGGAGGTGGTGGAGGTGGCTGCTGAAAGTAGCTGGCAAGCGTGGTAAACTGAGCATTGAACTAGGCCGATTAGGTGTATCGTCCAGGACGATGCACAATAATTGATCGTACCGGCCGAAGTTAAAATGTTTTAAATCACTGCCACGTGTATCGTCCAGGTCGAACAGTGGATCGGCCCGGCCGATTGTCCAATAATGGATCATCCGGGGTCGAATTTAAAGATCAAAACGTGTTGACACGTGGATCGACCAGGATGATCCAGTGTATCGGCCACGATGATGCACATAAAATGCATCGGCCAAACAAATATACTATCGGCCAGGACTATCACCATGAGTTCGATGAAATCATCCAGGACGATAAGTTACAGCAAGCACAGAAAAAGGTCAGCATATGGATTTTGAACAAAATTTATCATATCGTCCAGGACGATAAAAGTATCGGCCAGGATGATGTGACTAGAAATTCAAATCAAGAAAGGAATGGTGATGATCAAGACCCTCAAAAATAAAATAAAAAAAAAAACAGTCAAAATATAGTAAAGGAAAACAAAAATAAAAACACAACGACAATCAAACAACGAATATTTTTGGATTTTAATTTTTCTAATTTTTTTTTTGTTTTATGGAGGCATCATATGAGAATTCTTTTCAAAAGTTAAACTTTTAAAGTTCCAAGAGATCAAGAAGTTTAACAAATCCCAATCAGAAGAAGGTAGAATATCTGATTCTGTTAACCCTAGATCAGACATCCTTCAGGGTACAAAATTTTTTTAAAAAATAGAGGCCTAACTCAGAATAACAAAATAGGATAAGAAGATCCATTCAAGACTTGTTTACTAAGAAAATATCTCATATTTAATAAACTAAAGTAATTTTTCTCAATCATGGAAAAATGAAATCAAGTCTTTGAAAGCATCACATAATCTAGGAGTTCTCTAAGTTTTAAGAGTTTTAGCAAAGAGATGATAACTTGCATTTAGTGGGCTCATTTTATGCCTCTTGTCACTTTGATTGGCTCTTTGAGCATCTTTTGATTTTTGATACACTTTTGTGTATATAGCATTCTTTTCAATTTGGCTTCATTAGCATCTTTCCTTTTTAACTCTTGCAAGCTAGAAACTCTTTAATATACCCTTAAAAAAACTTAGTTGTGAGTATATCCTCCAAATATTAGAGAATAGGAGCTCTCTCTCTCTAACATAGAGAAGAACAATCAACAACACAAAATCAAAATCATGTGATAAATGCAATGGCAAGATTTCAAAAGCTTGAATGATATCTAAAAACTTTGGCTATTATGCATAAGATAAATTAATGTAGCAAGATAAGAAAAAGATCTTAAATAAAAAGCCATTGGTTAAACTGAGTTTAGACTTTTGTTTAGAGAAGAAAATCATACCACTAACAAAAAGTTAGAAGGAGGGAAAACATCAACAATATTACTCTCTTTAACCAATTTAGAAGAAGCAAAACCCTATCTCTAAAACTCCAATATTTAAAAGTTTGAAAAGATTCATCATATGGAAGGCCAAATTTAAAGAACAATATGAAAAACAAAACACATAAAATAGAATAAAAATAAAGCAAACTAAAAATAACATAAAGTGAGTACAAAAAACTAGCACAAAAATAAAATAAAAGACACACAAAAACTAAAGATTTCAAGCAACAGATAAAGCAGCGAGTTTAAGCAATTTTGAGCTGCGAGCCTCCTTATGTCCAGTTATTCTATGCTCCCACGAGGTCTTTGGTGAGAGCACACCTGCAAAACTCAACAACAGTCAGATTTAGGAATCCAAACAGGTTTGGGCCCCTTCTTAGGAAGAGTAAATTGCAATGAATATATGGTATGCTATGAATCATGCATCTTAGGTCTCCACACCCAATGTGTACTACGGTGAACGATGCACGTGTGTGAGATGTGTCCTAGCATGCCACATAAGAAACATCTAACACCAGGAAAAGGGTTTCTTAAATGATTTGAGTTATGATGCCTCTTCCTAGGTTCTGGTTTAAAATCAAAAGTGGAAGTCATCCGATTTTTCTTATATGTATCAAAATCATTTTGAATCCTCAAGTTAGTTCCTTTTAATGCATCGTTCTCAATCTTCAAATTTTTCTCAATCTCTTTAGATTTCTTAAGATCAACCTTAAGTGAGGTGTGTGAAGCTTTTAATGCATTATGTTCATCAACTAATTCCAAATGCTTTTTGTTCAACTCATCAAATTCATCAAGAAGATCCATGTGATTTGAAGCAATCGTTGCATGATCTTTGAGAAAAACTTCATGCTCTTTTTGTAGATTTGAATGTTCTAATTTTAGACTAGCATGAGTCTTCTTAAGTTTTTTGTATGATGCATGGATTTTTTCACAAATTTCAAACAATTCATCATAGGTTAGTTTACATACCTCTTCCTCATCACTTTGATTTTCTCCCATGAAACACAAGTTTGCAGTTTCTTCCTCTGGTTCAGTCTCAGAGGAGTTAGTACCAGATTCTGCCCAAAAGCTCTTTTGGTTTTTCTTCTTGTCCTTCCTAGACTTGGCTTTCTCCTCACCTTTTTCCTTTTCTTTGCTTGAATGATCTTGAAGTGTAGGGCAATCGGCTCTCACATGTCCAGGTTTTCTGCATTCAAAACAAACAATATCAGAAGATCCTTTAATATGTTTATGATCCTTACATTTTCTCCAACTTTGATGATGCTTTTGTTTCTTCCTTAGAAAGCTTTTGAATTGCCTTGTAATGAAGGAAACTTCATCGCTTTCAGACCCAGAAGATTCAGAATCTGATTTGTGCGCCTTTAGTGCAATCGTTTTCTCCTTTTTCTTCTCACCTGCATCAAGATTTCTTTGATTCACCTCTTGCTCGTAAGCAATGAGTGAGCCAAGTAAGTTATCAATAGAATAGGTGTTCAAATCCTTAGATTCAGTGATTGCAGTGATTTTAGCATCATAAGACGAAGGCAAGCATCTCAAAATCTTGTTCACTTTTTCATAATTCGAAAGTTCCTTTCCTAGTGCATGCAATGAAGTAACTATCTGAGTAAACCTAGTGTACATGTCAAAAATTGATTCATGAGGTTTCATACGAAAAAGTTCGTAGTCATGCAAGAGAAAGTTCAAACGGGATTGTTTAACTTCATTAGTACCTTCATAAGTGATGCACAATTTATCTCAAATTTTTTTACCAGTTTTGTACAAGTTGAAACACGCATGTAATCCTCAGATTTCAAAGCACAGAAAAAATAGTTCAAACATTTCGCATTTAATTGAGCTAAATCTCGTTCATCAAAAGTCCATTCAGAAAAATCAATTTCAGTTTTAACACCATTAATTTCATGAGAAGGTGGAGAATAACCTTCTTGAATAAGCATCCACATGCGATAATCAGTAGATTGTAAAAACGTTGACATGCGAGTTTTCCAAAAACCAAAAGGTAGGTTATCGAACAGGGGAGGTCGGGTAATAGAATACCCTTCCGTAGTGTTACGATTCCCAAGGTTAGCCATGGATCAAATTCAAAAAGTTTTCAAACATAAAATTTTCGAATCCCGCTCTGATACCACTTGAAAGTTCATTAGGGATGTTAAGCCCTATAAAACTGGCCCAAGCTAACTAAGAGGGGGGGTGAATTGGTAATTAAAAATTTCTTTTCTCAAAGAATAAAAATCACAATCCAAAATCACCACAGAAAAACAACAATGCAGAAATAAAAGTGCGGAAGCAAAAATAAGAACACGAAAATTTATAGTGGTTCGGTCAACTCGACCTACGTCCACTCCTTGGAGGCACCCTCCAAGTATTGCACTACAAAACGTGACTCTCCTTTAGCCCCCACGGCTAGGCGGAGAAGCCCTCACAAGAATCTTCTTTTTGCCACACCTGGCAAGGAAGAGAACCTACCTCCTTTTGCTTCCTCAAGAAGCTGGCAGAGAACCAAAACCAAAAACTAATTCCTTACCTCTACCGACCCTTCCACGGACGAGAAACTCTAGATGAAGAACAAGCAGAGCGATCCTTGAAGCAACCCTTGTGAATCCCCTCACAAGCTCCCCCTCACAAGATCCTCTCTCTCTCCCTCTCTCTCTTTCTCTCCTCAAGGTCTTCTTAGGTCAAGGCAGCAGCTAAAAGTCTTGAAAAACGTTGAACAAGAGCTCTTAAATAGAAGTGCTTCAAAGGAGCAAATTAATTACAGGTTGCCGACTATATCATCCATGCCGATATAGACATCGGCCTGGCCGATCAGTACAAATCAATGAAGATCGGCCAGAGCATCGCCCTGGATGCAAACCAGGACGATTAAAAATTGGCTTGATCATCCAGGCCGATCTCACGATCGTCCTGGACGATCAGTTCAAATCAGAGGAAAATCGTCCTAACAATAGCCTTGGATACGAGCTGGCCGATACTTATCGTCCTGAAGTAACTTAAGGTTTTTGACTGGATCGTCCTGGCTGATTCTGCGATCATCCAGGACGATATGATCGTATCAATCATCATTAATTACTCCCTTGATTTCATGAACAATTATGGCATAATTTGTGAATATTGTCCAGGCCGATCCTAGGATCGTCCTGGCCGATAATTTAAAAATATAGTATACCTTAATTGTCTATGGCGGCAACTTCTTTCTATTTTGAGCTTATCGTCCTGGACGATACACATATCGTCCAGGCCGATATGTTAATGTCGGCTGCCTTAAGTAAGAATCCTTATTTAGACTTTCTGTTTTAAGCTGATCATCCAGGACGATATGAATATCGGCCTGGCCGATGTGGGCAAAAATAGAAATTCTAAGTCTCTCAAGTGTGTGTGTGTGTGTGTGTAGGGTTACTTAGCATCAGTCTCTTGACCATTACAAGTGGACTCAAGAAGTGAAAAACGAAAGTACAGACTGACTCAACCCTAAACCTACGCAATCCTGAATTGGCTTTGTCTTATTCGTCCGATCTTCGATTCCTGAAATGTTAGAAGCAACAAGCAGTCCAAGAGAAATAGTGTTTGTCAATCATCAAAACATAAGCCATGAAAAAATAGATTTGCAACACTAGGGTCATATTCTTCCTTTAAGCTATCCCGTTTTGCTGAGGGGTCTTAGAAACTAAAACATTTTGGTCTATCTCTTCCTCCTTACAGAAGGATTCAAATTTTTATTCTCAAATTCTCCACCATGATCGCTATGAATGGTTAAAATTTTACAACCTATCTTCCTTTGAATCTAAGTGAAAAAAGACTTAAAAAAACTCTTCAAATAATTCACTTTTATGAGATAGGTATCTAACCCAAGTAAACCTTGAATAATTATCAACAATCACATGCCAAAAGACTTTCCCATCAAAGCTTACAATGCTGATAAGTCCAAAGAGATCCATGTGTAGGACTTCTAAGGGTTTCTATTGTTAATATCTTTGATTGAGTGGAAAGAGGTTTTGACTGTTTTCCTAATTGACAGGAATCACACAAGTACTCTTTTATGAACTCTAGTTTGGGAATTCATCTCATTAAGTCTTTTTAGGTGATCTTTCTTAGGTTTTACAAGCTTGCATGATAGAATCGCCTATGCCACACCTAAAATTTATCAGCAACTATTTGTAAGCAAAGAGCAGTGTCAGATTTAATGCAATTTAAATCAAGCATGTAGCCATTGTAGATAATTTTTCCCTCCAAAATAATATTATTAGTCAAGCTTATTATGCAGTTTGTAGATATAAATGTTATGCTGAAATCATTACAGATAGAGCTATTGATGCTAAGGAAGTTATGTTTCAAGCCATCTACCAGTAAATTAAGATGCTTTTTATTCAATTCATCAAATTTATCAAGTAAGGTCATATGATTGCTATCTAAAGTGGCACTACAGGAAAATCACCCATTTCCAGTAGCCTTTTCTGCTGAAATTGAACCTTTTCCAGCGGTTTTGTAGTTTTTTGGCAGTTTTCCGGCTGTTAATTTACCGGCGGTAAAAACGGCGTAGGAAAATAAATTCCGGCGGTTTTTACCGGCGGCAAATTATTCTGGCGGCTTGCCGGCAGTCATAAACCGCTGGTCAAATTAAAAAAAAAAACCCACGCTCCGGCCAGCCACCACAATCCCGCGTGCCGGCACCGCCCCTGCCTCAGCACTACCAGCGCCGCTTTGCCGCCATGCCCGTGCTCCGCCAGCGCCACCCGCGTGCGCAAGCTTTTTCGCCAGCGCCCCCGCGGCGCAATCCCTCCCGCACTCCGCCAGCACCCCCGTGTGCACGCAAGCCCTCCCGCGCTCCATCGCGTCTGCCGTGAGGTTCGAACAACAGTCGGTTGAGAGGAATTTCCAGCAACCGACGAATAGCTGAAGAATTAAATATGTATATATTGTCATGTTTTTTATTTAACTATATTCTAACCAAAAATAAATTAGCTTTTAATTATATAAAAAAATGAAACTAATTAATTTAAAATTAAAAAAATATTTAATATAAAATAAAAATTAGCTAACTAATTAATTTTAAAATGAAAATTAATTAAATAGTTAATATAACTTTAAATAATTTTTTATTAAATCATTTAAATACTAAAAATTTAATTCATTTTCATTAAATTTTTAAAAGCCATTGGAAAATTGAAAAAACCATCGAAAAAGCCGCCGGAAATTTATGTGGGATAAAACTGCCAGAAAGCGCCGGAAAGCTGCCGGAAATGTGACCGCCAAAAAATCACCAGAAAATTCCGCCAGAAATTATTGATTTTCCTATAGTGTGGAATGATCTTATATCAGGCACTTATGCTCTTTTTCAAAAGTTAAAAAATTAGTTATAAGGCTAGAATGCAGTTTCTTGAACTTCTTATATGAAAAATAATTTTTTATGAAAATTTAAGTAATTGATCATAAGTAAGCTCACATACCTCTTCTTGATTAGAGTGACCAATATGTTCATTATCCATTAAACACAGGTTTTTTATCTCCTCTTCAGCTTCAATTTCAGAGGAGTCTAATATTGAATCCACTAAGAATGCCTTTTGGACTTTTCTTATCCATCTTGAACTTAGGTTTTTCATCACCCTTCTCCTTTCTTGGGTGAGCTTTCAGTGTTGGGAATCAGACTTCAAATACCCTAGCTTCCTCTATTCAAAACAAATAACATTAGAAGAAACTTTAGAAATCTTACCTTTGTTCCATTTCTAATGATACTTTTGCTTTTTCCTTATGAAGCTCTTGAATTATCTAGTAATTAAAGGAATGTCATCATTTTCAGAACCAGAAGAATCAGTGTCAGATTCTTTAGCTTTTAAAGCTATAATTTTCTCCACTTTTATCTCTCCTATATCAAGCTGCTTTAGCTCACTCCTTGCTTGTAAGTAATTAGTTATCCAAGTATGTTATCGATTGAATAAACATTTAGATCTTTAGATTTAGTAATGGCAGTAGTTTTCATATCAAAGGAAGAATGTAAACATCTCAAAATCATGTTAACTTTTTTATATTTTAATAGTTCTCTTCCTATGGTATGCATGGATGTAACAATTTATATAAGTCTAGTATACATTTCAAAAATATATTTTCTAGATTTTATGTGAAAAAGTTCATAATTCTGCAGAAGAATGTTCAGTCTAGATTATTAAACTTTATTTGCACCTTCATTTGTTATGCATAATCTATTATAAATTTTTTTTCTAGTTGAATAAGTGGAAACACGTATATAGTCATCAGATTTTAAGGCATTAAAAAAATAGTTCAAACAGTTAGCATTCAATTATGCTAAATCTCTATCTTTAATAGTCCTTTCAGAAAAAGGAACTTTAATTTTTATGCCATTAATAAGTTTAAAAGGTGCATAATAACCTTCCTTAACTAACATCCACATGCACTAATCAATGGATTGTAAAAAGGTGGACATGCAAGTTTTTCGAAATTCAAAAGGTATATTATCAAAAAGAGGTGGTTTAGTGATTGAATAATCCTATGTGATGTTTCTATTTCCAAACTTAGTCATGGATAAAAATTCAAAAGTTTTCTCAAACTTGATTTTATGAATCTCACTCTGATACCACTTTTAAGTTCTTGAGGGGTGTTAAACCCTAAAGAACTAGCCCAAGACAAACCAAAATGGGGGTTAATTCATAGTTTTTAAAAATCATAATAAAAAAGAAAATATTTTTGATATTATTAAATATTTTTAAAAGTAATAATTAGTCTTGATGCAGAAGAAAAATAATTTCCATAATAATAATATACATATATTTCAATCATAGAATAAATCAAAGAAATGTGTGGAAATAAAATGAGGTAAAATTAATAAGAAAGAACCCATCAAATTTTATAGTGGTTTAATCAAATCTGACCTATGTCCACTCCTTGGAGCTCCCTCTCTAAGTATTACACTAAACTGAAGTGACTATCATTTTGCTTCCACAGCAAGATGGAGAAAACCTTACAAAATCATTCCACCGATATGATGAGGTGTAGAACCTTGAATCCTTTTTCACCAACCTGGTGAAGACAGAGAACCTAGGAATCCTTTTACTCCCTTCTGGAGAAGGAAGAGAATCTAGATCTAATGCTGAAGATGATCTCCCTAGAGTCACCAAGAAACAAGTGGAGCAACTTGAAGAAGATGAAAAACACCTTGCTTGGAGTAACTTTTATGATTCCCTCACAAGGATCTCTCTCTCTCTCTCTCAAGCTCTCCCTCTTCCTTCTATAAGCTCCCTCTATGATCAACTACACAACAAAAGATTAACTCAAGGGTTAATATGATTGCTTAAATAGAGAGCCTCCAAAAGAAGCCCTAATTTTCAATTCTGCGTAACTAATCATCCAGGATGATCGACGGAATCGTCTTATTCGATTAGTACAAAACAACACTTTTAGCCAGGACATGAATTACATTGCTCTGTACGATTAGTTCAAGGGAAGTAGGCCAATACAATTATCATCTTAAAAGATTTGTATTAAAGTATTGAACTTCGTCTAGCACATTGTCTGGTAGTGCTTATCGTCCCATGCATTTCTATGTTAACTAGTACGATATGGGTAGATCATCATTACAAAAAATGAACTTTTAAGGACATATATGTTGATAAATTTTTATTTAAGTGCCTTAAGAAATAGTTATTAGGCCATATTCTCTTTCCACGCTAATTAATAGAGGATTTGGCTCGAGATATCGTGGTATAAGTTATCTTGCTCTCTTTCTCTTGTTCTTCCATCTTTCTCAAATCAATCATTCAGTTCCTTCATGAAATACATGCATGTTCTCCTCATTTTCCATTTCTAATGTGTGTTCCCTTCCTTTTCCATTACTAATTCTCGTTGATCATCTTTGCTGCTAACAATCGCAACCACGGCATCAGGTAAAATGCCTTTAATCACAGGTATTAATCTTATGAATGTCGAGTAGCCACTACTTATGGTTCAATAAAATTATATACTTTCATCTTTTGATTTCTAGGGTTCTTTAGGTTCTCGCCATTTTTGAATGATCGACCAAACACCGACTGTTTGTATGTTTCTAAAAGAGGTAAATAATCCACTGATCTTGAAGTTTATCTGGATGTTGGTTTGATCATTGTTATCATCATTTTCTTGTTTGATTTCCACTATTGACATTGATTGTTGTTCTTTGATTTTCGTTTATCTAGGGTTCTTTGATTTTTGTTCTTTACATTTTCTAGCGTTGATATTTATGCTCATATAATTAATGTTGTGTCGTAGCAATTAATATTTGAACATTGTGGCGCTGCCCCTGAAAACCCCCACAGAGGCGCTGCCCCTTGAACCTGCGACCTGACCGGGTAGGACGAACCACGCTAGCGTGCGCAGCCCCCTTTGAGCCCCGATCGTATAATAGTTTAAATGACCAATTTTTAGAATTTGCACTTGTCTAAAACTTGATATTTAATTATAATGTCTTCATTTTCTGTTAGTGCATGGAATACAAGAAAAGACTAGCTTACATCCTTTCTTAATTTGTTAGAAAAAATTAACTTTGAACCAATTTAATGCAAACCATGAATGTGAAAACAATTCTTTATTTAAGTTATTAATGTGAGAGTAATGGAGATTCGATGTTTAAAAGAAGAACTAACTCTGTTAGAGCTATTTTACCTTTAAGAAATTGTGAAAACATTTATTTTTTAAAAGCTTTATTTATCACTTTATTTCTCTTATGTTAGCCAATACAATAGATGCAAAAAAAAAATCATTCTCAATTGCTCAAATCTGTTATTATATTTTTGATTGGGCTCAAAGCATACTATTTTGATAAATAAATAAATTTTCCATCATAAAAATAGACATTCCCGACTTTCACTCAAGTGGAAAGAACCAATCCTTCTATGGCATTATGAACTTGCCTATTCAAACAACAACTTTTCTTCAATCTTGTGGCTTGTAATTTTTCAGGATCGCCTGTCAAAAATTTCAATTCCATCATCAATCCCCTATTTAAAATCTTGGACTATGATTTGCCAAAATTTACTATCAATGTTATCATATAAGAGTTCAATTTTGTATGTAGAGTTTTTTACTCCTTAATCACTTGTTTATTTATAATGCAAATAAAAGAATTTGCTCGTCGTTTCTAATATTCATTTCTCCTATGTTGTATGAAGGTTTTAATATGGAAATGAATAGAAGTTGGATGTATTGTTCAAGGAGTAATATAATTTTTAAAGGAGTTAAAAACATTTTAAATTTTGCATTCAGTTATGGAAGTTCAAGTGGAATGATACTATGCCCATGTAAAGATTGTGAAAATTGCATTTGTAGGACAAGAGATGATGTTGAAGCTCATTTTCTTTGGAGAGGATTCAAACCTAGAAATTACAATTGGACTGCTCATAGAGAAACTTCATTTAGAAATGACATTGGATCACATTCCCTCAATGTTAATGATGTTAATGATGACGTGGAAGGGATATTAAATGATGCATTTGGGTTTGAAAGTAATATTGTAGATGAACAAGAATAAATTAATAAATCAAATGCAGATGCTACAAAGTTTTATAAGTTGATAAGTGACTCACAACAAGAATTATTTGTAGGATGTAAAAATTTCTCAAAACTTGATTTCTTATTAGGCTACTTCAACTTAAATTTTTTTATAATTGGACTCAGAAATCATTTACTATGTTGCTTTACTTGTTAAAGGAAGAAATTGAAGATATTTGTCTACCAAAGTCTTATTATGAGACAAAGAAGAGAATTTAGGATTTGGGCTTAAGTTATAAGAAATATGATGCATGTTGCATAAGATAGCACTTCAAAAATATATCAATTTAAAAAAATAAAAAGGATGCACGAAAAGTCATGTGGCACTTCCCATTAACATCAAGATTGCAGAGATTATTCATGTCATCTAAGACTACATCATATATGATATAGCATAAAGAAGATCGCATAAAAAATGGTTGCATGATGTATATGGCTGACACTCCACCTTGGCAGCACTTAGATTGCCAAGATACAAATTTTGTTGTAGATCTAGAAATGTACGATTGGTTTTAGCATCAGATGTATTTAATCTATTTGGGATAATGACTTCAACTTATAGTTCTTGGCTTGTTATATTGATGACATATAATTTGCCTCCTAACTTGTGTATGAAACCACAATACTTGATGCTTTCTTTTCTTAATCCTAGGCCAACTCAACCTGGAAATGATATTGATATTTATTAACAACCCCTTGTGGCTGAGTTAAAAGAATTATTGGAAATTGGTTTGAAGATTTATGATGCATGTTCAAAGGAGATATTTCAAATGTGAGATGCATTATAATGCACTATAAATTAATTTTCGTGTTATGCTAACTTATTACATTATAGTACAAACGGGAAGATTCCATGCCCTATTTATCAGAATAATACATACTCATAATGGTTACATTTCAGTCATAAGAGATGTTATATGGGACATCGGAGATTTTTTGATCACGATCATCCTGATAAAAATGAAAATTCATCTTTTAATGGTTGTGAAGAAGATGAGACAATACCACCACTATTAATGAATCCAAAATTGTTGGTATGATAAGAAGTATAAATGTGAAGCTTGAAAAAAAAAACACCATCTAATCCTAATTTGCCTAATAATTTGAAGAAGTTTAGTATATTTTTCAAGTTGCCATGTTGGAAAAAAAAATCTTTTATGTCATAACTTAGATGTTATGCATATTAAAAATAATGTATGTGATAAGCTTTTGGTTAAGCTATTGGATCTTGATGAAAAGACAAAAGATCATTTGAATGCACACAAAGACATGAAGAATTATGGGAATACACCCTACATTGCACCCTAGTTGTACTTCATGTGGGCATACTTATTTACCTGCCGTATGCTTTACTATGAACAAAAAAGAAAAAGAAATCTTATGTAAAGTCTTAAAAAGTATTAAAGTGCCAGATGGATATGCATTTAATATTTCAAGGTGATTGCAACTGAAACCACTAAAAATACTTGGATTAAAGAGCCATGATCATCACATAATAATGTAATAATTACTTTCATTATGCTTAAGATGAGTCTTGCCTAAGTTATTTCACTCTCCTCTAATTCGACTAAGGCTTTTTTTAAGGCTTGTACTCTACAGTAATTGTGCTTGAGAATGCAACAACACCGAAAGCTTTTTACATGTTATAGTATGGATTAATGTGGGTATTTTGACTGGTTAATTTTGTAATTTCACCAATTAAAAGTATAGTTATTGCATTTTGTATGATTTAATAAGAATAATGATTATGATATTTTAATTTAATTATATTATTGTTGCAAACCTAGCCAATGCATAATGGTAAGTGATTATGTGATATTTGGTCACTATTGCTTATATAATATTATGTAGGAAAAAATAATAAATGCTAGTTATTAACTAATATTGGACTTGAGATTGATTGACTTATACAGAATAGTGAGCTAATGGGCTTTCCTTTAAATATTGCAGTTAGGTGTTAGACTATACTTAATCATGTGATTCACTAATTGGGTGTTATAAAAGTTAACTATTGTGCATACGAGTAAAGAGTGATGACTTTATTTGTTGAGTTGATGGATAATGATGTACTGATTACTGGAAAAATACTATGCAAGCTAGAGCTTTTTACTTATTTATTATGATTACTATGATGCATTATTATTTTTCTATCATCATCTAATTTACTGTTATAATATAATTTAAAGTTACTAATACATATTTTATAAATACTCATACTTCTATTGATTTAATGTCATTGTTACTGCTATTGATTCATTATTTAATGATTTAATATTATAGATCACGTGATTCATATTACATAACATGTTAAATAAGATATTGATTTGATACTATTATAGAATGATCGAATATAATGTGCATACTGGTTTGATAATACTTCAATATTATGAATCTAGACAATCTTCATAAATGCATTACTAATTTATAAGCCTTTCTTGTTATTTGGATATTATTGCTACGATGTATGGATGACATCCATATTAGGTTTCTTGGTTTATAAATTTTACTATTTTTGTATTGTAATATTTTACTAGCCTCCGTATTGTATTAGTTTATTAGTTTACAAATTTAATTGTATAGTATGTGTTATATAACTTCTGTACATATTTATGATCATATTAATTGTTATTATTATGAATTGAATGATTAAATGCATATAACTTTCTTATTCGTATTTTGATTTTGGTTGGAAAATTTTAGGGACCCACTGGGCTTTTTAGCTCATTATATAAATTTTAAATGATTTTAGAACGGTTATGAAGAGTATAAGACTGATAAGTTATGAGATTCCTCACATTTTATTATTATTTTATTTATTTTTATTTTTATATATTTTTTGTGGTCAAAAGTGGGCAAATGATATATTAAATTTGTATGACTCCAAACTATAATATATAATTTTTGGATGAAGATTACAAAAAATACAAAGATTTTTTAATCTATAGATTTATTTTTGTTAAAAATATATTAATGAAAGAACTTCGATAAATATGGTAGTTATTTAAGACATAAAATATAAGATTCTTTCTAATTTTCATTCTAAGTCCTGGCGTAGCAGAGCTGAGCACTAATATATATATATATATATATATATATATATATATATATATATATATATATATATATATATATATATATATATATATATATATATATATATATATATATATATATATATATATATATATATATATATATTTCTCTCCACTCACTCACTCCCTCACCAAGCCGTCGTGACTTTCTGTGGAAGGAAAGAATAGAAAGGAGGGGGAGGAAGGAGGAGAGAGGAAAGAAAAATCTAGATCATGGCTACCTTTCATTTCACCATTTTTATAAAATTCTTTAGATAATTAAGGGTGATTTTTTTCCAATTTCTATTTTCAAAGATTTTAATTTCCACCATTTGATTGCTCCTAAAATGATTTTAATTGTATTTTTTCTCAATTTAGAGTAGTTTTATCATGTAACTTTGTATATGTTATTTTATTATTTATTCTGAATAGTTTAATTGGTTAAATTTTTTTTTTTTACAAGTTAAAATTGTTGTTATTATATTTTATATGATTTCAAAAGAATAATGATTTTGACATTTTAGTCAAATTATAATGTTATTACAAACATAGTGAATGAATACTAGTAAGTGATTGGGTGATAGTTGATCTCTATTGCTTATATAATATTAAATAATAATATGTGTGAAAATAAGTAAATATTAGTTACTCACTATGTGGATGGAGACGAAGTGACTTATTTAGGATGGTGAGCTTATGGAATTTTCTTTAAATATTATGGTTTGGTGCTACCTTTTCTATTTCATGTGCCAACAGGCAAAGAGTAATGACTCTGTTTGATAAGCTAATAGTTTTTATTATAAAAAAAACTACCATGTAAGCAAAATTTTTCACATTTTAGTGTTAAAAAATATCAAAAAAATAAATAAATAAGTACTTTTTAGTGTGATTACTAGGATACATTACTGATTTACTAACACTATACTAATTTATTATTATATTAAAATTTTACTATTACTATTATAAATTTTATTGATACTGATTATCCTACTTATTCACTATCATTGTTATTGCTATTGGTTCACTTTTTAATAATTTACTATTACTGAGCACATGATTTTTTTTAATTAGTGTATTATACAAGATATTGATTTTATACTGGTATAGAATTACATAACATAATGTGTATACTTATTTGATATTACTGCATTATTATGGATTTTGATAATCTTCATAGATGCTTCAATTTTATTGATTTATATAATTTCCTTGTTGGTTGGATCTCATTGCTATAATGCATGGATGACATATGTAAATCATTTACAGGTTTATATAATTTATTATTTTTGTACTATATTGTTTTACTTGCCTTTATATCGTATTGGTTTGCTTATTAATAGATTTTATTATATAATATGTGTTTTGCCAGTCTTGCATAGATAAATGATCATATTAATTGTTACTATTATGAACTGAATGATTATTTGCATATAATTTTTTTTATCATACTTTCAATTTAATTATAAGATTTTAGTGACATATTAGATCTTTTTAACTTATTATAAGTGATTTAAATAATTTCATATTAGGGATGATGAATGAGAGTATGAGACTAATCAGTTACAGGATTCCTTAAGTTTTACTATTATTTTAGTTCTTTTTATTTTTAGATATTATTTTGTCGTGAGGATCAAGCAGATGGTGTATTGAATTTGTATGACTTCTGGCTATTATAAATTATTTTTGGATAGTGATTATAGATGTACATTAATATTTAAATATATAGATTCATTTTCGCTGATATTTATGTTATTGAAAGAAATTTGATATGTGCGGTTACTATATAACATATAGATGTTACAGTTCTTTCAAGATTTGAGGTAATGGTGCTACAATGCCGAACACAAAAATGAGCTTATAGTACCCTTCTTCACTTCAGCCGTGGATTTCCATGGAAGGAAAGAATAGAAGGTAAAGGATGGAGAAGTGAGGGAAGAGATAGTTGGGTTTTTTACTACCGATTCATTCTATTGCTTTCCCAAAATGATTTTAATTATATATTTTTTTTATTTAGTAAACTTTTACTGCTTAACTTTTTATATTATATGTTCTAATACTAATTATTTTAGGTGTTTTAATTAGTTGATTTTATAATTTTAGTAGTTAAAACTATAGTTATTATATTTATATGATGTAATATGAAAAGTGATTTTGACAATTTAATTCGATTCTAATGTTTTTATAAATATAATGATTGAATACTAGTAAGTGATTAAGTGTTTCATCGTCGCTATTTCTTATATAATATTGAATAATAATAATATGTGTAAAAATAAGTAAAGATTGAATACTCACTAATATTGGCTGGAGATTAACTGACCTGAATAGGATGGAGGCCCAATGGGCTTTTCTTTAGATACTGTGGTTTACTGTTATCCTATACTAACTCATGTGATTTGCTGATTAGAAATTATTTTGCCAATAGACAAAGAGTGACTACTTTATTTATTGAGCCAATGATTTTTTATTACTTAAAAAACACCATGTAAGCTAGAGCTTTTCATTTGTTTATTGTGATTACTGGGATATATTACTAATTTATTATCACTATACTGATTTACTGTTATTATACTATATATCTTACTATTACTGTTATAGATTTTACTGATATTGATATTGTTAAAGAGTTATTATTATTATTACTACAATTGATTCGCTTTTTAATGATTTATTATTAGCACGAGATTCTTATTACTTAACATTTTAAAGATACTTATTTAATATTAATACATATCGACATAACATTATGTGTATACTAATTTAATATTACAACATTATTATGGATTTTAATAGTCTTCATAGATGCTTTATTTTTACTGATTTATATGATTTTCTTATTGATTGAACGCCGCTTCTATAGCATATGAATGACAGTTGTACTGGGTTTTTTGCTTTACAAATTTTACTATTCTTTTACTGCACTATTTTATGGCCTATATATCATATTTGTTTTGAGTTCAGAAATTTTATCATATAGTATGTCCTTTGTTATTTCTACATAAATTCATAATCATATCGAATGTTATTGTTATGAATTAAATGATTACAAGAATATTATTTCTTTACCAGGCTTTGAACTTAGTTGTAGTATTTGAGTGAGCTTCTAACACTTTTAACTCATTATATGTGATATAAATAATTTTGGGTTAGAAAAGAGGATCGGGAGAGTAAGAATGATCAGTTATAGAATTTCTAAAGTTAAAGGTATAAATGATCTAAGCCAGACTCACTAAGGAGCTTGCGAGTCGAACTTATCGAGCCATGAGCTCGAGCTCGAGCTTAAATATTAAACAAGCTAGAGTTTGAGTTTAATTAAGCTTTGCTTGTAGGCTCACGAGCTGATTTAAAAAATTTAAATATTAAAGAATATTTTTTTAAGAAAAATAATATTCAAAATTTATATGTTTAATAATAACATTTAAAATTGTACAGGAGCTTTAAAAAATAAAATTGTAAAAAGTTCTTTCACATTAATTAATGTTCTATTTCCTAAAAAATATGTACGGTTTGCTCGCAAGTTTTTCAAAAAGAAATCTAAACGCTAATTATTCTTCAATCTCCATCTATAAAATTGTACAACATGTGGTCCATGATTTCTTTCAGTGAAGTGAAAAATCCCACTTTGACATTTATCAAGTCTTGCTTTCAAGTATGAGAACAAACACTCCAGACGAGTTTGAGCTCATTCTCTAGGCTTCATTCAAGCTCGAGCTTGAGTTCAAGTTCTTTAATTGAGTGACAATTCGAGCTCAAGATTTCTCTGACTCGAGATAGACCCAACGCGTTTACACCCTTACCTAAGGTTTTAGTACTATTTTATTTCTTTTTTCTTTTTAGATATTCTTTTGTAATCAGAATTGGGCAGATGATTTATTTAATTTGTATGACTCCTGCCTATAGCACATGACTTTCAGATAATGATTATAAATGTACATTGATGTTTTGATCTATCTTGTCCACTGGTATTTATTTTAATAAAAAAATTAGATAACTCTGGTTGAAATATATAATAGATAAAACATAAAATTATTTTCAATTTAGATTCTGGGACATCACAAAGGACCTACAAGAAAAATAACTCTAGTACTTATAGATCTACTCTCATAATTTTGTATAATTTATAAGAGAACCTTTGAAGGTGTTTGTTTAGGGTTTTCCTATATTTTGGCCATTCAAAAAAAAACGTGGGCATTCCTTGGTGATTCATTGGTTAGCGATGCATTATTCGATGAAAAGTCTAAGAAGTAGGCAGATTTGTAAGTAATATTGCAAGAGAGAATAGAAATTGGTATGTGCTTGACCCTTGAGTATGGTGAGGAAGATTTGGTATGGGATAATATCATAAGCTTACTGAATATGCATAATGGTTCTATAGTGATTAATATGCTTGCAACGATCAAATGCTCTATCATAGAGATAAATTTGAAATAACTTAAACTCCACTAAAATAGGATGATGGAGAAATGGATTAGTTAGAGGTGAAGTTTTGAAAGTTATGTTGTAATCAGCTTAAGTCCTTCATGACTGGTCGAGGATTACAAGTAGTCTTAGTAACATGAAAAGGATGTGTTAAACTAGTGTTGAACCTAATGTGTATAGTAAGATTTTGATTATTATAAATATTATTATTAATGCTAATATAATTTTTAGTTAACTAGAGAGATTTTTGGACTAACAATTCAGGTCAAATAAAATAGCTACCACACAAGAGACCAAATCAGAAAGAGGAACTAATTGAACCAATAATTTCAAACATGAAGACCATACAAGATTAAGAAGAAGTTAGAAAGTAACATGAGGTTTTCAAAATTATAATTTTTTTCTTTTATTGAGTTTTCTGTTATGTGTAGGATTATATTAACTAAACAAACATGCACACAAACATACACTGATTGAGACTGTAATAAATGATGAACTTGTAATATATTGAGGTGGTGGCCTTATACAATGTAACACTGAAAATGTTAGTTTTCTCTCCACTTCTTCTATAAAGCTATATTTTCTTAATTCCTTATTTAATTTTTCTATATGATGATCGCTAAACTACTAAGCATATGCTTTTACATAATAGGAATATGTTATTATTAGTGGTTTCAAACATTTAGTGCACTAATTTATTACATAGAATGATGTTCTCAAATATATGAGATGATCATAGCATCTTATTTAAAATTACATTTTGTAGCTTTAATTAACCTTACAAGCTGTTGGCACCAACTCCAACTTTTGTTTTCGAAAAGAAATTACTTCGCCGCCTTCATCCATGTCTATATCTTCAATAGTTATGCCGCTAGGCAAACTCCAATCAAAGCGATGCAGAAGATTTGCCAGAGTAATCTCAATAATAGCCATTGAAAAATTCATTCCTGGGCAAATCCTACGACCAACACCAAATGGAATGAAGAAAAAATCATTACCCTTGTAGTCTACAGTACAATCTAAGAATCTCTCTGGCTTGAACTGTTCTGGTGCTTCCCAATAAGATTCATCTCTTCCCAAAGCCCATGCGTTGAAGACCAATCTAGTTTGCTTAGGAATATTGTAGCCTTGTATTTGACACTCTTGCAATGACTCTCGAGGAAGCAATAATGGAACTGGTGGATGCAGCCGAATGACTTCTTTTATAAAAACCTTCAAGTAGCTCAGTTGGCCCAACAATTCTTCACTAATCATGTCTTCTCCATGAGCCACTTTTCTCAGTTCGTCCTTTACCTTCTTCATCACTTCAGGATTTCTCATAATTTCTGCCATGCACCAATCTAGAGTTGTGGATGTTGTCTCTATTCCAGCAACAATCAAATTCTATTTCAAATAAAGCATGTTAGAAGAAATTTTATTTGATTCCATAGTATTTAGAGAGTAGTTTAATGTAAAGATAATCATTTTTCTTTGAGACAGTATCACGAATCATGAAAATTTGTTTAAATAGTAATATCTTGTTTAACCAAATAGTATAATATAAAACAATCATTTTTTGAAAATACCAATAGCCTGCACTGTAGATATCAATGCCATTGGCCGGAAGCCAGAAGCCAGTGAAATAAAAATTAGAATACAATAAAAATTGTTTATTTAAAATTGTAAAACATTGAAAGAATTATTATCTGATTTAATATCTACTTGGAACATATATTTTACAACTGAGGAATTAGCAAAAAAGACTTAAAATACTTACCAATATAAGACCCCTGATGTGATCGTTTGTGAGGACAAACCCCAAGCTCGAATCATTCTGCAAATCAAGTAACGTATCCATGAAGTAAGTGTTATTCTTACCGTTCACCTCCTCTGACTCATGACCGTGGTTCTTAATAATTTCATCAAAAGTAGCATCCCGATTCTTCGTGTAATTCTTGAGCTTTCTATCTAATCCGCATAGCACATCTAGCCATTTTAAATTTGGAAAAAAATCCTCAAAGAAAGCTTGAAAAACTAAAGTTGAAGACTCGTGTGATAGTTTAGACCAAAGTGCCTTTTTCTCTTCAGTTATCCATGATCCTAAAATCACTCTAGTTATCAACTTGGTTACGTAAGAATTTAACATCTCTGTGAGTTTTACAACTCCGCCATTACCCCTCGAAGTTTCATCCGCAACTTTTCCAAGCAAAAGAGACAACTCCTCTGCCCGAGCGGAGCTCAGGGACTTCACTTTTTGTGAGCTAAGAAGGTGGGTTCTGGCAAGCTTTTTCATTTGTCTCCAATTCTCTCCATACGGAGCAAAGGCTATGTCATTCTTGTTGTTGGACAAAGCATCCGTCAGCTTCGTCATTGGACGAGTTGCAAATACGATATCATTGTTTCTAATCACCTCTTCAACAATTTTGGGGCTTGAGACTACTAGAGTTCGAAAACTACCAAGATGAAGAAGCATCAAAGGTCCATGCTGCTTTGAAAGCTTGTGGAGGGAGCGATGGGGAATCGAGCCAAGTTGGTGGAGATTACCTATGAAAGGAAGTCTCGGAGGTGAAGGTACGAGAGCTACCTTCTGTGAGTTGGCCTTCCTTCTTTTCAGTAGTAGGAAGAAAAAAGAAATAATTGGAATAGCGGCAAGCAAAATTGGATTCATCATTACCTCGATTTAGTCACTTCTGCAATGGACGATCATTGAAACCGAAATCCACGATTATTTATAACCCCAAAATGCTTAGGAAGAAAAGTCAAATAAAAATTATATATATAGGAAAGAAAAATATTAATAATAAAAAATTTAAGTTCAACGCCGCCGGCTATGACCAATTTCGATGCGAGTGATGTCAGCCTTAACTAAAAAGAAAGTTAAATTTTTATAAATATATTCTTTAAACTCTTATTATTAATATTGCATAATTTGTTTTTTTAGATAAACATTATATGAGTATTCAGCGCTAATCTAATTATTTTAAAATTTTGAAATAAATATATTATTTGAATAATTAATTTATTTTTAAATTTCACTTATTTTAAAATAAGAAAATTATGTCATTCTTGACATGTCGTCATAAAATTATCTTGAGCGGGCACGAATCTCGAGGCAAAAATTAAGTTGAAAACTTTAAAAATTAAATATGGGATCATCTGAACTCCGATTTCAGCAAATTTATAATCGAATTGAGCGTCTCGGAAATAAGAACCCAACGACACCAAATTCAACTCGATCCGAGCCCAAATGAGTCCAAATCAAGGGCCCGAAGCGCTGTTGGAAAGTTCGAACCTTAATTTGAGTTACCAAACGGTCTCCGAACTTGATGAACTTATGATCGAATTGAGCGGCTCAACGAGACGAATCCAACGAGCCCAAAATCGCCAAATTCCGAAGTCATTAAGACCTTCAAATGCCTAATAAACGGTCCACAAGCGAATGATTAAATATCGACCGTTCATCCGAACCACTCCATATTCGCCCTGATCTCTCATCTATTTATGGGTCATGCCACTCCAGAAAATCTATAAATAGACCCCTCATTTCTCTTGAGAGGATCGAAAGCAAGAAGGAGGAGAACAAGAAGAGAAGAAAAGAAGAGGAGGGAAGAGACTCCTTCCCGACCACCACCGGAGTTTCGCTCGAACTCCAAATGACGCCGGAAGTCTGCCCGACTTCCACAGGACGCCAGAATTCTGCCCAATTTTCACGAGATACTGAAATTCTTCCCAATTAACGACAGAGTTCCTCCCTGACGCCGAAACTCCACCCAAGTTATATCTGAGTTCTCCTCAGCCACCAACAGACGTCGAACTTCTACCCGACGTCGGACCTTCACTCATAGCCAAGTTTCTACCCAAAGCCGGACTTCTACCAGTTATCGGACTTTCGCTGGATGTATATCCGAAGTTGGATTTCTTTCCATTATTAGACTTCAACCTGACGCCGTCCTTCTGACCTTCGTCGTTAGACAACAGTTCTTCCAACCTCCGTCGCCAGCCAACTACAGTCCTTCTGACTTACGTCGCCCACCGACTACAATCCTTCTAGCCTCCGTCGCTAGCCTACTATGGTCCTCTTAACTTACGTCACCCATCGACTACGGTCTTTCTGACCTCTGTCCCCCACCGACTATGATCTTCCTAACTTACGTCGCCCGTCGACTACAGTCTTTCCGACCTCCATCGCCTGCCGATTGCAGTCCTTCTAACTTATGTCACCCACTGAATATAGTCCTTCCAACATCTGTCGCTAGCCGACTACGGTCCACTTGACTTACGTCTCCCGCCAACTACAGTCTTTCTGACCTCCGTCGTCCGCCAACTACGACCCTTCTAAATTACGTTGCCTATCGACTACAGTCCTTCCGACCTCCGTCGTCAGTCGACTACGGTCCTCTTGACTTAAGTCATCTGCAGACTACAATCTTTCTGACCTCCGTCACCATACTATGGTCCTCCTAACCAAATGAATACGTTAATAGTGACTCTTTGTATTCACACCATGTAATGTGCTCTATAAAATGTACATCAAGCTAAGGCCTTCTCCCAAGGAAGGGCCTCATTTGTAATCAATTGTTACACTAGTGGATTCATTCAAACTGGGTCAGGCCTCATTGTTTTTCCCCCTTTTTAGGAGTTTTCCATGTAAAACCTCTGGTGTCTCTTATGGATGTTACACCCTCTCACTTATCTGATTGTGTACTGGATCTTCGTAGAATGCTAAGACGTTAAACTATATATTTCTCTACAGCCGCGAATACTCCAGAACGCAACAATTTGGCGTCGTCTGTGGGAACATGGTTCCCGACTGGGGGCAATTTTAGCTCCAACCTCAAAATGTTATTCGAATTCTATTGATGCAATAATTTCATGGAATCATATCCAGACTGGGGGGCAACCTTGACTACAATTTTACTCAAGAAGATCCCTCCAAGACTTCTAAAACCAAGATAATATATAAGGAAACTCTCGGCAAATGCAAGGAAGCTTCCGATAAATTTCAAACCATGTACAGTCCCTTACTGGACTTCTACTCCTTGGGCAAGGTCTTAATCTCAACCTCAAAAAGGCAGTAACGGCCTAAAGATAGACCATTCTTCACCTTTGATTCAGGATACACGCAGCATTAGCCCCCTTCAATCAAGGCAAAATTTATCCCAGGGAGATCTGATTTGACCTCTTCTGTACAGGTAATGTCGTCGAGCAAAGGCTCAGACATACAACCTCGGATAGGTTTCATATCTTTGGTGGATTCTCTCGACCTCTTCCACACAGGTTAATGTCATCGAGCAAAGGCTCTAACATACAACCTCGAATAGGTCTCACATCCTTGGTGGATTCTCTCGATCTCTTCTATACAGGTTAATGTCATCGAGCAAAGGCTTCGACATACAACCTAGAATAGGTCTTACATCCTTGGTGGATTCTCTCGACCTCTTTCGTGTAGGTTAACATTGTCGAGCAAGGCTCCAACATTCAACCACAGATAGGTCTCACATCTTTGGTGTATTCTCTCGACCTCTTCCATACAGGTTAACCTCGTCGAGTAAATGCTCTGACATACAACCTCGGATAGGTCTCACATCCTTGGTAGATTCTCTCGACCTCTTTCATACAGGTTAACGTCATCGAGCAAAGGCTCCGACATATAACCTCGGATAGGTCTCATATCCTTGGTAGATTCTCTTGATCTCTTCCATACAGGTTAATATCGTCGAGCAAAGGCTCTTAAAAACAACCTCGGATAGGTCTAACATTCTTGGTGGATTCTCTCAACCTCTTCCATACAAGTTAACGTCGTCGAGCAAAGGCTCCGACATATAATCTCGAATAAGTCTCACATCCTTGGTGGATTCTCTCGACCTTTTCCATGCAGGTTAACGTCGTCGAATAAAGGCTCCGACAAAAAAACCTCGGATAGATCTCACATCATTGGTAGATTCTCTCGACCTCTTCAACATAGGTTAACATCGTCAAGCAAAGGCTCCGACATACAACCTCGAATAGGTCTTACATTCTTGGTGGATTATCTCGACCTTTTCCATACAGGTTAACGTCGTCGAGCAACGGCTGTAACATACAACTTCGAAAAGGTCTCACATCCTTGGTGAATTATCTCGACCTTTTTCATACAGGTTAACGTCGTCGAGCAAAGGCTCTGACATACAACCTCGGATAGGTCTCACATCCTTGGTGGATTCTCTTGACCTCTTCCATATAGGTTAACGTCATCAAGCAAAGGCTCCGACATACAATCTCGGATAGGTCTCATATCCTTGGTGAGTTCTCTCGACCTCTTCCATACATGTTAACATCGCCAAGCAAAGGCTCCGCATACAACCTCTGATAAATCATACATCCTTGGTAGATTCTCTCAACCTCTTTCACATAGGTTAACTTCATCGAGCATGGATCTAACATACAACCTCGGATAAGTTATATATTCTTGATGAATTCTCTCAATATCTTCTACAGAGATTCTTAACAGGCTAAAAAGCCTTTAAAAAGTACATTATGCATGTCTCAAAGATGCAATAACAATTTAACTTCATCCAAGGGATAAGTTCTTAACTTCATATATAGTATTAATGAAGTTACATAAATTTAGATTTAAATGTACATTTATTCTCACTAGAAGATGAAATTAAAAAGTACATTGACATCTATTGTACAAGCTACTATCATCAAGCATCTCCTACAACTTCTTCTTCAAAAAAAGTTTACTTTTTGGTCTTCATCAGGCCTCAACTCAGTTGACACTATGTGTGTGTCATCAGACCACTAATATAACACACTACTCCGGCCCCTTGACTCAGGGATATCTGGTGTTGATACGCTTCAGTATAAGTGCATATTATATTATTGAAATGTCATTGGACTACCACCATCATTAACTCTTCATCTGATATTTGCTAGCGGCCATTCACTTCATATCAGCCATCATTAGCTTCTAGCTCGACTGCTACTTGCAATGCACCCTCGAACTCTCTCCTTCAGCTCTACATTTGATCGTTGACTACTAATGGTCTTAAACTCGATCGTTCATCGCCGATAGATTTCCGCTCAAATGGCATTGAAAATCTCTCGTATACTCATCACTTTTAGTTCTCCTCCAGGACACAATCACTGCCAGATCTTCTTAAATCACCCTCGTATACACGCAGCAATTGATCTCATTTTATCACGGTTTATCTATTTAGAAGATAACCTCTCATCGTGACTTCTTCTACACAAGAGAGGGGCACTGAAGCTTAATAGGGGAATGTCGCCTATCTCCGACAGTGGAATGCCTCCAATGCAAGAAGAAGAGCGCAAGCAAAAAACAAGGAGGAAAAATTTCTCCTTCTACATAAAAGAGGGGCACTGAAGCTTTAATTAAAAGTAGTACAATACTAAAGCAAGCTGCTCAATTTTATTTATAGAAATTACATTCATTTTCTGAGTTCTTATAGGGTGTGGTGGAATGTGGATAGATCGTGCCTCAAGTGAATCATCAACATTTTATGTCAAAAGCATTGATAAGATTCATCAGTCTAACCATTGGACTGTTCATTTTGATGCATATGAGGATATCATTCAATGTAGCTGTGGGAAGTTCAACATTATGGGGTTACTATATTCTCACTACATGGGAGTAAAAAGAAAGTTAGAAATAGTTAATATTCCTTCAAAATACCTACTTCTGATATGGTCAACTAGAGCTAAAAAAAGACATTTATTCTGGCCGAACGTTCACATTTATAGTAAACAAACTGATCCCATCTCATGAGGGATTAAGAGGTATAATATTCAGAACTTATTTAAACATATTTACATATCAAATTAACACATGAGCATAAGAGAATGAGAAAGTAGAACAATACATGTTAGCTACAATAACTAACATGGTAGAAAATGTCGACTTGATACTAGATAGAAAGAAAAAGAACCATTGGTTTGTTTTGAATATAAGTGGGGCTAACAAAATTTAAAGACCAACTAAAGTGCAGGCCTAAAGGCATATATAATTCAAGGTTGAAGAGTCATTGGGAGAAGAGAATTTGTATAATAAAAAAAATTGAGGAACAAGGTACCCCATCAACTGAACAATGTACACCAATAGAACCAATTAGTGAGGTTATGTTTGCAACCATACCAGAATACTTCACAGATGTGTATACTCTCCGTCGACCAACCAGCCACCCGACCCCTGAATATATAAAGAAGATGATTGGAATAATTTAATCAGAGAAACATGCTTTATTTATGGTTATTTTAATTTATAATTATTAGTTGTACCAATTGTTACTCTTACTCTTTACTTTTTTATTGTTAAATATCATTCTCATTTGTTAAGTCATTATACAACATAATTATTTATTATGCTAATTATTTTTGTACTTTTCCACTTGTCAACAATCGCTCAATATTGCTCAGTATAGTGATGTACCATTAGCTTCTACTTACTCCTTACCTAGCAGTATCGATGAGTACTACTCTGTATCACACAATACCACACTATATCATCATCTTTTATTAACTCGATACTGATCGGTACCGTTGTGTATGATTGTGTTCTATTAACTCAGTACCAATCAACACCGCTGTGTACGATTGTTTTATACTTACTTGGTACCTAGTGGTGCCGATAAATACTACTTCATACCACTTGATACCACTCTGTATCATCAGCGTTCTTTAACATGGTACCTATCGCTACCACTGTGTATTATTATGTACCTATCTTTAATGATAGGTAGTTACAGCAATAGGTCTATTAACTTTGGTTTATTGTAACATCTATAGTTGGTAGTTGTGGCGGTTCATCTATTTAAGAAGGGTTGTTATGATATTTATTATGATTAGTTATACTTAGCAGATATATAAGTTGTGTCAATTTTTTTATTCAAGATATTCTAATTATGGTCTATAAACTGTACTGGTCGGATGCTAAACTACATCTAGGTATGCCTATAAAAGTCTTTGTCGTCATTGACACTATTAAGATGGATGAATGTATGACAAGTGTTCTAAAGGTCCTCTTGAGCAATAATCTAGGGCAAATGAAATATATAGATGTTGTGTACATACATGGCAAGAATCCTGTGATTATGTGGTTGAGGAGCATGGAGAGAGGTGATGGCTATTGAGGCCAACATAACAAGTATTTTCTTAAATGCAGAAGGATGGTGATGTGTGGAAAGTAAATTTTTTGTTAAATATCATCTCCTAACTAGTGCTCAATTTCTTCAACAGCGTCATCATGAGCTAACACATCCTAAAGGGGAAGCGGCCTGTTCAAACTATGATGAAAGGTCACCTTGTGATTTATAAATATAATTCTTTATTACCCTTGGGATCTAGTTGAATATGCATTTATATTAGACCTATAAAAGCAATTACTAAGGAAGCATTTGCATGGAGGTAAGTGAAAGAATTTCTTAAACTTGGGGATTGGCAAGATTTATTGTTTGAGTTGATGAGAATGTTTAGATGTTGTCCTACACAAACTCAACTCCAACAACGTGTTCACCATTTACTAAAGAGGTAGTTCTATGTGATGTTATTATGTACAAGTAATGAATGTTAAAGTTATCACTATTGTGACAAACAAATTATTTATGAACAACAAAAAGAATAATAACTAAAAATATATGAGCAAATTTTGATGGATAAGTCCAGAATCAATTTTGACTCATTATTTTATCGTTGCGCATTAAATTGCATATGCAAGTTCGGCTCTGTATTTAGGCATTTCATCTTTCCAATATATTAGTTCTTTCCACTTTATAACACAAGGCAGAATAGCAGCTTCCACATATTTACAAACAAACATCCCACAATTGAAGCCATTTTCTTGGTTGGAATACCATTAGTAACATTGAGTGATCGATTTCATGTCACCTTCAAAGAAATCTTATGTTTTCTCGTACAAATTATTTATTTGTATAGAATATTAAGAACGTATTCTATTTAATTGTTTCCACTTTACATTATTTATATTAATATATACAAATTTTTACATAAAACTTATGGAAGCATGGCCCTATGAGTCGGGTTAGGCAAATACTTTAAGAAAAGCCAAGCTAAATTGTTCAAGTTTGCTACCAAAAGTGTACAATGTGACTTCTCTTCCACTAGCATCAGTAGGAAATTGGCAGCTCGAACCGATTCCTTAGTAACATGGGAAATTTTGCCGGAAGTACTGCCGGAAATGTTTCCAGCAAAATGTTTACGTCGGTATTTTATTTGCGACGCGTGAATTACTATTGTATGGTTTTTAACTGGAAATTCGTCGAAAAGTCATAATTTTTGATATTTTTTTATTATTATCGGCGGACATTGTCTGTCGGTAATCACCTATTTTCTTGTAGTGAAACCAGCAAAAAATTTTGAACGAAGCAGGGCATTAACAAAAACTAATTAAGCTGAACTTGCATTAGTATATCGACAAAATTTTTGCCAAATGTTTTAACCAATAATCGCATACTTCTTAAAATGTAGAAGTTGTACAATGGAAACTAATCTTTGGAATTCATCCCTACAAAATTAGTTATAGTTGATCAGCAAAAAGTACCAGCAGTACCCACCAAAAGTACCCAGAGATATGGCATCTAGCAGTATCTAGTGGTACTCAGTGGTACCCAGCGGTACCCTGATGGGGTACCCATATGGGTACCTAGCGGTACCTAGATGGGGTACCCAGCGATACACACTGGTGAACAATGGTAGGCACATGTACAAATCGGTACCTAAAGGTACGTGAACACAGGTACTCACTATAGATTATATAAAAAACCCTAACCCTAAACCATAAACTTGATATTTACAAACGAATATAAGTTACATGGTAGCAAAAACTTATGTTATCCATGCCTTATGTTTCTGCAACAAACTGAGAGGTACCCAGACCCAGCGGTACACACCAGTGAACACCGGTACGCACAGATACGAACTGGTACCCATTGGTACAGAATATTAAAAAAAAAAAACTAATCATAAACCATAAACGTGACATTTACATAACAAATATAAGTTATCTTGGTATGAAAAAAACTGACCTTAGAGATGTCTTATGTTTCTGCAATGAAAAATGTGGAGTAAATGAGAGGGGCTTCAGACGAAGATGAAGATCGCCTCCAACTTTTTTAAACTGAAACGCTCGGTCGATTTTGCAAAATTGAAACGCTTCGGGTGATTTTAAAAAACTGAAACAACCCAGTAAAATGTAATTTTTCGCGTGTGGTCTTGAACGGGACATCGGACCGAGTGATAAGTGAGAAAAACATGCTAAATATAAATGGTGAGGACATCAGGATCCATGTGGCGTGATTTTATTAGATTTTGGACGTAGAGCGATGTCTAGAGTCTGCACCAAATAAATATGCTAGGGAGGAGGCTAGGGATGGAACCAAGGAGATGGTGCCCATTCATGACCTCACAATTAACTTTGTCAAACATTTTATTTTCATCTCTATATATAATTTTATAATAATACTAATATTTAATAGTGAAATCGTTTATTGAAAATATTTTTAATGTCATATGTTTTATTGTTATATGCATGCGTGTATCCCTTAGATGTTTTTTAATACATCCTTAAATTTTAACATATATGTTTTGACTTACAACATTCAAATAATATTCAGAAGTTAATATAAGTCAAATTTTCAAATAGTCTACGCCATAATATAGATATTATTGTGTTCTATTTATAGAAATTTTTTCCCTAATTTTGTGGGCACTACAGATACGAAATACGAAGTTTTTTATTTAATTGTAATTTCTTACGAAATTGCTAGATTTCTTACGGAACCCGTAGGTTTGATCTAAAATTGATATGATCTAAATATGCTTGAATGAAATCTAGCACGTTTCTTATGACTCAAAATATTTGACATAAATCTGACTCAACTCGAATTCATTTGGTTTATTTATTGTTTAGATCATATTATTTTTTGGTTCAACATGACCATTTTATCGTGAACACAACTCAATAAACTTAAGACATGTGACTTATTTAACATGAACTTAGTAATAATCGAATGAATTTAAAGTCAATTTTTTGTATCCAGATCAATCAAAATTCGACGTAAAATTTAATTGGGTCAAAATTTATGCTCAAGTCCCAATCAAAATTTAATTGGGTCAACTAGCTTTTCTATAATCAATGATGGTGTGCTTTAGGAAGAGGAGAAGATATAAGGGCAGCTTCACACGTGTTTGGAGGAGAAAGACGCTCACTAGGCTTTTTAGCTTTCTCTGGGTTTTGCTCATGCGAGCCATCATAGTCATAAACATGAAAAGGGCAGATGACAAATGGAAAGAGGATTCTCCAATGCAGCCTGGTCAAAATGAGGATACTAATAATAAAAAGCCATTGGAAGGCTACTCATGGCTTTCAATTTGATATAATATATCGCTAAAACGTCAAGGTGTTTGGCAAATTTTCTTCTACTGATATAACATATAGATTAGAAAGTTTTTATTTGTTTTCATATTTATTTGATGTTTTTACATTTTTTTTTTTTTTTTGAAGAAAAAAAATGTAGTTCCAAACATATTACCATATGTTGAAAAGCTTATAGAAATGTAGTTCCAAACAATGTTTTAAAAACCAGATCAAACTAGTCGATTCAACAAGTTGAGCCGTGAGCCGGTCCATTGATAGACCCGGAATATTATCAAAACTGATTTAGACATAAATCGATTTTAACAACCAAGAACCGGAGGATACAAATTTTTTCCCTAATTTTATGAACAATATAGATATGAAAACACACTTTTTTTAATGCCAATTTCTTACAAAATTGAGGGCGTTATTACTGTTTTAAGAACCTATTTGACCCATTTGTTATGCAGATCATATTATTTTTTGGTTCAATATGACTATTTTATCCTGAACACAACTCAATAAACCTATGACATGTGACCTATATAACATGAACTTAATAATGATCGGATGAATTTAAAGTCAATTTTGGTATTAAGATCAATCAAAATTCGACATAAAATTTAATTAGGTCAAAATTTCATGCTCGAATCCCAATCAAAATTTAATTGGGTCAACTATAACATAAAATTTTCCAATCAAGTCTGCGTCAAATTGTAACGTGGTTCATGTACTTACACTTCTAATGACAGCCTAAGATATATATATATATATATATATATATATATATATATATATATATATATATATATAACCCAAGATATTAAACTTATTATTAAATATAGTTTTTATATCATAATTACTTTTTTATCCCTTGAATGTTCTTATTATTATTTTTTCCCATTTCCACATGCAAATTTATTTTTTCTAGCCACAAAGAAATTGAGGGTTATGTGTACATATTTTGTTATTAAGAGTCCTTCTGAGATGGTTGTAATTTTTTGTGAAAGCATTCTGTTGGGAATTCTTGAAGGAATCCTGAGAGCTTCTTGAGCTATTCTTACAAGAGAGAGAGAGAGGGGGGGGGGGACAGAGAGAATAGGAAGAGAGACAAATTTTGAGAGGATGAAAATCTATCCTAAAGCTTTATTAAAATTTTCCCTAATTAACAAATCGCATACAATGCTTATATATAGGCATTTAAATAGTTGTTATTACATCCATGAACAATCTTAACTAAAACTAGACCAACACATCACAATCTCTTCCTTGTTCCCAGTTTTAAAATCAAAAGAACCGTCTATGAACTTAATGTGATCTATCTGGCTCCTAGCAATAACTCCATGAGCAATCCAGCTCGTTGAACCGAGCCTCATCTGATCATCTCTCTTGCAAACGACCTCCACCATGCATTCCAATCTATGGCTCCATCTTATGCTCCAACTCTGACTCGCTAGTCTTCCTCGGACACACATGTGCGCTTCAACATACGACCTCGCACTCACCTATTCGATTCCGAGTTCACGACCAATCTGTCGCTTAGGTTCTTTGATCTTACATTTCTTGATCCATGACTCTGACACACAACAACTACCCAAATAACCTTGAAGCTCCACTTGAATCTGAAGCTCCACCTCAAAACAGATCTGAACTGATTTTTAATCAAGAATAGTGAAATCTTTCTTTCATTCGTCCCGATGCCCTATCTGTCTTGATTAATGCGGACCTCTTGAACATGCTCCAGCACAGAGATGCGCTTGATCATGACCTGGTCTTGCTTGTTGCACGCATCCGGCTGCTCTGCATTTCTTTTTAAATAGATCGATATAGAGATTTTTTTTTTGGGACATTTAGGCCATTTAAGGCAAACTCACACACACAACGCATACACAAAGACTCGAACCCTGAACCTCTTAGTTGGAAGCCTAAGCTCTCAACCAATAGGCCAAGAAGAGTTGTGTGATATAGAGATTTCAAACTGCAAGCTCAAGCTTCAGACAACCTTCGCCCATTCCGCTTATAGGATAAGATTATTCCTCTGTGAACACTTTTTTTATTCCTACTTCTTTATATATTCTCATCATAAATCATCGTAAGTTTATATAATTAGCAAGCATATTTAAAATTTTAACAACTCTTATACATTTATAACTTAATCTATCTATAAATTTATCTGTACAATTTACATTTTCATTGTCACTTTTCATTTTAAATTTACACTTTATATTTTTATATTGACATTTTACATATTATTTTGACACTTTACAAAAGAAAGTTGATTGACTATATTCATACAAGTGCAACTTGCTAGAAAAAGTAAGGTACAATACAGTTAAATAAATATGCAAAATGCATGTATTACATTCAAGAGTATAGGAAAAGTAAACAAAGACATCCTCCAATCCAAGTGCCTAACAAGCAAATCACGGTACAAGAAAGTTAACACAATAACGACATAACTTAGATCAGAGTTGGTTGTCCTAGCATGTAAATTATAAATATTGTGCTAAGCTTGTGTGGCATAAATATACCTTATGATGTTTGAATTATCTATTCATTTAATTTATTAGTTTATTACAATCTAAAGAAAAACTCGATCAAAAAACTCGGTATTTGCATTTAAAGGTCCTTTAAATTCCTTTCTCTGGCCTTTGCTTGCGAGCGATCATTGTCGATGGGTGTAAACATGAAGAGCGCAGATGACAAATATCCAAAGCAGTTTGAGCACAATATTTGGCTTTCAAGTTGATATAATCTTATCGTTAAAACGTAAGTTAAGGTTTTTGGCAAATTTTCTTCCACTGTGCCGGCAGAAACTAAACATTATTGCCAAATATTTCACTATCAGGTTATGTCTAAGATTCATAGAAAAATCTGTCAAACTAATTGATGGTCAAGATTTTTTAAAATAATTCTGTGGTGCACATTAAGGATTGAGCTCACAAAAAGATATTTAAACCTATAATCTTGAAGAAAGTCTGAAGGTTTGCTCATACTATAACTTAAATTTTTCAAATCAAGTTGTCAAATTGAATTGTCGGGTGGGTCATTCATTGATATCTCTAAAGACAGCTAACATGGCGTCAAGTAGATGGCATGTGCTAGGGAGGCAGCTAGGGATGGCATCAAGGAGATGTTGCCCATTGATGACCTCACAAGTAACTTTGTCAACATTTTATTTTCGTCTCTATATATAATTTATAATAATCCTAATATTTAATAGTGAAATCTTTTATTGAATATATTTTTAATGTCATAATTTTTATTGTTGTATTTATGTCTGTATCGCTTCGACGTTTTTTAATAAATCCTTAAACTGTAAAGGATATGTACGTTTTGATTTACAACAATTAAATAATATTTCAGAAGTCATTATAAGTTAAATTTATAAATAGCCTACCCTATAACGTAGATATTATTGTGTTCTAATTATAATTTTTGTTTTCCTTATTTTATGGGTATTAAGATATGAAATACAAAGCTTGTTATTTAGTTGTAATTTCTCACGAAATTGATAGCTTTCTTACTGCTTTAAGCCGTCCCAAACCAAGCCACATATTTGATCTAAAATTGATGTGATTTGAATATGCTTGAATTAAATCTAGCACTTTTTTATGGCTCAAAATATTTGACTAATTCTGACTCAACTCGAACTCAATTGGCATGTTTATTATATAGATTATATTATTTTTTGGTTTAACATGAACATTTTATCTCGAACACAACTCAATAAACCTATGACATTTAACCTATTTAACATGAACTTAGTAATAATTGGATGAATTTAAATTCAATTTTTGGTTTCGTGAGTAATCAAAGATCAACATATAATTTAATTAGGTCAAAATTTTACGCTCAAATCCCAATCAAATTTTTATTGGATCCACTATAATCCAAAATTTTCAAATCAAGTCTTTGTCAGATTGTCAAGTGGTTCATTTTTTTACACTTCTACAGACAGCATGAGAGTATTTTTTAAACATTTTTTTCTCCATCATTATATATATATATATATATATATATATATATATATATATATATATATATATATATATATATATATATATATATATATAATTATTTATTTATTTGTTTGTTTATATTGTTATCGTTTATTAAATACACTATGTTATTAATAGTTCCTTTGAGATTATTGTAGTTTTTTGTGAAAGTATTTATAAAGTTTATTATAGGGAAAGTAACTTTTTAAAAGTTATTATAAAAAGCAGCTCCTAGCTTATAAAATTCTTGAAAGTTGTCAAATAGAAATTGTGGTCGCAATTTAAAAAATAAATTAGTAAAAAAACTGTCACGTACAAATGAAGCCTAAGTCTATAATTATTTTTAAAATTCATAATAAAGTAGAAATGTTAAAGAAGAGTAAATTCATCCATATAGAGGTCCAACCAAATTGTCAAGAAAAAATGATTGTCTACAAATCTTTAAACTATAGTTTTAGCACATCAACAAAAATAATAGATCAATATGGAAATTGGATAGTAAGTACTTCATATTCAAATCTCAAAATAGAGAATTTTTTCTTGAGGCCCTTATACCTCCTAGTAAAATATTAGAACTAAGAATTCAGGCTTTTATAACTTCCTTGTGCAAGTATATAAGATAATATATCCTTATGACTCCCAAATGCATAGCACCACAAATATTCAAAACTTTCATGCCCTTATAAGTCCCAGTAGATAACACCTCAAAACTTCCTCAAATCATTGAAGTTCATCCAGATTCACACATTTTAAAAATAAAACACAAAAATAAATGATTTTTTAAATATAATACATAATATCTTATTCATCACAAGGTTTTGTAGAGTATCCTACTAACAATCAAATAATTAGAAATTTGGGAGAAAGATAAATTTGAAATTTAATATTTCAAAATTCATAACCATATTTCAAAACTTTTATTGTACTAAAACATGATGTATAGTGTCAAAATATTTTTTAGATAATTAAAATAGTGTATTTCCAAAACCGCCTAATAATCTACAAATAATGTATCATAATATACAGAATATTATCAACTACAATATAAAAAAATTGCATGATGAAAGTTTTCTCAATGAATAGATATACCTAGTTTCAAGTCAAAATTTTAATTAATAAGTTAGAAAATCTTAAAAACTTTGAATAATTAAAAATTGAGATAGGTAAAGCATAGCTTCATTAACCTGGATAATTTCCCAAACTACCTTGATTGAAAAAATTGACATGAAGCTAATCAAAATGGACGTACTCTCTCCAGAAGTCCTCTCTCTCTTATTGGCTACTAAAATGGTGGAAATAATTTAGTAATTGAAAATTTGAGTAGATTTTAATTTTTATTAAATATTTTATGCCAACACTATGGTCCTCAAAGACTTAAAATTGTAACGCTCCCTTAATATATAGCTAAATATAAAACATGGCATCACATCACCCCAAACCAATGCCATAGCCCCCATAAATACCTAAAATGATAGAGGGCTCAGCACTGTGATGCTACCAACCCCAACACCATGACACTTCCAAGAAAAAACTTTAGAATTCAAATTTCACACAGACATACCCTTGGGATGCACTCCATAAAAGAATTCATGTATTTACACTTATACATAACATTCATAGACACGTGTATAAAGGAAATGCAGAGAGTTTAAACATATATATTTTATCAAACTGGGTCTAAACTAATCTAGAGCATTGTAGTTATATCTGTTACAACCTCCCATTCTCAGAAAAATCTTATATGTAATATTTCATAGCATGTTTATATGTCACTTATATCAAATAAATTAGTTAATAATTATATCATCTAAGATTCAATCTCTCAAGTAGCCTCTTTATTAGATCGGTGCTTTCACTATACTTTAATCATCTAAATATGTTTACTTCATAACTTTCTAATGTCATATGATAGACTTCTTTTGGTTCTTTTCTGTAGCTCAGATTTGGTTATACTTGAACTTTCTTTTTGAAAATTCTTCTTTCCATACCAAAGATACATTTCGTTAAAAAAGTTACATATAATATATTGTACATGTAAGACATATGTTCTTATAATAGTAAGCGATAAGCATATTTTTTAAATTCTTTCAATGACTTCAAATGGTCCAATACACATCAAACCTAGCTTGACATCCTTAATATAATTACACCTTTCACCGAACTCACTTTGAAATATACAAAGTCTCTAACTTGAATTTTTATTAATTGATGCTTTAAACTAAAGTATTTCTTCTACATATCATGTAAAAATTTTAACTTATCATGGATTAGACAAAGCTTTTTAGTGGTCTCCTCCACTAAAGCTGTCCAAAAAGGATTTCTTTCTTCCATCTCTATCAAAAATAAAGGTGTCCTGCATTTCCTATCATATAGAGCTTTGTAAGGGGCCATACTAATACTAGACAAAAACTTTTTATTATAAACAAATTTGATCATAGGAACATGATATTTCCAGCTTCCACTCAAATCTAAAACATAGTCTCAGAATATCTGCTCACTCCATACTAAATACCTAAAATCTCAATAATTCTTTTAGAGTGTCAATCTCTCCTGAACATTTCTTAATAATTTAGAAGTAAACCTTCTATTAAAACCAAAAATAAATTACCTTTGTTATCTAGTGCAGTCTAATGATTTTAGACATCTATATCTGTGATTACCTATCTACATATTATGTCTGTCAAATAGAAATAAAATGAGTAGCAGACATTGTCATGCTATCTATCACAAAATAGATAACATCATATTCTTTCCTTAATTAGGGAAAACCCATAAAAAAATCCATAATCACTTATTCCCTATTCTACTCAAAACTAGATAAAGGTTGTAGCAGACATATAGGGCATTGATGTTCAACCTTTACTAATAAATAAGTATTACACTTAGATATAAAATTAGTTACTTTCCTTGGTAACATTGGCCACTAGAACATTTATTTTAGATCATTATACATTCTACTTCTCTTGAAGTGAATAATGTATCCAGATTAATATGCCACATTTAGAACGCAATTCCTCATATTCATACCACTGGGAACCTACAAACTATCCTTATAAAATATCACACGATAGTCATTTATTTTTAGTTTGGGTTTTCAAACCAAATTGAATTTGATAAACTAATTTGGAATGTTCTTAATCAAAATTTTGAGCATCCAAAATCATTTTATTTAAAGTAGATTATATGATCATCTGACTAAGTTTACTAGAGAGTGGAATTTACCACCTCCAACTCTAACTTTTCCATGCTATAAATCAAAAATTCGTTAAAAGTAAACATACAGCCAGCTACTCCAGAATAGTTCATCCTCAGACCATCTGCTACCTATTGGCTTTACAAGGATGATATTTAATACTCATATCATAATCCTTTAACAATTTAAGCCACCTTTTCTAACTTAGATAATTAGATTCAATTTTTATGGGTGAAAAAGGTACTTTATAATCTATTGATTGGGAAAATTCACATCTAACTCCATACAAATAGCGTCTCCAGATTTTCCAAAATAAATATAATTGCTGCTAGCTTTAAATCATGGGTTGAATAGTTCCTCTCATTTGGCTTTAGCTAGGCATAAGCTATATCTTTTCTATGTTGCATTAGAACACATCCAAAAGTTTTAATGAACCATCACTGAACACTTGAAATCCTTCTATAGTATATGAGATGATCAAAATAGGAGATGATGTCAGACAAACCTTCAACTTTTGGAAATCATTCTCACAATCTATTGTCCACTCAAAAGAAACATCATTTTATGTCAATCTTGTTAAAGGAACCACAATATGAGAAAACATTTCATAAATTTTTTATAATACTTAGTCATTCCCCGAAAGCTACATGCTTCATATAAGGTTGCAGGCCTCAGCTAGCTAGCAAATTCTTGCACTTTCTAGGGATCTATAAAAAATCCTTCATTATTGACCATGTGCCCAAGAATGAAATGCTCTTTAGTCAAAATTCACACTTAGAAAATTTTGCATACAATCGGTGTCATGTTAGAATCACTAGAACAACTCTTTAGTAAATAAAGTGATATTCTTAAAATTTAGAATATACTAAAATATCATCAGTAAACATAATGACAAACATAACTACACAATCTTTAAATATTATGTTCATCAAATTCATAAAGATTGCAGGTGCATTAGTCACCCCGAAAGGTATGACTAAAAACACGTCATGTGTATACCTTATATCAAATACAGTCTTATTATATCATCATGTTTCTCTTTCAGGTGGTGATAATCAGATCTCAGGTTGATCTTAGAAAATATAGAAGCACCTGCTTATTAACCAAACATATAATCGATCCTAAGTTACATATATTTATTTTAAATTTTTACCTTATTCATTTCTCTATGATCTACACATATCCTCATTGTTCCATCTTTCTTCTTAACAAATAGGATATGTGTACCCTATAAGGGACACACTTGGTCTCACAAATTCTTGATCAACTAATTCTTGTAATTGTACTTTTAATTTATAAATTTGAAGAGGTGTCATTTTATGCAAAATCTTTGCAATAAAAGTCATACCATGTAGAATCTCAACACTAAATTATATTTTCATATCTGATGCATACCTACCAACTCCTTTGGGAACACATAAAAAAAAATTAACCACAATAACATAATCAATAATATTAATAATTATTCTTTGGTCTTTTACATAAGCTAGATCATATTCCCTTTCCTTCTTAACTTATCTACTTATATAGCATATGTTAAATAAGGAAATACTCCTCTAACACCCTAAATAATATAGCTTTCATTTTCTAGAACTATGAACTTCATATCTAACTATTGAGCATCCAAAACTATGAACCTATAGCCTATTCTTATATATGTTAATATAAGAATTAGATGAGTGTACTTCAGATCTTTTACCATACATAATTTGATTAATTAGCTCTTGATACTTCACATCTTACTATTGGGCTTCTAGAATCCTTTCCTAAAGAGATGAATGAATAATAATATGAGCCAATATACATGAGTTTTGATCAACAGAATTGACCACTTCCATCTTTAATCGTTCCATATCTCAAATTAAAAGATTGTCATAGGTAAGAGAATACTCGACATCCCAGAAGGCTTCTTACTTAGAGTATATGCCACCACATTTTTCTTACTAGATTGATGTTGAATAGTCAGATCATAATCCTTAATCAACTCGAGTTATCTTCTCTATCTCAGATTCAAATCCTTTTATATGAATATATACTTTAGACACTGATGATTAGTCAAAATCTCACATTAAACTTCATAGAAGTAGTGCATCCATAACTTTAGAGTAAATATAATAGCAACAAGTTCTGAATTATGAGCTAGATAATTCTTCTCATATGACTTTAATTATCTAGAAGCATATGTTTTTAACATTTCAATGTTGCATCAAAACACATCTCAATCTCTTTAGTAAAGTGTCACTAAATACCTAAAATCTCAATGTACCAAATGGAACGATTAAAACTACAGTATATGTTAAACAATCCTTTAGTTTTTGAAAACTTCTTAAAAGTTAAATGTCTGGAGATAAGCTGATAACTTCTAACTCAATCTAGTTAGAGGTGTAGAAATATGAGAAAGTTCTTTACAAACTTCCTATAATAATCAACCATGCCTAAGAAACTACATACCTCATATATTATAATAAGCCCAACACAATCACCAATAGCTTAAGCTTTTTATGGACTTATAGAGATACCTGTATTGCTTACCTTAGAAGCTGATGTTGCGTCAAAATCTTCAAAAATAAATAAATTACTTATTAACCATAATTTACATTTCAAAAATTTAACATATAGCTAATGTTGCCTCAAAATATTCAAAATAATTCTCAGATGTACTGCATGCTATTCCTTAGAAGCTGAACAGATCAAGATTGAAAGTTCGTTAGGGTTGTCAAGCCCTTATGAGCTAACCCAAGGCTAATTAAGAGGGGGGGTGAATTCGTAGTTTTAAAAATTCTTAAACAAAAAGCAAAATATTTTTGAAATTTTTTTAGAATATTTTAAAATAAATACAAACAACTATAAAAATTAAAATGCGAAAAATAATGTGTAGGAATAAAACAGAAAGAACACACCAAATTTTATAGTGTTTCGATCAACTTGACCTGCGTCCACTCCTTGGAGCCTCTTCTCCAAGTATTGCACTAAAACACAGTGACTATTCTTTTACTCGTACAACAAGGCGGAGAAGCCTTTACAAACTCATTTTCACCAACTCCGATGAGGCAGAGAACCCAAACTCCTTTTTCTTCCTCCTGAAGCAAGCAAAGAATCTTGATCTGATGCTGACGAAGACCTCCCTAGAGCCACTAAGGAGCCAAGGATTATGAATGGAGAAGACGATTCGAATCCTTACTTGGAGCAACCTTTGTGAACACCTCATAAATTCCCCTCATAAGATTCTCTCTCTCTCTCTCTCTCTCTCTCTCTCTCTCTCTCTCTCTCTCTCTCTCTCTCTCTCTCTCTCTCTCTCTCTCTCTCTCTCTCAAGCTCTCCCTCTCTCTCAAGCTCTCCCTCTCTCTCAAGCTCTCCCTCTCCTTCTCTAAGATCTCTCAGGTTAAGACAACAGTATAAGATACTCTCATTAACAAATAAGAGATATTTTAAAGAAGACCTTAAAAATTGCCTTAATTTGTAACTTGCCATCAAAGATCGTCCCATCCTATACAATCAATATATTTTAGCCCTTCCAATTAGGATAATCTATGTGTACGGTACGATTCAAAGATATTATTTATTCTGATCATCTAGGATGATGTGTACATCATCCTATACGATTAGTTCACAATCATACATATCATCCAGCAGATAGTTCAGGATGTTTAGGAGATAATTTTTGGATGATGAAAAAATATGACTGATCGTCCAACACGATGCTTGGATTATTCTATACAATTAGTTCAAAATCAATGAATTTCATCCAATAGATAGTTCGAGTCATCTATGAAAAAAATCTAGATGATGAAGAATTATAACTGATTATCCAGCATATAGTTTGGGACGTCTAGGAAATTCAGTTGAAGACTAAGGTTTTTCTTACTGATCATCCAGAACGATCCTGCGATAATTCAGGATGATATAATAGATCAATATAATCTTAATTACTTTCCTTAATCACCTAAATAATTTAGGCATAATTATAATGAATTATCTAGGATAATATGGGATCGTCTTGTATGATTAGAACAAAAATCTAACAATAAAATCTGGCCTAAATGAGTTTGGTGGCTGGGTATCTTTGATTTGAGCATATCTTCCAGGATGATGGAAGTATCATCCATGATGATTTGCTTAAATAAGAATACATGACCTAGATGCCCTAATTAGAGTTTCTATTCTTAATGGATCGTCCAGGACAATTTTTACATCATCTTGTACGATATAATCAAAAATATATAAACTCTAACTCATTAAGGGGCTGTTTGGTTGCCTAAAACAGAAATGCAGTGTAAAGTAAATGCAATGTAAAGTAAATGTAATGCATTCTGAATACTTTAAGCCTGTTTGATTGTATGCAAAATAAACGTAGAAGAATTGTTTCCCTTGTTTGATTATGTATATCCAGAGTAAAGTAAATGCATTTTTTTAATAATTTAATTTGGCAATAAAACCAGTGTATTTATAAAATCAGTATTATTTGGTATTATAAAATAAAATCAGTGTATTCATTTATTGCACGATATTATTATAATTTGTTTTATAAGATACACAATTCTGCTATGTATTAATTATTGCTACGGTATTTGGAGGGACTTGAGGCGCAAGGCTGCGAGGCGTTTGTTTTAAATATATTTGGTGTGAAACAAGATCCCAAGAGGTGTTTATTAATAAATCAAATAAAGTTATAATTATTAATTAATTATAATTATAATAATTAAAATGAAAGGTTAAAATTTAATTTAAATAATTATAATAGATGGCCAGGATTTACTATGAAAGAAAACTCAAGCTCCTTTTATAATAGTAGTATATTTTAATTAAATGGTTAATGTGAAAGAAAACTCAAGCTCCTTTTATAATAGTAGTATAGATTTAATTGATTTGATTAATTTGTTTATATTATTTTCGAACTAGAAAAATCTACTTTTTTTTTTTTTTTTTTTTTTATTGTATGTTGTGTTTTGATTTAGCCTGCCTACGTTAGGAGGTGTGTGAGGGTACAAATATAACTTTATTCTTAAAATATGAATTAGGCATGGGATTCATCTTGCAAAACTTAAGGGTTATAGTGAAATTCAAGCTTGGGTAATTGTAAATCATATGCTCCAATGTTTTTTATCGAATAAATAATTCATGTTCATTTCAGCTTGTAAGCAACCAAAAGCTGGACCCGTCGAGCTTATGGCTTCATTTGGTTCCCCCGACATTTTTTTCAATCTTAAACGGATGTATTACAATGGAGAAGCAGAATTTTTTTTCTTCTCAAATCGTCAAAAATTCTGAGGTATACCAAAAGGTATTTTGAAAAAGTAGCGTAAACAAACATTAAAATAGTAACTTTTTCACCGATTGAAATCTAAAATGAAAATTTTACGGACAATCAAACAAAGCCTATGTCACGCAACACTGTTTTAAATATCTCTATAATTGATTATCATTTTTGTGAGATATTGGAAGGTGGCAGTTCTAGCCTGTAGCATTCATCAAAGAAAATGAAATTCATTAACTAGTGAATCATCTGGTGTGAAATTACCAAGTGAGTCAATTTATTTGTGACTACTAAGAATCCACAGTAGCAAAAAAAAAGTTTGTGATGGCAATGGTTCCATGTAATGTTAAATTGCTAATTTTTTACCCTCATTGATTTTTAGCCTTAAATTGGATTCAGTTAAAGAGAATATAGTAAGATTGGAGAAAGCTTTGGTTGGCAAGCTTACGGGTTAGCGAATCCATCCCATTCTTCTGCATAAGCAACTAAAAAGGAAATGGTCGAACCTTGGAGATTTCAAGTTTATCACGATTGCACCAAATTGTTTTATTTGCTTTTTTCAGAACAATGAAGCAAGAAATGCGGTGCACATGGGTCCATGGATAATTACTGGACATGTTATTGGGTTTGATCATTGGTCACCTTCATACCAAACTCAATGCAAGGAACTTTTATTTGGTCCGGTGAACGTACGTAAATCTACGTTCAGCCGGCACTGAGATCGCGCCATGTAGCAGGCACAAAACGAGAAATACCGAGCAAATACCGAGCAATATCAACAATAACGAGAAATATCATTATGTGAAGACAAATACCGAGCAATACCGAGTTTTTTTCTAGAAAAACTCAGTATTTTTTAGTATTACTCGGTATTATTCGGTATTGGTCTTTACAGAGCGGTGTTTCTCGTTATTGCCAAGCAATACCTAGCAATACCGAGCAAATACCGAGCAAAATAAGAGTAACTCAGTGATGACCAAACGTAGAGCAAATTTCCGAGCAAAAACCGAGTAACTCAGTGATAACCAAACGTAGAGCTATATGCGGTCAGAGGACCTAATAAAAGTTCCAATGCAAGGGCTTCACTCACTGATCAAGATTCGCTTCCCGCAGCAGGCCCACATGTATTGGGACAATTCAAACATAGTTTGCATTGCCGTTACGATCGGAAAAACACTTTGGGCGGATGCACAAACAAGCTCTTGGGGGAGATGTTCTTATGCTAGAGTTTGAGTTGCATAATGGGCCTTTATGGCAAGTTCTTCCTAAAAGTGGAATTTGAGGGGCTTTCTCCAATCTGTTTTCAGTGTAGCCTTATTGGTAATAAGATGGATCAATGCCCAACAAACAAGCCGAACCAACCAACTCCAATGCAGCGACAACCACAGCTCTCACCTCATATGCAGCAAGGGGAGGGAAATCTTTGCATAGCCCAAGCCCATGGCTCTCAGCCAGCCCTCAACATTGATAGTAGCAACACACCCCTTTGTCAAAGGAATAAAATTAAACAACAGCAGGCTTCACCATCCAATCCAACAACCCACTCATTAGATGATTGCATCCATGAAGAACCGAAACTTAATGGATTGGTGAAGGAAGCGGACAGAATGCAACAAAACAATGATAGTAAGAGGAAGAATGGTATGGGCCTTGGATTTTGGTCTAAAGGAGGCACATATCTAAATCCAAGGCTGGGAAAGATGGCGACACAAGCCAGATCCGAAAAAGGAGCAGTAAGGGCCTCGATGAATCAAAGAGGAGGGTCAAGCTTGTAGAAAGAGAAGTTGACTGTGTCCTTGACAAAATACAACATGTGTTCTCAGCCAAAAAGTTAAGATAATGGAGCACACTTCCAAGAAAACCTTAACTACCACAAAACAACGTAGTAGAGTCACCAAAGCACACTTCGACAAGGAATTTCTACACCTCTGGCCTATTACAACATTCCCGAGGAAAAGAAGACAGCTCCATATGACATAACAAGTGAGCCTTGCGTGGCCAATGACCCAGTTCTTTTATGGAAGTATCCATGCTTTTTAAGTAATACAAAATGCAGCTCTTCAAGGATAGCAATGGCAAACACTGCTGAGAAAGTGAAAAAAGGATAATTCTGGATTAGGCTATGTAACTATATAAGTATGAATCAAAACAAAGCAAATACACTTAATTAATTATGAGTAAATGAAAATACAAAAATGTAGATAGATAACTATAGGCATACATTTATCAGCATAAAAGTTCATCAATCATGTTCATTGTAGCATTCAACTAATGCTGACGATAACGCGGACAATATCAAAAAATAACTTCAGATTCAAAAACTACTAATAGACAAATATTAAAATAACAATACAAGCAGTGATTCAGATTTTGCAGAAACAGGAAAGGCAGAATTTGTGTTGGCGCAGGAATTGAACTAAGAATATATTTAGTTGCCTGAAGATGAAAAAACATGTTTTAATAAGTGGTGATATTTCACTTTCAATTTTTTTAGTAAAAAAATGAAATGATTTTATGTCAGGGAGTTTAAAAACCTTATCGATTTTAAATTACATCAAACCAAATGATGAAATCTAGCAAATTAAATCATTTTTTAAATGTCTTTTCTATCTAAAAGCAACCAAATGAGCCATAAGTAAATAACATATAAAAAGTAAGCTGTGCACATTGCTTTTTCAAGGAACATAAAGTGGCTGCTTCCAATGAAGATTGCAAGCAAAAACGCAGCTCAACCAAATAGAACAGTTTGCCGCAAATAACTAAAAACTCGTATAATCTTTCATTTAGTTAAAGAAAAGTATCGGTAAATTTCAATCATAAACCCTGGAACCTCCATTTTCAAAACAGAAGAACCTTCACCCTTCACTTATCCTCCGTTATTACTTTCTAGGTTCTAGCAATCTCTTCGATCAACTTTGAGGACCGTCTGATTAATAACTTCCATAAAATACTCTTGTTTTACGGAATTAACTAAAGATAACTAGGTCATCCTGATTTAAATATACGGAGGATTTCATTTCTTTTGCAGACATATAGCAAAGCAAAAATGCCAGACCTGTACCCAAAATTATGCATGATGTTCCCAATCAAATGAGGAAATCCATAATGCGAAAAAATAGCTGCGAAAAGCATCATATGTCGATCTGAATGAGAAACAATAAAAAAGAACACACCTAAGTACGCGAAAGAATTAAATTCTGCAACAAGTTCTTACATTGACTCGCCTGCTAGCCATTGATGCTTCAAAGCCTCGATTCCTGCCTTGCAAAACTCTGCACTCCCAAAGGGTCTGTGGGGAAAATTTGATGGGCATTGAGAAAGCAAGAGGAGTCGGCGTTGGGTTCGGTTCCGGTGTGCGAACGGCGAAGGGTTGAACAGGACTTGGCCTGGTTCACGAATAGATAAAGGCGACGAAGGGTTGGGGGAGTTAAAACCCTGTCTGCGGCGAGTGGAGGCGGCGAAACAAGGATTCGCCTCTTGTGGTCGTCTGAATCAGGTGAGCTGTGTTTGGTGGCTTCATCTTCTAGAGAGGGAGGAGCAACTGTTGGAGATTTCAGACTAGAGAGCCGGTGAGAGAGTGGGATGATCTGAGAAGAAGAGAAAACTTATAAGCTCAACATCCGCGACACCATCGCACGAGGCTGGTTATCGCGGGAAGAATTTCTAACCCTCTCAAATTGAGCGGGATTCGAAGTCGCTGGATTGGCCTCCGCTAATACACGCCTAATGCTTCGAACGACTTCCTTCTGATCTGCGCAGAAACAACCAAATACCCTAATTTAAGAAATGCAAGTAATTACATTACTTTACACTAATAATCCTGCATACCAAACAACCCCTAAATTTTTCCTCTTGAATGTGTGTGCAAGGTTACTTAGCTTCAGGTCCACCAAAATATATTTGACTCAAGAAAACATAAAAGATACAATTACAAACTAACTCAATCATACTTTACCTGATCTTGAGGTGATTGACATTCCAAGCGAACTTGTGGACCTGAAAGGTTAGTGAGCTCGGCACATAATGTTGAGAGAGTTGCTACTTAGCTTTGCATGTTCTACATTCTTGCAACTTGTATGTTTTGATGATTCCAAATACTATTGTTTTGATTATTATTTTCTCCTAACACATTTTGCAAGATTTGTTTTTGGCTCTTGTGTGTACTAACATTTCAGGAAAATCAAACTCCAGATTGATAAACACTTCAAATTAAATATCTGCTTAGAATGTTTTGTAATATTGGACTTTGTATTTTTCTTTTATTTGAGTCTGAGGGAGTGTGATTGTAATTGAGTAACTTAGCACACACACATCAGGGGTAGAGCTTTAAAATTCATAATTTTTAATAATAATAGTACAGTACGAACCATATTGGTACGGGACGATCTGGTTAATTATACTCCCGAACAAGCAATAGAACGAACAGAGGAAAATTTTTCTAAGTACAATTCGTCCAGATGATATTTATCATTCGTCCCAAGATGATGGGCTCTGGACGCGTTCGTTCAAACAATATTTATCATTCTCCCCAGGACGATAGGCTCTGGACACGTTCGTTCAAATGATATTTAACGTCTGTCCCAGGATGATGCTCTCTGGATGCGTTCGTTCAGAAGATATTTATCGTTCATCCCAGAATGATGGGCTCTGGATGCGTTCGTTTAAATGATAATTATCGTTCATCCCAGAACGATGGGCTCTGGACCCGTTCATTCAAATGATAATTATGGTTCATCCTAGAACGATGGGCTCTATATTTGCCAAAATGAACTATTCGTCCAAACGATTTTTACTGTTCATCCCAGGACGATCTTTTTTGTTCTAAAAACTTAAAATTCATTCTATTTTTTCATACCAACAAACTTTGAGAATAACTGTTCGGACCAGACGAACCAGGTTCGTACGGGATGATGATCGAGTAAGAAGGGAGTTCGTACCATGTCACATTAAGTTTGTACACAACAAGTTTTACATTGTTTGTACGTACAAAATTAGATCGTACAGGACGATTATAGACGATCATAAATTGAAAATTACAGTTTTTGGATGATTTTTTGTGTCTTTTCTATAAAAGGTTCGAGTTAGACTGTCTTAATATTTTTTTATCATTTGGTCTTCATGCAAACTAAATGAAAATTGAAGGAGAGAGTGAGAGAGAGTGTTTGAAGGAGAGTTCTTACTACTGGAGTATGTAGGATTCACTTGTTTACTCAAAGGTAAGAATCTCTATTTGTAACTTGTGATTACTTCACTCTTTTCTCTTGTGCTTCTAGATTTCTTATGAAAAGATCTTTCAAGGAGATCTGATTCTCTATCGACACTCTAGGAGTGTGAACAGCCGAAGGTTCTCTGCCTACACTTGGAAGGTGTAAAAGGACGAATGTTCTCTACCTACACTTGAAGAGTGTAAAAGGGTAAAGGTTCTCTACCTACACTTAAAGGGTGTGAAAAGATGACGGTTCTCTACCACACCGAGTAGTGGTGGAAGAGAGTTTTTGTGAAGACTTCTTTGCCTTGTTGTGGGGGTAAAAAGAGAGACATTAGTAGTAATAGTGCAATACCTAAAGTGGGAGACTTCATGGAGTGGATGTAGGTCGTGTTTGACTGAACCACTATAAATTTTGTGTCTTTTATCTTTTACCTTTTTTTACTTTTCTATTTTACTATTATCTATGGTTGAAAAATAATTTTTAAAAAATCACTAAAAATTTCATCAATTTCAAAGTGTTTAATTTTAAATTAATAAAAGTGAATTTTTTAAATCACCCCCCCCCCCCCTCTTGGTTAGTCGTTAGGACATAAGCTTAGGTCTAACAAACTAACTCATAATAAACAAGTTTCAACATGTGGTATCAGAGCTTAGTTTCAAAACTATAAGTTTAGACTACTTTTTGATTAACGATCATGGCTACATTTGAAAATCAAAACACACTTGAAGGTTACTCTATAATTAGACCTCCCTTATTTGACAATATTTCTTTTGATTTTTAGAAAACATGTATGTCTATATTTTTACAGTTACTTAATTATGTGGATCTTAGTTCAAGAAGGGTATACAAAACTAACTAGACTAGTTGATGACATTATAGTAGAAACACCCTTTACGGATTGGACTGTAGAAGAATGTGACTTAGCACAACTTAATACTAAATATTTAAATAGTTTCTTTTATGCACTTAAGTCAGAGGATTACATAAGGGTTTTTACTTGCAAGAGTGGAAAGGACATATGGGATAGACTTTGTATAACATATGAAGGGACTAACAAAATTAAACAATCCAGACTTAATATCTTGCTACATGACTATGAACTATTTCGAATGAAACCTAATGAATCCATTTCAGATATGTACACAAGATTTACACAAATAGTTACCGATTTACATGCATTGGGTAGGGAACTAACGAATGCTGAAATGATTAATAAGATACTTCATTGTTTGCCTGTTATATATGATGCTAAAATAACTACGATTATAGAGTCTAAAGACATAAATGTTTACTCTATTGACAATCTTCTTGGATCACTAATTGCATACGAGCAAGGAGTGAGTCAAAGAAAGATTGATGTGGGTGAACCACAAAGGGAGAAGAACATAGCACTGAAAGTAGAGGAGTCGAAGTGTGATCTATCAGAATTTTAGGATGAAGACGACATTATGCTAATGACTAGACCGTTCATAAGCTTTCTGAAGAGGAAGCAAAAGAGACGCTAGTAATAGAATCAAGATAAATTCAATAGAAAAGTTAAGGTTTCAAATGATGTTATTTATTATGAGTGCAGGAAACCTATACACATTAAGTCAGACTGCCCAAAACTCAAAGCCACTCCTAGCAAGGAGAATGTAGAGGAGAAATCAATTATAAAGAAGGGCAAGAAGAAATTCCAAAGAGACTTCTAGGTGAACTCAGCTTCAGACTCGTCAGAGATTGAAAAGGAAGAGGAATTCATCAATTTGTGCTTGATGGTAGATAATCTTGATCAGTTAGATCAAGAAGAGGTATGTGACTTGACTTACAATGAACTTTTAGAAGTCTCTGAAAGCAAACATATTGTATATAGAAAGTTAAAGAAAATGCATGCTAGCCTGAACTTGGAATTATAAGAACTCCATAGAGAATATGAAATTCTTAGAAAATATCTTGCATTAATTGATAACAACCACATGAAATTAGTTGATGAGTTTGACAATTTGAATAAAAAACATAAAAATTTAAAATCATCCTATATAGAACTAGAAAAAGAATTCAAAAATTTTAAGGATAAATCTAAGAGCAAAAAATATCAAATGAATTATACAAATAGTATATTGGAAGATATGAATACCTTTCACAAATTGAAGATAAAAGATCTCGAAGATAATAGGATACCCCCAACACTTGAAGATTTTACAAATCTTATTTTATATCCAAAATTTTTAAAACTCAACATGAGATAGAACAATTATAGAAAATTGAGAAATCCATTTCAAGGAGTTAAATGTTTTAATTGTGGCATGTTTAGACACATAGCACACACCTATACTTTGGATAGAAAAACTCACTTGGTGTGGAAGCCTAAGATGCATAAAAATAGAAATATCATAAATGCATCTATTTATAAGTTGCGAAAAGGTAAACCCAAACTTGTTTGGGTTCCCAAGTCTATCATTTGATGGTTTTGCAGGATCGCTCTCACACAAGGCCTCGTGAGAGCATATGGTGCCTGGACAGCGGTTGCTCAAAGCATATGACTGGAGATACTGCACAATTCATATTGCTAGAAGCCAGGAGTGAAGGAATGGTTACATTTAGAGATAACACCACAAGGAAGGTGGTAGGGTCAGGTATGATTGGGAATTTGAAAAACTTTTTTATAAAAAATGTTTTGTTAGTAGAATACTTAAAGCATAATCTTTTAAGTATTAGTCAGCTATGTGATAAAGGTTATTATGTAAATTTTTTTTCTACTAGCTGTATATTAAGCCTGAATGGTAATGATGTTTTGCATGGTATACTAGTAAATAATGTGTATATGCTATATTTAAATTATATCAAAACTCCTACTGCTTCTTATTTAAAAACTATTTTTGATGAATCATAGCTATGGCATAGGATTTGTCAATCTAGCATGAAAAATTTTAGGAGGATTACCCAAAAGAACTTAATGAGAGGTATATCAAAACTAGACTTTACTAAGGATCACCTTTGTGATATATATCAATTAAGAAAATAAGTGAAGTCCTTTTTTCAGTCCAATAAGAATCTTAGAACTAGTAAATCATTCGAGATTTTGCATATAAATCTTTTTAGACTAGTTAGAACTGTAAGTCTAGGAGGGAAGGTATACAAATTTGTAATTGTGAATGATTTCTCTAGATTCACATGAGTTAGATTTTTATATCATAAGAGTGAATCATTTGAGGAGTTTAAAGATTCGTTGACTTGAATTCAGAGGAAACTAGGATGTGAGATCTTGATAATTCAAAGTGATCATGGATGAGAATTTGAAAATGAAAAATTTAAGATTTTTTATAAGGATAAAGGGATTGATCATAATTTTTCTGCACCTAAAACCCCTTAGCAGAATGGGGTAGTCAAAAGAAAAAGTAGAACATTAATAGAAGTCACTCAAGCCATGTTGGCAGAATATTCACTTCCTAATTATTTTTGGGCTGAAGCGGTTAGCACTGCATGTTATGTTCTGAATAGAGTGAACATCATATCGAGTTTGAATAAAACATCCTATGAGTTTCTTAAGGAGAGAACACCTAATTTGTCACATTTGCATGTCTTTGGATGTAAGGTATTCATTCATAACAATAGAAAATCTGCCCTAGAAAAATTTAATTCAAAATCAGATGAAGGAATATTTCTAGGATACTCTAATGTTGGAAAATCTTATAGAGTATTCAATAAAATAATTTTAATAATTGAAGAGATCACATATATTATATTTGATGAATCTGGTATTTTGAAAGAACTAATTATTGAAGATGATGAGATAGAAATTAACTCCCAAAAGATAGAGAAAATAAATTTGGATGAAAATTTGGAGATAAAAAATTCGTTGTCTAGATATTTGAAATTTTCTAAAAACCACCCAAAGGAATTGATTATAGGTGAACCTAATGAGGGTGTTAAGACTAGGCATGGACTGAGCAAAGAAGTCAATCATTCAACCTTTATTTCTACCATAGAACCCACAAATATTGATCAAGCACTTTTAGATGAATTTTGAATTTTGGCAATATAAGAAGAATTAAATCAATTTGTAAGAAATAAAGTATGAGAATTAATTGCAAAGCTAAAGGATTAAAGTGTAGTTGAGACTAAGTGGGTATTCAAGAACAAAATGATTGACTCAGGAGTAGTCATTAAAAATAAGGCTAGATTTATGGCTAAGGGGTATAATCAGATTGAAGGGATTGATTTTGAGAAGACTTTTCCCCCTATAGTTAGACTTGAAGCAATTAGGATTTTATTAGCCTTTACTTGTTTTAGAGGTTTCAAGTTATATCAAATGGATGTTAAAAGTTCCTTTTTAAATGATTTAATCCAAGAGGATGTTTTTGTAGAACAATCTCCAGGCTTTAAAAATTTAAAATACCCTAATCATGTGTTTAAGTTGAAAAAGGCGTTGTACTGTTTGAAACAGGCACCTAGGGCTTGGTATAAGATGTTTAGCACCTTCCTACTTGAGAGATCTTTTGAAAAAGGGAGTGTGGGCACAACTCTATTTTAAAGAAATTGGAAGAAGATGTACTCATTATACAAATTTATGTTGATGATATCATCTTTGGATCTATTGATAAAAATCTTTGTGATGAATTTTCTAAAATAATGAGTTGTGAATTTCAGATGAGCCTAATATAAGATTTTAGTTATTTTCTAAGCTTTAGCATTAAGAAAATTGAGGATGGAATATTTCTTAGTCAGTCAAAGTATGTTAATGACATCCTCAAAAAGTATGAAATAGACAATACTAAACCTATTAGTACACCAATGAGTTCCTTAGTTCAGTTGGATAAGGACCCTAAGGGAAAATCTATTAATCAAAAAACATTTAGGGAAATTATTGGATCCTTGCTCTACTTGACATCTAGAAGACCCAATATTATGTTTAGCGTTTATTTGTGTGTTAGATTTCAATCAGATCTAAAAGAATCACATTTGACAACAGTGAAAAGGATTTTGAGATATCTCTTGGGAACTCAGAACTTAAGAATTTGGTATCATAAGTTTAGCTCTTCATTTGAAATAATTGGATATTCGGATTCAGACTTTGTAGGTTGTAGGATTGATAGAAAGAGTACTTTACATGTCAATTTATTAGAAATTCTTTAGTATCTTGGTCCAGTAGAAAAATAAATTTCTATAGCTCTATCTACTGCTGAAGCTGAATACATAGCCTTGGGAAGCTGTGTGGCACAAGTACTTTAGTTGAAATAACATTTGATTGATTTAGGATTAACAATAGGCACAATTTCTATTTATTGTGATAACACTAGTGCCATTACACTAAAAATCCTATTCAATCTCAAGGACCAAACATATAGATATTAGGCATCATTTCATAAGGAATCATGTATCCAAAAGAAAATTTGAACTCAATCATATTTCAATTGAAAATTAACTTGCAGAAATTTTTACAAAACCACTTGTCTTTGATACTTTCAGTACATTAAGAACAAGGCTTGGTGTGATTGATTTGAATGCTTAATTAAATATTTCTGCAACATTGATATGTGTTTTTTATGAGAGTTCTTTTAGTTTTTGTGATTTTAATTGTGTGTTTTTCTTTTTTTTTTGTACATGATTGTTTTTTGTCTTTTTTTATCTTTTTTGTTTTGTTTATTTTGTTTGTTTTGTTTTGTGTATTTTTTTTCAACATGTGTAAAATTCATCAGTACGAAACTAATTTCGTACTGGACAAATCCTATAGCGTATTGATCTATTGAGTAGAATTGAACGCGTATAGTTTTTTAGTTTTTAATACAATTCGTCTGTACAATCATGACGATCATCTGGACTATGTGTATTCAATCGTAAATATGCATCTAGACGGTTATACTGATAAGCACAATTATTATTTTTGATCGTACGCATGAACCTGGAGTTCGTACATACGAACCACGTGTTATTCTGAATGGGGGATGATTTAAACCATCATAAAAATGATCTTAAATAAGTGACCGTCCTTGACGAACATCTATTCGTCTGTACGATCGTCTGGTCAAAAAGTATGTACTAAAAGACACCTTTTAACTCGTATGATTACGAAAAGTTGTTTCATTTTAACCATATTCGATCGTCCATATGAAGTTTTTCTTCGTACATATGAACCAATGCATCATATGGGACGAACCAAATTTCATCTGTATGAAAAATTATTTTTCTTTAAATTGAAAGGGTTTAGAACTCAAACTTCATTCTCTTTAAAAGCCTTTTCAATCTTCTATTCCCTTTGATCTTTTCTATGGTGAGTTCAAGCAAGAGGGTTAGGAACGCAAAGGAACTGACTAGGGGACCTTCCTCTAGGAATACTCATGAGAACTTCTTATCCAAAGTAAATGAAGAATCCTTTCCTAGGTTTGTATCTGCGAAAATGACTCCTTCAAGAGTTTTGATTCAGGATAATATAATCTATCAGATACTACCACTCTTTTCTTCTACTCAATTTGAGTTTATCCTTACTCATATTCACTCCTTCAAATATCTACATTTCATTATTTCCTAACAAACATGACCTTTAACTCTGATCAAGGTAGGATTAGATCCTATGTTCTAGGGAAAAATGTAGAAATAAATAAGGAGGATCTGGGAGTGTTCTTAAACTTAAGGACTGAAGGAATAAGAGCCCACACTTTGACTTCTGCTTCAAATTTTGATTGGACTGAGATAAACCGAGTACTTAGAGGGATTAGACAAGAATGTCATTTGCCCAATATAAACACTCTACACCAAGATGTTAGAATCATCCAGCCTGTGCTTAGAACTTCCATCATTCCAAATGCTAGTGATATAATTAATATCACTCCTCTTCTTTCCACTGTCACTTATATGATCATTATTGGTCAACCCATTGATGAAGCCTAACTCATTCTTGACTACCTTTATGGGCTTTCTGAAATTTTTCATGTATCCAATAAGAGAAAGAAGAACATTGCTCTAGAACACCTTATGGCTTATATTCTTGAGAAGAAGTATGAATTAGTTCATCCTTATTTATCTCATCTTGAAGAACCTTTGTACTACAATGATGGCGAGCTATCTTTGCAAAACATGATGAAGGTGCTAACACTGAAGGAGAGGCACCTGCACATGCGCCTGCTGGTGGACCAAATCTTCAAGAGTTGGTTCATCACTTTGATCATCTCGAGAGTCACCTTAATTGATGCTTTGATCAAATTGAGACTCTTTTATAGCAGCAGGACGCACAGTACCAGCAGGACATGGGTTGGATGCGAAGTCAATTCAATGCTGTGAGCTCGAATATGGCTATGATGAGTAGCTATTTTAATTTCTACAATCAGCTACCTCTTGTAAATCAAGGCCCCTCTGAATGATGACTTTACTTCTTATGTGTTGTTCTTTATCATTTCTAGTGATGTGATATGTTGATGTTTGAAGTTTTTATAACTAATATGTGCTTTTATGTTTGTTGTTTTTATTTCAGTATTTTGAATTAATATCAAATGTGCTTAGCTGTAATATTAATTCCTTTTGATATTAATAAAAACCATCTTATCTTATTTTAGTTGATTTTGATATTTTCTGGAAATGTTTGTTAGCTTACTTGATTATCTTGAGATAAGTGATCTAAAAAATGATATATTTCAAAAAGCAATGCAAAAATTAATATAATTAGAAAATCTAATTTTTCATAAACTTAAATTATCTTATAAGTTAATCAAGATAAGGATATCAGTTTCATATTCTTTTTAGACAAACAAAAATTTTAGTATTGTTATTTCAATCTTGATGTCTTATTATTATTTATTTCATTTTTTAATATAATTATTTTTGTACTTAAAAAATTTTGAGCTTTTAGATTATTGATATTTAAAAGAACAACTTAAAATTTTGAAAACTGTACAAAGGTACAAAAATCAAAAGAATGCGCAATGGTTCATAAATTGAAAAAGAAACACAAAATTAACCCAAAAGTAAAAAGAAGCACAAAGTGTGCCACAAATACTGAAAAGATGCGCATTGTCACCATAAGTTAAATGTTCTTTCCTCTATTTTTTTATATTTAATTTCAAATAAATCAAATGTTCAATTATAATTCATATTGGAACTTGACTTACATTACTTTTTATTTCATCAATCTTGCAATAATTTTCCTTATCAAATTGTCTAGACTGATTCATGACCTTGATATTTTTACCTTGCTTTTTGTTATATCTTAATTTAAGTGATATGAATTTTTATTTTTCTTTAATGAACTTTACTTTTGTTATTGCTAACATATTTTCATCTATTTCAGGATCAATTATCAAAAGTTTTCTCATATGACTTCTTACATTCCATTGTTTATTTTTTGTTCTCTTTTTACTGTTATCAAAAAGGGGGAAAATATTTTTTGTCTGGTCTTGTTTATGTCTTGTGTTATTTTTTTAAGATTTTTTTTTTTGTTTTCATTTTAGTTTTGTTTTTTATGTGTTCGTCATTGTGTGTAAAAAACTTTAAAATTTAAAAAAAAAAATAGATTTGTTCATAATACATACCCCTTATACTTACATGTTTATTTATTCAGGGGGAATTTAGAAGAAACTTATGATTTTTAAATTTACACAAACAATAATTATTTTGTCATCATCAAAAAGGGGAAGATTATTGAGAATACTTAGCTTTGCATGTTTTACATTCTTACAACTTATATGTTTTGATGATTCCAAATATTATTGTTCTGATTATTATTTTTTCCTAACATATTTTGAAAAATATGTTTTTGGCTCTTATGTGTACTAACATTTCAGAAAAATCATACTCCAGATTGTTGAACACTTCAAATCAAATATCTGCTTAGAATGTCTTGTAATATGGAAGTATGTATTTTTCTTTTATTTGAGTCTGAGAGAGTATGATTGTAATTGAATAATTTGGCATACACACACCGGGGAGAGCTTTAAAATTCACAATTTTTAATACTGATCGTACAGTACGAACCATGTTTGTACGAGATGATCTGGTCAGTTATACTCCCGAACGAGAAATGGAATGAACAGGGGAAAATTTTTCTAAGTATAATTCATCCATATGATATTTATTATTCGTCCCAAGATGATGGGCTCTGGACGTGTTCGTTCAAACGATATTTATCGTTCGTCCCAGGACGATGGGCTTTGGAGGTGTTCGTTCAAATGATATTTATCGTTTGTCCCAGGACGATGCTCTCTGGATGCGTTCGTCCAGACGATATTTATCGTTCATCCCAGGACGATGGGCTCTGGACGCGTTTGTTCAAATGATATTTATTGTTTGTCCCAGGATGATGGGCTTATATATATATATATATATATATATATATATATATATATATATATATATAGCTATAAACCACAAAAATATTAAATAGAATAGCCTTGACTTTACAAAATATATAAAATAGAAAATACTTATTCATGTTCAGAAGATTATAACATACAACCTTAGCTACTAAATTAGTTCTTTACCCTTTCACTAACCTAAAATAGAATGCATAGTAGGTGTTAGCCAACATAGCTAGTTCAAATCCACTGATCTAATTTTTTGTTAATTAACTCATTATATATTTGCTAAATTAAATGCAATTAATACAAGGTTATTATATGGAACAGAGTAGTATTATTAAACATCATAAGTTAAATAGAATTCACACTAAAAGTAAATAAAAAAATACTTCATCTATCAAAGAAGAAAGTAATAAAATTCTCTCAGTCCCTAATGCCTCCCATCGTAAATAGATAATAATATTTAGGCCCATATGATTTCATGTATTATCATTTCAGAAAATAGACCCTTATGACTTTTACATGCTTATCACATAAGACATGCAAAAATTCAGGACCATATAGCTCACAGCACCATCAACATAATAGATCTTTCTCCAACATCAGAACTCATCAGAATCACACATTTTAAGTAGATAAGCACATATATAATTACCGTGCAATAATAAAATGAAAGTGATTAAATTATAAAAAATCACATAATGTTATATTTGTAGTCACTAAGTTCAACAATTGAGGAAAATTTTAAATATTAAAATTTCACCAGATTACTATGAATCAAAATGCTTTTTTGAAACTTTAAATATTTTATAGTTTTATTTTCTAAGGTTAAAATCTTTTTTTTTTTATTTGCTAGAAATAGCACTCTTTTTAATCTACCTGATAAAAATTTCTAAAGAAAATATCCAGAAAAATTGTATCTATAATACATAAAATGGCACTATGAAAATTTAGTGGATATGAAGTTATCCCCATTTTACTCAAATTTAAAACTTAAAAAAAAATATCAAAAATTTCATATTATTAAAATTTAAGATAGGCAGAATGTAACTTACATCATTTCAAATAATTTCCCAAACTACACTGACAACAAAAATATAAAGAAGCCACCCAAAATGGGCTCTCTCTAAAATTTCTCCTTCTCTCTAAATTGGCCAAAAGGCGGAATTTTTTCCCAAAATACTTTTTAAAGAGAAATTTGATATATATTTTTAAAAATTTAACCTAAAACAGCAATGTCGATGCTGACCAACTCGAGAGCTTGGCACCGTAATATCCCAATCTGGAGTTGCAACACTCCTAAGGAAAAATTCTAGATTTGGTTTTCATGCATACAAACCCATCGGAGCCCATTTCAAAACATACTTCATGCATTTATTCACTCATAAATACTCATAGATACATGCAAAATAAATGATTTAGAAATTCCTTTATAGCAATCTAACCAAGCCAGGTTAGAGTACTATTATGGAAAATTATATACCCATAACAACATCAAATTTAGATAGAGATAGTACTACCATATTAGACTTCTATTTTTAACCAGAAATCTATATCTCACAAATACAAACATGACTAATTGTCATAGAGTCACTAGTAGATGAAGCAGAAGATGTATAGAAGAAACATATAGTAAAGTAAAATATTTCTCAAAAATAAAAGAATGGCTAACACTTGAGTCAAATAAAATTCAACATGGTAGAGCAAGAATATAACTCGTACCTATAATCATATTTGGTGAATCCTTGGCCTCATGCTAAGTTAAGTTATACACTCTAGCATGTAATGGGGTTAGGGCAATAGAACAACTAGACTCCCTCTAACATCTAGAATTTTTTCTCCTTACAAACTAACCACCACTTCTATTATAGAATCCCTCAAAAATACATGGGGTGGAGCTTCCTTAGTATCCCCACCTATCTAATACTCACAAATCTCACCTCAAAATGTCAATCAAGTTTAGCTTGTGGACAGTCTGAAACTTTATACCCTAAATAGCCACATTGGAAAAATTACCCAATCGTCCTATAGCACTGACCCAGATATCTCCTACCATAGCTTTGACAGATAGGTAACTAGTAAAAAATCATCTAGAACCAACTCTACTACCACCCATTAAAACTGATACACATAATCCTTCCTTGAAATTTTAAAGTCCAAACATACTCTTTTTTCCTTTAAAGTTATCCCTAGAAGTCTCTCCTTTAAACCTCTTCCTACTTAAATACCACCACTACTTAGTAGCCATTTGATTGTTCTGTATCAATATGTCTCTCTTCACTAGCTCAAATAAATTAATGAAAAATAAGTGCACCAAAGAATGACTAAAACTATCTCAATGTCCTCTCAGAAAATGATAAAACTTATCTCTAGAAGTATTAACAAGTTATGGAGCTAACTTGGCTAACATGGTAACCTCAACCTCAAACTACATTACAAACCCGCTTCTTACACTAGCCCAAAAAAAAATGTCAATGAACTCTTCTGAAGATATCAAAGCATTCAACCTCGCCTATAACTTTTCTCTTTGGTGACCCAACCACCAAGGTTTAGCTTCCCCATCCAAGAGAAAGTCAGCTAACATGATTCTCCTATCCGCCCGACATTTCATCCCCTCAAATATCTTCTCTAATCTTATAGGTCAATTTTCTACTGCCCAGGGTTCCACTACACCCTTAAATGTTTCATCCTTAGGAACATTTGTAAGTTTCTATCAAACTCATCAAATCTAGTTGTAAACATCCTACTCCATATCTCACCCATCAAGTGTGCTACTAATTGAATAAACAATGAAATAGAATCACAAGTAATAACCCTTATTGTACTCTATACTTGCAAAGTATGACTAGAACTTTGCTTATCTAACATTTTTAGCTCTAATGGATTCATCAAATATGAACACATAATGCACACAGCTGAATGATACATGCACATGAAAACAAAATAGAATGAACACATGATATTATCCTAAACTCTTCTACTCCAATAACAACTCAATCCTTCAACTCTATTACAATCAATTCCTCCAAACATTTACTCTAATATATAAAAAAACTCTTTCACAACCTGATATGATATAACCCATAAACAAAAAGAATTATAACGTGTCGAATGGTGACAAGACAAAATCTCTATGATCTAATTAGAGAAAATTATAGAAATTTAAAATAATTTATTTATTACAATGCCACTAAAAATTCAATAAAATAGATAAATACTCATCATCAAAAGTTCTTTTATTCATCTAAAAATATTTACAATCAAATAAATAATATATAAATAGCATATAACACAGTCAATACATATCAGTAGAAAAACATTCATACCTATTTAAATATGACTAACATACTTATACAAACTTAGATCTCATGACCATCGACTGGTTCTCTACTCATCGTACTCCTTCCCTTTATCCTGGCTTGAAATAGATGCAAAAAAAAAAAATGAGCAATAATAACTCAGAGAGCTACTTCAACCTACCCAAATTTTTAATAATTTTTTCAAACAACAAGAAAACATAAATAGTAAGGCTGAGTAAATTCATCTATAAAGAGATCCAACCAAATTTTTTGGAACAAATGAATGTCTATAGAGCATTAAATAATATTTCTAACACATAAACAAAAATAGCATAATAGTAAGAAAACAATACACTAAGCACTTCACATTCATATCTTAGAACAGATAGAGTTTCTCTCGAGCCTTTGTACATCCTAGCAAGTACCAAAAATTTAGAATTCATGTTGATATGTCATCAAAAAATTATCCTGATCGGGCATGAATCTAGAGGCAAAAATAAAATTGGAAACTTCAAAAATTAAATTCGAGATCATCTAAACTTTGATTTCAGCAAAATTATAGTCGAAATGCATCTCTGAAATATGAACCCAACGACACCAAATTCAACTCGATCCGAGCCCAAATGGGTCCAAATAAAGGACTCGAAGAGCTTTTGGAAAGTTTGAACCACAATTTGAGTTACCAAACAGTTTCCCAACATGACATGCTTATAGTCGAATTGAGCGTCTCGACCAGACAAATTCAACGAGCCCAAGATTACCGAATTCTGATATCATTAAGACCTTCAAATATCTAATGAATGGTTCACGATCAAAGGATTCAATATCGGCCATCCATCCGAACCACTCCACATTTTCCCTTGATCCTCCTCCTATTAATGGGTCATGCCATCCTCAAAACACTATAAATAGCCCCTCATTTCTCTTGAGAGGGGACCAAGCAAGAGGAAAAGAATAAGCAAGGAGAAGAAGGAAGAGAAGAATAGGAGGGATGAAACTTCTCCTCGACCACCGCCGGAATTTCGCCCAACTTCCAAAGTGATGCCGGAATTCCGTCCGACATTCAAGTGACGCTGGAGTTTCACCCAAACTCCAAGTGACGTTGAATTTCTGTCCAACCTTCAAGTGAAGCTTACGTTCCACCCAAACTCCAAGTGACATTGGAATTCTGCTTGACTTCTAAGTGATGTTGGAATTCCTCTCGACCTCCAAGTGACGCCGGAATTCTGCTCAACCTCCAAGTGACGCCGAAGTTTCACCCAAACTCCAAGTGATGCTGCAATTCTTCCCGAATACCATCTAATTTTGGAGTTCTCATCGGCCACTAACTGACGTCAGACTTCTACCCGACGCTGGACCTCCGCTCATCGCTAAGTTTCTACCTGATGTCGGACTTCTACCTGTTGTCAGACTATCGTCGGACATCTATCTAATGATGGATTTTTGTCCATTGCTGGATTTCTACCTGATGCCATCTTTCTGACCTTCGTCATCAGATAACAGGGCTTCTAACCTCCATCGCATGCCGACTACGGTTCTTGTAACTTATGTCGCCCACCGACTACAGTCCTTCCGACCTTCATCGCCCACTGTCTATGGTCCTTCTGACTTATGTCACCCACCGACAACAATCCTTTCGACCTCCATTGCCCGCTGAATACGGTCCTTCTAACTTACATTGCCCACCGACTATAGTCATTCCGACCTCCGTCACCCACTGACTATGGTCCTTCTGACTTACAATGCTCATCGACTACGGTCCTTTCGACTAAACAAAAATGTTGACAATGACCCTTTATATTTCCACCATGTACTTTATATAATATACATCAAGCCAAGGCATTCCTCCTAAGAAAAGGCATCATTTGTAATCGACTGTAAATAATAGTGGATTCATCCAAACTAGGCTAGGCCCCATGGTTTTTCCCACTTTTTAGGGGTTTTCCACATAAAAATATTGGTGTCTCTATTGAATGCTACACCCTCTCTCTTATCTGATTGCATGTAGAATTTTCATACAAAGTTAAGATGTTAAATTTTATATTTCTCTACCGCCGCAAATACTTTAGGACTTAATAGTTTGACGCCGCTTGTGGGAAAGTGGTTCCCAACTGGGGGTAATTTTTGTTCCAACCTCAAAAGGTTATTATGTTAACTTCTTGACATTTATCATTGATGTATTAATTTCATAATAATCAGATACGGACTGGGGGCAACTTTGACTCTAATCGTGGTCAAAAAGATCCTCCAATGCTTTCAATATCAAGATGATATTTTAAGAAAATCCTAGCAAATGTAAGAATGCTTCCAATCAATTACAAGCTTTATACAGTCTATTATTGAAATTCTACTCCTTAGGCAAGGTCTTAATCTCGACCTCAAAAAGACATTAACAGTCGAAAAATAGATCATTCTTCACCTTTGATTTGGAATACACGGCATTCGCCACCTCCCATTCAGGGCAAAATCAATCTCAGGGGGATCCGATTCAACCTCTTTCACACAAGCTATGTCATCGAGTAGGGCTCTGACATACAACCTCAGATTATAGGTCTCACATTCTTGTGGATTCTTTTGACCTCTTCCATACAGTTAACATCATCGAGCAGAGCTCTGACATACAACCTCGGATAAGTCTCACATCCTTTGTTTATTGTTTCGACCTCTTCCACACATGTTACTGTCACCGAGCAGGACTCTGACATATAACCCTGGATATGTCTTACATCATTGGTGGATTATTTCTACCTCTTCCACATAGGTTAACGTCATTGAGTAGGGCTCTGACATACAATCTCGGATAGGTCTCACATTCTTGGTGGATTCTTTCGACCTCTTACACACAGGTTAATGTCATCGAGCAAGGCTCTAACATACAATCTCGGATAGGTCTCACTTCTTTGGTGGATTTTTTTAACCTCTTTCATACATGTTAACATCATTAAGCAGTGCTCTGACATATAATATCGAATATTTCTTACACCCTTGATGGATTCTATCGACCTCTTCCACACAGGTTAACATCATCGAGCAAAGTGCTCAGACATACAACCTCGGATAGGTCTTACATCCTTGGTGGATTCTTTTGACCTCTTCCATACAGGTTAATGTCATCGAGCAGGGCTCTAACAAACAATCTCAGACAAATCTCACATTTTTTGTGGATTCTTTCGACCTCTTCCATATAGGTTAACATCATCGATCAAAAGCTCTAACACACAACTTCTGATAGGTCTTACATTCTTGGTGGATTCTCTCGACCTCTTCCACAAATATTAATGTCATCGAATAGGGCTCTAACATACAACCTCGGATAGGTCTGACATCCTTGGTGGATTCTCTCGACCTCTTCCATATATATTGACATCATCGAGTAAAAGCTCTTATATTTAGCCTCAGATATGTCTTACATCCTATATGAATTTTTTCAACCTGTTCTATAAAAGTTAACGTCAACAAGCAAGGCTCTAACATACAACCTTAAATAGGTCATATATTCTTGATGTATTCTCTCGACCTCTTCTACAGATGTCAGCATTATCGAGTAATATTTTGAGTGAATAATATTCTCTCTATAAATATTCCATGAAAGTAAGGGGTTGATAAAATCAGCACTCATATAAATATCTTAGCAATCTAACAATGCCTCCAAAAATATGGGGGGTAATATATCAAAGCATGACTACAATATGCATAAATAATTCAAATTCCTCTGAGGGATAAGATCTCAACTTCGTATACATTATCATTGGAGTTACATTGCAAAAAATTATACATCAAGTTTATTTTTGTAAGAATTTCAAAGTAAAAAGTACATTGGCATCATCCCTACAAACTACTATCATCAAGCAAGAAGATACTTTAAAATAGTCAAATATCTTTAATGGATTCAAATGACTTCTTCTCTACTGCATATCAAGTATCTCTTACAACTTCTTCTTCAAAGAAAAATTATAATTTAATATTCATCGGGCCTCAACTTAGTTGATACTATAAGTGTGTCATGAGACAACTAACATAGCACATTGCTTTGGCTCCTTGAATCAGGGATATCTAATGTCGGCAAACTTCTGTATGGATGCTTATTATCTTTGCAAAATGAAACTAGACACCCACCATCATCGGACCTTTGTCTGATATATGTCAGCAGACCTTTACTTCATATCAGCCATCATCGGATTATCGCTCAACAGCTACTTACAACGCACTCTCGAGCTTTCTCCTTTAGCTCTCCACTCGACCGTTGACTGCCAGCGGACTATAGCTCAATCGTCCATCACTAACAAACTTTCACTCAAATAGCATCAAAATTCTCCCTATCTACTCATCAATTCTGGTTCTCCTCCTATATATTATTATCGCCGGATCTTCTCAAATCACCCTCACATACAAGCAGCGATTGATCTTCTTCTATCAAGGGTAATCTATTAAGAAGATAGCCTCTCATCGTGACTTCTTCTACACAATAGAGGGGCACCGAAACTTGATAGGGGAATGTTGCCTATCTCTGACAGTGAAACATCTCTAATGTAAGAAGAAGACTAGAGGAGAAAAAATGAACGGCTGCCAAAACTTTAACCTCCACACATGTAGAGGGGTACTGATTTTGCGTAGGGAAAGTCACCTACGAAAAATAGTGGAATTCCTCTCCTATTATAAAGTTAGAATGCGGGAGGAGAAAAAAAGAAAAAGGTTACAAAAAGTCTAGCTTCTACACAAGAAGGGGGGCACCGATTTAAGTAGGAAAAGTCACCTACAAAAAATAACGGAATGCCTCGACTGTAAGAAGATAGCCAAAGGAAAAGATAATAAAAGGAGAAAATTTTCCCTTCAATACTAAAGAGCAGCACTAAATTTAAGTAGGAAAAATCACCTATAAAAAATAACGAAAAGCCTCTATAGCAAGAAAAAAATGGGGGAGAAAGAAGGAAAAAGAAGCGAAAAATCTAACTTCTATGTAAGAGGAGGGGTGCTGAATTAAGTAGGGAAAGTCACCTACATAAAACAGCGGAATGCCTCCACTATAAGAAAGTTATAGGGAGAAAAGAAGAAGATGTAAGTTTCCCACTGACCCTTAAGGGGTATTTATAGCCTTTTTGAAAAGAAAATAACATTCCAAAATTTTTTTGAATTTTTTTGATTTTTCAAAATTTTTTAAAAATTTTCTAGAATTTTTTTGCAATTTTTTGAAAAAACAAAATTCACGTGGGACCCACATAAAATAATTAAAAAGTTAATTGTGCGACTAAGCGCTGCAGAACCATGCGTAGGCGCGTCTGTTCGTGCATGGTGCGCGGGCTGCCGCCGGAGGACGGAGGTTGGCCGATTTGGCCACCTACACTTTTCTGGGCCCGATTTTTTGCCCGGATGGTCCAAATTCAATGTTTTTTGAGTCCTCGGACACGTTTTTTGACGTTCCTGACTCAACTTCGACACTTTCGGAGCTCAACGAGGCCTCTATGATCAAGATTGAGCAGAGTTACATTTTTTGGAATGCAATTTTTTGTGATTCGGCCAGTGTAAAATGTAAAAACATATATTTTAAAATTTTTGGAGCTTCGACGTCTAAAAAAAGGGGGGAACCTGATATGTCATAAAAAATTATCTTGATCGGGCACAAATCTTGAGTCAAAAATCAAGTTAGAAACTTCAAAAATAAAATTTGGGATCATCTGAACTTCAATTTCAGCGAACTTATCGTCAAACTGAGCGTCTCGGAAATACAATTCCAACAACACCAAATTCAACTAGATCCAAGCCCAAATGGGTCCAGATCAAGGACCCGAAGCGCTTTTGGAAAGTGTGAACCATAATTTGAGTTACCAAATAGTTTCCAAACATGACATGCTTATAGTCGAATTGAGTGGCTCGATGAGACAAATCCAATGAGCCCAAGATCACCAAATTTTGATATCATTAGGACCTTTAAATGTCTAACGAACGGTTCATAATCAAAGGATTCAATATCGGCTCGACTTCCAAAGTGATGTTGGAATTCTGTTTGACCTTCAAGTGATGCTGGAATTTCACCCAAACTCCAAGTGATGTCGGATTTATGTCCAACCTTCAAGTGATGCTGACGTTCCACCCGAACTCCAAGTGACGTCAGAATTTTGCACAACCTCCAAGTGACGCCGGAATTCTGCCCGACCTCCAAGTGATGTCGAAATTTTGCTCGACCTCCAAGTGACGCTAGAGTTTCTCCCAAACTCCAAGTGACGCTAGAGTTCTTCCCGAATACTATTTAACACTGGAGTTCTCCTCGGCCACCAACTAACGTCAGACTTCTACCCAACGCTGAACCTCCGCTCGTCACCAAGTTTCTACTCAACACCTAACTTCTGCCTATTGTCAAACTTTTGCCAGACATCTATCTAATGCTGGATTTCTATCCATTGCTAGATTTCTACCTAACACCATCTTTCTGAACTTCGTCGTCAAACAACGACCGTTCTGACCTCCGTTGCCTGTCGATTACGATCCTTCTGACTTATGTCGCCCACCGACTATAGTCCTTCTGACATCTGTCGCCCACCAACTACGGTCCTTCTGACTATGTCGCCCACCGACTACAGTCCTTTCGACCTCCGTCGCCCACCGACTACGGTCCTTCTAACTTATGTTACCCACCGACTATAGTTCTTCCGACCTCTGTCGCCCGCCGACTACGATCCTTCCGACTTACGTTGCTTATCAACTACGATCCTTCCGACTAAGCGAACACGTCGACAATGTCTCTTTATATTTCCACCATGTACTTTATATAATGTACATCAAGCCAAGGCCTTCCTCCTAAGGAAGGGCCTCATTTGTAATCGACTACAAATAATAGTGGATTCATTCAAACTTGGCTAGGCCCCGTGATTTTTTCCCCTTTAGTTAGGAGTTTTCCATGTAAAAATTTTGGTGTCTCTAGTGAATGCTACACTCTCTCTCTCTTTTATCTGATTGTGTGCCGAATTTTCGTACAAAGTTAAGATGCTAAATCTTATATTTCTCTACCGCTGCGTATAGTCCAAGACGCAACACATCTCAATATTACTCTCTATGCAAACATATCAAATAATAAGACATTATGACTCTCAAATGCATTGAACCATATTATATTCAAAAAATTCAAACCCTTCTGAATCCCAATAGATAACACCACAATACTTCTTTCAATCATCAAATTTAATCCAGATTCACGCATTTTGAGAATGAAAATACTTAAATAAATACTTTTTAAAATATAGTATATAGTATCAAAGTCATCATAAGATTAAGTAGAGTATCCTACTTATAGTCAAATAATCAAAAATAAAGAGAAAAGCAAGACATGAAATTTAATATTTTCAATGTTTCACAAGATTAACACACATTATTAATAGCTACATTTCAAAGCTTTTACAGTACTATGGCATGATTTATATGTATCAAAATATTGTTCTAGATCATTAAAATCATTACAAATAAAATATCAAAATATGTATATGTTTGTCAACTACAACATACAAAAAATGACGCTATGAAAATTTTGTGAATGAAAAGTTAAGGGTTTAGTGTTTATACTTGAGTTTTAAAAATCGGACCATACTGGCTGATTCAACCGATTGAACCATGAGCCGGTCGGGCGGTCACATTTAAGTAAAATCGCACATGATCACATCGAACCACTAGTTGGACCATTGGTTTGACAAATCAATATGATTTTGAAAAATTGCTCAAATGGCATGTGAACTGGACACCCAGGCCACGGAGCACAACTGCTCCCTTCAAGAAATGGAAGCTACAGACGCTTCCTATCGATTCGATTAGGGACTCAGAATTTACTGCATCGAACAACGAATAAGAGCTGGACAGAACCCACGAACCTGTACACGAAGACAAAGCCATGTCTGAGTGTGCTTCTACTTCCAACACCCACGACCTGCAGGAGTATCGCAATAAATTTGTTGCTACAGGTTCATGCACTCAACTGTTCGTCGAAATGTCCCAACGAAGCAAAATTCATATTTTCACCAAAATGAGGTTCCAAACCTGCAGTCCAATAGCTCTCTTCTTACACTGAATATTGCACCTATTCATAAATGCATGGAAAAGAAGAGATTTCATCAATATAATTTTGGTCCTTCCTTTTTAGGTTAACCTTGGCACTGTGATAAATGATAACAGTGTTTATAAGGTTTCTTATGATAACACTGGGTCCTATTAGTCTCCTAATTTTATTACTGTCAATAATTGTTTTTGTCTTCTTAACAGTCATTGCATGTTGTTGCTAGGTCTTGATCACCTTGTTATCAATTTATTGTAGTAATTAATCTTTTTTTAATCTTCACCTTGTTCAAGATGATGTTATATTCTTTCTCTCTTAAAATGCATAATTATTGTTGCGTGCTAGAAAATACGCTGCGGTAGAGTTTGTAAATTCGCGTCCGAGCGTTGCACGTATATCTAACACACAAACATGAAAATGAAAGAACACCGGGATTTATACATGGAAAACCCAAAAAGGAAAAAAAATCACGGGGCCTCGCCCAGTTGTAAAATTTCACTAGTGTTTTTATAAATTACAAGAAACTGATTCGTCCCACAAATCGTGACGATCAGATTACAACTTGAAGCAAATTTACAAAGTTTTGCAGAATCCTGTCGTTTCCCAAAAATCCGGCAGAGTTCCGTAGTATTCAGGCGACAGGGAGAGCTCCGACGGTGGTCGAGGAGGAGAGGATTCGCCTTTTCCCCTTTTCCTTCTTTTTATCTTTCTTCACTTGAGTCCCCCTTGTAAAGAATGAGGGCTCTATTTATAGTTTTTATGGAGTGGAATGGCTCGTAAATAAGTGTGAGATCACGGGCGAATATGGAGTGGTTTGAATGGACAGCCGATATTGAACCCTACAATCTTGCACCGTTAATTGGAAATTTAGAGGCTTAATGACGTCAGAATTCAACAATCTTAGGCTTGTTGGATTGGCCTCGTCGAGACGCTCGATTCGAGTATAAGCTCGTTAAAATTGGAGACTGTTTGGTAACTCAAATTGCTGTTTGAACCTTCCAACAACGCTTTGGGTCCTTGATCCGGACTCATTTGGGCTCGGATTGGGTTGAACTTGGTGTCGTTGGGTTCGTATCTCTAACACGTTCCGTTTGACTATAAGCTCGCTGAAATCGGAGTTCTGGTGCTTCCGAATTTAATTTTTGAAGTTTCCAACTATCTTTTTGCCTCGAGATTCATGCCCAATCAAGATAAATTTTTGAGAACATATCAGTTGCCCCCCCTATTTTTGAATGACGTCGTAGCTCCAGGAGTACGGAAATATGCGAAACAAATTTTAGAAAAATTTTTTTGATTGAGTCAGAATTAATCTTGTGTACATGAGCTCCGAACGGCACTGAAAGTGCCGAATTGAGTCCGGAATGTTGAAAAACGGTCTCGGGGACCCCAAAATAGTCGAATTTGGACTTGTCGGAGCGAAAAACGGACCCGGAATGGACCGGGTGGCCGAATTGGCCAGATCGGCAGGCCGGCCCCCGTCGTCGTCGCCGCCGCCGTCGGGGCCTGGAACTGCGGCCGCGCTCACGCGCTGCGGCCTTGCGCGTGCGCTTGTGCCCCTGAGCCCTTGCTCGGGCTCACCCGCGCCGGGGCGTGGAACTACTGCGCCTGGGTCCGCGCTGGGCTGGCGCGCCTGTGTACGCACGGGACTAACATGGCTGGCCGAGATCCGCACGTGCTGCTCGCGGATCAGCGTGCTAGCCGCATCGTTTCGCGAGGTCGGTTGGCAACACCGACCTTGTGGGCCCCACAAACCGAGAAAAATCCCTTTTTTGCAATTTTTAGGCCCAAAAAATACCGAAAAAATCACAAAAAATTTCAGAAAAAAAATTAGAAAATGAAGGCATTCCGAAAATGGCTATAACTCCCACCTATTCTCTTCAAAACCTATAAATAGACCCCCTAGGCCTTTAAAAAAATTGCACCTTCTTTCTCGCCCTCCGGCTCTCTAACAGATGAGGCTTCCACTATTTGCGAGTGGAAAATTTCCCCTGCTCGAATTAGCGCCCCTCCTCTTGTGCAGGAGTTTAGGGCATTTCTCCTCCTCCCCCCGGCTTTCTAACAGTTGAGGTTTCCGCTATTTGCGAGTGGGAAATTTTCCCTGCTCGAATTAATGCCCCTCTTCTTGTGCAGGAGTTTAGGGGATTTTTCTCCCAGCTTTCCACCCGTTTCTTTTATCGTTCTAGGGGCTTTCTGCTATCTTTTGTAGGAGATCTTCCCTACTTAAAATTGTACCCCCCTTTAGTGAGGCAATCGAAATGGGTGATCGCACTTCTACCAAAGATGCTTCTATTGTAGAAGATCGTCCTATTGCTCATTCAGAGGGTTCGAAGAAGGCTCTAAGGCGACGAAAGCCGACGACGTTATCTCCACCATCACCGAAGACTCTTTCAGGAAAAAGTTTCATTTTCCTAATGATTTTGTGATGAAGGTACCGGCAAGATCTAAGCGTGCCTGCTTCCCTTCCCAAGGATACGTGGCAGTGTACGAGTTTAGTTTGCGAGTAGGGTTGCAATTTCCGCCGCCTCCTGAACTGCTTGATATCTTGACGACTTGCGGATTGAGTTTGTCTCAATTTTCCTATCGGGCTATGTCAGTCGTTGTGGTCCTGATCGCATTTTTTAGAGACCACGGAGTGGTATTGTCTGCAGAATGCCTATCCTGGATAGGGCGTATCTATACTGATCCGCAGGGCCGAATCTCCTTTAGATCCAAGTGGTTGGATATTCATACCTGGGATCCATCCAAAGATTGGGTTAGCTATTTTTTTCTTTGTGCAGAATGATTAGGGCCTCCAAAAAAGATAGGGAAAATTGAAGGAGCTATCTATCTCCCTTTATATCAGAGCGGAAGACTTGTTGAGCATGCTGAAGCTTCCCGATATCGAAGCTCTTCGTTATGAGATGCGCTCTCTAAGCAAATGCTTAGACGAGAAATATTTATTCAATATGGGACTATCCACTCATGCAGGGAAGTCGCATGCACAGAAGTTGAAGATATCCACAAAAGTCCCGGAGGCCCAAAAAACTCAATCCAAGCGACCTGAGGGCAAGAAAGATTCACATGCACTTAAGAAGAAGTAGGACGAAATCTTGTTGGTCGCCGGCAAGGGTCATCATTTTTCTCCATCCAGGATATATATTCCAGAGGATGTTCTGAAACATAAGTGCATTGGTCGTCGACGAGCCGAAGAGTTGGTGAGTTCACCTACTCTCCCTTTCCCTTGTATTTATGTCTAATTTTAAGGATATACTTTACACATGTTGATTCTTTTTTGTGTTACAAATATATTTGCATGGCTTATGTTTTGATGATTGACAAACACTATTTCTCTTTGACTGCTTGTTACTTCTAACTTTTTTAGGAATTGAAGATCGGATGAACAGACGAAGCCAGTTCAGGATTGCGTAGGTTTAGGGTTGAGTCAGTCTGTACTTTTGTTTTTCACTTCTTGAGTCTACTTGTAATGGTAAAAGAGACTTATGCTAAGTAACCCTACACACACACACTTGAGAGACTTAGAATTTCTATTTTTACTCATATCGGCCAGGACGATTTTTACATCGTCATGAACGATCAGGCTTAAAACAAAAAGTCTAAATAAGGATTCTTAATTAAGGCAGCCGTCATTAACATATCGGCCCGAACGATACGTGTATCAGCCAGGACGATAAGCTCAAAACAGAAAGAAGTTGCCGCCAAAGACAATTAAGAAATACTGTATTTTTAAATTATCGACCATGACGATCATTGATCGGCCTAGACAAAATTCTCAAATTATGCCTTAATTGATACGATCATATCATCCTGGACGATCGCAGGATCGGCTAGGACGATCCATTCAAAAATCTTAAGTTACTTCAGGACGATAAATATCAGCCAGCTCGTATTCAGGGCGATGCATTGGACGATTTTACTCTGATTTGAACTGATCGGCCGAGATGATCGTAAGATCAGCCTGGACGATCAAGCTAATTTTCAATCGTCCAGATTTGCATCAAGGGCGATGCTCTGGCCGATCTTCTGAGTTTTGTACTGATCGGTCAGGCCGATGTTCATATCGGCCTAGACGATAATGTCGGTAACTTGCAATTAATGAGCTCCTTTGAAGCTCTTCTATTTAAGAACTCTTGTTCAACATTTTTAGAAGACCTTTGGCTGCTGCCTTAACCTGAGAAGGCCTTGAGGAGAGAAAAAGAGAGGGAGAGAGAGAGGATCTTGTGAGGGGTAGCTTGTGAGGGGATTCACAAGGGTTGCTTCAAGGATCGCTCTACTTGTTCTTCGTCTAGAGTTTCTCGTCCGTGGAAGGGTCGGTAGAGGTAAGGAGTTAGCTTTTGGTTGGGGTTCTCTGCCAGCTTCAGGAGGAAGCAAAAGAAGGTAGGTTCTCTGCCTTGTCGGGGTGGAAAAAAGGAGGTGCTTTGTAAAGGCTTCTCCACCTAGCTGTGGGGGCTAAAGGAGAGTCACGTTTGTAGTGCAATACTTGGAGGATGCCTCCGAGGAGTGGACGTAGGTCGAGTTGACCGAAACACTATAAATTTCTGTGTTCTTATTTTCTTGCTTCCGCACTTTTATTTCCGCATTTATTTTTGTAGCGTGATTTTGGTTTATGTGATTTTTATTCTTTATGAAAAAAAAATTTAAAATACTAATTCACCCCCCCCCCTCTTGGTTAGCTTGGGCCAGTTCTATAGGGCTTAACATCCCTAACAAACTTTCATTTTAAATAGTTCCTTGATGTGAACAAAATCTTGGATGACTGGAATGATGAATTCGTGAAGGTCAAATACCTTCGGGGATGATACAAGAAGAAATACGACAGCAGAGTGAAGGAGGTGGAAACGGTGGAGAGTCAACTCGATCAATGCATAACAGAATTGGCGAACAAGATCACTTCAGCCTCTTCCCATAATGAGCAGATGGATCGTTTGTATATACAGTTGGTGGAGGTAGAGGCAACAAACAACCAACAACTGAAAAATATGCGAATCCTCGAGGCTGAGAATAAGAAGCTCTTGAAAAAGTTGTCGGAGAAGGTAGCTCAACTGTCACCGTCTGCAGCCATAGAGGAATTCAAAAAATCTTATGCTTTTAAGATTTTTGTCGAGGATCAAGTCCAGGAAGCTCGCAATTATTTTTATGATGTAGAGGTGATGGCTTTAGAAGTAGAGCTTATGCAAGATGGCTTCATTAAAGGCTTCATGAAGGTCGTTCATGCAGTGCAACGTAAGAACGGAGGGGAGATCGAGGGGTTAACTCCGAGCCAGGCTTCTGGTGATCCTTCTCCATATTCTAGCGGTGAAAAATTGGAGAGTGATTTGCAAAAGATCTTCGCGTTGGAAGAGGAAGACGATGATGATCTTGAAATTCTGTAGAATTATTTTGATGCTTTTTGTGTTGTTTTTATTTTTGTTGCGGTGATTGTACGTATGTTCTTGTTGTTCGTGTGTTATTATTTTTGGACGATGTACTTGATGTTTGTGGGTTTTTTATATGTAAAAAAGATATTTTTCTTTTTCATATATATTAACTCAAATGTTAAGGTAGTCTTTTTTACTTGCACAAATGCGAGAGACATCCGCTTTTGGACACTCTGACCTATCCGAGGTTGTTAATCAAAGCACTTGCTTAATGATTTTAACCTGTGTGGAAGAGGTCAGACTAGATCCCCCTGGGATTAGTCGCCTATTGATTGAGATACAACATTAGTTGTGTATTTCTCAAATCATAGGAAAAAGCTCGAATAGAAGAGACAATATAATGACAAGGCAAACATCACATTACTGTATTATATAAAATAATACGACAATTCCCTAGTAAACTTAGGAATACAAAAGGAGTGTTCTTTTACAATCAACATACAAAGAGTGTACGAGAAACTTAAAAGATACAAAGCATGGCTACAAAGCAAAACAAACACCACGAATAAGATCACATTAAACAGATAACAGCATCAACTCCTACCGATAGTACTTGTGAAGGTTGCCCACATTCCAAGTTCGGGAAAGCATATTTTCATTCGCATCTTTCAATTTGAAGGTCCTAGGCTTGACCATAGCCACTGCCAAGTAAGGACCTTCTCATCGGGGGGAGAGCTTATTGCGTTGAAGGCCTTTTTCAGCAGCTTCGATGCTTCGTAAAACTAAATCCCCAATGAAAATAGTTCGAGGTTTTATTCTCCGGTTGTAGTGACGAGCGATCCGTTGATGGTAAGCAGCGACCCTGAGTGAGGCTTCATCCCTTGCTTTAGGAAGGAGATCCAGATTTGTCCTGAATTTCTCCTCGTTATTATTAAAGTCAAAAGTCTGAACTCTGTTGCTTAGGACTCCAATATCCACTGGTATGACTGCTTTTGTACCGAAATAGAGGTTGAACGGAGTTTCTCCTGCAGGAGTCCTGGCCGTGGTATGGTAATCCTAGAGGACATTTGGGAGTTCTTCAACCCATTGCCCCCCAGCCTTCCCTAGGTGTGTCTTCAGCCCTTTCAGAATTATTCGATTTGTAACCTCTGTTTGCCCATTTGCTTGAGGATGGGTGACAGACGTGTGGACGAGTTGAATGTGAAAATCTTTACAAAAAGATGTAAAGATTTTTTCAATAAATTGAGTTCTGTTGTCGGTGATGACCTTTGCTGGAATACCGAAGCGACAAATTATATTCTTCCATAAGAATTATTTGGTATTTGCTTCAGTAATTTTTGCCAAGGGCTCTGCTTGCACCCATTTTGTGAAGTAATCTACAGCTAGGATGATGAATTTTTGTTGTCCTGTGGCTATTGGGAAGGATCCCATTATATCAATCCCCCACTGGGCGAAAGGTCAGGGGCTTTGAAGTGATGCAAGTTTCAGAGCTGGAGTATGGGTGAGATTGGAATGCAATTGGCAGTTGTCGCACTTTCGTGTAAACTCAAGTGCGTCCTGTTTCATTGTAGGCCAATAGAACCTCTGCCTCATGATTTTATAAGCCAAAGCTCTTCCTTCCAGATGCTCGCCACATACTCATGAATGAACTTCTCAAAATGCATAATCAGCTTCTGAATGTGGGAGACACTTCAGATATGGCCCGGTGAAAGCACGCTTATACAACTCACCACCAATGATGGTGAAATTTGCTGCTCGCCTTCGAAGTCTTGTTGCAGCCATGAGTTCTTCAGGCAGTACCTCATCTTGTAAGAAAGACAAAATGGGATTGATCCAAGACTCCTCCCTTGTTTCATCGATCGATTGTATGACCCATGGACCCTGGATACTTGGAAAATGAATCTCCTCAACACACTTTCTCTTGTAGATGTCTCTCGTTGTCAATGTTGTAAGTTTTGAAAGAGCATATGCTCTTGTATTTTTCTCTCGAAAAACATGTACGATTTGATATTCTCTAATTCGGGCCAAAAGTAGTTTCATAAATTTGTAATATTTTGTTAGTTGCATATTGTGGATATCAAATTCTCCTTCCACCTGAGAAGCGACTAGCTGTGAATCAGTGTGGATTACTAAATTCTGCACCTCACAATCAACTGCTAGTCTTAATCCAGCGATAAGAGCTTCGTATTCTGTCATGTTGTTTGTTGCCGGGAACTTGAATCGAAGCTCATACTTAAGAGTAATCTCCTGCGGGGATATTAACAGAATTCAAGCCCCCGCGCCAGAACTTCTAGAGGATCCATCAACATACAACGTCCAACGTGAAAGAGAATGCAAAGTACCTGGTTGAATATCTAACACTGGAACGGTGCATTCAACCACGAAATCTGTAAGTGCTTGAGATTTGATATCGGGTCTAGGCAAGTAGTGAATGTCAAATTCTTCCAGTTCTACATACCACTTAACGAGCCTACCCGATCCTTCTGGTTTTTGTAGAATATTTTTCAGCGGCAGATTTGTGTAAACCCCAATTGAGTGGGCTTGGAAGTAGGGGCATAGTTTTTTGACATAATAGACTAGTGCCAATGCTGTCTTATCCGCTAAGGGTTAACGTCTCTCTGTTTCAGATAGGATTTTATTGACATAGTAGATGGGGCGTTGTACAGCATTCTCTTCTCGCACCAAGACCAAACTGATGGCTTGGGCCGAAACAGCTATGTATAAATACAACTTTTCTTCCGGCGTTGGTTTAGAAAGTAGCGGCGGGGAAGCCAAATACTTTTAGCTGTTCGAAGGCTTCTTGGCATTCGTCCGTCCATTGAAACCCAGAGTTGTGGGCGCCTCTGAGTATTTTGAAGAAAGGCAGATATTTGTCTCATGAACGTGTCAGGAAACGAGACAATGCTGCAATTCTCCCATTCAGTCTTTGAACTTCCTTGATGTTCTTCGGGGGCACCATATCTCTTTAACGCCTTGATCTTTTCGGGATTGGCTTCAATTCCTCTGTGGGTTACCATAAAACCCAAAAATTTTCCAGAAGCAACTCCGTAGGCGTATTTGGAACGGTTGAGTCGCATATTGTAAAGTCTCAGCAGATGGAAGCACTGCTCCAAGTCGGAGATATGTTGAGATTTTTTGAGACTCTTTACCAACATGTCATAGACGTATACCTCCATGTTACGCCCAATAAGGGTTTTGAAAATCTTATTCATGAGGCGTTGGTAAGTTGCTCAAGCATTCTTGAGCCCGAAGGGCATCACCCGATAACAATACAGTCCTCTGTCTGTTTGAAATATTGTTTTTCTTCATCAGTCGGATTCATCTTGATTTGATTGTAACCAGAGTAGGCATCCATGAAACTCAACATTTGATGCCCATAAGTGGTATCGACTAACTGGTCGATGCGCGGAAGAGGAAAGCTGTCTTTTGGGCAGGCCTTGTTGAGATCAGTATAGTCTATGCACATCCTCCATGCTCCGCTCCCTTTCTGAACCATGACAACATTTGCTAGCCAAGTAGGGTAGTGCACCTCTCGAATGAATCTGACTTCTAAGAGCTTGTCCACTTCTTATTCGATCACCTGTTGACGGTCTAGTGCAAAATTTCGCTTCTTCTGGATGTTCGATTTGCACGTCGGATTGACTTTAAGGGAATGCACAATCACTTTAAGGTCAACCCGGGCATATCAAGCGGGCTCTATGTAAAAATATCCTAATTTTCTCGTAAAAAATCTGTGAATATTTTCTTCTCGTCTTCTGAGAGAAATGACCCAATTTGCATCGTCTTTAGAGGGTGTTCTTCAGAGATAGATATAGTGATAAGTTCTTCTTCTGGATAGGCTCTCTGAGATATGTCTTCATTCCGAAGATCAAAATCCTCAATGTTTAGAGTATCAGTCGGGCGAGTTTTGACCTGCCTGAGATAGCATGTTTGTGCTGTTTGTTGATCTCCGCACACCATACTAACTCCTGTCGGAGTGTGGAACTTCAACTTGAGGTGAGGGATAGAGGTGACAATCCCAAAAATTGACTGGAGTGGCCTCCTAAAGATAACGTTGTAAGTCGATTCGGAGTTTACAATGACAAACTGGACATAGTGTATAGATTGCCGGGGGAATTCTCCAAGTACGACTGGGAGACTGATTATCCCTTCTACTCACATAGGTCGATTATAAAATCCATATAAAGGACCTGCCGCTGGTTGAAGCTTCTCTCTGGCGAGACCCAAATTGAGGAAGGTAGAGTATAACAGGATATCTACAAAACTACCGTTATCTACGAGAATTCTCTAAACATTATAGCATGGGTCACATATGCCTGCACTAACAACAAGAGGATCTTGGTAAGGGGTTTATACTCCCTCCAAGTCGAAATTTTGTCCACAGCCAAAAAGACTACACGAGCTTTCTTTGGAGTTAGAATTTTGTCCACAGCCAAAAAGACTTTATCGGATACAAAGGGCCTCTGGCTATTGTCTCAATTTCCCCAACTGCTATTCGATTATTTACTGGTGGCCTCTGTTGTCGATCTTGCCCCCCAGAGGGATGGGATTCCTCTCGGGTAGGTGAATCGTGAATAAACTGCCGAATATAGCCCTAACGGATAAGCCTTTCAATTTCCTCCTTCAGTTGTCTACAGGCTTCTGTAGTGTGACCACGACTACGATGGAAATGACAGTATTGATCCTGATTTCCTGTGTTCAACTTCAAGGGATGTGGCCACTTTACCGTATCTTGATCTCGAACAGCCATTAACACATTTGCTCGAGGTTCTCTTCGTGGCAATGGAGGCCTCAGAGGTAGATTGTTCTTCCCTTGCTTCTTTTGTTACGAATAAAGAATTATTTGTCCATGGTGCTCCCTTATATTCTCCAGTAAATTGTTCAAACTGTTTCCTATGAGCGTTTATAGCCTCATCTGCCGAGATTTGAGCTTCTACCCAGTGAATTAAATTGGCATATGAATGAATAGTGTTACGCATAAGTGTCGAATAGAAGGGGCCATGACAAAGGCCTCCAAGGAAGACTCCTCTCAACAGTTCAGGATCTACTCCTGGGATTTGTCGAGCTTCAGTAGAGAATCGCTGAAAATACTCCTTTAAAGATTTCCTTCGTTTTGGCGGATTCTGAAGAGATGAGAAGAATCCTTAGCAATTCTTTGGTTGGCTACGAATTGCTCGACAAAAACTTTTGCCAATTTTACAAATGAGGGGATCGTTCCCAATTGAAGCGAGTAGAACCACGTGCAAGCCTGTCCTTTGAGGGTGGCAGGAAAGACTTGGCAGAGGAGAGCGTCTGAGGCTCGATAAATGTGCATAATGGTTCTGTAATAGTTGATATGCGCGTACGGGTCTGACGTTTTATCGTAAGACTCGATGCTGGGTAGTTTAAATCTAACCGGAATGGGGTGCTGTAGTATAGCCTCAGTTAGAGGTGATAACTCCTGAAAGTCTCTCTGATGAAGGGTTTGTCTCGCATCCCCTTGGGGGAATTCTTCTCCTACCAACCTTCGCAGTTCGTGACACAGGGCGTCGTGAGGGAGCTCCGCAACTTGTGGTTGAGCAGAGTCTTCAGGGAGATCTGGGAGGATGCGAGGATGCAAGGCTGCCGAATTGAGGGTGGAGGATGTGTGCAACTTGTTGTATCGGCAAGTTCATTATCCTGTCGAGCTTGAGGAAATATTCTAAGTGGAGGGAGATGAACTTCTGCTTAAAGATGTTCTAATTGGACATCCTCAACCCGTGGTGGATTCTAAGGGAGGAAAACTTCCTCCTGTTGTGCCAATGCCGGCTGCCGATTCTCTCGCAGGAGTTGAAGGATCTCGTTCTGAGATTCTTCCATTTTTCAGTTTCTTTCTTCCAAAGAAGGTCCCGATGTCCCTTCTCCGACAGCATTCTGCCCCCTAGGATGCAAAGATGCTGACAATGGTCGTCTATGGTTAATAGACAGATTTCTGGACTGACGAGAGTTGGAGCGAGAAGCTCCAACTATACGACTGTTGCGTCTGTTAACCATCGTAGCAATACTTGAAGTAGTGGGATAGTGTTTCCCACAGACAGCGCCAAACTGTTGCGTGCTAGAAAACTCGCGGCGGTAGAGTTTGTAAATTCACGTCCGAGCGTTGCACGTATATTTAACACACAAATAGGAAAATAAAAGAACACCGGGATTTATACGTGGAAAACCAAAAATAGAAAAAACCACGTGTCCTCACCCAATTGTAAAATTCATCTAGTATTTTTGTAAATTACAAGAAACTGATTCGTCCCACAAATCGGGACGATCAGATTACAACTTGAAGCAAATTTACAAAATTTTGCATAATTCCATCGTTTCCCAAAAATCCGATAGAGTTCCGAAGAATACAGGCGTTCGTTGGACATTTGGATGCCTTAATGAGATCGGAATTCAACGATCTTGGGCTCGTTGGATTCGTCTCGTCGAGCCGCTAGATTCGACTATAAGCTCGTTAAAATCGAAGACCGTTTGGTAACTCAAATTGCGATTTGAACCTTCCAACAACGTTTTGGGTCCTTGATCCGAACTCATTTGGGCTCAGATTGGGTTGAACTCGGTGTCGTTGGGTTTGTATTTCCGAGATGCTCAGTTTGACTGTAGGCTTGCTGAAATCAGAGTTCTGGTGCTTCCATATTTAATTTTTGAAGTTTCCAACTAGCTTATTGCCTCAAGATTCGTGCCCAATAAAGATAAATTTTTGAGAACATATCAATTATTATGTCAGTAAAAGTAATTGATTATTTTTTGTCACATTTGAAATTATTATTTAATTACTATATTTAAATAAAATAATATTTATTATGAACATCTCCTTCTAGTTGTCTAGTTCCTAATTTTGCATCATAATTTTAATTAAATTGTTAAAAAAATCTAGAAATTTTTAAATTATTAAAAATTGTGATAAACAAAACATAACCTATATTGACCTGAACAATCTCTTAAACTACCACGACACACAAAATTGACTCAACACCACACAAAATGAACCATTTCTATAAAAATCCTCCTATATCTATCTCTCTTTAATGACTGCTAAAACGATGAAAATGATTCGTTAATTAAACATTTTGAGTGGACTGCTTTTTATTAAATGGGTATCACAACACTCCACTAAATACTCAATCAAACAAAGATCAAGACATAGTAATGCTCAAAACCAACAAACCAGTGCTCCCATAAATGCCTAAAATGACAAAGGGCTAACTAATCACTACAGACCCACCAACCCACCAACCTTTGCTCCACGGCACTCTAAGAGAATATTTCAAATTCAAATTTAACAGAATAAACTTTTTTTTTTTTTTGACATTTAGGCCATATAAGGCAAACTCATACACACAACGCATACACAAAGACTCGAATCTAAGACCTCTTAGTTGCAATCATAAGCTCTCAACCAATAGACCAAGATGAGCTATGTGTACAGAATAAACTATTAAAACATACTCTTAAGTCTTGAGTAAAATTAGTGTATTCACACACATACAAAAATATTTATAGATGTAGAATACAAATGTACGGAATTCAATCATATAAGCTATACAAATGTAAGGTAACAATAATCAGTAAGTCAAAAGACTTAGGTGCATACCCTATTAAATATAATATGTTAGATTAGCCTCATCATATGAGCATAAAAACCACAAGCTTATTCAATATATATATTTCAATTACCATAAAAATATTAGCATAATAGATTTCAATTACCACCTCCATTAATGTACAAAATGCACATCTCTTCAAAAATGGCGAATCTCTCATTTCCAGCAAAGAAAAACGAAGCCGTGAAAGCCCACTCACAAAAGAAATTACAGCAGCCATTCAAAGAGCGAGCAATGAGCAAGTTAGGAGACAAGGTAAACTCCTCGAGGATCATCAGATGGCGTTTGCACAGCTTTCTTAAATTAATCAAATCTCACCTTCGTTGAGAAAGGGGAATTTCACATATGAGAAAGGCAATAAATACATCTTTCTTGATAATGCTCTAAATTTTTACAACTCATTAATTTCATTGATTGATACAAATAATAAATGATTTCTTTAACTCTCTTATCATTTTTTATAAGGACATCTCCGACCTAAAAACTCATTTTTTAACTCTAAAATACAATTAAACTTCAAAATATCATAATTCTTCTCCAATCAAACAACATTTCTTTCTTCTTTCGGGCGCTTTCTATGAAAGTAATAATCTCTCATCTTTCAGGCATTTTTCTCCTCTTTTAGGCTCGTCTTTGGCAAATTAGATAACCCAATTTTTCAGCATAGGCAAACAATTTGACGTCAATATTGGCGCCACACTGTTCACCTATTGAATTTTGGTAATGAGATTTGGAATGCAACAAATAACGGACAACATACAATGATATGCAGTTTGTTTGGAGATGATCTAAGTCGCTTCTCAAAAAAAAAAAATTTTTGAGAAACTAGATATACTCACCAATTATGGTATCTCCAACCGAACGCCAAACGAGCGTATGTCGTACGTCCGTCGCTCCAACCGAACGCAAATATTTCCGGCATTTATTGGTGTCGCACTGCTCACTAACGTCATTTTACTCTCTCAACCGATAAAACGTGTGAAAAGGAGAAGATCATTAACTTCTCAAAAACACCTAAAATAACATTCGATTGGAGCAGCACCAAGTCATTTTGGAGTTCTCTGTTTGAGATGCCCTAATTTACCTCACCTCAGAGAGATTCAATCAATGAGGAAGCTTTTTTCTCAAAACCTAGATCATAGGAGGTATTGCACCCCAATGAAGAACGCCTATGGAGACACTTCTCTCCAAATGGGTCTTCCAGCACAAGGAAAACACTCACCCCCGGTAAAACCCCCCTTAAAAAAGCTCAACTAAAGCTAATCTTCATAATAAAACCAGTATAAATTTAAATCCAACAAAAATATCATAGAAATATAATAATTTCATTTTTCATAAATATTATAAAACAATTAGTATTCATACGACGATAGCATATTAGAACTTTTAGCAAAAAATTCGTGCATTTTCAGAAAAAAAAAAATACAAACATACACAAACAACCGAAGCATGAAATCAATCGAATGCTTCTGCGGTAAGAAACCGCAAGGAGGAGCTCAGATATACACATATGAATGGATTTAAATCGTCCTCATGATATAAGAGACTTCGGATTAACGAGAAACCATCACAGCTACCTCCACTCTTTTTAGCTTCCACAAAAAGCAGCAAAGAAATATCGAAAAAATCAATGAGTGAATACAGAAACGAAATAATGGAAAAGAAATCAGAAAAATAGAGAAGCGCTGCGGCTATCTCTAATGAGATCAACGTAGACGATCTCGATCCACCACCGCCAAAACTTCCGCGTCGACGACTGCGAAACCCTAAAATGCTGTTCGACCGGTCTGCGCAGAGACCCATCGAACCAAATTTATAACTGATCAATTGTCTCAAGATTACCAAAGTACCCCTTCGGCTCATGATGGCCATTCGCTGGATCTTGAAGCATCCTAGAGCCGACTAGTACGTCCTCCGGTTCAGTAAACCATAGGCCGGGCTTTTTTATATAATAATAAGATTGTAAATAGTAAATCAGAAATTTACATTAAGTGCCAATAAATTTGGAACAATTATTACGTCCTCCGACCGAATGCAGAGGAGCATTCGGTCGTAGGCAAAAAAAACTCGGTACCGTGGTGTACCGAGTTTTTCGAAAAACTCGGTACACCTCGGTACCGCCTTTTTTTTTCCTACGACCGAATGCTTCTCGCATTCGGTCGACCGAACAAAATAAAAGTTCATAAATTTGTCCTTATGCTCTCTCCTAAGAAAAAATAACAAAATAATTTTCATATTTCATCACTTAATTTGACAGTTGTAATATAGTACAATTGTCACATATAACCATTAGAAAATATTATTTCTCCCCTAAGTTATGATCATATATTTTATGATTAATCACTTTTCTTTTTTTTTTAAATAAATCAAGTTTAACTACATCAAATTTTATGTATCTATTAATGTCTGTAAATTTGTGTAAATTATTTTGGAAATGCAACATTGTACTTTTTTTAATTTTTTCATATAGTATACAAAATTAAATTAATCAAGCAAAAAAATTTTGATGATTTTTAAGAGATTAAAATATCTAATAATTTAGGCCAAAAAAATTTAGGAACTAGCTCTATTGTCATTCTAATTTCATTTTAATAAACTTATAATCAATAGTGTGATTTGATTAATAAACCCAACAAGCACCATTGCACAACAACGATCATCAACTAACATTAATAGTTACTGCCACTGTCACTCATCCATAGTCATCCAACATCGATGCTCGCCATTATTACTGCCTAAGATCAACTATTGATCAATATAAATGTTATTTGTCATTGCCTCCTAACTTTAATTATCAAATGACCATGAAATAAGATACTATGGAAGGCATGTAGAGGTTAAGTGGCTCATAAGAGGATTTTAATATTACTAGGATGAATCTTGAGAAAATTAGTGTGTTGCCAAGAAAATCTATTAAAAGATATAAAATTGGTGGGGCCAAGAGAAACTCGGGATGATATTAAATAACACCTAAGATATGAGTAATTCTATATGTGAGAATACTATTATTGATAAGGTATAGTGTGGTTTGGACTTAGGCTTTATTTAGGACAACTTTCTTATTGTTTTCTAAAACAACTTTTTTACTATTTTCTAAAGTAATTTTCAAGTACAAAGATGTCCCAAACGAAACCTTAGTAATACACAAAATCAATATTGAAATCAATGTCACCTTCTCATATTTGTAATCATGCTCTTCCATAACAAATTCAATACAGTGGTCAACACCATACTTCATAATTAATGTTTTCATGCTTTCTCATTGTAACCAATATTTATTATATGTATAAAGGGTTATTATAAGAGGATTTGGAATATCTAATAGAAAGATATAGTGTGTTAAAAGATAGATATAAGAGAGTTTTTGTTACATAGAGAGACTCTTATAGGTATAGAGCTAATGAGAGAGTGGGAATTTAATGGAGCATTAACTTTCCCCTTCTTTATTTATTGTTTAGTTCTTCCAATAATGAATTTAAATGTTTCCCACTTCAAGAAAACAAGTCCAGCTTAATGTTCTCACTCTATTTAGCTTGATGTGTTGGACAAATCACTTTGCTTGTGTAATGTTAGTTGTATGGATTAGGTGTCTATTCTCGCAGGACTAGGTTTGGAAATACTTTAGTGCATGATAATTGTGGATCCAAACTATTTGTGGAAGACTCCAAACATTATTGATAGATAAAACCTAGTGAGCTAGAACCTATGAGAATGGAGAATGAAGTGAAAACAAAAAAAAAACTATAAAAAAACATAAAATAGCCATAGATTTCAAACTAATAGAGTATCCAATATTGGACATAAGTCCTCCAAACTAATTTTTATGATCTCTTATTATTTATAATGTTATGAGGGCTACAGTAAAAGAAATATAAGAAAAATAAATAAATACAATACTAGAAATATCAACCATACAACGCTACTTACTACCCTCAACACCTGTTGCCCATTGAATGACTGATGGAGATTCGATGTAGAGTTCCATTGATCTATCTTAAGGTGAGCTCGGTAGTGTCGAGTGTGCACTAGGCAAGCAATGTAGTAAAGAAAATCTTGGTAGTGTCAAGTAGGAGTAGATGAGCCTACAAGTGAGTTTCAAAAGGTGTTGTGTAATATTCATTGTCTTGAAATTCATGTAATTATAATTAATCAAGCTAAATACTCATTTATAGTTGATGTAATGTATAATTATAAGTTTCAGAATGTATAATATAGCTTGAATGAACTATGGTTTGGGTTGAAAAAGTGAAAATCCAAGGTTTGAAAAATATTTTGTGGGCACCGCAACACCATAATTATTAGTGGCATTATATAAAGCTTTCAGAAAAATGGATTAAATAATAGGTTTTGGGTGTGTATTGTGGCACCAGGAAGAGTTATTGTGGCATTGAGTTTTAAGTGAGGATATTCTTGGAGCATCGAGAAGATGCTCTAGGAGCGTAGCAGCTCTTATAAGACGGCAAGCATCTGGATGCTATGTTAAAATTGTGGAATTATAGTATTAAAATATCTAAAACTATTTTGTTCATTCCATTCACCTAGCTACATTGATGGAAAAGAGAGGAAGAGAAGGAAAGGAGAGAAGATGAAAGATAAAGAGGAGAGGATTTGGAGGCCAAAGCCTAGGCTTTGATCATCAGGCTAGTTGGAGAGATTGTAGAGCATAGGGTATACTTCTAAACCTCTATCTCTAATTTTAGTTTTTTATATTTTATAAAAAATTATGGGTGCAAATGTCTTTATTTCAAATTTTTGAAGTTTTTACCACGTTAGTTTTTATATGTATTATGATATCTATTTTGAACATTTTGACTATAAGAAATTAATTTTTTATTGATTGATTGTTTCTACGTAAATTTCTGAGTATATGTTTCGTTTGAGAATTTTTGGGCAATTACAATAATTATGTAATGTCTTCAAATATTAATGTGAATGTCCCTTTAAAATTAGAAGTGAAATATAAAAAGTTTAGTGGGTATATTGGTATATGCGAAACATGACTTTTTACAACAATTCATGCATTATTTACATATTGCATTAGATTTCCCAATTAATTGTTATTATATTGTATTTGAACTATGCCTAACATTAAATTATATATGTTCTAATATGTGAAATAGTGCACTCATTTATGTGAAAAGGGTTATAATGTTCTATTTTGGCCTGATCTACTTAGGACATATTCGGGATATATTATGGCCCCACTTGCTAAAGGCGAGTGTGAGAGACTATGTAAAACTATAAGTACGCTTATGGCCCATCTGCTTAGTGTAAATATGGGAGGTATTCTAGATACTTTTGATATATGTATGTGTGGGAAAGGGAGATATAAGTGGAAGTAGAGTTATAAGTATGCATTGGGATATGTGCATGATAATCATTCCATTCCATTGATATTAATAAAATAAGTATAAGTAACAATATGAAATGAATGTTAAAATTTTAGAACTGTAAACAAATGCAGATGAAACACGAAAGGCAAATGCAAGTGAATCTTTGAGGTCAAGTATTCTGCCAAGGATTTGGAAATTTTTATAAAAATGACTTTATAAATAAGTTGAAATATTAAGTATGCTTTCAAACCATGAAATTGTATCTCACTCTTTTAGTGTTGTCCTATCACTTTAATGATTCTTTTTTTCCTAATTATTTATAATGCAACTTCATCTTTTAATTTAAATATTGATATCTATGATGGGCTAGGGTATGAAGTCTACTGAGCAAATTTTGTTTATCATATTCTTTTAAATGTTTCAAATAAAGGGAAAGGTCCATTTGAGTAAAGGAGTGTAGAAGTAGGCTTCCAAGTTCTAATGTTTGAGATATTAATTTTGTAATCCAAATTTTTTGTTTAAATGTAAAGACATTCCTGCTCTTGACTAATATAATTATTTTTTCTATGATGAAATTTGTTTTATATTGCTTTCATAGTTTGGAAATTTATTAGCCTACTTGTTATTATTAATGGTTGAGAATAAAACATATTTAGGTAAAATAATCCTTCCATTAGATCCTAGGACATCACATGGTGCTTAAATGTTCTGAAAGATGCAATGACATCTGTTGAGCCTTGAATCACCTTGGTAAGAAGGTAACATTTGATGGTGGATAAGGTGGGCTCAGCTATCGGCCAATCACAGTAGGGTGAGCTAAAGGCTCATTATATAGGTTTTTTATGTAGTTGATTTTTTATAAAGGGCTAGCCACTCTAGAGAGAGTGAGCCACTAATATGACATCATAACATATAGCTGGTGCTGATTTATTGACTTTGCAAGGATGTCCTAGTCTACCCTACATTGGAAAAACTCCTTTGTAAGCCTAGGCAAGTAACATTTGTTGATTCTTTGGATGAGTATTTATATGAGTCTTAGGTCTGTAGAATAACCTATATCAACCAAATGAGTTCATCCCATGGGACTCCTAAAGGGAAAGTTCATGTCATGTCATGCCAGGTTACCTGCTAAATACCTGTGAGGGCATATATGAGTATATAATTTTCTCATTGATTTGCTTGTCCCTTTGACAAGAAAGTAACAAAAAAGATGAATGAATGAAAGTGATGAGTATTAAATCAAGCTATTGAATAGCTAATAAGAAAGCAAATGCATAATCTTCTATCCTATTTTCACTATAGCCTTGGAAACCTAATTAGCTCACATTAATGTTGATATGGTGTTAGTTTCCATGTCATGCCTTATAATAAGGTGCTTACATTAAAGAAATTTGCTTTTTTATTTGTATGGTATATGATCCTGTGAGTCCATAGAAAATGAATCAAGTCAATATTGCTCGTTTTTAATCTAGGACGAGCTATTTAGCATGACTGATGCTTCACCGAGCAAGGAAGTGGACAATAGTGTTGGAAAATCACAGGCGACCATCAAACTCATTGCCATCTCTCCTACAAAGAGAGTTGGGATATAATTAACAACGATATAGGGGAGGGGGAATCATCTACACTTATTAAGGCGACTCCCCTTAAAATTCCCATTGGTAGGGGTACTATGAGCTTCAACAATGAATTCTAACCCTTGTGCTCGGTAATGAGGCAAGTGCTATTAGGCAATATAGAGGAGTTCGCCACCATTGAGGCGGAGGTGAGTTCTCGAGTGCTTCATCTTACTATAGTTGAGAAAAAAAAGATAAATTTAATTATCTAAAAGCATTATTATGAAATAATGTATTCTCTATGAGAGTGTATTATTCGTATTCTCTCAAGTGATATAGAAGAGCATATATTGAGTGACTAAGAGAAGGCCTTCAAGTAGTAGGCAATTATTGACCATATTTTTGTATGAGGTCAGTAAGACCTACCTGAGTTTCTTTCTAGTGACCTAATTATTGGAATTTATTCACTTGTGAATCATATATGTCCCAGCCAAAATCAAATCCAATACTATTTAAATTCAATTCCACTTTTCAATTCAATTTCCAGTCCCACTTTTAACCAACCTTCAATCAATATTCAAATCATATTCAATTAATCTAAATCATCCATTTGATTTTCATTGATGTGGATAATTCAAGCTCAACCATTCTAGTCCAAAATCTAGTCTAAACCTAGAATTCCAATCCAAATAAGGAGCCAGATCCTTAAACCCTTTTTTAGTAGTTTTTGTACCACCTTGAAACCTAGTAAAATGACTACTTATTTAAAGTTTATAAATTTTATATTATTTATATATGTCTATAAGATCAACCCATAAAAGTTGAATTCAATCTGAGGTTCCTAGCCTAAAAATTGAATTTATTTCTAAAGGCTGTAAAATCTTTCAAATATTTACATCATATGTCACTAGACTTGCCACCTTATAAAATTTGATATTGGGAATCTCTCTAAAGCTTCTAACCACATCCATGACCTTTGTTATGACTTGTTTATCAGTAATCCACACTTTGTTGGACTTAGCTTGGCCCACAGTTAACTAAAGGTCAAAAAGACCAAAATTCATTTTAAGGGGATTTCTGGTCTTTTCTCTAAAATCCATCATGGCCTAGCCATATCAAACCTTAAAACCTATTTTAATGGATCCTAAATATAATTAGGAATAAATTGGACTCAAACCCACCCTGTGGTTTGACCTAGTTGACCAAGTCAACCATGTTTGTAATTTTATTTTCTTTATTTTTTACTTCTTGAGTGTGGCCACATTAAAGTGTATACAAATTGGGTAACCATAAACACAAATACAGGGGGAGAGAAAAATATTTTTAAAGTTAAAAATTTTTGAACTAAATATATTGTATGATTTTCAATTGTAATGTACGATCTGTTATAAGAAAATAGGCTTAAAGGGTTATTAGAAAAATTTGTTTTGGTGAACTAAATATATTGTATGATCTTGATCGTACTATACGATTCATTATGATCTGAAAATCCTAGCCACCATTTTAATTTAAGTAAGATTTTAAAATTTGATTGTTGAACTAATCATATTGTATGATGTGAATCATACTATATGAATATTTAAAATATTGTTAAAATTGACCCTCATAATTAGTTAATCAAATCATGGTTTAATTAATGGTAGTCGATAATATTGTACAACATTGAATGTACCAGAAGATTAACAGAGACAAAATTTGATCATCCCAAAGATTATACCAAATGAAATCATGATTTTTGAACTAATCATATGATACGATATTCATATCGTATAAGATGACCTACTTGAAATCAACTAATTGTGTTGTACAAAGAGAGTAGCACGAGACGATCAGTTGAGACAATTTTTAGTTGTATCAGGAATCATCCCGCACGAATAGAGGAAATAGAACAGATCGTACTATATGATGTGTTCAAAAAAAATTTAAACAGTTCATTTTAACAACTATTTATATCATAATGGATGGGACTAGTTTTGAAATGATCGTACTATATGAACCATGTTTGTACTATACAAATAGTGATGGATAACTTGAATTTTTAGGATTTCTTGAAGCCTAATACTTAAGCTATATTTTAAGATTTTCTTTGACAGAACGAGAAGAAAATGTGACTGAAGGAGGAACTCTGAGAAAGGAGCTTATGAGAAGAAAATCATGATTTGAGAAAGGAAGGAGAAGGTGTGTTTGAGCATGAGAGAGAAGTAGTGAGGGGATCACACAGTTGCTCCTAGCTAGCTGCACCCTTTCTCCTCCTGTGGCCTTGGTGAGTCTTTTGGAAGCTCTCTAGGGAGAGATTTCTTAGTCCAATCCTTGAGATTCTCTGCCTTCTCTATGAGAGAGAAAAAGAAGCTAAGGTTCTCTACCTTATCCAGGAGGCAGAAAAAAATGAGTCAAGGTCTTTTACTATCACCAAGAGGGTGACATAGCGTATGACACTCGCCACATCAAAGGTTTGGTGAAAGTGAGTATGTAAAGGTTTTTATAACTTATTGTGAGATCAAAATGAGAGTTACTTTGTTTCAATGCAAATTTTCGAAACGGAGGACTTGGGGGAGTAGACGTATTGACCGAACTACTATAAAAATATCTGATGCATTTTTTCCTTTTTATAGTTTTACAATTCTTGCATTTCATTTACATTAATAACTACTTGTGATAAATACTAATTATTGCTCTATCATATATATCAAAATTTCATCATAGTAAAATTTAATATTTTTTATAAAATCTCTTGCTTTTGCAATCAGTTAGGATTTGGTATTTTCAATTACTGAAAAGTTTTTTTTTTTAAATATTATTATTGTTATTTGGAAGTTAAGAAAACTTTTGAAAGCACCAATTCACCCTCATCTTGGTAAGCCTTGGGCTAGTTCCATAAGGTTTAAAAACCTTCACAACTTTTAAATGATATCAGAGATGGATATCAAAAATAAGGTTTTAGAAAACTTTAGAAAAATCAATCAATGTCTCATATTGGTAATTATAACACTATAGAGGGTTATTCTATAACTCGTCCACTATTGTTTGAAAATATTTCCTTCAATTTTTAGAAAATACGCATGTTTATCTTTTAAAAATCCAATTTGACTTCAAACTGGCTATTCACTTCCATCGTATGTAGTTAATGGTGTCAAAATTGATATTTATTTATTGAATGGAGCAATGATGATAGAGAACTCGCACATTTAAATGCTAAGTATCTCAGTTATTTCTTTTGTGCTTTAAAATCTGAATACTATATATGAGTTTCTACACGTACTACCAGAAAAGATATTTTGGATAAGTTATATATCACCTATAAGGGAACTAGTGAAGTTAAATAGTCTAGGATAAACATACTACTACATGACTATCAACTCTTTCACATGAAATATAGTGAGATTGTATCTAAAATGTACACTAGGTTCTCCCATATAGTAACATCCTTATATACACTAGGTAGAGAACTATTAAATTCAAAAAAAATTAATAAGATTCTATATTGTTTACCTAGTTCTTATGATGCTAAAATAACTATAATCACTGAATCTAAAAACTTAAATATTTATTTCATTGATAATTTGCTTAGGTCACTCATTGCCAACGAGTAAGGAGAGAGTCAAAGGCAACATGGTGTAGGAGAGAAAAAGAAGGAGAGAACTGTAACACTAAATACAAATGGTTCTTATAATGACAATTCTACAGAGGAGTAGGATGGTGAAATAGCCTTGATGACGCACCAATTCAAGAGCTTTCTGAAAAGAAAATAGAGGCATCATCAAAATAAATGGAGCAAAGGTAGAAGCCATAAAACTACTAAAATTTTGACTAACATAATTTGCTTCGAGTGCATAAAACCAGGCCACCTCTGACCTGATTTCCCCAACCTAAAGACTCACCCAAATAAGGAGAAGGGTGAAAATAAGCTAAATAATAAGAGGGGCAAGCAAAAGACACAAAAAATCTTTTTGGGCTGACTCTGCCTTAGAATCATTAAAAAAAGAAGTAGAGGAGGATGCAACAAACCTGTGTCTTACGACTAACAAAAATCTTGATTAATCAGATCAATATGAGGTATGTCAACTCTCTTAAGAAAAATTATTTATTATTTTTAAAAAAAATCATGATTCATTTAGGAAGCTCAAGAAGATGCATACTAGTCTTAATACTGAATTTTCTATTTTATAAAAAGAGTATATTAATTTAATTACTGAGCACTCTACTTTAGATAGTTATCATATGACTTTATTAGATTAGTTTGATGCATAAATAAGAAACATATTGACCTATCTAATGCACATAATTCCTTAAAAATATTATATATTGAACTAAAAAACATTTAAGGAATTCAATGAAATTGTATTTCAATTAGATAGTAAAGAGCATGTATTAAAACTAGAAGTGGAAAACTATAAAAATGCAAATGAATTTTTAGGAGAAAAAATCATTACACTAGAGAATAATAAACCATCACCAACATTAGCTCAATGGTATAACCCCTCAACACAACATGCATCACCTAATCCTAGGAGACGGCACCATGACCTACATAGGTTAGTAAACCCATTTAGTGGAGTTAAGTGTTACTCTTGTGGCATGTTAAGACATATAACCCACACATGCACTATCAATTGTAGGACACACTTAGTGTGGAGGCCAAAATTACATGCATGATTAGTTTAAATGAAAAACTTATGTTAGAAAAAAATGGATAAATAATGTTTATATGTTAGACTTGAATTACATTGAATATTCAAATTCATTATACCTAAAAACTATAATTGATAAATCTTGGCTATAGTATGGGGGACTATGTCATGCGAGCAAGAAGACTCTTGAGAATTTCACCCATAAATACCTAATTAGAGGTATACCTAAGTTAGACTTCATGAAGGACCGCCTATGTGATGTCTGCCAAGTAGGAAAAAAATAAGATATTCATTTCATTTAATTAAAGACATTAACACCTCTAGGCTACTAGAAATCCTTCACATGGATCAATTTGGACCTATTAGTATAGCCAACTTAGGAGGGAAGACATATGGATTTGTAATAGTGGATGACTACTCTAGATTTACTTGGGTTAAATTCCTAACCCATAAGAGTGAGTCATCTAAGGAATTTAGAATATTCTCCACTTGAATTTAAAGAAAATTTGGATGTGAAATCTTAATAATCTATAGTGATTATGGTGAAGAGTTCAAAAATGACAAGTTTGAATCCTTCTGTCAAGAGATAGGAATAGAATATAATTTTTTTCCCTAAGGACCTGCCAGCATAATGGAATAGCTAAAAGGAAAAATATAACCTTGAGGGAAGCTTCAAGGGAAATGCTAGCTAAGTATTCACTTCCTAGGTATTTTGGGCAAAGCAGTGAATACTGTTAAGTAGGGTAAATGCTAGATCCAAGCTTAATTAGACACCCTATGAACTTCTTTAGGGTAGGACACCCAATCTTTCTCACTTACATGTCTTTGACTGTAGATGCTTCATCTTAATCAATGGAAAATCACCCTAAAAACATTTGATACCAAGTTTGATGAAGGTGTCTTCTTAGGTTACTCATCTATAGGTAAGGGTTATAAAATCTTTAATAAGAATATTTTGGTAGTGGAAGAGTCTACCCATGTGATATTTGATGAATCATACAAGATCTCTAAACCTAAACTTGAAGAAGAAGTGGTGGTCATTCAAGGGGTATAAATTATTGTTATAGGAGATAGTGTAAAGGCCATTTTTCCTTCCAGGATCGTCCGGACGAAGTTGGATCGTCCGGGACGATCGGTACAGGTTGTGCAGGAAAAACATGTTTGCCTGAAGGGTTCGTCTGGACGAAATTTGGATCGTCTGGACGAAAATTTTTCAGAGCCCAGTCGTCATGGGACGATAAGTAAATTCGTCTGGACGAAATTTGTCCAGAGCCACTTCGTCCCGGGACGAAGTGCGATCGTCCGGGACGATCAGTTTGGATATATATAGAAATGAGATATTTTGAAGAGAGAGAAGAGCCCAGGAGAGAGAAAAACGAAGGAAAAAGAAGGAAAAGTGATTTTGGGTGACTTCTGTCCGTTTTCGTCCGTTGTGACAGTTCAAGAAGTTGGTGTACGCAAGGTAAGGCACATTCCGCCTTTCTAAATTTTCAGAATGGAGAAGTTTGAATGAATATTCTGTCCGGATTTCATTTTCGTTAGCGAATTTCATCCGTATTTTCCGATTGGTTCAGTTTTTACCGTGTAACTTTTGGTATGTTTCTGAGGTGCCGAGTGTGCACATTTTGATTATTTTCTGGAGAATTTTTACCGGATAATTTTGACCCGACTTTGTTTTATTTTGTCTGTGATTTCTGATGAACTCTAAAATTATATGAGCAATATAATTAAAGTCTTGCAATGTTGTTATCTATATTCTGTGCAAATTTGGTATTCTGTGATTTTTCAGGAAAATTGTGTAAATTCCGTATACAGCCGTTGTGCTGCTCGATTTTCGTGTGCTTTCTGATTATCCGGATTTCTTCTGAATTGATATGCTATCTGTATATGCTATAAAAAGGGAGTTATAAGTGACCCGGATCCGAAGAGATTCGGTTAGTGTCTGTGAAATCTGAATATGAAATGAGCTCAATCTGAAATCTGAAATCAGTTCTGTTCCGTATCCGATGAAATCTGTTCTGGTGCCGTGAGCACAAAGGGAGCCATAAGGGGTCGGAATCCATAGAGATTCTGTCAGTGTCAGGGAATTTAGCTATTAATTAAATATCTGATATCTGATTTGAAAGACTTTTGATTTCCGTATCTGTTCTGTAAGCAAGTCTGATTCTGATTTGATATATGTCCGTATATGTTCTGATTTGATCTGTTTCGTTCGATCTGCATGATTTTGGGTATCTGTCCGATTCTGTTCTAGTTTTTGTACGGATTTGGGTTGAAGTGTTTGGTTGTGGATTCTGAAAGTTTTGATTGGAGGTTTGTCGCTTTGCTGAGCTGTTGAGCTCACCCTTGTTTTCTGGTGGTTTTCAGGTTCTGGGAAAGGGAAGGAAGTTCAGGAGTAGAAGTTCAGAGTCTGATCAGTTATAGGTATTTTGGACTTGTAATTTTTTGTACGGTCATGGCTTTTTTATTCTGCCTTTCTTTCTGTCTGAAAGCCATGATCTGTATTTATATATAATTGTAATTTCTGAGGAATGAAAAGATAGATGATCTGTTCCGCTGCATTTGATGTTTATAGTAGCTCTGTGTCTGTTTGTGTTTGTTTCTATTTGGAAGAAAGTTCTGAAACAAATTCCAAAGCCAGATCCTGGAATCAGTTCGGTCCGCTTGAGCCTAGTCGCGACTTGACACGAGTGGGATCAGTCCCGGTCGGGTCGGGTCGTGACAGATAGAGTAGAACCTCAAGAAAAATTGCCTATAGATTGAAGATACTCTTCTAGTCATCCTAAATAACTTATTTTAGGAGACCCATCTGAAGGTGTTAGAATTATGCATGGACCTAAGAAGGAGGTTAGTCATTCAACCTTTATCTCTATGATAAAAACCACCAACATAAATCAAGCCATAACTAATGAATCTTGGATCCTAGTAATATAAAAAGAGCTAAACCAATTTGTTAGAAATGATGTATGAGAATTAGTCAAGAGACCTAAGGACCATAGTGTTGTTGGAATAAAGTGGGTTTTCAAAAAAGAGCCTACTGAGCAAATATTTCTCACCCATGTTACTTACAAGTCAGTTCAGGAAAGGATAAGGCATCAATCGAGTAGGCCCAATTGATAAATGTTCTAGTACAAGTCATAGTTCTTTTTTTGTATAAGTGTAATCTTTGGACAATTCAGTGATTTTATGCTTACAAATTCATGTGAGATAAGAAATATACCTATATTATTGTCCAATTTTCTTTTAATAAGATGAATGAAATGAAAATATTTATATTTACTATAATTTAAGGATTTTAGATGGCTTTGCATCAGTAATATTAATGAAATAGAATAATTCTTTAATTAGATCTTAGGGCATGAAGATTCTTATATCTTTTTTTAAATAAGATATTAACAATAATAAAATCATAAGCTAGAGTAAAATCTAATGCAATCTTACCACATTCATTAGTCATTCTAAATTCATAGCCACCATGAATGCTTTTAAAATCCTCTATCTCTCTACCAAAAATTCCATTTAAATCTCCCACAATAAAAAATCTTTTTTCAAAAGATATCTTTTGCATTAATTCTTCTAAGTCATTTCAAAATTTTAATTTTGAGCACATATCGAAACATACTTTAGAAGTATAAAATCTTATAATATTAATAATCTTTTCATCAATAAAAATCTTCAAAACTATAATTATATTCTAATTATACCAATTTTCACATTATTATCTTTTGAACTCTTATCTATAATAACACATATACTATTTCTAGTATGACTCATACCAGAATACAAAAGTTAAACCCTAAACTATCAATCTCCTTAGCCTTCTCTCTAACCCATTTAGTTTCTTAAATGCACAAAATATTTATAATCCTATGAATCATATTATCAATTAATTTTATTAATTTCCTTATAAGGGAACATACATTCGACGATCCTAACATAATTTTAGTTTAATGAACTAAATTCTTTGCCCACATCCGTCTATAATGTAAAAATCGTTGCCTAATTAATATTGTATCCATATGCCGATGCAATGACCTTGCACACTTTTCACTGTATTCAGGTCATAAAACACGTCACTTTCAGGGAACACCCTAACTTGCCTATTTTAATGGTAGTACCATAATATACTATTTAAAGAAAAAATGCTTAATATACTATTAATGCCCTAACAAAATATTCTTGAAATGTGTCTCAACATCTTATTTTCATGTACAAATTCAAATTTAGATCCAAATCAGGGTTGTTTTGGCGTTTTTTTTTTAATCAAATCAATGTTGTTGCGGAAAAAAAAAAGGCGAGCGTGTTGCGGCTTTGATGGAAACAATGAGGCCTCGTTTGTTTAAGTTTATTTCCTCCGTTTCCGTTTGAATAAGCCATAATCAGTTTGTGATAAATGTTTGGTAGGCAAGTTTAACCGTAATCAATTTTTAGTAAACCGCGTATTTTGAGCGGTTACAAAATTTTTTTTCTGTCCGCTTATTCGTTCGGAAAACACAGTTTCGCTCACCAAATACCCGAAATAACCCGGAGCGTTCTCAGGTCGACCACGAAACCTTCGTCTTCTTCAAATGGCAACACAAAAAAACTGTCGTTGTTTTTTTAGCTCCTTCCATCCGGACTCCCGAACAAGACAGGCTGCACATCGATCCTGAAATCTCGCTCAATTCGTAATAAAAAGCCTCTGCTCCCGATCGATTCAGCAAACCGACCCATCCCTTTCGGCATTTTCCGCGTAAGCTCCTAGCTGAAACCGAATTTCCTACCTCTTGCTCCTTCGTTGTTGTTCGACTTCGCTCCTTCACCGACGTTCCCTCCCTGTCACGAAAATTTAGGGTTTTCGGAAGCATCGACTGTATATGAATCGCTCTGCAAGGTAACTTTTCTCATTTTTTTTTCTTCTGCTCATTCGCTGATATTTTTCTACTTTATCCTTCACAATCGGTTTTATCTTTTACATATGATTCGCTGCTATTAATTTTGTTGAAGTTGTTTACCAATGTTCTCATCTTTTTGGGAAAGTTTGGAATCAGAAGAATACTTTTCTGCCCTACAAGTATCAAATAATAGCTAAAAATGCTGATGGGTGATTTGAGCATTGTTTCAGATTATTTCACAATTTCCATCCTATTAAGTTGAAGGAGAACAAGAATTGAATGGAAAAATGTACCAGGTTTTTGAGTGCTTATAGCCACTGCAGTAGACGAAGGAAATTTATAATCTCCATCATTCAGCAGTGAGCTTTCGGTTGATGGTAAATGAATTTCCAAAGCCATTTGAGGTTGTGGATGCATCATGAAGATGTTCCAGGACTTCTAAAAAGCCATTTTCTCTCTCATGTTTAATATCAGATACCTTCTCTAAAAGAGAAGAGTGCTCAGAAAATGCAATCAGCTTGTATGGATCCATCGACATCTTTTTTTTTCTAAGACCAGCATTAAGTTTGTCTTAGCGAATAATTCCTTTCAAACAATTCCTTATTCCTGAACATTGAAATTTGTTCTTAGCCGTCTTCCATTGTAATTATTTCACATTATTTCTACCATCTTAGTGCTGTCTCATACTCACAGTCCTATACTAATTAATACAGATTCAAAATATATTTAAGTATAAAAATTGGTTTAATCTTAATTTTTTTTTTAAACATGTAGATGGCAAATCCAAAAGAAGGATGTGCACCTGCATCATGGGACTTAGATACGACTTTAACATATTGTGATATATGTATAAGAGAAATAGAACTGGGAAATAGACCAACCACGCATTTTAGTAAAGAAGGTTGGAAAAATCTACTTAAAAATTTCAACGAACGCACTGGACGAACGTATGAACGAAACCAACTTAAAAATAAGTGGGACCAATTAAAGAAAGACTGGAAGCACTGGAAAGATTTGTTGCGAGGCGAGACTGGAATTGGTTGGAATCCAATTAAAAAAACAGTTGATGCTTCTAATGATTGGTGGAATGAAAAATTGCAGGTATCTCTCAAATTTTAAATCATTCACTTTATACTCTAAATTAAAACCAACATTTACGTAATATAACGCATGATTCATAATTAATCGTTTGTTGTACTTTAGGTAATGCCAAATGCTAAGAAGTTTCATTTCAATGGAATACCACCAGTGCTGGAAGAGAAGTTGGATCTTATGTTCAGTCGTATTGTTGCAACTGGGGAGAATGTTTGGATTCCTAGTTCTGGTGTACTTCCCCCAGAATTAAATGACAATCACGCAATCTCATCTGAAGAAGAAGAGTACACTCAAGGTGAACAAACACATCTTCCACATGTTTCTACAAACGATCCTACAAGCAACTACGATACACAGAGATCACAACAGAGTGCCACTTTATTGCATAAAAGGAAGAAAGTTAGAACTCCTAAGTCGGGTAGTAGAGAACTTTTTCTAAATCATGTTGACGACCTCGTGGATGCTGCAAAATCTATAAGTTCTGCCATAAGTACATCACATAAAAATCGTACAACATTTACTATCCTAGAGGTTTTAGAAGAGATATCTAAAATTCCTGATATATTTGACAATTTTGAGTTATATGGTTTTGCCTTAGAATACTTTAAAGATAAGGATAACCGGGAGATATTCATGGGAATGCCGATGGAAAGAAGATTATGGTGGCTTCGAAGGAGTTTTGATAAAAGTTTCTTTTAACTGCCCATTGAAGAAGAAGGAATAAGCAAGTACCTATGACTACTTTTGATAAAAGTTTTCTCCTCATATCAAAGAGAGACCTGGATTAACACTATGTTTATTTATTTCTTTTAGCTATCTTTCCTATTTTTTAGTTATTGATATGTCTGTAATCAAGATGTGGTCACATTTGATACAATCTAGATGCTTTCATTGTGGTATAAATTTTATTCATTTCATAGCTTTCATTTGATCACAGAGTTTCTTTGTTATTCATTGTGGAGATATTCATTTGATCATAAATTTTTTTTAATTTTCCAATTCCATATCAAAAAAGGACTAAATTTAAAACTAAAGTTATCAAACTGCAATATACTTTGTTCTTTGTAAATGCTTTTAGACTTTTAAGCATTCCATCCTGAGTTTACCTAAGTGAACCTAAAAGGCTTAAATATATATCACAAGAAAATAAATTATATATAAAAAAAACTCAGTTATATCAGCATAGAGCACTTAATATTTTGTGCTTTTTGCACATCTATATAGTTGAAATAACCTTTATCCACTATTGCAGGCAGGTCTTTCACGTAAACCATTTGTTCTGATACAGGTTTGTGCTTGATTTTATACTTATTTTCTTTAAGGTTATGGTTCTTCATCTTTCATGTGACTCTTTTGTTGTGATCTTCATATGAGAAAATTTGATTGTTGCATGCACATGCATCACTATTAATATGTTAACAACACTTATGTACATGCTGCATAAAAAAGATGGTGTTATTATAGGAAAATGCCAAACTGGAAAGATGGTTTGTTACTGGATATATCCCCATAATTGAGGATATTGTCTTATTTATCAACTCCTTTATGTTTTCTTTATTAGTTTATATACAGACACTTGTATTCAGTCAACAATATACAACAACAAAATATTAATCTGGTTAGAGATGGAAAGACCAGTTTGGTTAGCCAGAAGAAATACTTTGTTTGGGAAAAACATATGAAGAAAATGAAGTTGAAAATGAAGAACAAGAAATTATGTTCCTTAAAGCTGTTAAAAAATGAGGTATGTGTGCACTGATGCATTATAATTTATTCAATTATATGTTTTTTGTAAGCTTATTTCATACTTCTTTTTTGTAAGAAACAACAAAAGGTGCAACATAAACATAATCAAGTAGATATAAGTAATTATTCCAGCACAACTTATTTGATAATGGACTCGGGGAATACATCAGAGTTAAAGAGTGAACATAGAGAATAAGAAAGTCCAAATCGGTGAATAAGAATGGACTAGGGGAATACATCAGAGTTGATGTAGCAAGGACTGAATAATTTCAGGCAAAGGTGAATTGTTTCACTGGTTGAAAATGAAGAACATAGAGAATAAGAATGTCCAAATCGGTGAATTGTTTCACTGGTACTAGAAGTAGCAGTGAAAGAATTGATAATAGCCAATGATTTAAGCAAAGAATCCAGGCGGAGAGCAAATTTTATATGCTGATGACTGATAGTTACTGGTAGTTTAACCCATCCTGAATATCAAATATGAAAAAGAGAATGAGTGGCTTCTTCACAGCATCTTTCGAATGGGTTTCTTAATACTTATTCATTCCACAAACACGACACCTCTATTATGTAGATGCCGTTGAAGGCGACTGTGCCCATTGAAAGCAAAAAGCAAGTTAATTTTGACTCAATCGTTTGTTCATCCAGGTAGAGTGGTCACTGTTTGGCCTTTAGTTGTGCTGGAATAAAACTCAAAACAGCCACCTTTGCCTGAAATTATTCAGTCCTTGCTACAACAACATTGCTCCACTATTCTCAGTTAGCTATCTTCCGTTATAGCGAGCATGCTGCTTGTCATGTTGTTTTTGCAATGCATTTCCATCATATATTATTCGCATTCTAATGTTTGTATACTAGGAGTGGAGTGGTACCTTTTAATTATTTGAATCCTAATCAGTTTAGCCTTGCACTATTTTGGGCATTGGTGCTTCAATAATTTCTTTTTCTACTTGATATTATTTTGCCTTTTACTGTGGTTGCTTTTACTTTTTGATCAAATTTTCACACAGTTATTTAGCGATTGATATACTAATTAGGAATTATCTGATTTTTTTGGGGTCACTGTCATTCAAAATGGCCCTGTTTTTTATGCATGATATTAATAAATGAAAGAGAACAAATACTTACCCAAGCTTCAGCCTGCTTTATTTGGAGCTCCAATATACTTTCCTTTAGCTCTTATTTATGCTTCAAGCAATTCTTGTGCTTTACATTACTCATCATATGGAGTATAAAGAACAAAGTTTGGTGGTACTCTTTTCTATATTAATATGTGTTGTGATGGTTGTTGTAACTACTCGAGTAGTAGGACATCTATTATCTTTTGTCAACTGCAGATAATGCTGAAATAATCTGCATTTCTCTGTTCCAGATTAATAATGACAGAGGAATTGTTAAATTTTGAAGAAGACGAAGTAGTTGATGATATGTCAGAAGTTAATGAGCGTAAAGGAGTGGCAGAATTTACTCGTATAATACTAACAACGGCATGTGCAATTCATGATTACAATGCATTGAATGTTTGCAAGAATCCTTGCATGACATCAGCTCAAATGGGAGATAAATGGTTGTGTGAGTTGTTGCAAGGCCATCCAAATAGATTTCATAACATGTTCAGAATGTCAAAAGTTATTTTTATGGACTTAGTTTCTTTGTTGGAATCATCATATGGTTTACATGGATCTCGCAGAACTACTACTCGAGAGGTACTTACAATAACTTTGTACATTTTGGGACATAATGAGAGTATTAGATCAACATGTGAACGATTTCAGCACTCTACAGAGACGATTAGTAGGTTTTTTTATAATGGTCTGCAAGCATTAGTTCGATTATCAATGGAGATCATTGTACCTGTAGATAAATTATTCCATGATATTCCTGAAAAAATAATTAATGACAAGCGTTACATGCCATACTTTAAAGATTGCATTGGTGCTATTGATGGTACACATGTTGATGCACGCATCCCTGTTGAAGAGCAGGTCGCTTATATTGGACGCCATCATTCACCGACACAAAATGTTATGGCAACATGTGATTTCAACATGTGCTTCACATTTGTTTCACCTGGTTGGGAAGGTTCGGCACATGATGCGCGTATATTTAAACATGCAGTGATGGATCCGAAATATAATTTTCCTGCACCACCTCCAGGTATTAATAATTTATAGAATGAAATTGTTATATTTATTAATTAGGTTATATTGTATACTAATTAACAATTTTTTAAACAGGAAAGTTTTACTTAGTTGATGCAGGTTACCCTCTACAAAGGGGATATTTGAAGCCATACATTGGAACCAGATATCACTTACCTGATTTTAGAAGAGGTAGTAGAACTATTATGGGACATAAGGAGCTTTTTAATAGTAGGCATTCCTCACTAAGAAGTGTAATTGAACGTTCCTTTGGTGTATGGAAAAAGAAATGGGGAATATTACGAGATATGCCTAATTATAGTTTTAAGAAGCAACGTCTTATTGTTGTTGGTACCATGGGCTTACATAATTATATTCGACGACATATATCACGAAATGATCCAGATTTCATAGACTGTGACGTTGATGAAAATTTTATTCATCCAGAGGCATATCAATGCAGAGTAGGAGAGCAAATTGAAGAAAGTAATGTGTTATATGCCGAAGTAGAGTTTGGTGATGATGAGGGGGTGAATGAAATGATTGAACTGAGAGAGAAAATTGCATTTGAACTATGCAATTAGAACAGGTATAATGAATATGCGAACTTTTTTTTTGTTTAATTTTTTTTTGAAACAGAAATCAAATTCATTAATCATCCGGAGAAGGAGATGATGACATGGTTGTTTAATATTTATTTAGGAAAGTATTTGTAATGCTATTTGTTTTCACATTTGATAAACAATTGTTGAATTTATTGATGTAATATTTTTTAATACGTACACATTTAAATAGGTGACGTGTCAAGCCATCAACTATGAAGGATTCAATTCAGATTTGAGTTTGATTCTTTGTATTTTCTCAATTTCAAAATAATTTATTTGAGAAGAAAATAAATTAATTTTCCAACATATAAAAATTTTTATTTATTTAACTTGCGTTTTTTTATAGAAGAATTAATAACGAAATATTGTAAATAAAATAATATGATTTAAATTTTATCATATTTGTAGTAAAAATTATGTTGTATTTTAAAAAATTATGAGTTAAAAATAAAAACTTTTTATTTTATAAAATATTAAATAATTAAATTTTTCTTAGAAAGTTATATATATATATATATATAATTATATAAGTTAAATGAGGTCATTGAGGGGAAACTAAATATCTCTATGTAGCTAATCGACATGTTGGTGAGACAAATATGAACGTTAGAAGCAGTAGATCACATATAATATTTAGGATGGTTTGACTATATGCTTTCTTTTTTGCTTTATAGTTTTTTCTTTATTTATCCTGAAGCTACTTTATCCGTTTGTTGAATCTTATGAACCATATATATATATATATATATATAATATATATATATATATATATATATATATATATATATATTAATTATGTGTACATAAATTTTATGGACAATTATGTCTTTTATAATAAAATCTCAAAAGCAGAACTCCTAAACAAACAATTTAAACTTACTTTTAAGTATTAATAAGCACTTTTAAAAATATTACTCAAACATATCTCATTATTGAAACTCCATTTTATTAAATGACTTTTTCTCAAATTCCTTTTTTAAAACTCCTTTTTATATAAGCATAAACCGAATGAAACGAAGCCTGACTTTCCCATCAAAAAGAACGGGCAGCGAGAATCGGCGTGTTTTGGACGTGGCGGATAGCATCGATTCGCATATCGCCGTCTTGTGAACAGCTACCGGTTTCTTAGCTCTTTCCTCTCCAGTTCTTCTGTGAAACGTGGTGAGTAGGCTGAGCTGTAGAGGATTGAGAGATCACCCGCAGTCACAAATAACATAATGAGCGGCGGCGGAGGTAGCAGTGGGAACGGTGTTATTGTGGCGCCCGGGATCCCGTCAGGGGCGAGGAAGATGGTGCAAAGTCTTAAGGAGATCGTGAATCTCCCTGACCAAGAGATCTATTTCACGCTCAAGGAGTGCGGGATGGACCCTAGCGAGGCCGTGCAACGCCTTCTCTCCCAAGGTGCGGCCTGGTTCCCTCTACATCTTTCCCTTCTCCACCTGTCTCCTTCTGCATCTATTTTTCAGTATCTGTTGCATTCGTGGAAACCCTAGGGAAATGAAAGTTAGGGGAGAAGGCGCGTTTGCAGTGAGTTGGTTGATTTCGCGGTTGTATTGGGATGGTGTGGCGGGGTGGACTAAAGTTCTGCTTGATTGGATCAAGGGAATAAAGGGTTCTACGCCTTTAACCTGTAATCCGAGATTCAACCAGATAGCCCCTTTGTGTTTTTTGGTAGTGTTCCGGTTCCGAATTAGTGAGAAAGGACTTGTTTTTAGGTGTACCTAAGTCTTGTTCTTTCGAGCTCGTTTTTCCTGAAAGGTGTTCACTAGCTGGACGGAAAGATTACTTTCCTTACTCTTCTAAACTCTTAGTTGATTATGATACTTCATGCCGGGCGTTATCACTTGGTAATGTCTATTATTGTTATTGAGCATCTTCAGCTCTGTGCACTCAATTTGCACTCTTTTGCCTGCATAGTGTAGTCTGTTACTGCTCCATTGTGTCATATTCATGGTCTAAACTATAATATGTGCTTGACAGATAGCTGTCTATACACCAATGATGGGTGTATGGATACTAGAGAGGAAATGAGTCATGGGCTCTCCCCTAATCAGTACGAACCTAAGTGTATGTATAATTATTGTATCTTTACTCTTGAGGAGAGTGTTGTCTTCTACTTAAATTTAAAATGTAATATGCCATGCTAATGTGTCGTGGTCGATGCAAATGTATGATTCAGGTTCTTATGAGCATATTAAACCATCTATGCACCTAGGAGCTCTCACAACCTTTTGAAGCTATCCAACCTCTTTTTTAAAGTATTTTTAAATTTGTCACAAAGTGGCCTCACCATTTACTGAGGTTTTTTTGCATCAAGTTTTTTTTTTTTCTAACGTTTAGCTAACCACGACACTATATTGTCAGTCATTTGAACTTCTATGTGAATTGCTCATCTCCTTGGTCTTCTTGCTTATGAGTGGACTTACACGTCCATTCCATTTGCAAGAAAGTCTTTGCACTCACATTGTTAAAAACCTAGTCTTATCAAATTCATCTTGATTCAGTGATTGAAGTTGCTAGCTATGAGGAGGGTTTAAAATTTTCTTTATTTTGTTTTTTAAGAAGTATGAGTAGGGGATGAAGGAAAAGCTGAAAATGAGTCCTTCCATACAAATTTGAACATGCAAACTCACTATCAAACCAGTACAACTTGCTTTGGGAACTCGTAAAGAAACTATGGCTGATTCAAATCATTGTTTATTGGTGAATGCTAAGTTGATGCCTTCTATTTTAAAGTAGAAGGATGGTACCAATTGACTAACTTGAGTTGTACTGGAAATCTGGAAATGACAATTATGGAAAATTTTGAATATATCATTTTGAGCATTTCTCTCAAAAGAATGATTAATATCTTATTTTGGTTTATTCTGACCAGTCTTAATTCTATTTTAACAAAGTCAATACTTGGACCAAATTAGGATCTATTTTGATATGGAGGATCTAAGCTGGAAAGGCAAGGGAGGAAACGAAGATGGATTGTGACAACAACAATTGTGAACAATAACAATAGCAGTGGTTGTTCATTGGGCTGTGGTGTCTTTGGATGAGAATATGATACGAGGAAGTGAATTTTTGTGCATGAGAAGATGAGATAGGGAAGTGATAGGAGAAGAGGGTGAAGCAGTCTCTTTTGTTGCAAAGTGTTGCTTGGATAAGGAAAATATTATAATGAGCATGGAATTTTGATTAGTTTAAATCAAGATTTTAAAAGACGAAATCGAGAATCTAGGTGTTTTTTCTAAGCGAGGCGAGACGTAAGCCTCAAAATGATAAAAAAAGGTAATTTAAAATTATGAATAATGACAAAAAATAACAAATTAGTAGATAATTAGAAGAGAAAATCCAAATTAAATCAAAGACACATGCCAAAAAGAAAGATAAAGCACAATTTCAATCTATATAACCGAGTAGAAGAGAAAATATAATTAAATTAGCAGCACCTTCCAAAGAAGGAAGACAAAGGATATGAATACAACCACAATAGGAAAACAATAATGTGGCATAATGGAAAACATAGGATCCAAACATAGCTACCATAAGGCATATGCTATAGTCCTTGAATCATGATTCTTACTACAGTAGCAAGCAAATCAAAGAAGGTAATTGCCAACAGCAATATACTCAACTCCAAGTTGCATGCAAATAAATTGTTACCTTGGCGGGGATCAAGTTAGAGAGGCACGTAGGATAGAGGTCGAAGATGAGCAGCGTTGAAGTCGAAGCGAAGATGAAGATGAAGCACCGACTAAATAATGGGAAGAAAATCAGGAGAAGAAGATGAAA